>JBBPBP010000001.1:48569329-48587933 GCA_037974735.1 Cicer chorassanicum | reverse complement strand
TTGACTTTTGATTCTTATTCTTTTGTTTAAGTTTCTACAAATTTTTTTTACTGCAAATAGTCTTTGTAGAATATTTGATTTAAGTTCTTAGGCCACTAATATTAGAGAAACTAAATTAATTTTTTTTTATATATTATAAGGACTAATTTAAATAAAAACCGATTTGATAGGATTGAAAAAAAGTAAAGACTAAATAAAATAAAAAATTGCAAAAGTCAAAGAAAATGACAAAAAAAAAAAATACATTTAAAAGGACCAAAACATGAAAATAAAAGATAAAAAAACATATTTAAACTATATATGATTCAAAAATAAGACATGCGTATGTTTATATATATTCTTAATTCTTCCATCCGTCTCCCAAAAAGTATAATCCCTCCCAAAAGAAAGATATGTCTATCCCTCCTGAATCTCCATGCAGATGCTGTGGATCAAGCTTTAATCAACCTGCAACTAGTTACACAGACGCTTTAATCAACTATTAAAAGGCGATAAATACGCTCTTATAAACTATGGTTCAAAGAATGTTATTCATATCCAAAAGATCTCTGATGGATTTCCATGTTTGTTAGGCACAATCTTTGCAAGTGGAATTGATGCAGCTTTTGCTTCTCATACGTATAACGAATCTTATATTTTTAAAGGAGAGTTATATGCACTCATCAATTTCGCCCCACACACAACTGATGACTACATGATTGATGGTAGAGTGAAGCCGATCCTTTCCAATTGGCCCTCTCTTCGTACCATATTGCCTCGCAAGAATGCTGGCACTGGTGATCATGATCATCATCATCCCAAGTAAGGATCAAGATTATGAAGAACTTTAAAATAAGGACTTTGGGATGCTGAAGTTAATTGTTCTCTATGTAATATGTGTGATTCTATTTACGCTTTCTCTATGTAACATGTGGTGGGGAATAAACACAGAAATACAATAACAAGTAATACGCAGCGGATATAAAATTCCCCAAACTTGCAAGAACCCGTGAGGAGCAACAACAAATATATGACAGCAAATTAATCAAAATAAAAGAGCGTGAAGAATACCGATATTTTAACGTGGAAAACCCCTCAATGCAAGGGTAAAAACCATGGGTCGTCCAGACCAAAGAAATAGCTCCACTATAATCAAATAAGGGTACAAGAGAGTCTCAAAAAAGATGCACCAAGTGTGCCTACAACCAGCCAAAATAACAAAGCACTAAAGCTTACAAATGAAAAGCAAGAAGTGAAACAACCAAAAAACCTGCTGCTGTGCGAGCTCGATTCCTCCCACTCCAGAAGTCGTTTCGCCGATCCGACCGTTGAAATCGAAGCCCTGGATGTTGCAAACCTAGTGTCCAAATTTCAGCTCGATCCAACGGTTAACGAATGCGCAATCGATGTTTTTCTGAAACTGATTTAACAAAATCGGGAATAGGGTTTACTCTTCTCTTTTCTCTTTTGGTGGCTGTCTTTTCTCTCAAAATAGTCTCTCTCTTCTAACCCTAATTAGACCACTCTCCACTTAAATAAGTGAGACGCATGGACTACAGTATTTGGGCTTTTCTCCACATAGGAAGGGAGCCCAATACCCAACACATCTCCCCCTCACAACTATGTGGAGATAATCGCCAAACTGGCGATATCACAACAAGTTTTAAACTTCCCTCTTGGTAATGTTTTAGTCATCATATCAGAACCATTATAATCAGTATGAACTTTAGCCAACTCCAACAACTTAGCTTCCAAAACATCACGTATCCAATGATACCTCACATCAATGTGTTTGGACCTGCTATGAAACGTCGAATTCTTACCAAGATGAATAGCACTTTGACTATCGACAAATAATACATATTTATCCTGAATAAACTCAAGCTCAACCTTAGAGTTTTCCATTTGAAACCTTTGCAACACTATCTCAATATAGTGTTCTTGTGACATCCAAAGTTTCTTCTCCTTTCTGTCACGCATGATTCTTATGCCAAGAATCTGTTTAGCTGCTCCCATGTCTTTCATGGCAAATGACTCGCCCAACTGCTTCTTTAACCTGTCAATCTTGGAAATATTTTTCCCAACAATAAGTATGTCATCAACATATAATAACAGGATAATAAAATCGTCGTTAGAAAATTTTCTAACAAATACACAATGGTCAGAAGTAGTCTTCATGTATCCTTGGTCACACATAACAGACTCAAACTTTTTGTACCACTGCCTTGGAGCTTGCTTCAAACCGTATAGACTCTTTCTTAGTCTACACACATAGTCTTCCTTGCCTTCAACAAGAAAACCATCAGGTTGCTTCATGTAAATCTCTTCCTCCAAATCACCATGAAGGAAAGTTGTTTTTACATCCATTTGCTCTACCTCTAAGTCAAGAGTAGCTGCCAAACTCAACACGGTTCTAATTGATGACATCTTTACCACAGGTGAGAAAATCTCATTAAAATCAACACCTTTTCTTTGACGGAAACCTTTCACCACTAATCTGGCTTTATACCTTGGAGACTTTGAGTTACTCTCAAGTTTCACTCTATAGATCCACCTGTTTTCCAAAGCCCTTTTGCCTTTTGGCAACTTCACCAAATCATAAGTGTGATTATCATGCAAGGATTTCATCTCATCATGCATTGCATCCAACCACTTTTGACTTTCTTCACTCTCCATGGCCTCTCGAAAACACTCAGGTTCCCCTTCATCAGTCAAATTCACATACTCATCAGAAACATACCTTGTAGATAGTTGTCTCTGCCTCTTAGACCTCCTGAGTTGGGTTAGAGATGATTCAGAAGCATCATTAAGATTCTCATCGTGTGACAACTCATGATCTTCACTAGTTGGAATATTTACCTCATCTCTAAGTCGATGATCATCAACACTATCATGTGGCTCATCATTCTGATCATTACCATCAGTAGTATTCAAATCAGGAACAAGTGACTGAACTGGATCACCATCAGATAAAACATTATCTCTCTCAGGTGTAGTTTTCTCCACCTTATCAATGTCTTCAATAGTTTGGTCTTCCATGAACACTACATCACGACTTCTAATAACCTTTTTGTTTATAGGATCGTATAACTTGTAGCCAAATTCATCTTCACCATAACCAAGGAAGATACATTGCCTTGACTTTGTATCCAACTTAGATCTTTCATCCTTCGGAACATGCACAAAAGTTTTGCAACCAAAGACTCTCAAGTGATCATACTTGACATTCTTCCCAAACCATACCTTGTTTGGTACCTCACTATTCAAAGCGACAGTAGGAGTAAGATTAATAACATGCACCGCCGTGTACAGTGCCTCACCCCAATAATGTTTAGGCAACTTAGCTTCAAAGAGCATACACCTCACTCTCTCAACAAGTGTCCGATTCATCCTCTCTGCTAAACCATTCAGCTGAGGAGTCTTAGGAGGAGTCTTTTCATGTGTTATACCCTGCTGTTTGCAATAGACATCAAATGGTCCACAATACTCACCACCGTTGTCAGTACGAACACGTTTCAGCTTCTTGCCTGTCTGCCTCTCAACCAAAGCATGAAATTGTTTGAATTTCTCCAACACTTGGTCTTTTGTCTTCAGAACATAAACCCATATTTTCCTGGAACAGTCATCAATAAAAGTAACAAAATAAAGTGCACCACTAAAAGATTTTACCTTTAAAGGGCCACAGACGTCAGAATGCACCAACTGAAGCAACTCTGACTTTCTAGAGGGAGGATGCCTTTTGAAGGATACTCTAGTTTGTTTACCAATTATGCAGTGAGAACATTTCTCCAAATCTACATTTTTCAATCCTGGAAGCACATCTTTTCTAGCTAAACACTTTAACCCCTTTTCACTGATATGGCTAAGCCTTCGGTGCCACAAAGATGATTCCATATCCACGGCATTCACACTGTCTTTTGCAACTAAAGCTTTTGTCCAATACAGTTTACTAATTTTCTCCCCTCTAGCCACAACCAAGTTACCTTTACTGAGTTTCCACTTTCCAGAAGCAAAATGATTATCAAAACCACTTTCATCAAGCATATGCACGGAGATCAAATTGAAGCGAACATCTGGAGCATGTTTGACTCCTTTAAGCAACAATTGCATTCCCATGTTGGTTTGCAAGCATACATCACCAACACCAATTACCTTAGATACACCATCATTACCCATCTTCAAAACTCCAAAATCACCTGAAGTATAAGATGTGAAGAACTCATTCCTTGGTGTAACATGTAGTGTAGCACCACTATCAATTATCCACATGCTCTCATCAGATACAAGATTAATTGACTCATAGTCACGGAGAATAACAAGATCATCACTAGTAGCAGTAGTAACACGGTCATCATCACGACCCCTTTGTTTCTGCTTACCTTTCTTGCCTTTGTTCTCCTTTTTCCACAGAAAACAATTCTTCTGTATGTGCCCTGTTTTATGACAATAATGACACTCCACATTTTTGTATCTAGACTTGGACTTGCTTCTACTGTTTTCTCTACCACCCTTCGGTTCTTTTTTCTGACTTCTCCCCCTATTTTCAGTGACAAGAACTTCAGATTGAGATGAAGAACCTTGTGCCTTCCTTCTCATCTCCTTATTCAAAACACCACCCTTAGCCGTTTCCAAAGAAACAACACCATTAGGAGCTGAACTCGTTATAGAAACCCGAAATGTCTCCCAAGACTCTGGTAAAGATAACAGTAAAAATAATCCCAATAGCTCATCATCAAACTTGATACCCATTCCAGACATTTGATCAAGGAGCCCCTGAAATTCACTTAAGTGGTCCGAAATAGACGTTCCCTCCTTATATTTCAAACTTATGAAACTATTCAGCAAGAATAATTTATTATTCCCTGATTTAGAGGCGAACAAAGTTTCTATCTTATCCCACATAGTTTTTGCATTTGTCTCATTAGCAATATGATTATAAAAATTATCTTCTACATATTGCCTAACAAAACCACATACCTGTTGATGTTCAAATTCCCAATCTTCCTTAGATTTAGTATCCAGCTTTTTAGAACCAAAAATAGGAAGATGCATATTCTTCACAAATAACAAATCTTTCATATTGCCCTTCCACAAGTGGTAATTAGTATCATTCAAGCATACCATCTTTATATTCATATTTGCCTCCATCCTTCAAGCAAGTCAAATAACCCTTTAACCAAGAGCTTTGATGCCACTCTGATGGGGAATAAATACAGAAACACAATAACAAGTAATACGCAGCGGATATAAAATTCCCCCAACTTGCAAGAACCCGTGAGGAGCAACAACAAATATATGACAGCAAATTAATCAAAATAAAAGATTGTAAAGAACACCGATATTTTAACGTGGAAAACCCCTCAATGCAAGGGTAAAAACCACGGGTCGTCCAGACCAAAGAAATAGCTCCACTATAATCAAATAAGGGTACAAGAGAGTCTCAAAAAGATGCACCAAGTGTGCCTACAACCAGCCAAAATAACAAAGCACTAAAGCTTACAAATGAAAAGCAAGAAGAAGTGAAACAACCAAAAACCTGCTACTGTGCGAGCTCGATTCCTCCCACTCCAGAAGTCTTTTCGCCGATCCGACCGTTGAAAACGAAGACCTAAATGTTGCGAACCTACTGTCCAAATTTCAGCCCGATCCAACGGTTAACGAATGCGCAATTGATGTTTTTCTGAGACTGATTTAACAAAATCGGAAATATGGTTTACTCTTCTCTTTTCTCTTTTGGTGGCTGCCTTTTCTCTCAAAATAGTCTCTCTCTTCTAACCCTAATTAGACCACTCTCCACTTAAATAAGTGAGACACATGGACTACAATATTTGGGCTTTTCTCCACATAGGAAGGGAGCCCAATACCCAACACATCTCCCCCTCACAACTATGTGGAGATAATCGCCAAACCGGCGATATCACAACAAGTTTCAAACTTCCCTCTTGGTAATGCTTTAGTCATCATATCAGAACCATTATAGTCAGTATGAACTTTAGCCAACTCCAACAACTTAGCTTCCAAAACATCACGTATCCAATGATACCTTATATCAATGTGTTTGGACCTGCTATGAAACGTCGAATTCTTAGCAAGATGAATAGCACTTTGACTATCGACAAATAAGACATATTTGTCCTGAATAAACCCAAGCTCCTGCAAGAATCTCTTCAACCAAATCAACTCTTTGCATGCTTCAGTAATGGCAATAAATTCTGCCTCAGTTGTAGACAGTGCTACACATTTCTGTAATCTCGACTGCGAAGCCACAACTCCATCTGCAAATTTAATCATGTAGCCTGAAGTTGACTTTCTTGAGTCAATATCTCCAGCCATATCTGAGTCGGAGTACCCCACCAAAATAGGTTTGTCACCTCCAAAACAAAGCCTCATACATGTAGTACCACGAAGATACCTCAAAATCCATTTTACAGCATTCCAATGCTCTCTACCTGGATTTGACAAAAATCTACTGACTGTACCAACAGCATGCGCAATATCTGGTCTTGTACACACCATTGCATACATCAAACTACCCACAGCAGAAACATAAGGAACTCGTTCCATGTATCTTTTCTCATCTTCACTATAAGGACTTTGTTTAGAACTCAACTTAAAATGAGCAGCAAGAGGAGTACTTACAGCCTTAGAGTTTTCAATTTGAAATCTTTGCAACACTCTCTCAATATAGTGTTCTTGTGACATCCAAAGTTTCTTCTCCTTTATGTCACGCATGATTCTTATGCCAAGAATCTGTTTAGTTGCTCCCATGTCTTTCATGACAAATGACTCGCCCAACTGCTTCTTTACCTGTCAATCTTGGAAATATTTTTCCCAACAATAAGTATGTCATCAACATATAATAACAGGATAATGAAATTGTTTGAATTTCTCCAACACTTGGTCTTTTGTCTTCAGAACATAAACCCATAGTTTCCTGAAATAGTCATCAATAAAAGTAACAAAATAAAGTGCACCACTAAAAGATTTTACCTTTAAAGGGCCACAGACGTCAGAATGCACCAACTGAAGCAACTCTGACTTTCTAGAGGGAGGATGCCTTTTGAAGGATACTCTAGTTTGTTTACCAATTATGCAGTGAGAACATTTCTCCAAATCTACATTCTTCAATCCTGGAAGCACATCCTTTCTAGCTAAGCAATTTAACCCCTTTTCACTGATATGGCTAAGCCTTCGGTGCCACAAAGATGATTCCATATCCACGGCATTCACACTGTCTTTTGCAACTAAAGCTTTTGTCCAATACAGTTTACTAATTTTCTCCCCTCTAGCCACAACCAAGTTACCTTTACTGAGTTTCCACTTTCCAGAAGCAAAATGATTATCAAAACCACTTTCATCAAGCATATGCACGGAGATCAAATTGAAGCGAACATCTGGAGCATGTTTGACTCCTTTAAGCAACAATTGCATTCCCATGTTGGTTTGCAAGCATACATCACCAACACCAATTACCTTAGATACACCATCATTACCCATCTTCAAAACTCCAAAGTCACCTGAAGTATAAGATGTGAAGAACTCCTTCCTCGGTGTAACATGTAGTGTAGCACCACTATCAATTATCCACATGCTCTCATCAGATACATCATCACGACACCTTTGTTTCTGCTTACCTTTCTTGCCTTTGTTCTCCTTTTTCCACAGAAAACAATTCTTCTGTATGTGCCCTGTTTTATGACAATAATGACACTCCACATTTTTGTATCTAGACTTGGACTTGCTTCTGCTGTTTTCTCTACCACCCTTCGGTTCTTTTTTCTGACTTCTCCCCCTATTTTCAGTGACAAGAACTTAAGATTGAGATGAAGAACCTTGTGCCTTCCTTCTCATCTCCTCATTCAAAACACCACCCTTAGCCGTTTCCAAAGAAACAACACCATTAGGAGCTGAACTCGTTATAGAAACCCGAAATGTCTCCCAAGACTCTGGTAAAGATAACAGTAAAAATAGTCCCAATAACTCATCATCAAACTCGATACCCATTCCAGACATTTGATCAAGGAGCCCCTGAAATTCACTCAAGTGGTCCGAAATAGACGTTCTCTCCTTATACTTCAAACTTATGAAACTATTCAGTAAGAATAATTTATTATTCCCTGATTTAGAGGCAAACAAAGTCTCTATCTTATCCCACATAGTTTTTGCATTTGTCTCATTAGCAATATGATTATAAACATTATCTTCTACATATTGCCTAACAAAACCACATACCTGTTGATGTTCAAATTCCCAATCTTCCTTAGATTTAGTATCCGGCTTTTTAGAACCAAAAATAGGAAGATGCATATTCTTCACAAATAACAAATCTTTCATCTTGCCCTTCCACAAATGGTAATTAGTACCATTCAAGCATACCATCCTTATATTCATATTTGCCTCCATCCTTCAAGCAAGTCAAATAACCCTTTAACCAAGAGCTCTAATGCCACTCTGGTGGGGAATAAACACAGAAATACAATAACAAGTAATACGCAGCGGACATAAAATTCCCCAAACTTGCAAGAACCCGTGGGGAGCAACAACAAATATATGGCAGCAAATTAATCAAAATAAAAGAGCGTGAAGAACACCGATATTTTAACGTGGAAAACCACTCAATGCAAGGGTAAAAACCACGGGTCGTCCAGACCAAAGAAATAGCTCCACTATAATCAAATAAGGGTACAAGAGAGTCTCAAAAAAGATGCACCAAGTGTGCCTACAACCAGCCAAAATAACAAAGCACTAAAGCTTACAAATGAAAAGCAAGAAGAAGTGAAACAACCAAAAAACCTGCTGCTGTGCGAGCTCGATTCCTCTCACTCCAGAAGTCGTTTCGCTGATCCGACCGTTGAAATCGAAGCCCTGGATGTTGCAAACCTACTGTCCAAATTTCAGCTCGATCCAACGGTTAACGAATGCGTAATCGATGTTTTTCAGAGACTGATTTAACAGAATCGGGAATAGGGTTTACTCTTCTCTTTTCTCTTTTGGTGGCTGTCTTTTCTCTCAAAATAGTCTCTCTCTTCTAACCCTAATTAGACCACTCTCCACTTAAATAAGTGAGACGCATGAACTACAGTATTTGGGCTTTTCTCCACATAGGAAGGGAGCCCAATACCCAACAACATGCATGTTGTTTTATTATGAATAAGAGTTGTTGTTTGAAGAATTAAAATTTTATTCGGTCATTTTTCATTGTAGGTGTTATGAATTTACTTGAGGATTTAGTTTTTATAAACTCCCAGCACTTCATAACTTGCGACGGTAGAGTTCGACTCTGTATCTAAGACAGTTTCTATTTTAACATCCTAATTTTTAACTGCGAGAGTGTGTATTTAAAAAAAAATAACTAATACTAATGTATAAAATATTCATAATTGTCCTTTAATTTAAAATTCGTGGAAAATACACCACGCCTAAAAAACCGTTGCCAAACCATTACTTAAAATTTAGGCTACAATTTTTTGGCTTTTTCCCACACTTTTTTATTGTTGCCTAAACTAAAAATGTTGTTGTGTTAGTTGCAACATTCCTTTTCCAAAGCGACGATTAGAATCATTGCTGCATCTTATAAAATAATTTCGAGACAACTGACTTACTTACCGTCGATCAATTTACATCGAACAAAATTAGTTACGATTGTTTCAAATATAGAATTTCTATTGCAACAACAAAATTCAAATAAGGAAGGAAAAATAAATAAAACCCTTAAACAAAACCCTAAGCCGATCTTGAAACTCTAAATTGAGGATGACTGGGTACTAAGGACCCACAGGTGGCATGAAGCCTCACTGCTTCTGATCGCCAATCCAAATCATCGCTCTTCCACTTCTTCGACATCGTTGCAATTCCTGCATAACTCGAAATTCTAAAACAACATATATAAAAAAATACAAAGCATGAAAGCATAACATGACATATTATCAAGTGATAAACACGTATGCATATATACCAACATATAACAAACATGACTCGTAATGCAATGCTTATATGTCAGTGCACATGATTTTGGAATTTCAAACCCTCCTTGAACAACGTAAACCATAAATGTACAAACGCTCACAGATGAATACTATTGACCGAGGTGCAATCTCTCACAAACTAGCATGATTTACTATGGTACAGTCTCTCACGAACTCGCACGACTCAATAATCCTCGTAAGGATAAGGTGGACCGTTAACATTTGGAACCACCCTGTGGACTATCAACACCTAGAACCACTTACTATGAAATGCATGAGTATACTCTAACTCTTTCACAATAATTATTATGTAAATACAACTATTAAAAGACTCTACTTTTAATACTCATTTAACACTAATAATTTTCAACAATTTTTCATAGAGCATACTTAATAAAGTTTATCATCAATAAAATTCACAACACATAACAAAAAACATGTAAATAGTTATGAACACATAATCACATCTAGTACATAAACAATCATATGTGCACATTTATTTATCACTTAGCACAGAGAACATGTATACATACACTTTCTGTATTCAAGCATATATAACACTACTAGAAATTTCCCCTATAGTGACCGATTTAGAGACCGAATATTTTCAGTCACACTAGCGACATAATTGGAGACTATAATTTTGAATTTTTAAACTAAATATTTTTGCATCACTAAATCAGTCTGGTGAAATTTGGAGACTCAAATATTTTTGAAGAATATTTGATCTACATTTAATGAAGATTTGAAGAATATTTGAACTACATTTAATGAAGATTTGAAGAAGATTTGAAGAATATTTGATCAACATTTTAATGAAGATTTGAAGAATATTTGATCAACATTTAATGAAGATTTGAAGAATATTTGATTTGAAGAATTTACAAAGTCAATCTACACAAAATAGGAACAGAATCATTCTGAAGAATTTACAAAATCAATCTACACAAAATAAGAACATAATCAATTTGAAGAATTTACAAACTCAATCTAAACAAGATACAATTCAGAATTAAATAAGGACTAAATTGAAGCCCAAATTTTCACTATAAATAGACACTCAAGACTGAAGGAGAAAAGCATCAAAAAGTAGAAAAGAGTAAAAGAACTCAAGCTTAAGATTCCAAATTCATCTTAGAGTTCAAAGAGAGAAATACTTGTTCGAATGAGAAATATTTTATGAGTGTTCTTTTCTTAAAGTGTGAGAGTTATTATTATTATCAGCTTTGTTAGAAGCAACTACTCAAGTTTCAATCTCTTGTATCCAACCCGATAGTGGTTTAGTTCATTCTTCAATCTGAGGTTGTCAGGTTGTTAGGAGATGACTTGGCTTGTAGGGTCAAGGTGGTTAGTTTCTCAAAAGTCTGGGATTGTCAGGCTGTTTGGGAAGATTGGCTTGGAAGGTCAGGTGCTTTATAATTCAAGGTTTTTGAATTAGTGGATTAAAACCTTCTGAATGAGGGGACTGGATGTAGCCAAGTTAGTGGTGAACCAGGATAATTCTACGCGTCAAATTATTTATGCTTTAATTGCTTGCTGCCTCTAAATTCGATTGCTTCTAATCCAAGTAAGTCACCAATACAAAACTAATTTTTAATTATTTATAAATTATCAAAAAGTTATCAACTTTGTGCAAACAGAATTCAACCCCCTTCTCGTGTTTGCACCTTTAATTGGCATCAGAGCTCGGTCTCAAGGCTGAGCACTTTACAGTGTTTGAGAAAATATCCAAGGGTTTAATATGTCTGGATTCAGTGAAGAAGCTGCTGGAGGAAAAATCAACAGACCACCTCTGTTTGATGGAGAAAGTTTTGAGTATTGGAAAGACATGCTGAGAAGTTTCTATATTTCATAAGATCCTGAACTTTGGGACTTGGTGGAATATGGTTATATTGCTCCGAAGAAAACTGATGGTATTGAAATTCCAAGAAAGGAGATGAATACTGATCAGAAGAAGATGTACAAGATGCATCATAAGTCCAGAACATTCATGATAAATGCAATCACCTTCAAGGAGTTTGACAAGTGCACCAACAAAGAGACAACAAAGAATATTTATGATAGTCTGATTCTAACCTATGAAGGAAGCAAGCAAGTTCAAGAAGCAAAGGCCAACCTCTTAGTCAAAAAGTATGAGTTGTTCAAGATGGAAGAAGATGAAGACATTGAAACAATGTTTTCCAGATTCCAGACCCTGGTCTCAGGATTAAAGATACTTAAGAAGAGTTATACTACTGTTGATCATGTGAAGAAAATTCTTAGGAGTCTGACAAGTAAGTGGAGACCTAAGATCACTGCCATTTAGGAAGCAAAGGATTTGAATACTCTAAAGCTGGAAGAATTAATCAGCTCTCTCAGATCACATGAAATTGAGCTTGAAGAAGATGAGCCCAAGAAGAAGAACAAGACTCTGGCCTTGAAATCTAAGCAGAAGAAGGTTCTAAAGGCAACATCAGAATTAGAGGATAGTGATTCAGATAATCAGAATCTGAACTCAGAGGAAAAAGAGATTGCTTTCATAACTAGAAAAGTTTGAAAGATGTGGTACAATAGAAAGAAGAAATTTCCCCAAAGATATTCCAAGAAATCCAACAAAGGAAATGATGATAAAAGCATCATCTGCTATGGATGCAATGAACCTGGACATATCAAGTCATAATGTCCAAATATGGAGAAAGAGAAACACCAAAGGAAAGATTCCAGACCCAAGAAGAAGAGTATGATGGCTACATGGGATAATTATGAGGAATCCTCTGACGATGAACAAGAAGAATTGGGTATGATGGTTCATACCAACTCTACCTCTAGATCCAACACAAATTCTGACTCTGGAAGTGAATCAGCAGATGAAGAAATTGAGGTATTTTTTGAATTTACTCGATTTGATTTAATTACTGCTATAAATGATTTTTTAAATATTAATCACAAATTGTCTTTAAAACTAAAAACACTTAGGAAAGAAAATACAAATCTAATTGAAAATGTTTATGTTTTAAAGAATGAAAGTACTGAATTTAAAACAGAAAATACAAATATGAAAACTGATATTACTTAACTTAAAATAGAGAATGCAAATCTGAAAACTAATATTACTGAACTTAAGACATATAATGCAACTTTGAAAACTAATATTATTGAACTTAAAATAGAAAATGCAAATCTGAAAACTGATATTGTTGAACATAAGGCTGAAAATCTAACTCTGAAAACTAATTATAGTTCAACATCAATTGAAAATACCACATATAACTCTGATAAGCATGAAGAAGTATTTCAAGATTTTATTGATAATGGTATGGAAAGAAGCAAATATGCATCTATGATTTATGGGGTTAGTAGGAATGGTAAAAGAGGAATAGGATTGCAAGAAAAAGTAATTGAATCTAAGTTTATTCCCTCTGGTGATTTATGTATTATTTGCTATAAGAAAGATCATAACAAAATATCTTGTCCTATGCTAACGACATGGAAAGACAAGAAATCTTCAAGATCTAACAAACCAGGACCCAACCAAATTTGGGTACCAAAAGATAAAATTGTTTATGTTACAGATGTTCTAAGCAATCAAATTGAAACACTAGTCATGGTGCCTGGTCAATGGATGCTTGCAATATATGAAGGCAAAAAGGTCTATGTTCTAAGCTCTACCAAACAGAAGCCAACTGACTCTGTTGGAAGAAGGACTGGTCAACACAATACTTATAAGAACCAGAACCATATGATGAATCAGAAATATCTGGAGTATCAACATACTCAAAACTGGCAGAGAAATTACACATATCAACAGAACTGGAACTACCATAAGAATCAGAATTACCATCAGAGAAACCGGATACATCAGCAGAAACAGAAGTGGCATATTAAAAGTCAGAATTAGGAGACTTCTTTGAACACTCCAATCAAATTCATGAAGACTACAAACCTGGATGGGAATTCAAATCCCTTCATCCAGACTCTCTAATCAGAGAATATACAAACTCATAATCTGAAAACCAGAAAAGAAGAACTAAGCGGGTTTTCATAGTGAAACTGAAATTGTTAACATATAGGTGTTATCTTTCTTTAAATTTAATTATTGTCTGATATTATGTTTACTGTGATAAAAAGAAGCTTGATCAAAAAAATCAAAGCTAGATAAGTATTTTGCAGGTTCTCAAGAATTTAAGAGGAATGATGTTTGGGATCTAGTACCTAGACCAAAGAAGAACATTATTGGAACCAAGTGGGTTTTTAGAAACCAGTAAAGTGGTCAGAAACAAGGCAAAACTTGTCACACAAGGCTACAGTCAGCAAAAGGGCATTGATTACACTGAGATATTTGCTCCAGTGGCTAGGTTAGAAGCTATTCGTATCCTACTTTTTTTTGCTGCAAATAATAACATTACATTATTTCAAATGGATGTTAAAGTGCTTTTCTAAATGGTTATATAAGTGAAGAAATGTATGTTAAACAACCCCCAGGTTTTGAAAGTTCTGAATTTCCATATCATGTTTTTAAACATAGGAAATCCTTGTATGGTCTAAAACAAGCACCTAGGGTGTGGTATGATAAACTTAGTAACTTCTTGCTTAAAAATAACTTTGAAAGAGGACAAGTAGATAATACATTTTTTAGAAAATCAATAGGAGATAATATTCTTATTATTCATATTTTTGTTGATGACATTATTTTTGGATCTACTAATGGCACTCTTTGTCAACAGTTTTCTAAACTGATGCAGCTTGAATTTCAAATGATTATGATGGGAGAATTTAAGTTCTTCTTAGGGATACAAATTCAGCAAAGTCAAAAAGGTATATACATTGATCAAACTAAATATACAAAAGAGCTTCTTAGGAAATTTAAGATCAGTGATTGCAAATCTATGGCTACACCAATGCACCCTACTTGTTCACTTGAAAAACATGATTCAGGCGAAAAAGTTGACAAAAAAAAAAGAAAGAAAAAGAAAAGAAAAACCTATAGAGGAATGATAGGATCCCTACTTTACCTTACCGCTTCCGGACCTGACATCATGTTTAGTGTATATGTTTGGCAAGATTTTAAGCTAACCCTAGGGAATCACATTTAACTGTTGTTAAGATAATCCTTAGATACCTAAAAGGCACTACCAACCTTACCTTGTTCTACAAGAAATCTCCTAAGTACAAACTTAGTGGATACTGTGATTCTGATTATGCTGGAGATAAACTTGAGAGAAAGAGCACCAGTGGCAACTGCACATTTTTAGGTGACAACTTAATATCTTGGTCAAGTAAGAGACAAAACACCATTGCAATGTCAACAACAGAGGCTGAATACATTTCAGAAGCTGGCTGCAGTTCTCAACTACTTTGGATGAAACATCAACTGGAAAACTACAACATTCTAGAATCCAACATTCCCATCTATTGCGATAACACTTCTGCCATTTGTCTAGCCAAAAACCCTATCTTACATTCTAGAGCTAAACACATAGAGATCAAACACCACTTCATTACGGACTTTGTTCAAAAAGAGGTACTACACATTCAATTTGTAGACACTGAACACCAATGGGCTGACATATTCACCAAACCACTACCTGAAGATAGGTTTGACTTCATCAAGAAAAACCTAAACCTTACCTTCATACGTGACTGATGTTATGATCCTTTCAAAGTAGTTTAGTTTTACACTAGTTATTATATTTTCTTATATTATGTTATATTTATTTTATTCAAAAGAAAGAAAAAAATTTAAAAAAAATTAAAAAAAAAAGAAAAAAGAAAAAAAAAAGAAGAAAAAAAGAAAGAAAAAAAAGAGAGAAAAAAATAAAAATAAAAAGAGAGCAAAAAAAAAAGAGGCAGAGTTTCATATTCAAGCCTTTTTGTTTGATGACAAAAGGGGGAGAAAGATATTTGATAAAGTAGAGAGAAAATGATACTAAGACTTAGGGGGAGCCCTAAGTTAGGGGGAGTCAAAGAAATATAAAGAAAAGTTGTTATCAAAAAATATAAGTTTTGTCATCATCAAAAAGTGAGAGATTGTTGGAACCAAGTTGGTTCTACATTTAGAGTTTTGATGTTAACAAAAGTATTTTAAGAGAACAATATATTTGACTTCAAAGAGTATGAAAGAAGATTCATGTTTTTGAAGAAAATCTAAAATAAGATTTGATTCAAATTTATAATTGAAAAAAATCTTAAATAAGATTTGATTCAAAAATATAATTGATGAAAATCTAAAATAAGATTTAATTCAAATTTATAATTGAAGAAAATCTTTGACCAAGTTGAAAAGAAAATATGGTCAAGATTTGAAGAAGATTTGATCAACATTTAATTGAAGATTTGAAGAATATTTGATCAACATTTGATGAAGATTTGAAGAATATTTGATCTACATTTAATGAAGATTTGAAGAATATTTGATCTACATTTAATGAAGATTTGAAGAATATTTGATCAACATTTTAATGAAGATTTGAAGAATATTTGATCAACATTTAATGAAGATTTGAAGAATATTTGATTTGAAGAATTTACAAAGTCAATCTACACAAAATAGGAACAGAATCATTCTGAAGAATTTACAAAGTCAATCTACACAAAATAGGAACATAATCAATTTGAAGAATTTACAAACTCAATCTAAACAAGATACAATTCAGAATTAAATTAGGACTAAATTGAAGCCCAAATTTTCACTATAAATAGACACTCAAGGCTGAAGGAGACAAGCATCAAAAAGCAGAAAAGAGTAGAAGAACTCCAGCTCAAGATTCCAAATTCATCTTAGAGTTCAAAGAGAGAAACACTTGTTCGAATGAGAAATATTTTCTGAGTGTTCTTTTCTTAAAATGTGAGAGTTATTATTATTATTATCAGCTTTGTTAGAAGCAACTACTCAAGTTTCAATCTCTTGTACCCAACCTGATAGTGGTTTAGTTCCTTCTTCAATTTGAGGTTGTCAGGTTGTTAGGAGAAGAGTTGGCTTGTAGGGTCAAGGAGGTTAGTTCCTCAAAAGTCTAGGGTTGTCAGGTTGTTTGGGAAGACTGGCTTGGAGGGTCAGGTGCTTTGTAATTCAAGGTTTTTGAATTAGTAGATTAAAGCCTTCTGAATGATGGGACTAGATGTAGCCAAGTTAGTGGTGATTCAGGATAATTCTACGCGTCAAATTATTTATGCTTTCATTGCTTGCTGCCTCTAAATTCAATTGCTTTTACTCTAAGTAAGTCACCAAAACCAAACTAATTTTTAATTATTTATAAATTATCAAAAAGTTATCAACTTTGTGCAAACACAATTCAACCCCCCTTCTTGTGTTCGCACTTTCATTTGCTTTGTTGTGCTTTTAATCTAGTTTTGAGATATGTGTTGATTTGAACTTTGAAGTGTATTCACACATCGTGAATCGGGGACCTTGTTGGTATAATGGTAATGTACTTTGTTAATTGCTTTTGTGAATAATGTTTTGAAAAAGGAACGTTTGTTTATAACTTGTATATGCTCTTTCTTGTCGTACAAATGTGAGTCTTTTGTTGGAGCTTGTCCATTCTGATCCGCTGTCGCACACGGATCAAATACGATTTAAAATAAGTGCAGAAAAGGGTAATAACCCGAATCGTTTCGCAAGGACTCTTGATATAATGATATTAACCGTGTTGAAATTCGAAATTCAACTTCGCAAGGACTCTTGTAATAATCTGATGCCAGAAAAGAAAGAAATCCCAAAATATATAGTGCTCGGGTTTTTGGGCTTTAAAACAAGTAGCCCGTTATTTAAATTATTACAAAGAAGGTCCAGATTAAGAAATTTGTAATTTAGGCTCAGTAAAATTCGGAATTCAGATTTTTTTTCCAACACAAAAGTTGTAGCTCTGATTTTTAGCTTTCCAACGACGGCTCGCATGCCTCAATCGGATATCCAGAGCTCAAGTTATGGCCTACAAAGCGAGCAGAGGTTAAAATGCAAATAACAAAATTGTAATTCAATTTCAACCCAAAGTTTAGAAACAAGCTAAAAAATTATTCTAAGCTATAAAGTGATTTTAAAAATACTAAAACAAAAGGATAGAAACATGTGCCCAAGTGCTATGATCAAATTCCCCCACACTTAAGCTTTTGCACTCCGTGCAAAGCAATGCATGCGATTTGAAATATTCTCAGGAATGCAAAGTGGTGAGCAAAAGAAAAAAAAATTCAAACTTCAAGGAATATGACATTCATGAATAATTTTCACACCAAGGCAAACAAGAGGATAAATTAACCAAAGAATGCATCATAAGTGATAGAGTCCTCACAAGATATAAAATTCTCTCAATCACTCAAGTGTTTGGGCTACTGTTTACCCTCAAAGAACATCATGAAAGCTAGCACTACCATAGGCTTGACAAGCCTCTAACATCTATAATTGAAACACATGCACATAATGATCAAAAGGTCTTTATTCAGGTTGTAACGTGGCCAAGGTAAGGGTGAGATAATCCTAAGGAGACTAGGGCTAAAAATCAAAGAGGATAAAGGAGTAATGATCAAGAGAAAAAAATAACATTGAGAAGTAACTCAACAAAGTATCATTGACTTTTATTATCAACCCTCTTTACTCACAACATAACCATTTCCCTCATTTTATTTCTCATTTCAAATTTTTTTTTCTTTTTTCTTATTCTTTTTTTTTTCTTTTTTTTTCTTTTTTT
>JBBPBP010000001.1:48553286-48569006 GCA_037974735.1 Cicer chorassanicum | reverse complement strand
AACCTCAAATTTAAACAAACAAGTTGAGTTGAGCACCCCCACACTTATTTAAGGAAAGACTCCTTTATCCCCCCAGATTGGGTCAATTCATTGTTTTTCACTTTTAGGCTTGTAATGAGCTATATAACAAAGAATGGGATAATTAGGCTCAAAGGGGCTTAAACAAATGGTTAATTGAAGGGTAGGCTTATTTGGCTAGTAGCTTAACAAGAAACAAATGCCTATATCATTTCAGTATATGCATGCGGACAAGAGTCAAGTCAAGTTCTAGCGTAACTAGCAATCATGAGTGAGATATCACACAAAAAAAAAAAGAAGATGGAAAAATGTATTCCATTCATAATAGGCTCAAAATCTCACAAGGGTTAATGACCTATCACAAATGATACGCAATTTAGCATTTTAATCCAACTTATTTTACCAAGAATGCAAAAATAATATCCAATCATGCCAGTCTAAACAAACTCACAACATTTACTCACAACATTTACAACCACAAAATTTGATGAAAAAGCATGCAATGCAATGCACATTTTTATTTATTTTTTTATTTTATTTTATTTTATTTTTTATTTTATTTTTTTATAAATAAAATCCTATAACAAATACAATCCTCAATACTACCCCCCCACACTTTAATTACAAATTGTCCTCAATGAAATTAACAAGTATGAATTAAGAGTAAGGAAAGGGAGCTCTCTGTTCAATCTTCAGTGTAGGTGGGCTTTTCCAAGGAGAGTTCTTCTATGGTAGTATCTTCAAGCACAGAGCTCTCATGGAATAGCTTGAGGCGTTGTCCATTTACTTTGAACACTTTGTCAGTGTTTTCACTTTTTATTTCCACTACACCATGAGGAAAAGTATTAGTAACAACAAAAGGGCCAATCCACTGGGATCGAAGTTTACCTGCCATAATTTTCAGACGGGAGTTAAAGAGCAAAACTTTTTGGCCAATGGAAAATTCCTTCCTAGAAATCATCTTATCATGATAGTAGTTAGTTTTCTCTTTATAGATCCGGGAGTTCTCATAAGCTTCTAGTCTAAGCTCTTCAAGTTGTTGCAATTGAAGCTTTCTCTCCAAACCTGCTTTCTCCATCTCAAGGTTGCAGCTCTTAACAGCCCAATAAGCATGGTGCTCTATTTCCACTGGGAGGTGGCATGACTTACCAAACACAAGTCGATAAGGGGACATTCCTATTGGTGTTTTGTAGGCTGTTCTGTGATCCCAAAGAGCATCTTCCAGCCGACGGCTCCAGTCCTTCCTGTTTGGCTGCACCATCTTTTCTAAGATCTGTTTGATTTCCCTGTTTGAGATTTCAGCTTGCCCATTAGTCTGGGGATGATAAGGTGTAGAGACTCTGTGCACAACCCCATACTTCCGAAGCAAAGCGTCCATGGTGCGGTTGCAAAAATGAGTGCCTTGATCACTTATGATGGCCCAGGGTATTCCAAACCTGCAAAAAAATATTTGATCTGATAAAACCTACAACAACTTTAGAATCATTAGTCCTAGTGGGTATTGCTTCCACCCACTTCGAAACATAATCAACAAGTAAAATGTAGACAAAACCAAATGATACAGGAAAAGGGCCCATAAAGTCAATGCCCCACACATCAAATACTTCACAGAAAAGCATAGGTTGTTGAGGCATCTCACTCCGACGAGTGATTGCTGTTCCTGCTATTTGACATTGTTCACAAGTTTTGTAAGTCTCAAAAGCATCTTTAAATAGAGTGGGCCAAAAGAAACCCAAGTCTAAGACTTTTCTGGCTGTCCGTTGAGGACCAAAATGTTCCCCAGCTTGAGAGGCATGACAGAATTTAAAAATGGATTGAGCCTCATGGTGGGGAACACATCGCCTAATCACCTGGTCACTACAGAATTTCCACAGATATGGATCATCCCACACATAATATTTAGCATCACTTTTAAGTTTATGAATTTGTGTTCTGGATGCATCTGCGGGAAAGACTCCAGCAACTAGATAATTAACTAAATCAGCAAACCAAGGAATTACCTCACGCAACTGTAGTAGTTGCTCATCAGGGAAATCATCTTGAATGGGGATAAGATCCTCATCCAGTTCTATTCTGCTCAAATGGTCTGCCACCAGATTTTAAGCTCCACTCTTATCTTTAATCTCTAAATCAAATTCTTGGAGTAACAACATCCACCGGATCAATCTCGGTTTTGCTTCTGGTTTCTTCAGCAAGAACTTCAAAGCTGCATGGTCAGTAAAAACAACTACCTTCGAACCTAGCAAATATGATCTAAACTTATCAAGAGCAAAAACAATAGCTAAGAGTTCCTTTTCAGTGGTAGTGTAATTAGCCTGTGCAGAATCTAAAGTTTTAGAAGCATAATAAATAACATGGGCAGCCCTACCGACCCTTTGTGCAAGAACCGCTCCCACTGCATAGTTAGACGCATCACACATAATTTCAAAAGGGAGGGTCCAATTGGGTGGCTGAATGATGGGAGTAGAGGTCAGTGCTGCCTTTAAGCAATCAAACGCCTTCTTGCATTTGTCATCAAATGTGAAACTGACATCTTTTTGCAGCAAATTCGACAGCCGAAGAGCTATCTTGCTGAAATCCTTGATAAAGCGCATGTAAAAACCTGCATGACCAAGAAAAGAACGAATCTCGCGGATGCAAGATGGGTAAGGTAAATTAGAAATCACATCAATCTTGGCAGGATCCACTTCCATCCCATTCTTAGAGATCACATGTCCCAAAACTATGCCCTGTTCAACCATAAAATGACATTTTTCATAATTCAGTACAAGGTTAGTTTCAATACATCTATGCAAAACTCTATCTAAATTGTTCAAGCATACATCAAATGAGGAACCATACACAGTAAAATCATCCATGAAAACTTCTATACAACTTTCTATCAAATCAGCAAAAATACTAATCATGCAGCGTTGGAAAGTTCCAAGAGCATTGCATAGGCCAAAGGGCATCCTCCTGTAGGCAAATGTGCCGAAAGGGCATGTGAATGTGGTCTTTTCTTGGTCCTCTGGTGCAATATGGATCTGAAAATAACAAGAAAAACCATCAAGAAAACAATAATGTGACTTACCAGCCAACCATTCAAGCATCTGATCAATGAATGGTAAAGGAAAATGATCCTTTCTAGTTGCCTGGTTTAGTCTCCTGTAATCGATGCATACCCTCCAGCTATTCTGCACTCGTGTGGGGATAAGTTCATTATTTTCATTTTTAACCACTGTGAGTCCAGTTTTCTTAGGAACTACCTGCACCGGACTCACCCATTGACTATCAGAGATGGGGAATATAATGCCTGCTTGCAAGAGCTTGGTCACTTCCTTTTTCACAACATCCAGAATTAATGGGTTGAGTCGCCTTTGGGGTTGCCTTACTGATTTTGCTCCATCCTCTAATAGTATCCTATGCATGCACATGGATGGGCTAATACCAGGAATATCAGCCAAGGTCCACCTATTGCCTTCTTGTGTTTTCTCAAAATCTGCAACAGCTTCTCTTCCTGTTCATCTTCAAGTTTAGCTGAAACAATCACAGGTAAATTGTCACTTCCATCTAAATATGCATATTTCAAATTTTCAGGAAGTGGTTTAAGGTCTATAGTCGGTGGCTGCTCAATGGAGGGTATGATACCAGTCGCTGAAGCTAAGTCTGCAAAATCAATTATGTTAGTAGAAGTATCAACATCAGCATAATGATCAACTTGCAAAGCAGCTTCAATCTCAGCACACACAGAGCACAACTGATTATCTATGCAAAATTCACAAATAAAAGTATCATCAAAATCAGACAGTGAGGGAAAAGCAGCAGTAAACATATCAAGGTAAGTGTCATCAACCAAATCAGCAAGTTAGCATCAAAGATGTTAAATTTTACAATGTTATCATCAAATTCCATGGATAGAGTTCCAACATGTACATCAATTTTAGTTTGAGCAGTTTTCAAAACTGGTCTGCCTAAAATGATAGGCGCCCTATTGGAGTTATTCTCTCCCTCCATGTCCATAATGTAAAAATCTGCAGGAAATATTAATTCATTTACTCGAACAAGTACATCCTCCACAAGTCCAACGGGGCGAGCATTGCTTCTGTTCGCCAGTTGAATGGTAACACCTGTACTCTGTAAAGGTCCAAGAGCAAGAGAGTTAAAAATAGATGTGGGCATAACATTAATAGAAGCTCCTAAATCTAACATGGCATTTTCAAATTGACTACTGCCTATGGTACATGGAATTGAAAAAGTTCCTGGATCTTTGCATTTTTGGGGCATTGGCTGAATGAGGGCTGAAACATTACGCCCCATGTTTACTCTTTCATTACCTTTTAACCTCCTCTTGTGTGTGCACAACTCTTTTAAAAATTTGGCATATCTAGGAATCTGTTTAATTGCTTCAAGGAGGGGAATGTTCACTTTCACCTTCCTAAATGTATCCAAGATCTCCCTATCCCTATCTGCCTCGTCCATTTTCTTAGTCTTCACCGCCCTTTGAGGAAAAGGAAGTGGTATATTTTGGTCATCACCAACAATTTCAGGTATCAAAATTTCTTCAGCAACCTTGTTATTTTTCACAACAGTTTCAGATACCTTTGGTGTTTCAACAGCTTTCCCATACCACAATGTAATTGCACTGACATTAGGGGCATTTGGATTTACTACCGACTGGGCAGGTAGTTGGTTTGATCCCTGAGTTTGCATCTGATTAATTGAAGTGGCCAGTTGACCAATCTTTGTCTCCAAATTCTGAATTGTGGAATCTGTTCTTTGTTGGAATTGAAGATTTCGGACAGCCATTTGCTTGACAAGGTCTTCTAATGAAGGTGTACTGTTTTGCCGCTGAGGAATGTTTTGTTGTTGATGCGGAATGTTTTGCTGCCTAGGCTGGTGTTGTTGTTGTTGTTGTGCAGATGAATTCCCCCATCTCAAGTTGGGATGGTTTCTCCAACCGGGATTGTACCTGTTAGACGACAAATCATAGTTGGCTTGAGGGGTGAATATGTTTGCTGCATATGCTTGAGGAGCATCAGCAACTGGATCGTCTTGCAAGGTAGGACATGAATCTGTAGGATGTTCTAGAGAAGTGCAAATACCACATACCACTGCTTGGGCTTTACCTACTGCCAATTTCTTCACTAAAGATGTAAGCTCATCAAGTCTGCTTTCTAGATTCTTGTGGGAAGAAGTTTGAATCTCATTCACTCCCTTTGTCAAAACAGCTGAATTGCTTCTAGTTGTAAACTGTTGGGAATTAATGGACATGTTCTCAATCAAAGCTTTTGTCTCTTCTGGTGTCTTATCGACAAGTGCTCCCCCACTAGCAGCATCCAAAATACTTCTATCCATAGGCAGCAAACCTTCATAAAAATACTGGATGAGCAATTGATCAGAAATCTGATGGTAAGGACAGCTAGACACCAATTTATTGAATCTCTCCCAATACTCATGTAGTGATTCCCTGTCAATCTGTCTAATGCCACATATTTCTTTTCTGATTGAAGCAGCTCTTGAGGCAGGGAAGAATTTTTCTAGAAACGATTTCTTCAATTCATTCCAACTTGTGACAGAACTTGGCTGAAGGTAGTATAACCAATCCTTGGCAGCATCTTGAAGTGAGAATGGAAAGGCTCTCAACTTGATATGATCTTCTGTGACTCCTTGAGGTTTCATGGTAGAACACACCACATGAAACTCCTTCAAGTGTTTGTGGGGATCCTCACCTGCAAGACCATTAAACTTTGGAAGCAAATGTATTAAACCAGATTTAAGTTCAAATGGTACAGTAACTTCAGGATATTCAATACACAATGCATTATAGGTAACATCAGGTGCAGCAAGTTGTCTTAAAGTTCTATTATTCATATCAGCCATATTGTGCAGCAAAATGTCACTTTTTTCACTATCACTATCACTATCACTATCTAACTATCTATCTGACACGTTAGCACTAGCAGCAGCTCTATTAAGTCTACGCCGTAAATGGAAGGTCCTATCTATTTCAGGGTCAAGGGGGTGCAAATTTACAGAACTAGCCCTAGTCATGCATCATCATAACAATACAATGCAAAATCACAATTCTGAAAATTCCAACAGTGTCCCTATTGCTAAAATAGAAATGAAAAATCGAAAACACTATCAAATAAAATCAAAAAAATATAAAAATACCACCAAAAATCTCTAAAAATCAAATAAAGGTAACGCAATTTTTTTTGGATTTTTTTGAAAATATCGAAAATTCAAAAAATTAAAAAAGTGGTCCTGTTCCTTGATTTTTTTCTGATTTTCTGGCGAAAATTCGGAGCAATCCGCCACAGTCGCCTGAAAACCGGATTTTTCGGACTAGTACCATACCTACGAGCTAGCACAACCGTATCTGACCTGTAGAACAACAAAGCACAAAGAAACAATTGTTAGAATGGTTAGTAATACTCTAAAACTGGTTAATATTATTATCAAAGAGTCCTCGGCAACGGCGCCAATTTGATCTGCTGTCGCACACAGATCAAATACGATTTAAAATAAGTGCAGAAAAGGGTAATAACCCGAGTGGTTTCGCAAGGACTCTTGATATAACGATATTAACCGAGTTGAAATTCAAAATTGGGGGTTTTGATAATGATTTATCGAAATTAAAAAATAGTTTGGACAGATGAGCAAAACGATTAATCCACTCATTCGAGCTTCGGACCTATCACAGATTCTATAATTTCTAATTCATGATTCTATTATTATTTGACTATAGAATTGATCAAACAAGCGTACAATCAACCCTATGTGAATTCGGTTTCATTGACTAGATTAAGCATCACAATCGTCAAAATATTACAATTAACGAACAAGCGTCGCAGAATTATAATTTAATTAGAGATTGAAACCAAATTCTGTCAAATAAATATAATCGATCCTATTGAGATTCAATTTAAGCAATTGAAATATCAATACAATCAAATAACGAAATTAGAATCATAAATCAGAATCAATGATGTAACCTGAATCTCCAGGTGTGATGAAACTCGAATTCGTGGATTAACCTTGTAAAATTAGCCTTCCATGGAAATTGAAAATAAAAATATGTTTATATTATATTATGATTCTGTCCGAAAATAATCTGATGCCAGAAAAGAAAGAAATCCCAAAATATATAGTGCTCGGGATTTTGGGCTTTAAAACAAGTAGCCCGTTATTTAAATTATTACAAAGAAGGTCCAGGTTACGAAATTTGTAATTTAGGCTCAGTAAAATTCGGAATTCAGATTTTTTTCCAACACAAAAGTTGTAGCTCTGATTTTTAGCTTTCCAACAAATGCTCGCATGCCTCAATCGAATATCCAGAGCTCAAGTTATGGCCTACAAAGCGAGCAGGGGTTAAAATGCAAATAACAAAATTGTAATTCAATTTCAACCCAAAGTTTAGAAACAAGCTAAAAAATTATTCTAAGTTATAAAGTGATTTTAAAAATACTAAAACAAAAGGATAGAAACATGTGCCCAAGTGCTATGATCACATTCCTATTGAAATATCACTGAATTTTGGTCAGAAACTCATATTACAATTTGATTAAAGTTTTACCCCCTTTTGAGTTCTTAATTTTGGAAACTGGAAAGCTAATGTATAATTTTACACTTTAGTTGCTAGTTATTAGTTGTTTTGTTTTACATAATTATTTTGTAAAGGAACTCTTTATACCTGGGTTTTAAATCTGTTTTGCCATGTTTGTTCTTGTAAATTAGCCATTCTTACTAAGAGTATTGTGTTTCAATTTTGAAAAATTGTGGTACTCTTGCATTAGCATTACTTTGCAAAAAATTAGTTAGTCAATCATAGTGATCATTCTGTTGCAGCAATCAAGCGACTAGTTTAAATATTTTATAATTGTTATCAATTTGTGTTAGTTGAGCAAGTTTGTTATCCAATTTGGTTAGTTAGTTGGAAACTGGCTAGACATCCCAATGTATATAACTGACCATAGAGACTTCAGTATATATTTATTTTTAGTCACAATATGTTATGAGCTATTCTTAACATTATGAGCTATTCTTAACATTTATTTTTCAAGTAGAAATTGTAACACCCCGGCCATTACCGTTACCGGCGATGCTACCTCATGATCTTCTCACCCCCTATCCACCTAATGGAAATAGCGAGTTTTTGCCTTCCGTGGGATTTGAGCCCGGTACTTGGGGGATAAGTACCGCCTCCACACAATCCCACTACCAATTGAGCTATCGTCGATAAAGGTAATGGCTGGGGTGTTACAAAAAAAGGACCTTCTCGCCCCCCCTTTCCCACCGTTGAAAATAGCGAGTTTTTGGCTTCCGTAGGATTCGAGCCCGGTACCTAGGGGATAAGATTCGCCTCCACACAGTCCCACTACCAATTGAGAACATTCCGACCCTTACCGCTATCAGCGATGCTAATCACGACCTTCTTGCCCCCCCTTTCCCACCATTGGAAATAGCGAGTTTTTGCCTTCCGTTGGATGCGAGCCCGGTACTTGGGGGATAAGTACTGCCTCCATAGAGTCCCACTACCAATTGTGCTTGTTAAAGAAATTTCATTTATGGCTTATGGTTCCATAGTCCTAGTCATTTTCTAAGTACTTCAATAACACTTTTGATGTTTGTTTCATATAGCTGAGCATAGAGACCTCAGTATATATTTGATGCAAATGAATTTATAATTGGCTTTCCTTTTCATATTGCAAAAAAAAAAAATTACAGTTGTTGGCTGAAGATTTCATTCTGTGTATTGCTGTTATGTTTGTTTTCTCTATCTTGTCCATATTCCTGTCCCTTGTAGGTAGAGTTGCAATATATCTTGTTTAAACTAGTCCTTGAGGTCTACTTATTTTGCTGTTGCTTTAGTTTTCATCTATATCAGTATAGTTGTGCTAAAGTTTTATTCAATTGACTATCTACATGAGTTTGTCTGACACTTTTAACTGAAAAAAGATCATTCTATTCAGTCATATGAAATAGATTTATTTGACTCTGATTTTGTGGTCAAATTTCTCAAATTATTGCCGATGGTCGGATATTTTGAAAATGTTAATAGTTATTAATGATTTGTTATGTCTATAAAACAGTGAAATGTTAAACCATTTATTGAAAATTTGCTAGACATCCATCCATTTAATTTGTTTGCTATTTGATCCTAAAATATCTCTTCAAGAGGATTGTGTTAGCCATATGTTAAAATGTCTCTTCAAGAGCTCAAAATGTTGTATAAAATCGTAACAACTAATGTTGGTCTTAGATGTTTAGTTGGGTAATGGTTGATGCAACTGCTCCTGTTTTTTTTTTTTCATTTTTCTTTTGATTACTTATTCTACTTCTGGAATAGTGTATCTTGGGATGAATTTGTAAAAGATATACTGTACAAATTTATTGATGGATTATTTAAAAGATATATGGAATTGGTATCACACTGTGAGCAAATCCTGATTTTCGTACTCAATGTAACAGTGATTTAACACGTTAATAATATTGACTATTAAGGAAAACGCATCGTACTCAATTTGTTTACTTCTAGTGTTAATTGCTAATGCTTCATTCTATATAAGCATTTTGTAATTCTGGAATTGCAAGGAGGCTGAGCAATTTTCATGTATAAGATATAATTCTGGAATTGCAGGGAGACTGTTAATTGATTATGCTTCATTCTGTGTAGGCATTTTGCAATGAATCATTCTATAATTCTAGAACAACATGTTAAATTGCATACTATCTATGAAAATACAAGTTGATATCCGCCAACGAATCATTCTATAATTCTAGAACAGCATATTAATTATGGAACAACATGTTAAATTGCATACTATCTATGAAAATACATATGCTTAGGAAGTATGATGGTTAATTACTCAAATGGTTTATGTTATTTGTCTTCTTGGTAGATGTTTAAATTTAAAAATTGTTAATTATAATGTAAGCCTTTGCTTAATGATATTACTGAAAATGGGTATCCGCCAACGTCGTAGTTGGATGTATAATAGGCTAAATCCTAGTCGAAAGGGGTATACTGATGCATTTCTAAAAGGGTTAAATGAATTTGGGTCATTTGCAATCCAACAACCAAACATATTAAATAGAGAAATTAGATGTCCTTGTTCTATTTGCAAAAACATTAATTTCTTACACTTTGAAGTGGTTAAGGTTCATATTTTAAGGAAGGGGTTTAAACCTGACTATTGGTATTGGACATCTCATGGAGAAAGTGATCCAGAGTTGCATGTAGAAATTAAAAGGAAAAAATTTGCACAAGAGCAACATAACAATCATTTTAATAGATTTGAAAGCATGGTTTATGATGCTATTGGACCACAATATCAAATGCATTGTGATGAAGAATTAGAGGAGTCTCCAAATATCTTCATGTGATATGATCATATTTCTCATGAATCACTATAAGGATCGTTCTAGGTTGGAAGCTTACAGATTGAAACAGAAATCGCGTATTGCTGGAGAACACAATAAACAGAGCTGTGAAACTCAGAATCAGCCGATTCCAAAACGAGATGAAAGATGACGTTCCGAAACGCAAGTTAGGATGTTGAATCACTGAAAACAAGTGTGTAGAACTCAAGATATGGTAACAGGTTACTGAACACGAAAATTGGCACAATTTGTGTATTAGGGTTTTATGTAAAGGAAACTCAATCTTATTATTATTTAGTAAAAGAACCAAGAACATAATGGCGCCACAATCTAGGGATTGATAAGCCAAAAAGAACGCTACAAGGATTAAGAACCTTGATAAGTTCAAATTGAATTATTTCAAAGGTATCAGAGCTTGTCTCTAGGTTTGGAATTGAGTAAAATTCTATTTATGCATTTTTTTTGTGAAACCTAAATTGCTAGTTGTGTTGCTTTTGTTTGGATTGTTGTTTTTCGTTAATTTGTGTGTTGCTGCTACTTGAAAAAAAAAATACAAGAAAAAAAAAGGAAAATACAAAAAAAAAGTAGTTGTATTGTTAAAAGTAGTGCACACTACCTGTTTGACAAAATTCCTAAGTATGTCATATCCTCAATATATTCGAGATTTTGTATTGGATCTGGAGTATGTGAAATATCTGTACGAAAATGGATATGCAAAACAGGCAAGAAAAGTAGAGAAGCTAGCATCGAGAGAGAAAGAAAAAATCAAAGAAAAGAAAGAAGAAGAGGAGAAACATTTGAGAGACAAAGGGCAAGAAATTGACTCCAACTATTTGTCTAACTTTGATAATTCACTATTGCAAGTGCTTGAAGAAGTGACTCTAAAGGAGGAATGTCATCGATATATTGATATTGAAAGCAAATAGAAAGATGCGGGTAAAATTGAAAGTCTATTTAAACAAGAGAGTGAGGTGAATGAAGCAATATTAGTCATTGAAGGTGATTATTCCAAGGTTCCTCAAAAGGATGCTTACAAGGAAATTATTGAGTCACCATTTTTTTGTGATGAAGAGAATGTCCATGAGACTCGACTTTCTTTGAAGCCTTTGCAAATACAAAGTAACATATTGTTTGCCACAAATTTCAATTCAAAGAAGGTAAATTTGGTCATCAATATCAACTTCGAAAGGTATAACTTTATTCACATCTTTAGAATTTCTTACCTTTACCATAAATGTACTAAGATGTTAATTGTTCAAGATGAAAATGTGATTCACCAACTTATCACATTTGGTGACTTTTCCAAATTTCCATTTGACCCCGGTGGATATGACGAGCTGGTGGTTTGATTGGATTATTTCTTCATGAACGGTATAATGGAGCTTAAATTCGTGGTCGAATTTCTTCAAGAAGGAAAGAATGATAAGGATCTCAAGAGCATGAAGATGATCCATATTTTTAACAAATTAGGATGAACTTTATTTATTTTCATTTGGTTTGTAATAATTCTTTGTTTGGTTTAATTTGGAATTGTAATAGTTTTAATATAGATTTAGTTGATCTTATATTTATGTGAAGATACTTTGCTTCCTTACATTTAGTTTATTTTTATAAAAAAATGATGTAAGCCCAATTTGGGCCTAGAGAATGGTGTCACTTATGATCCATTTAGGTTTAGAGATAATTTTACTATAACTATGAATTTGTAACCTCATTGAAGGGGATTTTGGAATGAATTAAAATTTCTCTAATGAGATTTGTGAGTGAGTTAGGTCTCCTCTTTAAGTTCTTTGATTAGAACTAGCTTGAGTCTTATCAATGGCTTCCTTACATTTGTGGCGATTCTTCATTGGCTTATCAATCATCCTTGATTATGGCGCCTTCTTCATCTTCTCAACCTAATCCATCTTTTGTTTCTTTATAATTTTCGGTTTCCTTTACAACAAACCCTAATACACAATTTCTACAATTTTTCATGTTCAGCAACCTGCGATCATATCTTGAGTTCTACAAACTTGTTTTCGGAATAGTGTTTTAAAAAATAATTAGCTTTATATTTATGTTAACAGGAAAAATTTAAACGTAGGTTGGAAGAATTGACCCAAGAAACAACTTCACAAGGAACTCCTCCACCAAAAGAATTAGATGTGTGGTGTGAGGTTGTAGGAATAAAAAGAGGACGAGTATATGGTCTCAGAATGGAATCTACTGTATTATTTGGGGGACCATATTATCGTGGGTCATGTTCTTCATCAACAGAGTGGGTTCAAAGACATGAATTTGAAGAAATGAGAAATGAAAGAGATCAACTTCGAGAGGAATTGGCTAATACAAACAGAGCAGTTGAGCGCAACAACCACTTGATAAAACAACTGATGAGTTGCTTGAACTTTAAACTCATGCCATATACTAGAGATCAAATTCATGAAGATGGGATTGGTGATAATGACGATGAGATTGGTGATCATGATGCTGGTGATTTTGATGATGAGATTGATGATAATGATGCTCGTGATCATGATGATGAAGAGTTAGATGGATAGTGATAAGTTAATATGAAGAACCAATATGTTGCAATTTGTTATGACTAAATATATTATGTTTAAACTAAAATTTTATTTGTATTATTTTGAGTACTTAAAAATATTACTTAAATATATTATGTTCTTTGGTTATATACATTGAAATGACTAATGTTTTTAAATGATTTTGGTGTATGAATTTTTTAGATATTGAAAACAAATTAAAAATTGTTTTTATTGTTCTTTTGGACATTAAAGTAATGTATTTTTTTAAAAAAAAGGTAATATTTAGAGACGGAATTGGTGATCAAATATTTAATAAAAATAACAATTTATGTCACAAATTTTTTCACTAAATCGGTTGCTAATGACATAGAAAATTAATTCAAAGTGGTTGCTAAATTAGTCTCAAAGTTTAGTCACAAAATGCAGTCACTAAATCGGCCAATAAATTCGGTCACTAAATCAATCACTAAATTCGATCGCTGATTTGGTCGCAACAGCTAGCGACTAGCAGTTTACCAACTGATTTAAATTGGTCACTAAATCGGTCGCTATTGGATTTAGTGATCAATTTTCTCCATTTATTGACCAAAAAATTGGTCTCTAAAAGCGTTTTTTCTAGTAGTGTAATATCATTAAAAAGTACCCTTATCTTTCAGCGTTTTGAAACACAAGCATTGATCCTTCTAAGTTCTCTTGTAACTTAAAGAACCATCTAAAGTTAAAACCAACGTTTTCTTCTTTAAATTTTTTTTCCAGATAACATCAAAGCCTCAACGTTTTCTTACAACATAAACACTTATAATATTTTCAAAGTCCCAACTTCAATTTTACTAACACTTTGAAGACCCTAAAATTTCCAACAACAAATTAAATAAATACTATTTAGGTTTGTATACACTTTTTAAATATACATATTAGGACATTTTCAACATTTAAGATCACAAAATTATAAAGATAAAATTTACTAACATAAATTCATTTTTTTAGCAAAAATAAAAAGTATTCCAAATTTAATTTTTCTTTTATATATACTATCACAAGTCACGGATCTAACACTTTTGTGAAAAAAATAACATTCAAAGTGTTTTAAAAACATTTTTATTTTAGATTCGTTACTACAATGAATAGATCTACAACATTATGCACAAAAACTTCATTCTAACATGATTCTTTTTTTAAAAAATACTTAAAATGTTCAAAATCTAATTTTTCTTTGAGATCTATCATAGTATGACATGGATCTACCACATTAATTGGTGAAAGAAAAATGAAAAAGACACATCCCTTAACCAATATGGCCCCACAACCTTGATATAACTTAGATCAATAGAAAAAGGAGAGAAAAATAAGAAGATTTCATTCACAAACCTTTAAAAGTTGAAACTTTGATCTAGTACTAAAATGGTGGTTTTTGGTTCTTACCACTAACACAATTTTTTTGAGAGAAAAACTAAGTTCTTTTAAGTGAGAAGATGAAAATGAAGTAATGAGTGGGGGTTAGAATTCTCGCGTGAACTTGTGTGGAGGTATTTTGGTTTCTCACATCTCCTAATAATCCAAAATTTAGTCTCAAAATAATCATTAGTCTCAAAATTTTGCTAAATACATCATTACACAATCTAATCACTCTTACACATATTTCATCACTCATTTCTAAATCTATTTTGATAAAAATATCTACTCTCGTCACAACTCTTCTAACAGATGAATTTAATTGAAACATGCAACGTCGTAAAATATTTGTTAAAAAATAATTCTTCTGTAATTTGAAAATATTTCCCAACCATAGAAAATATCTAGATATTTTCACTAACACCTTATTAAAATATTAATATCTTAGAAAAATACCTTGATATTTTGTGACTTTAAGTCACTTCATTTCGCTTAATCTCCGAGTTATTTCTTAAACGAGTCGCATATCGTTCACGGATAAATTTTTCGGTAACAAACAGATTATATAATAATTCTACTAGGGTTAAATAAGTTTAGTCTCTATAAATATTTGAAATTTTATTTTTAGTCCCTGTAAAAAAAAATCACATTTTTCAGTCTCTATAAAATTACTCTACAAATTGTTTTAGTCCTTACTAGAACTAAGCATCCTTTAATTTTTAAATTTTTAAATGATTTTTTGTAAGCATATTTAGAAATTTATTTCATGTTCACCCATGAAAAATTAGAATTTTTCAAGTTGAGATGAATTAAATATGAATTTTTTAAATGTCATATGTTTCAGATAAAAGTAACAAAAATATGGACTTAGAAATCAAGTTTTGAGCTCATTTTTTGTGGAAAAACTTTTTAAACCGTAAATAGACGAAGGAAAAACAATAGAAGAACAAATAGACAGTAAATCCTAATTCTTGTTATAAATAAATTATGGATCTTACAGCTATAACATGTTCAGTCAACCGTCATTACTGTTAAAGGAACAACATGCCATACATTATCATTTTCATAATGAGTCGTTAAAGAAGATTTTGGAACATGTAATTCATACAAACAATAATTATTTGTCATTAATTAATTAATTAAAATTAATATTTTTTTTATCTTCTTAATAAAAATGAGAATAATTACAGTATAGTAATTATAATTTATTACAAAAATCGTGTATTGGACGAATGTTGGTCTCAAAATAGTTAGTTAAAATTAGTACGTTTTTAATACCATCAACATAAAAATGAGAACGCTTATAACATATTAACTATATTTTTTTTCACACTTAAATTGTATTATGTTGTATTTTTTATTTTTAAAATAACTCACAAAAGAAGCTGTTGGAGCATACAATTTATGTACAAGATAA
>JBBPBP010000001.1:48539975-48552990 GCA_037974735.1 Cicer chorassanicum | reverse complement strand
GAACACTTATAATACACTAACTATAATTTTTTCACACTTTAATTTTTTTAATTTGTCTTTTTTTTTGGAAATTAATCGCTAAGGAAAACGTGGGAACATACATTTGATAAACGAAAAAAATATTTGTCGCTAATTAATTGGTTAAAATTAATGTATTTTTGATATCTTCTAAATTAAAATGAGAATAATTAAAATTTATTATAAGGGACAAATAATTTTCACTAAAAAGTCAGTTAACATTAGTAATTTTTTAAATATAATCGACATAAAAATGAGAGCAATTATAATACACTAGCTATAACTTTTTCACGCTTCAATTTTTTCCTATTGTGTTTAAGGAAAAGCCATTAAAGAAGTTATTTGAGCGTACAATTCATACACAATAAATATTTGTCTCTAATCAATTAGTAAAATTAAAAAAAAAATTATATCTTTTAAATAAAATTGAAAATGGTTTTAATATACTAATATCAATTTATTGTATAAATCATACACAAGATAAATTTTTCAATAAAGAATTTGTTACAGTTAGTGTTTTTTTAGTGTTGTTGACATAAAAATAAAAACAATTATAAAGCATGTGGAACAAGTTGGTCACTAATGAGATTGAACAATCATATACGAGACAAGTAGCCACTGATAAAATTTAAAATAATTATTATATATGAGATAATTTATTTATGATGAGATTGAATTATTATACACGAGATAAATTCTTAATTATAAAATAACTATCATACACGAAGAAATTATCACTTATTTTTATTTTTATTTTTGATTGGCAAATGTTAGTTAAGTTAGTAATTAATAATTTTTCTCCTTCGTCAAGGTTTGAATCCTTGTGTTTTTACCCCTTCAACACTTTCATCCTTTAGCTCATACATAGAAAAGTTGTCATTTATACTATTAACTTATCATACACAGAATAAGTTATCATTCATAAAAATTTAAAATAACTATCATACACGAAACAAGTATATCATACCATCCTCTAGGTAGTGTTTTAGATCATACATAGCATTCCTAAGTTTAAAAACATGATTTGGAAATTCAGTACTTTAAAAACATGAGGGTTGTTTAACATAGACTTCTTCACTGAAATAATGTAATGTTATTATTTGCAGCAAAAGAAAGTAGGATACAAATAGCTTCTAACCTGGCTACTGGAGCAAATGTCTTAGTGTAATCAATGCCCTCTTGTTGACTATAGCCTTGTACGACAAGTCTTGCCTTGTTTATAACCACTTCACCTTTTTCATTTAGCTTGTTTCTGAAAACCCACTTAGTTCCAATAATATTCTTCTTTGGTTTAGGTACTAGATGCCAAACGTCATTCCTCTTAAATTCATTTAACTCTTCTTAAATTGCAAGAATCCATCCGTCATCTGCAAATGCTTCACCAATAGAGGTAGGCTCAATTGATGAGAGTAGCCCAAACAAAATGGTATCTTTTAGTGATGATCTGGTCCTCAAAGGATCACTTGCACTTCCAATTAATGATTAGAGTTTCAAGATGAGATAACTTGTGCTTCCATCCAGATCTTCCTTCTAACTTATCTTGACTTTGATCAGATTCATCCTTTGAAGATTTATCACATTCTTCTGATTTGCTTGTATCCTCTGATTTTTCAAGTTCTTCTAGTTTGCCCTCATTTACTTCCTCTAGTTCTGGTAAACCCGCGGTATCCTCAACTTGCTTTGACTTTTTAAGGTCAAGTTGTTTGTCATATAACATAGTATAAATCAGATAATTGAAGAATGAAATCAATACAGCCAAAACATCAGTTTTGTTTTTCGTGGTTTCCACTTGTTTCGAAAAACCAAATTTGTATGCTACTTCTGCTGAAGTGTTCAGATTTTGTGGACCTCCTTGTTCCTCAAAATTTCTTGTGAACCTTTAAAGTACTTATTTAGCTTTGATTTTTAAGATCAAGCTTCTTGTTATTACAGTAAACATAATATTAAACAATAATTAAATTTAAAGAAAGATATAACCTATATGTCAACAGTTTCAAATTCACTATGAAAACCCTTTTATTTCTTCTTTTTTGGTTTTCAGATTCTAAATTTGCATATTCTCTTATTAGAGGGTCTGGATGAAGGGATTTGAATTCCCATCCAGGTTTGTCGTCTTGATGAATTCGATTGGAGTGTTCAAAGAAGTCTCCTGATTTTGATTGTTAATTTGACACTTTTGTTTCTACTAATGTATCAGGGGTTACTCTGGTAATTTTGAAATTGATGGCAATTCTGATTCTTCTGGTAGTTCCGGTTTGTTGATATGTATGATTTCTCTACCAGTTTTGATTTTGCTGATATGTGTGATTTCTCTGCCAGTTATGATTATGTTGATACTCCAGATTTTTCTGATATTTCTGGTTCATCATATGGTTATGGTTCTGATAGGTATTGTGCTGACCAATCCTTCCTCCACCATAGTCAGTTGGCTTCTGTTTGTTAATTCTTGGAACATAGACCTTTTTCCCTTTATATATTGCAAGCATCCATTGATCAGGCACAATGACTGGTGTTTCAATTTGGTTGCTTAGAACATCTGCAACATAAACAATTTTATCCTTTGGTACCCAAAAGATAACTAAACTCAATCAAACCTATAACTAAATATTGCAAAATCTATCAATATCCATTTGAAATAAACTAAAGCAAACGTTTAAATTACTCATAATAGTCTCAATTCAAAGAAAAAAGGAGTTTGAAATGATAAAGCTTAAACAGATGAATGAAATTGAAAACACAAGTTAAAGAGACAAAAAATTGAAAGGAAAAGAAATAGAAATATTAAAAACAAATATAACCTAAAAACCAAACCCCAAAATCCTTATAACAAATTCCTAATAATTATATTGATTAAAGATCTTAGCCTTCCATAAAACATTTTAAACAAATAAATGTAAGTAGAAAAGAATTCAAAAACGGCAAAATAAAAGATATCAAAGTCTCCTTCTTAATACTCACTAATTACATTATTAAATCCTACAATAACTAGTTACATTAGTAAATCAGCTCAATAATAACTAATAACATTATTAAATTCCTCAGTAACTTTTCTAGCTTTAGAAATTTACATTTTTTACTATCAATACGTTTGAATCGCGCTTTGGCCTAACAAAAGAGTTGTAGTTCTTTTTCTTAGCTTTCCAATGCCACCAAGAGGACTGAAAAAGTACATCCCAAGTTATAGCCTACAAAAGAAGGAGTCAAGATGCAACAAAATCCGAAAATTAACTATTTATTTCACTATAACTCAATTTTGACACATAGATATAAAAACAAGGTAAAAAGTAATTATTAACCCTAACACACATCTAAAAACAGAGAATTAGTTTTTGTACCCCCATTTATTGTTGTACTCCCCATTTATTAGATTAGTGTGCAGACTTCCCAACCATGAGTTACTGGGTACTTTTGAGAATAATGCATTTGTGGGGCGCTTAAACGATGAAGATAACAATCATGTTGACGAGCTGACAAAGTATCACGTTGCACCGAGGCATATCTTGTCATCTTTGAGAGATCGAGATAAAGAGAATGTGACTAATATCTCTCAAATTTATAACCGACGAAGCACATACAAGAAGAATTTGAAAGGACCTAGAACTGATATGCAACATATATTGAAGTTACTTGAAGCTGAGAAGTATGTATGTTGGACTAGGACTCGTGGAGACTCCAACGTTGTGAGGGACATGTTTTGGACGCACCCAGATTCCATAACTTTTTGAACATGTTCCATTTTGTATTGATCATAGATATCACCTACAAAACCAACAAGTATAGGTTACCATTGTTTGAAATTGTTGGTGTAACTTCAAATGGGTTGACATTCAATGTTGCATTTGCTTATATTGATAGTGAGCGTCAAGAAAACTTCTGTTGGGCATTGGAGAAGTTAAAAGAGTTGTTTCTTGTAAACACCCCATTTCCTCAGTTGATCGTGACTGATAGAGAACTTGCTTTAATGAATGCAATTGAAGTTGTATTTCCATCTTCAACAAATTTACTTTGTCAACTTCATATTAACAAAAATGTTGGAGCCAAATGCAAACAGTATATATTAAAGAAAGATATGCAGGAACCCATTCTTGAGTTGTGGAAGAAAATTGTTTATTATTCTGAAGAGAAGGAGTATGAGGAACTTTTGCAAATGTTTGAGCAAACATGTGTCGATAATATTATTTTCTTTGACTACGTCAAAGACACATGGTTGAATCCTCACAAGGAAAGATTTGTTCAAGCATGGACCAATCGAGTATTGCATCTAGGAAATACTACAACTAATAAGTACGTCATTAACACTTTATTTTTTTATATTTATACTTATATATGATTAATTTTGTCTATATATGATTAAACATGTATGATAGAATTTTGTTTTATTTTTATACTTATATATGATTAAATAATATCAAATTTTGTTTATGTTTGAATATTATGGTTGAGTCTGCGCATTGGTCGTTGAAGAAATTTTCGGAACACGGTAAAGGAGATTTCTGCAAGGCATGGAATGGTATGAATGACATGTTGAAGTTCCAAATTATTAAGATAAAAGGTTCATTTGAGACAAGTAAGGGTCACAAAGAGCATATACACAACAATCCATTCTATGAGAATTTGAATTGGGTTGTATCCAAGAACGCTTTAGCTGATATTGTTCATGAGTACAAGAGAGTCAGCTATGTCGGTAACGACAAAGCTGCATGTTGTTGTACACTTAGAAACACTCATGGATTACCGTATGCATGTGAGTTGGCACGATACAAGTTGGAAGGTGTTCCAATTCCATAGGAGTCTGTTCATATACAATGGAAGAAATTAACAATGAATACTGATCAAGATGAAGAACAGTTGGAAAAGGATTCAGAGTTGGACATTACATGTAGATGAATGTTATTTGGAAAATATGGAAAACACTTAATGTTGTTGGAAGAAGGGCATTGAAGAGCAAGTTGTGTGAAGTTGCATATCCAGAAACAACTTCAATGTGTTCCCCACCAGATAAGATCAAAACAAAAGGTGGTGTGAAGAAGAAAAAAGGCATTAAGCCGAATGGATTTGACGTATATCGCGACCCTTCATTTTTTGAGCATGTTGATGCATCCCAACAAGTCTCCCAGCAAGCATCCAAACAAGTCTCCCATCAAACATCCAAACAAGTCTCTCAGCAAGCACGTATAACGAGTCAGGTTAGAAAATATTTGGACGAGTTTCCTCCTCTAATTCATCCATATATTGTAGACGTAGTTAATGTTAAAGCAGATGAAAATTGTGGATATCGTGCTATTGCTGCTTTACTTGGCCATAGTGAAGAATCTTGGAGCATTGTGCGTCGACAGTTGTATATAGAGATTAAGTCCAAACCTGATTTATATCTTGCGTTATTCAAGGAACGTTTGCAATAAGTGACTGACTCTTTACTTGTATATGAACTGGGAAACCAACCAATGGAAAAGTGGCTGAGCATTCCAAATATGGGTTACGTGATAGCAACAAAATATAATCTCGTTCTTGTTACATTGGCAAAAACTTTTTGTTTGACTTTTTTCCCATTGACGGGTGCACACAGTGGAGACCTATCACGTGATCGTATTATCAGCATTGCTTTTGTTCATGAAAGTCATTGGGTTCAAGTTAAATTGAAAGCAACATGTCCATTACCTCCACTAGCATGGAATTAGAAGGAGCACCGTAGTGATGAGTCTATATCATGGGCTATAGCTTATGTAGGACGTCTACAACATTGGGATTCATTAGATTTAGAGGGTACATCAGATTATATGTCTTTAGCAAATGATTGACACTTTTGTAACAAGTTTTATTCAATACATATTATATGTTGTTTTCAATTAGTTTGTTTACATTTACCACATTGAACAAGATAAATAAGTCTGAATAATAAAATAACACAATAAAAATAAGTATTAACAAATAAGTCGGAATACTAAGTCAATAAAAATAAGTCTAAATAAGTAAGTCTAAATATTAAAAATACAACATAAATACTACTGATAACTCCCTCCTATAGAAATGTATAAAGCCCTCTCTAATAAAACACGCATGTCATCATCACCCGGTAGTCTATCTAAATCTAAACTCTCCTGTATTAGACCACCGATATGTTGACACCGTGTAAACCATTCCCCATGACTATCACTAGGACCAGCAGCATCAGTAGGACCTCCAGCATGACTAGGACCAGCAGCATCAGTATGACCAGCAGAATCAGTAGGACCTCCAGCATGACTAAGACCAGCATCTGCAGCAACGTGAGGGGTCATCCTAGGATGAGATATCCTATAGTACCACTGGATGTACCCCTCAACAGTCTTGTGTGGATATGTAGCCCGATGCAACACTACACGAAGGGCTCGAACAAAGTTCCGGTACATACTCCATTCAACATCCACATCACGTACTACAAGCATCGGTGGTGTAGGAGGGATATGCTGAGTATATCCGAACTGTCGGATGCACCTCTCTGGTAAATAATGTACCATAGTGGAACACCAACGAATATGATCAATAAACAACGATACAGACTAAAACCGTGTGGTAGAGTCCTCGTCGTAATTTACTGCCCAGATAACCTCAGACTCTCTCAAAGCATCCAATTTTGCTCTGTAGTACGCCACGCTCCCGGATGTTTGTTTAGGAGTCCACCGATACATCCGTGGCATGAAAGAAATCGGTTCATTTAGATTCGTTTTACAGATATTAGGGAAGTGCTCATATATCCAGGCCTGCAAATAATAAAAACATACAAATAATTAATTAACCATATTATCAAATAACATTATAATAAGTATGAAAAATAATATAATAGTACCTGAAAGAGAGATAAATATCCACCTATCTGCTTCGTTGCCGGCAGAGTACTATCTCTAAGATAGTCGTATAAAACAACAAGTGATGCTGGTCCCCAAGCCCATCTGCCACATGTATCAAGATCTTGAAACAGAAACAAATATTTAGCAGATACTAGTGTAAAACTTTTATCTGCTAATATGGTACACCCTACTAAATGTAGTAGGTATGCCCTGGCTGCACAATCGTACCGTCCATCACGCAACTGTGTAAAAAATACTGATTTCAACCACTCGAAACTGTATGATGCACCTCTGTTAGTCGTAGTCTCGGCCACTGCTTCATCATCAGTAACTCCTAGTAATTCAACGGCAGCAGTAATTGCCAGGTCTTCAGTGACATTAGCAGGAGGAGTGAAGAACTCACCACAACATGGGATGCTGAGAAGACCCCTGACATCGTCGAGAGTAATAGTCACCTCACCAAATGGCAGGTGAAATGAGCTCGTCTCTGCGTGCCATCTCTCAGCAAAAGCTAATATTAGATTACCGTCAATCATATTCAGACTACATCGCTGCAGAGGACGTAGTCTAGATAGGGTAATCCAATGATCAATCTCCGCAGGTAATACAACTCTAATGTCAATAAATTTGGTCTGCTTCTTGCCATTTTAGACCACTTTAAGGGCGCGCCTATCCTGTTTAATTACAATAAAAAAAGCACACAATAAATTATAATTTAAATAATGAATATAAAATTTAAATATAAAAAATTATACTACAAATATATTAAAATAAATAAATAAAATAATAAATAATTATAATAATAAATAACTAAAATAATAAATATTATTAACTAACCTCCCCATTCCAGACTTTTACAACTATGTGGTCCTCATAATTCTTTAGGACAGATAAATTGTACGGACCACCAGGAAATAATGGAGCATCAGACAGCTCCTGCTCCTGATCCTGCTGCTCCTGATCCTGCTGCTCCTGATCCTGTTGCTCCTGCTGTTGATCATCAATATAATCATCCTGATGCTGATCATCAATATAATCATGCTGATGATGATTCTGCTGGCGAACATCTATTTCTTCATTTCTCCTTCTACGTTTCTCGACTGCCGCTCTCCTATTTGACTGCGTAGGAGGCCAAACTCTAGAATATTCACCGCTGGTTTTAGCTCATCTGGTCCTCACTGTAAACAATAGAATGAAAAAAATGTATCAAATAATAAATAAATAAATAAATAAATTACAACTACCGGAAATTTCAGTTACATTTGAAATTTCCGGTGAGAAACCCGGAAATTTCAAATATCCGGAACACAAAATACATACCTTGAAATTTTCGAGAGTTGTTCCCGGAAATTTGAAATTTCCAGTATTGAAAGTTAACTACTGGATTTTTCAAATTTCAGAAACAATTCCCAGGAATTTCAAAAATGAAATTTCCGGTACGTATTTTGTGTACCGAAAATTTTAATGAATTTGAAATTTCTGGGAAAAAACTTAAAAAATCTGAACTCACTAATTTCGGAAATTTGAGAATGAGGGGTACGAGGAAGGTTGCTGGATTTTACTAAATTTTGAGGGTTATTTAGGTAATTTCACTCAAAAAAACTTAAAATGGGGGGGGGGGGGGGGAGTACAACAATAAATGGGGAGTACGAAAACTAATTTTCCTAAAAACACATGGGTAATGCCATAAAAAATTTATTAAAATGCGTTGATCAAGACCCTAAGTTTATTATTGTTGGGCCTTGGTAATCTTCATTAGATCAAGCAACACCAAATAAACAGTTCCTGGATGAGAGCATGTTCTGAAGTTGGTTGGCCTTGCTTCTGAAGTAACCCAATCACGGGCAATTGCTAAACAGTTCCTGGATGAATGCCTGCTTCTAAACAAAGCTTTTGTATGGGTTTAAATTCACCACCACCATCACATTGAACAATTTTCATCCTTTTGTTAAATTGATTCTTTACCATGTTTTTGAATTGGATAAAAACATATATGGTTTCAGACTTTTGTTTCAAAGGATAAATCCATGTGAATCTACTAAAATCATCAATAAAGTGAACATAATATTTAAGACCAGAATTTGATATTATTGGTGTAGGACCCGATACATCAGTGTGAATCAACTTTAGGGGTTATTGAGCATGAGAACTAGATGACTTAAAGGGCAACCTATGTAGTTTACCAAATTGGTATGTCTTACAAAACTGAAATGTATCACTAGGTGAGGTCTTCACATTACAATGTTTCAACACTTTATCTAGGACTTTATTGTTAGGGTGTCCAAGCTTTATATGCCAACTTTCTATGACAAACATGTTGGTACATGAGTCTTTATTGGATTGGAGGCTGACATTTGAAACTTGATACAAACCTTATTTAAGTATCCCTTTTAGAAGAGTCTTCCCTGTTAGCTTGTCCTTCACATAGCAACATTCATCATCAAACTCAACAATGATATTATTGTTAGTAGTTAACTTAGATACACTTAGTAAATTCTTTGTGATTTCAGGTACATATAGGACATTATGCGGGTTTAGGTTTTTAAGTTTGGTTGAACCTAAAGCAATAATTTTTTAACTTCTCACCATTACTAATCATTAAGGAATGCTTACCATTGTGCTCAATAAGATCTTTGAACTTGTCAGGTTGGTGAGTCACGTGGTTAATAGCACCACTATCAAAATACCATTCGTTAGTTTGTGACATTAATCGTGGTACATTTCAATTCGATTTTCTGGTTCACTTGATTTTGTGTTTGTTTAGAGTCAGAGATTTGGGTTGAAGCTAATTTTAACTTCGCTTAGGGTTTTCAATTTCCAATTTTTTGTTATGTATGTTTAGAAAATGATGTTTCTAACTTGATCTCACATACTACGTTTGATATAGCTGGTCATAGTCACCAACTTTTTCATGTGTTGGTTGTTAGTCTTAATGGCTTAATTTACCTTAGATGGAGAGATTTTAAAGGTTGTTAGTCTTGGTAGTGAGTTTTTTTTTTTGTAGGTGTATTTGGATTTCTCTGTATTGTTCAAAACTTAATTAGATATCATTTTTTATGAAAGATGAAGAAAGCGATTGTGGATTATTATTGTAAAAAAATTATAAATCTACTTTTCACACTTCTCTCTCTATCTTTACTTAGATCTTAATAATAATAATTAACAAGAACATGAAGGTAATTTCTTCATTTCACTAATTTCTAATTCAGGACCTGAGATTATATCAATTTTCAATCCTTTATGAATACCATTGGCCTTCCCATTATTACACTCCAACATTTGTCTTTTAGTTATGTCGTACACTAGCATTGCCCCTAATGCTCCTCTGTAGTATGCACTTGTCACTGCTCTGTACCTCTGTAGAAAGACTGGCTATGGGAGAGTCCCGAGTGTCCTTGTGCTTTTACCTACCAGGGAATTGGCCAATCAAGTATATATACTACAATGGAGCCAGTGTGTCAGTTTGGCATATTTTGTCTGCTTTAATGTTATTGTTAGTAGTTAGCAATTTGTGATATTGTGTACCACATAGATTCAAAATCTTGTTTTTTCTGTCTGTAAGTAGAGTTGTGAGTGATTTTTATTATTGCAATCCTCTAATGGAATACATGATTGATGATGACATTGGATTAAGATGTAGCTCACTGTCAATCTAGATCATTTTTCTTTTCCTCATAAAATGTGGTTCTTATAACTTGGAGCAATACTGCAATTTAATTTAACTAAGGGCAATTTGGGTAGAAGGTTAATTAAACACTCATTTATCATATTGTATAAGTGTTTATGTATAAGTTGTTTTTACGATCAAAAGGAAGAAATAGTTATGTTATCTTGGAGCAATATTACAATTGAATAAGGCCAAGTGGCATTTGGGTAAATAGAGTTTAATTAAGCGCTAATCAACTAAAGTGTTTATGTTTAATGATAAGTTAAACTAAGCTATTCCAAGAGTCTCTTAAATATTTATTGAAATTCATCTAACAATCCCTCAAAAATGATTACCTCATATGTCCTACCTAGTGTGTGATGTTGTCTACTACACATCACTCAAGTTGTGTTTGTAAATTTTTTAAGTTGCAATATAATTTGGCATTACAATTGACTCGTATTTGTTTTTTGCAGGTAAGGCACAAGATGTTACTAAAGTTCAGACACTTCTTTTCAAGGCTACTTTGCCAAGCTGGGTTAAGCAAGTATGCACCTTTGTGATCCTTTCTTGTTCTTTATTCATTGTTTGTGCCTCTTAGTTGTTATTTATATGACATGTTCCCTTACAATTTTTTGCCAGATTTCTTCAAAATTGCTGAAAGCAGATAAGAAAACTATTGATCTTGTTGGGAATGAGAAAATGAAGGCTAGTACCAATGTTAGGCACATTATCTTGTAGATAACTATTAAACATTATGATATCGTTCGACACTTGTAGATAACTATTAGACTTTCAATTATTAGACATTATGATATCGTTCAATACTTGTAGATAACTATTTAATAGGAAAGGCGTTTAATGTCTTTTCTGTAAGAAGACCAAATTTGCATATCTAGGTATGCTGAAAATTAGTTAATGCAAATATCGGATGGTTGAAAAATAGATTCTTGTCTTGACTTCATTTTTGGACTATCAAGCAATGTGGAGAAGTGAAAATAGATCCTTGTCTTCAGATTCTTTACCCTTGCTCCATTTCCACTTTTCTTTCAACAATACCCAAGTTTTATGAATCACAATTGATGAAAGTCCATTTGCAGTGCCCAATCTTGAAAGCTAGCTCTATTTCTTGGTAATTTATTGAAGCTAGCTTAGGAAACCCTTTCATCCGACTGATATTCTCTTTTTGTTTTGCAAGGTTTTTTGGCAATTTATTGATGCTAGCTTCTCGATAATCTAAAGCATGCTAAATTATCAATGCAAAAAGGTGCAATGCAAATGGAACCTACCATCCAGGGCTCTTCAATGGGGCCAGATAAAAAGGTGCAATGCAAATATATTTCTTACAAAATTAATTTTGTTGCACTTTGTCCTCCCTAGTAAATGATGGGTTATTTAATTTATTTGCTGTAGATTTAAGTTGAGTTTTCTGTACCCTGTACCCTGCCACAACTGAGAAGAACATGGATGACGTGATGACGGTGGTAAAGTCACTAAAGTATAAAATTGCAAACATCCAAACGTTGGTCAAGCTAGTGGTGATGATGACATTTGGTAGAGATCATATTTAGTAGGAGTTGTTTTAATATTTGTAATTTGGTTATATTTTATACTTTGTTATACTTTTAGTTTTTTTGAGACATGCTTTAATTATCTTTTAGATTTTTTTGTAAACATGTTATAAATTATGTATGAGTATTGAAGTTCAACTTTTTATTTTGTAATAGATTTATATTAAAAAAACAATGTATAATTTTGAGCTAAAAAAATTAATCACTAGCCTATTGATTTACATGCGGATTTACATTAGGAAATTATTTTTATGCGAAGTTACCTGCGGATTTTCATGCAAAAGGTATATCCGTGCAAAATTGCATGTGGATTTACTTGCGGATATTTCTGCATGAAACTTCGTAAAAAAATCCTTAAGTTTACTTGATGCTCGTTGCGGAATTTATTTATTTTTTTGCGGATTTATCCACAGGTACCTACGGATTCAGAAATCCTCAGCAAACAATTATCCACGAAAGTTTTACGTGGGATATGGTTCCGTCAGGAAATCCGCAGGTAACGTGTGTTTCTGCAGATATTTAGCTTAAATCCGCAGAAAAGTCCGCAGGTAAAACTCTGATTTATGATTGTGTAAACAATAAAAAACGCAAAACACAGTAAAATATAATTTTGATTACTTATCATTTACTTAGTATGTATTTTGGTCGTATATCTTTTTCATTTGATTTCGTCTAATATTTATTTTAGTCCTTAATAAAAGAACAAACATGTATAACTTTGCAGCACATAAATGATTAAAATGATTATTAAGTAAAAGACAAAGGATTAAAATAAAAGATAAACGATCAAAACGAGTTTAAAAAAATTAAAAAATCAAAATAAATATTAAATAAAAATAAATTACCAAAATTATATTTTAACCAAGTATCAATTGAAACAACATTAAAATCCAATTGTTAATCTATTTTTAATTTCTATTCTATTTTTAATCCAATTGTCTGATTCAAATAGC
>JBBPBP010000001.1:48510970-48539374 GCA_037974735.1 Cicer chorassanicum | reverse complement strand
GATTTGAACTCTATTCTTTTATGATACAATGTCAAACTCTTATCATAGAGTTGACACATTGAGGATTTACAAAATTATCCTTAATTTCTAAATTGTTTAAAATAATAGGTAATTTTTTTTTTTGTCTTAATGTGTAATGGATTTTTAGTCCAACTAGAAAGTGTGAACATTGCTAATATACACCTTCTACATTTTTAGGTGTGTATAAATTAGTAAATCCATAACTATATTTGCGTCTTTTATGAATAGTGTGTCACTAAAATATATTTAGGATTAAAATTTGAATAAAATTATAATTTACTATATAATTTATATATAATCGGATAAATGTTTGTTATAGGTCAATTAGTTAAATAATGGTTTTTCACGAATCAAGTAGTTAAAATACATGATGTGTTAGAATTATTTCTTAAAGATATATATAGTTGTTTTGAAACTAATTGCAAAACAATAAAAAAAAATTGTGGTAGTGTATTATTCTAGGGATTCCTTTTGGTGGAAGGATATTTTTTACTGGCCAAGGATGGGACGTGATGATTCAAGTAGAATTCGGTAAAGGTAGTAGGGAATGGTAGGAATACTTTGTTCTGGTTGGAGTCGTGGGTTGACGGTGGGGCTTTATGTACTCGGTTTATAAGGCTTTTTAATTTGGTTGCTGTAAAAAATGCAACGGTAGTGGAGTTGGTGAATAGGGGTGATGGAGGTGTGGCTATTAATTGGGTATGGCAAAGGGATTTGTTCGAATGGGAAAAGGAATACTTTGTTCTGGTTGGAGTCGTGGGTTGACGGTGGGGCTTTATGTACTCGGTTTATAAGGCTTTTTAATTTGGTTGCGGTAAAAAATGCAACGGTAGTGGAGTTGGTGAATAGGGGTGATGGAGGTGTGGCTATTAATTGGGTATGGCAGAGGGATTTGTTCGAATGGGAAAAGGAGTTGGTAAAGGAATGTAGGGATTTGTTGCTTAACACCTTTTTGCAGGACTACGTTTCAAATAGATGGTACAATCATTTGGGACGCAAAGGCACTTACACAGTGAAGGCTGCTTACAACATGCTTCAAATCTTTGCATTCTGATGGTTCAACTTCTCATCAATTAATCTAGAATAAGGTTTTTTCATTAAAGGTGTTTGTCTTCTCTTGGAGGCTTTTTATTAATCGCTTACATGTGAAATATAATCTTCTAATTAGAGGAATTCACATATTGATTCTCCACTATGTGTTGTAGGATGTGGAGAGGTTGAAACATCTCATCACTTGTTCTTTGGGGGGTTGAGGGTGGAGCTTTTGAGGTGTTTGTGTCGTGAGTGCTTTTAACAATTCAATAGAAGCGCATAGTCATCAATTTTCTGGTTTAGTTTCTAATTGTAAAAGAATTCGATTAAAGCTATGCACTATTTGGATGGTAGAGTGAATAGGAAAATTGATCCTTCAAATTATAATCGCCAGTCAAATTAATCCTTGAATTTTGTAAATTGCAAATGAAGTAACAATGTCAATTACAAGGAAGAGAGGTTTGAATTGTAATTGCCCCTTTTTAAAAATTCATGTTAAATCTCAAAGTATTTAACTCAAGATTGATCTTGGTTATGAACACAATAAAGGCATAACGTTCTTGGTTAGTGAAAACACACAATTTAACTTCTCTATATAATATATGATTAAAAATAAATAGAGATAAGGGAAGAGATATAACACAGAGATATATCATGGTTCACCAAAAACGGATTACGTCTAGTCCTCACAATTGTGAGATTTTTCACCAAGTGTTCAAAGCAAGATCGTTCTTGGTTTTCACACAGCCTTTCTAGATCAATCTTGATCTGTTACAATGTATTACCTTCCAACCTAGAAAGGATTTTCACAGGTTACCTTTCAATCTTTAGAGAGGATTTTTACTCATTACCTTTTAATCATAAAAGGAGTTTTACAATTTACTCAAACTATTCTCAACACAATAGTTTTGAGTTACAAAGTGATTATTTAAGGAAGTTGGTAGAACCTAAGTATGCTCAACTCTAGTTTGAGTTTAGATTCTTAACAAAAGAACTCAATAGAATGATTCTGATAACTGAATAAAAACAGGATTGAATCTTTTGCTTATGATTGAGAAGCTTTCGAGTATGAGAGTGTAAGTGATGTATTGCTTTGCACTTGAAGCTCTGCCTTATCCTTGATGTTGAAGTTCCTTTTATAGACTTCAAGAAGGCTTATGACAACTCATTTAACCGTTGAAGATGGTCCAGCTGTCTTGTGTCAGTTAATAAGATATGCCTTAAAGCAAGAATGTTCTAGCAAAGCAAGAACGATCTTCGTTTCTGCTTTGAGGGGTGTTGAGGTTAAGCTTCTTTGACAACTGTCTTGAAGTGTTTCCCTGATTTTTATCACGTGTGCAGGATGCTCAGAGGTATAGCTAAAGTGTCCAATCGAACCTGTCAAATTTGTACTTGATTCTTACTCAAACTTGGAGAATGATATTGCTTAATAGATTATGAAGCATAGTTTTTGTCCTTGTTCTTTGGAGTGATTCTTTTGCTCATATGATCCTTGTACATTTCTGGTGAAATTCTGGAAACAGATTTTGTATACTACGAACAATCTTTTCTTTAACAACATGAACATTCTTGTTATCTTGGAACTGTGAAGAACGTTCTCCGTCTTACAAAATGATGTCAAGATTGTTCTTCATTTATTTGAATGAACTTGTTTCTTTTTAATATGATCTTGTTTGAAATGTTTAGTACCTATCTTTGATTAAAACACTCAAAAACATATGTTAAACAACAAATCACTTAGAATCATAATTAGAAGTCTTAATTAACTGTTGTCTCAACAACAAATACAACCCTGAAATGGTCAAATAGTAATCAAAATATTTTAGATTTAAACTTTTATCGTTAGAGATTATGATATGATATGTTGATTGAATATCTGACCCTTCCACGTTTTTCTCATGTCAATGTCATCACAATGTGAACTAGTTGTTCTATGAAATTTAAATCTTTCATGAACGAATTTGTCCATAATTAGTCTATGCGCAATTATAATTACTCCCAAATTTATCTCTAAGATAACAAAATTTCATTGGCAAATTTGTCCCTAGGAAGATACGTTGATGTTGGATCAATGTGTATAAGTCACATATTCAATTGTAATGCCACATCAAAATATGTAACGACAAAAGTTTGCACACGGACTATTTTGATTGATATTTTATAATTTCAAGAATGTATTTTCCAATTCACGAAATTCAATGAATAGTATGACTCACGCTTACAACTTCAATGACCAATTTGCATATTCACTTTTTGAATGGCATGCGTGTGGTCTTTATGCAAAATGTGAAACTCAATTATCTTTAAGCAGGACGTTTTTAATGCAACAACTATGAGATGATCAAATTATTGTCTTAAGTGTGGTTTAAAGATAAAGATGCGAGTTTCAGTTACGATTTCACTTCTTGGTGTTTATAGCCCTCGAGATCTATGAGGCTTTCTATAATGTAATTGGTGTTCAATATCTTAATGGAGTTTTTATGTGATGGGGGATTTAGAGTTGGTTATTATGATGATTGAAACTTATGTTATGTGTAATTTTTAATCGTTTTTTTAATATATTTTGATCTTCGAAAATAAAATAAAATATTTGGGGCAAAAATAATAAAGGCCGAAATCTTTTAAGGCAATAATTAGAATAAAATCCGAAGAAAGTGTTGATGATGGGATTGATTAAGACTTTTTAAGTAGCAGACACTATTATAAATCATCTTTTTACTTGTGGAGTTTCCTACAGATATGGGTTGAAAATTTATAGAAATAAAATTACCTATGAATTTTCTTGCGGAATAATTTTCTCCACATTGGACAAATATTTTCTGAGAATTTTAGAATCTGTGGATAATTTACCTACGGATATTTCTACCTGAAAGTTATACAAATCCGCAACAAAAATTTGGTAGAGAAATTGCACCTTAAGGCATTTTTCTGCAAACTTTCATCCAACTATTTTTCGCAAGTACATTTTCTGCAAATATTTTATCACATAAATCCAAAGATAAATCTGTAGAAAAATCCTCCAGAAATATATGCATAATTTATTAAACCATAGATAAAACTGCAGGTCGTGATTTTTTTTTATGATAAACATTTTGAATAATTTATTTTAATATAAATCTATTATAGTTCAATTAAAAGCATATGAAAATAAATTTATTAAACTTTAATCTTCACAACTGCAATAAGAGTCGTACAAAAAGATATATAAGTTATTTTTTTCCTAAAAAATCTAGTACACAATTTATAACTACAGAAAATTTCATTTTTGAAATTTTCGGCAGTACAATTTGTTAACCGGAAATGTCCCTAATAAATTTTCGGTACGTTACTAGTTACTTTTTCTTGACCGGAAATTTCAAAAATCTGGTATGTAATTTGTTTTTTTTTTTTTTAACTTTTTATTTTTGTTGAAATAGGGATGGAAAAAACACAACCATTATGTATAGATTTGACTGAAGCATTCACAACTGATCAAATTTTTGAGTCACGGGAAGCTGTCATATTATGGGGAAGAGAGGTTGGCCAACAAAATCGAGTAGCTGTTATCATTACTCGCTCTGACGTAAAGACTGGAAAGAGAGAAAGGAAGTCTAAATTAATTTTTGGTTGTGATAGAGGTGGAAAATATATGTCAAATAAAAGTAACTCAGGTACTTCAACAAAAAGGTGTGGTTGTCTGTCTAAACTTCGACCGAGACCATTGAAAAATGCTCAGGGATAGATTATTAGTTTAATGTGTGGACTTCACAACCATGAGTTAGTGGCTACTTTTGAGAATAATGCATTTATGGGGCGCTTAAAAGAAGAAGATAAGAAACATGTTGACGGGCTGACAAAGTATCATGTTGCACTGAGGCACATCTTGTCATCTTTGAGAGATCGAGATAAGGAGAATGTGACTAATATTTGTCAAATTTATAAGCAACGAAGTACATACAGGAAGAATTTGAAAGGACCTAGAATTGATATGCAACATCTATTGAAGTTAATTGAAGCTGAGAAGTATGTTTGTTGAACTAGGACTAATGGAGACTCCAACGTTGTGAGGGACATGTTTTGGACGCACCCAGATTCTATAACTTTGTTGAACATGTTCCTTCTTGTATTGATCATGGATATCACCTACAAAACCAACAAATATAAGTTACCATTGCTTGAAATTGTTGGTGTAACTTCAACTGGGTTGACATTCAATGTTGCATTTGCTTATATGGATTGTGAGCGTCAAAAAAACTTTTGTTGGGCATTGGAGAAGTTAAAAGAGTTGTTTGTTTCAAACACCCCATTTCCTCAGGTGATCGTGACTGACAGAGAGCTTGCTTTAATGAATGCAATTGAAGTTGTATTTCCATCTTCAACAAATTTACTTTGTCAACTTCATATTAACAAAAATGTTGGAGGCAAATGCAAACAATATATATTAAAGAAAGATATGCAGAAACCCATTCTTGAGTTGTGGAGGAAAATTGTTTATTGTTCTGAAAAGAAGGAGTATGAGGAACTTTTGCAAATGTTTGAGCAAGCATATGTCGATAATATTATTTTCTTTGACTACGTCAAAGACACATGGTTGAGTCCTCACAAGGAAAGATTTGTTCAAGCTTAGATCAATCGAGAGATTTGTTCAAGCTTAGATCAATCGAGTATTGCATCTAGGAAATACTACGACTAATAGGTATGTCATTAAAACTTTGCATTTTGTTTTCTATTTATACTTATATAGCATTGAACATGCATGATAGAATTTTTATTGAAATAATATCGAACCTTGTTTATGTTTGAATATTAGGGTTGAGTCTGCTCATTAGTCATTGAAGAAATTTTTGAAACACAGTAAAAGAGATTTCTATAAGGCATGGAATGGTATGAATGACATGTTGAAGTTCCAAATTATTAAGATAAAAGATTCATTTGAGACAAGTAAGAGTCGCAAAGAGCATATACACAACAATCCATTCTATGAGAATTTGACTTAGGTTGGTATCCAATAAAGCTTTAGCTAATATTATTCATGAATACAAGAGAGTCAGCTATGTTGGTAACGACAAAGCTGCGTGTTGTTGTATACTTAGAAACACTCATGGATTACCTTGTGCATGTGAGTTGGCACGATACAAATTGGAAGGTGTTCCAATCCCATTGAAGTCTGTTTATATACAATGGAGGAAATTAACAATGAATAGTGATCAAGAGGAAGAACAGTTGGAAAATGATTCAGAGTTGGACAGAGATGAATATTATTTGGAAAACATGGGAAACCCATTTTTTTCATCTCAGATGGATAAAAAACATATTTTCACAGTAGATCTAAATACTATCTTACCTTCTTCTCTAGTTCTGACCTTATCTGGTTTCTGAACCAATATTATACATTACATGATAGTACAAATAATTCTAATAAGATTTGTGCAATATTGTGATTAATTCACAACGCAGTCCATAACGCAAGATTTGTAATAGCCGAAATTAAGAAATCCTTAACGCAGCTACTACTTAAAACCCTGCTAAGTGTCTCCTATGGTTTTCAAGCTCCATGTTATTCATTTGAATTTTTCTCTATCCTTTCAAATACTAAGCTACATAAATACTCAGTATTTGCAGGTCCAGTGCTTTGTACCATCTTGTAGAATGCAGTTTCTTCATTTTGTAGGAGTTTCTCAGGTGAACTGTATTCAAGAACCTGGAAAGTATACAAGAAGATGAATCTGATTAATTAATCATCAACATTGACTTGTGATTGAAAAAATTATCTATCCTCATGATTTAGAATGCTTTAACTCTTTTGGTTAAATATGTTTTTATCCTTATAAGTGAAATTCATTTTCCATTTGATCCGTATATGAAAAGGGTTTGAATAAACCAACAATTTAGTCTCTGAAGTATTAATCATTCTTCAATTTATTCTTTAAACTATCTAAATATAATAAGTAGTCCTAAAGTATATAAAATCCGTCAATTTAGTCCATATCATTAAGATGTTAGGGATTAAAATGACGGTGTTTATACTTTAGGGATTAAATCGACATATTTCATTTACGTTTGGGACTATTTATTATTTTTATATACTTTAGGGACTAAATTGGAGGGAGCAATAGATTAGGGACTAAATTGATAGTGCTATATGATATTAAAATTTTCCTTTCAAACACACCTCATGAAAGCAAGTAAAATTTTCCTATTGAACATGATTGTTCATTTATAGGCACTGAATTGAAAACCTTTTTTGTATGATATAAATGGAGGCAAGTGAAATTTTTTAGTTCATGCTACTTGGACGATGTACGTACCCGACCAGCATCTAGTAACAGAATCCGGTTGCAGTCGATAATTGTATTCAATCTGTGAGCAATGATGAGCATTGTGCAGGAATGAAATTCTTGTCTGATAGTTTTCTGTATAAGAGCATCTGTTCTAACATCAACAGAAGCAGTTGCTTCATCCAAGACAAGAACCTTTGATCTTCTTAGCAATGCTCTAGCTAGACTTAATAGCTGTCTCTGTCCAACACTGAAATTGTCTCCTCTCTCAGAAACCTATGTTCAGTTCAAAAGAATTAACTTGTCATATTTCTTTCTTTTCAATTGAATGTTCAAAAACTCTAAGAAAAACCAATTACTCACTCATCTCATATTACTATGTGTCTCATATAGGATGTTTCTCTATCTCAAATTATTTGTTATTTTATAATATCAATACAGCATTTATTACTTTTACTTCACATAATTTCGATTACTGTTATTATATGTAAAAAACATGTTCTAATATCATAAGTCAACTCATGTTTAATTTCCACAAAATTAGTAAAGTATGATTAAAAATATGAGATTAATTTTGATTCATCAAAGTAAAACTTTTATGGTGTCAACCAATCACAAATAATCATTAGTATGAATTTTAAGGTAAATAAGATTAAAGTCAAATATTTGTAGCAATCAAAATGGTTGTGATTAACTACAAATTAATATGACCAACCTAAATGCATAAATTTATACCACATTAATCAATGTACCTGAGCATCTAGACCAAATGAATTTCTTCTTAATACATCCTTCAAGTGCGCCCTTTCCAAAGCTTCCCATAAGTCAGCATCATTGTGTTCATTAAATGGATCAAGATTGAAACGAAAGGTTCCTAAAAGATAGAATGACAGTTTTCAGAAGAAAAGTTATATTGAAGTTGATAGACAAAGTTTATTCCCAACTTGATTGCAATTTAAAATTTTGCTGACAATGGATTAAAATTAAACTCATGTATGATTAACTAAATATAGAACAAGATTTATAGTTATAGTTGGTACCGGAGAAAAGAATCGGCGACTGTGGTATGATAGTAAGAACTCTTCGCAAATCTGCTAGTCCGAACGTAGAAATATCACATCCATCAATAATGATCCTTCCACTTTGTAGTTCCACAATCCGGAATAACGCATTAAGCATGCTAGACTTTCCAGCACCAGTTCTTCCAACTACACCTATCTTCTCAGTTGAAGGTACTGTAAAGGACAATCCATGCAAGACCGGAGGAAGTTCAGGCCTATAACTAAGAACAACATTCTCAAACTCGATTGATCCTAATGTCGGCCATCCTGGTGGTGGACGGTTTGTCTCAATTATACCTGGACCCTCAGTTTCTAAATTTATATATGTGTCAACGCGTTCGATCGAATTCAAACTGTTTTCAGCATTACTTGCTTGTCTAAGGACACCACTCAAGAGACTTGTTATGTTTAATGTATAACTGAGAAGTAATCCCATTGTAGATGCAATCATTGCAGGGTTTTCTGATCTTGCATTTTGCAAGACAGCAAATGTTGCTATCAACCAAGTCATTAGGCCTCCTAAGGTTTCTAACCGTATTTCCAGCCAAAGGTTCGAACTAGTATTCACAAGAGTGAATTTGATATTGTTATCCATGAATTTTCCATTGACGTTTGAAATCCTGTTTGTAAGCGCGAATACTTGACAAACCATTCAATGATTCTCCAAAATGTGCATAAACAGGAGATCTTGTAATGGAATCCATGCGCTTCACTTCTCGAGCAGTGCTCTATTAGGCATGATGTTAATATGAAAGATTTGTTAATTCCTTCAACCATGATCACTTAGCGAATGTTTGGATCCAGGATTTTGGAGGGTTGACTCTATATTTTGGTATTTATTTGAGATTTTAAATAAATTGAAAGAATAACATAATGAATTATCATAAAACATTTCATTTGCAGTTAAATTACCTTTAAATCATTTTATAGCTTCCTTAATTTAGAAAATAAAAATAAACTGTCCCCTGCCCTCCTCTCAAAAATCCTCCATCCAAACATAGCTTTAGTGTGAATGCCTCAAAAAATTATCAATTCCTAAAATTAAGGGCAAGATATAGAACACACCTGGTAGTATATATAAGCAGCATAGAAAAATATAAGAAGTGGCATTATAGCCCACAAGGATATGGTGCTGACAGTGCCTATAAGAACAAATGTTGAAAGTAGTTGGCAGACTTGCCCAAGAAACATATTCCCCAAATTAAAAACATTGGTATCTATGTCTCCCGTGTCTTTTGCAAATCTATTAATTATGCGGCCAACGGGATTAGTCTGGAAGAACACCATTGGAGCACGTAGAATTTTATCTAGCATCACATTGTGCAATCTTTTGGCAGCACGAAGACTTGAAATGATCAACCAATAAGAGTTTGCAAGTGCCACAGATACCTGAATGCAGCAAAGAAAAAATTCATTTCATTTTTCAAAAATTGAAGGAAGAGCAGAAAAGTATTTAGTGGTAAGTTACATAGCTTGTTGAAGGGTGAACATTTTCTTGAGCAATACTAATTCCTTACAAGTTGTTGCATGAGAGGAAAATAGAAAGGTATATGGTGAAACCATGTGTATCAAGTACACAACAGAGACTCTTTAGATAGGCTCAAAAGCAATAAATAAAACAATTACAAATATTCTATCTCTATTTACAAGATATGATAAGATTGAAAGCTGATCCTAAGAGATAAACGAATATATTATAATATAGTATCAAGATATTATTTTATATTCAAACACAAGTAAAGCAAAGGATACTAAATGCTAAGTAGAAAGGTGAAAATTGGAGTTTGGAAGCATGTGAGAAATGAAAAGATACAGTTGTTCAATAGAAACTCATAGTCATTGAAGAATCACCTGTCCAAATGAAAAAAGTGCATAAACGAAAAGAAAATATCCTGCTTGAGAAGCTGCAGTGGAATCTTGAGATGTCCACACACTTAACCATGTGCTACTCGAAATTCGAAGAGCTTCTGTTAATGTGTAACAAGCAAAGAGTATAGAAACTACCCAGAGTCCTCCAACAGCAGATGTGTAACTGTAATTTTGGATATGTGATTATAAGTCATAACCAAACTAGAGTATCCAAATTGAATCCAAGTAGAAAAAAGTGCAAAGCATGGCTAGAGGTCACAAAAGCAAAAGAAATGCAACTGGATTCAAACACCAAAAAAGCTTCCATAACCAAATTAAATTAACATAAATGTTATTTGAACATCAATTTGTGATGACAAAATTCGACAATTTTTAATGACTAACGCAGTTCGCACACGTGGTAAATGAAATGTTATATTTGATTAATAGATATATCAAGTATCATAACTTTTTAACCATCTACAGAACTTTATTGCCCACAAATTTAAAACATGATCTACCTTGATTTTCAAGTGTTCAAATCTACATGTAATTGGAACACCTGAAATTGTGGTTGATAATGTTCAAATTTGTAGTTAATTAAGTTCAATTGATGGTGAATGAATTATCCAATCTTGATATACTTATTTACCACAAGTTTTGAACGGCATTACCCAAGTGTGTGAACTGCATTAACCATTTAAAAAGTAGTTGAATGTTGTAGTCTCAAATTGATGTTCAAATAACATTTTAGTTGAAGTAAATGCAGCCTAGATGTTATTTATTAACTCATTTTATTTATAAAATAAGAATGCGTTGAAAGAGCAAATGATACAAAAGAAAGGAATTAAGAATATTTCATAGGCTACAAAGAGAAGAGACCAAAAAAATGAGAAAGAGAGAAAAACATTGTCATTTTAATGACGGGAATTTCATGTGTTCCTAATACTGGTCAAATGGCAATTGCATTCACTTTATTCTTACTTTCTTAATGTTAGAAATAATAAAAACTATTCATGTGTATTCACTTAACAACTTTATGTTTTTAAGATAGTTGATTCAAGACATGACACTTAAGCTTCTATGACCAAGTGGTCTAGATTTTGAACCTTGCCTTTCTCAGTCTTTAAGTATAAAATCGAATTTCATCACAAGATAAGTTGACATGTGTTTTGTCCAATACTTACGCAGCTTAATCTTATTAGATAGTTGGTTCATGACATTATTAATAACTTGAAGGAAAAGATTCATGTACTATTCAAATTTCAAACTTCATGGAAATCTTACCTCATTAAAACTTTCCAGCTAACCACGCCTGTCTCCCGCTCTTCTTTCTTAACAAGTACCGATTTTTGCAATTTTCCCTTCTCATAGTTTTTATCATTTGGTAACTCTACAATTGCCTCATTATTCAAAGGTAAGACATCAGCCTTGTTGTCATGACTATCTCTATCATTGTTACTATCCACCTCTTGTTCCATTTTCCCTGCATTTTCCATTAGTTTCTGAAATAGAGGCCCACATTTTGACAACTCCTCGAACGTTCCGTGCTCCTTAATCATACCTTCACTAACAAGAATAATTTTATCCACCTGAGGGAGAAAATGGAGCTGGTTGGTGACAAGAACCCGGGTTTTTCCTTGCAGCCCTTCCTTTATACAATTCCTGAAAACCTACAGGACATTGAAAATCAGGTTATATGAACTACGAATTGTGATCATAGATGATTTCAGAAGAATTAAATGGTCAAAATTAGCGGTGGAATCAGCAATTCCAATCTACTGTGAACCACCTGCCAAAGCAGTCTATCATAAAAACGACTTGTGTTGTACAGCTTGATAAGAACGATACCTCTTGAGCAATATGAGCATCAAGAGCACTTAAAGGATCATCAAATATATATACATCTGAATTTGAGTATACAGCCCTAGCTAAAGAAACTCTTTTCTTTTGCCCACCACTAATATTCACTCCTCTTTCTCCAATCTCTGTAAAATCCCGTCCCTGAAAATATATAAATGAGATAAATCAATCATATAAAAGTTGTGTATTAATTTTTTAAAAATTATAGAGAAGATGAAAGTTTATAAACAATCTTACAGGTAAAAAGTTGAGATCATGCTCCAAAGAGGTGACATCAATGGCCTTCCAATACCGGTTATGATCGAATTTCGATCCAAATAATATATTTTCACGAACCTGAAAAACAAGAAATGATTTAGAACGATAAATAGTCCTTATTGAAAGAGAGAAAATAAGAATTTCGATCCAAATAATATGTTTTCACGAACCTGAAAAATAAGAAATGATTTAGAACGATAAATAGTCCTTATTGAAAGAGAGAAAATAAGAATATACGAGAGAAATCATGCATAAACCGAGTGACTCAACTACACCACGGAGGTTTCATTATATAGGTTGAAAACCAATTACTATACAAGGTGCAAATAAGAATATTTGTTCACTTTGAATTTTTTTTTAATCCATAAAAGGATGGTAAATATACCATAAACTCACACAACTGTGAGGTCCCGGGTTCGTGTTCACTTTGAATTTATTATGAATAAATCATAAATTTTAGAAGCACAAACCAAGGTGCAACTCACTGTAGCATTGTAAATCCATGAAATCTGAGGAACATAAGCAACAGTGCCTCTGATTGTAGCATTTCCATCAGATATAAGAGGTAGCTCTTCAAGCATTGCTGAAATAAGCGATGTTTTCCCTTCTCCAGTACCAACAATGATTGCAACTAAGCTTCCAACTGGTATTTCAACATTGATATTTGATAATGTGGCCTTCTCTTCCTGTGAGTTGAATAGGTTTTTCATACAAGTGAGTTTTGCACATTTTTTTTGCCTCAATTTAAGAATATTTGTAACCATTAGCATCACATTACTCAAAAGCAATAGTTTGGTCTGCTAAGATCTATATGAACTTTAAATATCAATATTCCAGTTGTCCTTGGTGTTTTCAATAGCAGACTGAAGAAACAATATAGCGGTAGGTTCAAATTCCTCTATGCCACAGTGCCGCTATAGCAGCATTTCTATAGCGTCTATTTGACAACACTGGTGGTCCTTGATATGGCCGATGATGAACTTTTAGGTGATGGTGGAGGGAAGAGAGAATTTTAATCGAAATTTTATGCAGCATATTATGACATGGTTCTATGTAGCATTTTTTTTAAGTTTGTTTCAACTTTGAAAATGATTATTGATCAATATTTTGGAACTGTTTGTTAATTATTATTTTTTGTTGAAGAATCAAGAGAAATCAGATTTGATTCTCTTTTATTTTATATTATTATGTTTATTTTTATTTTATAATTCTGTCTTTATTACTCAGTATTACTATTGTAATTTATTTTCCTATATAAACAGCTTAGGGCTGTAGTAATAAAATATGAAAATATTTTGCTTTTTACTTTCTTCATTTTTCATAACATGGTAAAATTCTACTCTTCATAAAAACTGGTTTAAATAAAAATGTTACTATAAATAATTTGTTCTCTATAATGTTGCTATTAGTTTAAAAACACTTGAGACAAGTTAACCAAAATAATGGCAATGCTCACAAGAATGAGTAAAAATTTCACCTTAGGATCCCATGAAAAGTATCCATTCTTTATTGAGATGGCTGGAAGTCCTGGAACAATAGGTGGATTTTGTTTTAAATTCCGTTCCTCGGCCAAAAACAGTTCCTCCAAACGTTGCAATGAGACATTTGCATTTGCTACCTGTCAGAAAATACAATCAGTACAGTAAGGAATAGCTACTTATCATAAGCAAAATGCTTGAAATGGAGAAAAATAAATATTAGGGTGAAATAAGTTAATAATCCTTATAAATGAGACATTCCAAGTGTTGGAAATTAGAGTAAAAATATATTTATTGAAATATATCATCTCAAGAATTAGAATAAAATTATATTTATTGGAATTGAATAATTGGCAATACATGTTGAAGTTGTGGGATTTTAGAGAAAAGGAGGAGAGAAAATAATTAGGGTTTGAATATTATTGATATAGCATAATGCTGACTTGATTACAAAAGACTCAATACTAATCTCTATTTATAGAGAAACATAGATTAAATCCTAAATTAGGAACAAATCATAATAATAATGAGAGATATTCTAAGATACTCTATGAATATAAATTGATCCTAGGAAATAACTCAAGATACTCTAATATAATATAATAGATATTATAAGATATTTTCTAATATTCTAACACTCTCCCTCTAAATCCCTACTATTACTCCTACTATTACTCCTATTCAACTGAATCCCTATACTTGAGGGATATTAAATAGAAACAGGATTATGACACCCCCTCAAGTTAGCGAATAGGTGTTCTCTATTCCCAGCTTGAATACAATTCTTTCAAAGTTGCTACTCTTTAGCCCTTTAGTTAGAAGATCTGCAAGGTTGTCATAGGAGGAGTTATATGGAGTGCAAATTAGGCCAAAAAGAAATCTCAAGTTGCTGCAATGAAGGCAAAACCGCAATGAAGGCGAAACCGCAATGAAGGCGGCAAAAAGGACCACAATGAAGGTGGCTTCAGGAAAATAGAAACCGCAATGAAGGCGGCACCGCAATGAAGGCGACAAAAAGGACCACAATGAAGGTGGCTAACCGCAATGAAGGCGGCACTGCAATGAAGGCGGAAGCAAAGGGCCACAATGAAGGTGGCTAAATTTACCGCCATAAAGGCGGCTAGGGTTTATGCGGAAGCAAGGCTCTCAAAGATCGAGAGCTCTGATACCATGTTGGAAATTAGAGTAAAAATATATTTATTGAAATATATCATCTCAATAATTAGAATAAAATTATATTTATTGGAATTGAATAATTGGCAATACATGTTGAAGTTGTGGGATTTTAGAGAAAAGGAGGAGAGAAAATAATTAGGGTTTTAATATTATTGATATAGCATAATGCTGACTTGATTACAAAAGACTCAATACTAATCTCTATTTATAGAGAAACATAGACTAAATCCTAAATTAGGAACAAATCATAATAATAATGAGAGATATTCTAAGATACTCTATGAATATAAATTGATTCTAGGAAATAACTCAAGATACTCTAATATAATATAATAGATATTATAAGATATTTTCTAATATTCTAACACTCTCCCTCTAAATCCCTACTATTACTCCTACTATTACTCCTATTCAACTGAATCCCTATACTTGAGGGATATTAAATAGAAACAGGATTTTGACACCAAGTTTCGTCCCTGTTAAAGTTTTTTGTGAAGTTAGTCTTTCATATACTCATTGTTTGCACCATTAGTCTCTACTGTTAAATTTCTGCAAATGGACTAACATAAAGTCCTAGGCAGAACTGTCACATGGACATTTAAATTGACATGGCGTCCACGTGACAAATGAGTCACATTTTATTATATCAATTTTATGTGAAAGAAAAAGAGCACATTAACTAAATGAGATGAGGGTAAACAACAACCTTACTTAGTACACTTGGAAGCATACTTAAAGGGAAGCGCAAAACTGAAAACAGTGATAGTGAGGTAAATGCCCTTGCAGGTGTCAATTCTCCGCCAAGTAAAGCAAACATTCCGAAGGAAGTTACTGTCACAAGAACTGGGATGTTGTTCAGTGTAAAATTGTTTAACTGCAATAAAGGAACTAATAGTTAGGAAAAAGTTTACAAATTTTCATAGTCTAGGAGAATTACATTTGTCATTGAAATTGTTGACAAGCATTCCATTAAAACTGTTGTGTAGCACATGAATATAGAAAAAGTAATTCATTGATGAAACTTGATGCTTAGAGTTGTGCCTATGTCTATGACAACGGTATAGTTGTTGTAGTTTTTCTATTCTGGAATGCTTAGTGTTACAAAGTCCAAAAATGTGAATAAATACTAAGGTCCATATTACAGTATTATCTCTGGCCCTACCGTAGGAGCATTCGCCCCTGCACTCCTCAACCCTCATAGTCGTTACCTAACTAATGAATGGGTCAAACCCAAGTGAATACGTTCTTGCTCCGATATGCTCAACCAACCATCTACTTATCAGCGAATATGATTCATACTCAAAATAGTACAATACTTGTTATACTACTTTTTAGAAATGAAAATCCCAATGATCTTAATACGGAACACATAAAAGGTTATCAGAATGAGAAATTTCACTAGATAATAGAAATAATATGGAAACAATCTGAATTATAAAATCATGTCAAGGTTCATATTTATACAGCATATAGAAGCTGTGCTTTGCGGAGCCATGATAGTTCTTCATGTCGAATGCTTTGAATTCTAGACTGAAAGCTTGTTTCCCATGCATAACATCTGAATCATATTCAGCATATCACAAACAATGTTAAGAGATAATCTATACTTGAATATTAAAAGTAGTAGACATAATTTAATGTGCTCATACTTTACTGTATCCATGGCAGATAGAATTTCATTCATGAGACCAACCCTTTCGTCTGTCTGTTGCAGTGCTTCTTTTGCCAGTTTTCTCCCTTTGCTAATCACAAATGTCTGTTCCCAACAAAAAAAAATCTATTTATTAATCAAATAAAAATACATATAATTAAAGAAAATAATAGTTTTTATTTAGAAAATGAACTAGCGCCCTGTTTGGATAATGGTTTAATTAAGAACTTATCATATAAGTGCTTATGTAATAGCTAAAACTATTTCCATATTAGTTATAAGCTATCTTGGAGAGCTTATGAAAATAAGTTCAAAACAACTTATGGACATGTCATAAGTTGTTTTCATAATCTCTCTCAAATAGACTCAGAAATGTTTATGTCAGTAGATAAATTCAAATAAGTCAATCCAAAAAGACTAGATACCAAATATATCAATTTCATCTTATACTAAGTTTTAAATTGTCAAATATTTTGTACTCACTCTTCATTTAAATAGATAGAATTTCCAAAGTGATAAAAAGATGAACAAGTGCATTTGAGATATCAAAACTTGCCTGTAGTGGAATGATGAGAACTAGGATTAATGATCCGATAAATGAAGCAACACCTAGTTCCTGGTACAGAAGAACCATAGCTATAATAATGCGGAACGGCGCTGACCATAGTACATGAAGTTGTTGACATATTAATATTATTAGCAAATGAAATATGAAATTTGTACATTATCTACACTCCAAAGTTATTGAACATAAATTTAATGCTTTAGCGGCCGCTGTTTCCCTTATAGAAGAAGGATATGGATTCACTCCAATAAAAAAACATGCAGTTGTACATACTAATTGATCTCATATGTCGGTTTGAGATAAGTGGGATCACAATACACATTAACCAAATCATCTTTAAATAATTTTTAATATTGATTTAAGATCAGACAGTCAAGATCAACAACTGCCTTACGCAGTTACGTTGTGAAATCCAAATCCATAGTACAACTAGGATAGCGTAGTGGTTTACATAGCTATTTGACACAAAAAATGCAATGCAACAGCGCTGTTAGCACCGCTATTTGACAACACTCTCTATGCCATAATGAAAAGACTTGCACATTCAGTTTAAACAGAAAATGAACCTGTAATGCATTGGCATCGGTTGTTATCATATTCATAAGCTTCCCAGATGAAAACTTCTTTCTACTTTCATGAGTTAGCCTCAAAGATTTTCTGAATATAGCAGCCACCTATAACAATTACACATAATCACATATAATCTATGTAGATAAATAAAATAATAAAATATATTAGGATAAAGAAAAATCAGATTATTTTAGGAGAAAGAGTTGGCATACCAATGTTGATCTAAGTTGGAAACTAACACACATAACATTCTGGAAATACTGTGCATCGCATAGAACACAAACTGACTGAAAAAAGTATAGAAACATCTATTAATTGTTCTTTTCCTATTTTTATGAATGATGTGAAAAAGTATAAAATAGTTATGATATTAAAGACAAGCCCTATCCATTGTGAAAAGTATAAAATGTATACTCCTCTATCATTCTTCATGTGTTAAGAATACATACAAGTAGAGCTATTTGGGAATGGTGGTAATCCTAGACATGGCAAAAGTTAAGCTCAAATAGGCCTGTACTGTGCTAGAACAACAAACCCGACTCTAAAGAAAACAGATCAGTAAACGTACACAAGAACACAATTGATCATGGAATTCAGCTAATTAAGCCAACAACTCCGACAGTAGATGGTTGCTGTAGTATTTCTATAATGCAATGCTTAGGGTTACATAGTACAAAATTGGGTTTAAATAGAGTGTTTGGCCACTTATTAGTGAATATGAGTCCTACTCAACATAAAGTTTCTATGTAAACCCCTATACATGTGTATATATATGAGAAACATAAACCTGCATAGTTGTGCATTACAACCTTCATATAGTCACTATGCTTCTCTTATGACATTTGCATTATCTTTATATTATCCACTTCAACTAGAGAAGAAAACTTGCCACAAATATATAGTTTCATATATTAGTGATGTTCTATCTATATAGCTAGAAAACATGGAAAAAAGACACAAGAAAAACCTCATCCACACTTTTTTTTATAAGCACCTCATCTACACTTAAACATACAAGGTTCACCTGAACCTGAATTAACTGAACCAAAACCCTTTAAATTATAAGAGAAAGTAGCCGTACCACTCCGACAAATATGGAGAAGGCGTAGATGTAACCAATCCACGACGGATCTCCGTTTTGCATTGACTGCACATTATAAATAACAGTCACAAACTATAATATATCTAGTTCAAGCCATAAATATTATATTGCATGTGTTGTTGGATTTATCTGAGTATCATTGTTCTTCTTTGTACTCTTTATTTTCTATCTTCATATCAACCCAATTTGGTTTTTGGGGAGAAATAAACTTACATCTAAGAGACGGCTCAGAAAAATAGGCCCCACAAATAGAAAAAGATCATTACCAATCTGCAAAGATCATTAAAAATTCCAAGTTCCACAAAAGTCAGCACACACATAGTTCAACAATGTTATCACATGCTGTTTAATGTACAATTTTTTCATACTCTAATGAGATTAATAGTTACTATAAAATGTAAATCTTGTACATTATAGTGACAGTAATCCTCTCAACCTGAAATTAGAAATAACTTGCAATATGAAAATGTTTACTTATTCATTTGAGGCTATTAACTTAAAGATAAAAGAATATTGTGGTCTCACCTTATAGATGCCTCCATACCAAAACCTAACAAAATTTAAACCAAATCAAATAACAATTGAGAGAACAACATTACTAAAGGTCATCTTGAAAAGGCTAAATAAAGATCTAACAATTAGGCTGTGTTTGGTAAGAAGTTAGCTGATAGCGGGTGAGCTTATAGCAGATAGCGGATAAGCTAGTTGATAGATGTTACCGGATAAGCTAGCAGATAAAATTTGAAGAGTTTGGTAAAATTAGGGGCAGAACTAACTAATAAATACAGAATGACTTAAAAAATATATTTTTATTTAAAATTTAAATATATTGAATTAAGATAATGAGGGTAAAAAATGAGAGAAAATATGGCACACTATAAACTCAAACACTACTTGTAATAGCATCTAAAAAAATACTACAAGCTCGTGAGAGAAAACCTTAACCAAACAACTCTATTTTGATGATACGAGTATATATGCTATAAGCTAACTGTTTGACCTTGCCAAATAAGCCTTAAAGGGAAGCCAAATTATCATGAAAAGTTTCTCAATATGCACCTTTTCCCTAGGCTATTGTTAAATGCTCTTAAAAGCCAAGGGTTAGAGCTTTGAAATTCTGACATCCAGCACTTTTGGAACCTGAAGAAATAAAAAATAAAAGTACTTAAAAAATAATTATATATACAAGATATGAGTTTCATGCAAAACCATACAATAAGAAAAGAGAATGTATACTTTTCATTTAATGTCTCTGTTTGATCCCACTTGTCTAGCTTCCAAACATCCTTTTCTGTAATGGGTTTTCTGTAGCCTTGTTTCATGAGTGGAGTTATCCATCCAAAACTTAATCCTTCATATAATACATAAATAAAAACATTAATACTCCCTCTAGTTGGAAATATAAGCAAAGAAATACATATATTTGATGGTCTTAAACATTTATTGGATTACTCACTTGATAATAAATTGGCACGCATCTCTGGGCAAACTTGATCATCTCCACAAAGTGGTTCATATTCACCATTTTCAGGTATTTCAGCTTGGATTGTTGTATGATGAGAATATGGAACCAAATTAGGAATGTAAACTAGAAGTAAGGTACCAAACAACACCTACATGATCAGATAAAGTAGCCACAATAAGTTCATTATGGTGTATCTCAGTGACTCAGTGACAAAACATCATTCAAATACCATATCTACAAAGATTTTGAACCATAAATTATGTATATAATATATAATTACAACATTCATCCAAATCAAGGATGAATTAATTCAAGTTTTTTAAAGGGCTCTAAGGCCAAGGGAAATAATCATTCGTGGTTTACAATGCACGTGACATTGGCTATGAAGCACTGGAACGGACACCAAACACGATCTTGACACATACACACCATTAATAATTTGAAAAAAAAATAAAAGTGATTGAATGTAATCACATGTGTCAGTGTTGTGCCGATATCTGACACTGACACGTGTCGGACACAACATAGTCGTTAGGATACTGGTAGCCAACTTTAATATAATAACAATGTACTAAGCACTCCAGTCAGAGGTGAAAATCAGAAATGTACCTGGAAGATAACAGTGCTAATATACAGAAATAGGGCAGATCTGCAAAGTGCAAAAATGAAAACAAAGCATGAGTGTGGTGCTACCCAAACCATTAAAAATGGAGCATAATTTTCCTAGTCTTCTTTTCCATTTTATAGAAGATTTAAAAATTCACTTCCACTTATCTGTATTTTTTAGCCATAACATGCTAAATGTCATAAGTTTTTACACAAACAACTGATATGTTTTCTCATATTTTAAAGAAAGTTAAATAATTTGAATTCATTTCACTTTTCATGCACATATGTGAAATTTGAAAATGTAATGAGTTAGTTAAAAGCCAACCTGTTAGAGTAATCTTTGACTGACAGAAGAAAGTCAAGCATTACAATATCTCCCACCAAAACATAAATAACTCCAAACCTTACCAACCACCTAAATTGCCTAATATAAACCTTGGTTTCCAAGAGGATGAGAATTATCATTGAGATCCAAGTAAGTGATTCAATGACCAGAGCTGTTATCTTGAAGAACACAGAAACAGAAAGGTGTTTAAATTTCTCATGCCACCCAAATTTAACATATTTCTCTTTTGTAGCATTACATTGCATTTAACTTTTCGAAAATGATAACAAGTGCTCAAAGGGCACATGTTAAGGAATCAAATGCATAAATAGTATCTTAGAATTTGTGTATTCAACTTCTCAAAAGTTTAAAAAAATTACTCTTTTCAATACAAAATTTCTATTTTTTTTATTCCTTACCATGTGCTTTTAGGCACTTGTTAGCAAGACCTTTCACTCTTTGGTATTACTAAATGCAGCGTTGTTAATGTTTTTTCCGTTCTCAAATATAAGTAAAAAAATACTCATATTTTTTGGTCTCAAATACAAGTAAATATAATTTACTTTCACTCTATTTAATGATGTCTATCCGAAAGTACTCTTCCATTAATATAATATTTATTTTTTCAATGTCTCTTTTATTCCCATGCAAAAAGTTTCTATGAAGGACACTTTTGAGAATGCACTAATATTTTTTTATAAAATTAAGAAGATTAATTGCATTTAACTAAATTTCTTAATAAGAGTAGAGTGAGTTATTTTTACTTATAATCAAGACCATAGTAGTAGGTACTATAGCGGCACTATAGCGCTATAACGTAGTGGTATTTGAACAAATCGCTATTGTTTAGTGATACACTATTTAGTACAAAATATTTCAAATAGTGGCGCCCTATAGCACTTTTGTGTAGCGGAATTGGAACACTCCACTATTTTCCACAATCTGCAGTTGACAACATTGACTACATGAATTAAAGCTAACAACATCAGATATGAAAGACTCACCTCAAAAGGAGCAAAACCAGTTTCCTCATTCAGGTTGAAGACTGAATTTGCGGTCAGCAATCTCAACACAGGCTGAACAGCACAATAACAAGCCAACAATCCAAGCATATAATTATAGTAATTTGATTTCAAACAAAACCTTTGAGCTTTAACATTACAACTGATAAGCCATATTCTATAAAAGCACAGTCCCATAAGAACCAAATTTGAGGTAGAGTTAACAAGAGTGTTAATTGCACACGGTGTATATGACCCAAAAGTACTATCTACAATTTTATCCCAAATGCTGTTTGGTTCTGGTTTGCAGTACCAAATCAATGGTTCAAAACCCTTTTTTTTTTTTCTATTGTGAGGGAGAGAGAGAATTTGTTAGCAGTAGATATTAAACTCTCTTAATACTTTCAATTCATATCACAGTTATCACTATGTTTTCTTTACTTTTCAACGCCATGTTTCAACATAATAGTCTAAACAAATCAGTCAAAACAATAGTCTTCTTTTTAAATAATTGTCTTTTAAGACTTTTCATCATCAGTCCCTATTTTGTTTTTTATATGGACTATTTTGAAGGACTAAAAACATTCATTTTTGTAAAAAAAATTCACAATAGAAATTAAAGGTGAATAAAAATTATTTAGGAACTAAATTTAAAAGGTCTAATTTTATGATGACTAAAAATGTATTTAACTCAGAAAAAAATATTTTTTAACAGTTAATAACTAGATAATTAAGTCTAAATAATCACTAAACAATAGGAAACATGGTTTTAACTTTTTATATTTTATTTACATTTTTTTTAATGTTTCTATTGTATATTTGATAAATTTTCTAGATTGGGTGTAGAATTCACACTTATGTTATAATGATATTTTTTCCCCTCTTTTTAATCCTTGATTTTCCAAATATTGCAATGATTGTTCAATACTGCAATTTGTGTCATAAGAAAGTGGGAGAAGAATTTCCATAATGAAAACAATAATAACAAAATAGATATTGTGGTCCTTATTTAATCACAAGCATCTTCGTATACTTCTTCATCACAACTATTTTGAAAAGTAAGGGTTGTTTAAAAGTCAAAGGAATGCAAAGCATTTCTAACGAGAACAAAAACTTGAAGTTAACCATACAAGTAAGAATTCAGAGATCGTTAACTAATTGGAAATGCATATCGTGCACCATCTCTATAGCACTAATACTACTAATCGAAGGCGCATTTCAATATTTGACATGTGTCAGTATCAAACACTAACAAGACACCGACATGTTTGATTATATTCAATTAATTCATTTACTCAAATTATTACTGATAGTAATATGTCCATGTGAGTATCGGTGCTTCAATAGTCTACCACGATGCAAATATCCTATAAGTGTTCCATAAATCCATATAACTTAAATAATTAAAACAAAGCTGTAAAAGTTAACATAAAGAATTAAGTATCTTTAACCATTGATACACAATCAAATATTGAACAATACCAATACCAATGAGAAAAATTACAAACCAACCCAATAAATGGTAAAAGAAAAATAAAACTAAACCAAGGCCCAAAATAATTTTAAGCAACATTCATAATAATTCATTAGTAAAACTATCAAACATCTCAGAGTTAATAGACTTTCCCTTTAAAAATGAGAATGGAGTTCATCAAAATGAAACCTTCCAAGCTGCATAAGAAAATAAAAACATAGTTATTGACTTATTGTATTTAGTCAATTTATTTAGATAGAAAACTAAGAAGCATATGAGCAGATTGCATACAAACTTATAAATTACCCCTAGGCATTTCTTATATGTAAATGGAAATGTCCCGCAAAATTTGAATGGTAAACCACTATTTTACTCTTTGAAAGTTTTTATTTTGGTCCCTGACTCGACTAAAAACCTAAATTAGTTCTCAGTAAGTTGTATCTTCGAAGAACTATTTTGATAATTTAAAAATTAATTTGCGTTTTTAAATGAGTTAAAAACTAAAATATCAGCGCTCTTCGCTTTCAAGAACTAAAATGTGCTTTCAAAAACTAAAATGGTGGGTACTCAAAATTGAACTAGTAATATTTTGCTAATAATAATTAATGAATAATGATTGCAATATTAGATACAAATGTAAATGAATTGAGTAGAGGAAAAAGAAATCAAAGCAACTTGAAATTAACACTAACGACATTTATTTATTTTGAAGATTAGAAAAATGTAATGCAATTTAGAAATTAACACTAACGAAATTTTAGGTTAGTGACTCACCAACAGTACCAGTAGTAGCACTACGACGCGTTTTAGTGACTTTGAAGAGCTCTACCGTGGCCTCATTCATGATCTTTCTGCTAAATATGATATATATTCGTATTAAAGGTATTTTAGTCTTTAAGAGTCTTAAATTTATATCTTATTATTAGTTATATTAACTTTTGTTATTTTTAATAAAACTTTGTTTTTTTTTGCTATTACTCGGTTTTCTTTTCTTTTTTATTGATTTATAACGTTGTATTTAGAGTTTGTTTCGATCTTTGAACTTCTTATGAATAGTAATAATACTCTGCTAAGTTTTTAAAAGTTTGAAAATCTATTTTAAAAAAAATTATTTTATACTTTTATATTTTATACACACTACTTATCTTATTATTTCTTTTTTTCTATTTCGCTAAATTTAATTTGAATTTTGAAAAACTGTTAAAAAAAATTTGGAATGTGTCAGAAAATTTAAATTTTGAGTACCGAAAATTTTTTTCCAAACTTTTTGGAACACATTTATGTTCTAGAAAACTTAAACAAAGTTTTCCAAAACACAATTGTGTTTTTAAAAATTCGAAATTTGTGTTCTAGAACTTTTTTTTCAAGTTTTTCGAAATATAAATGTGTTTCGGTAAAATCTCAAACTGTGTTCCTGAAATTTTGTTTTAAGTTTTCCGAATTCATTTGTGCTCCGAAAAATTTGAAAAAAGTTTTTCGAAACACAAACTTGTACCACAAAACATATAATTTAAATTTCATTTTTAAAAAAGGGTAAAATTATATTTTAATTAAAATGTGGGGATATGGGAAAAAAATTCTATTTAAAAAAAAAAACTTGTGATGGTAGTTGATTTCCATAGTGTAGAAAGTGATCTATTTTTGAATGCAAGTTTGTGATTCATTTTTAAGGCTCTGCATTTGTATTGTGAAGGTAACTTACTCAAAAGTCTAGAGAGAATCCACTCTAATATCTCAAAAGAGAACATTCAATTTTTAATAAACTTTAAGATGAAAATACATGGAAAGATTGACCCTATTTATACTAATCGTAGAGGTCAATTTACAGTTGAAATAGTAGTAGTAATTAATGGCATAAATGTAAACATGATCTAGTAAAAATAAGATAGTCAAACAAAGTGTCTTAAAGTCAATAATGGTGGTGCAATGGAGAAATTAGCATGCTAGGGTGGTGGATTCACCTTAATGGTTCTTCCCTATTGTCCTCGGCAACCAGCTAGTTTCTCCTTCATTGAAAAATCTCATGCCTAAGGAAGACTCTTACAAATGAAAGAGCCAAAGTCTATCTTAGAATGCCTTCTTTGTTGTCCATCTGTGAGAGGCATTCTTCAGACGCCCTTGTTTTGAGTTTTCTTCTTGCTCTTCATAGGTCTCTTCAAACTCAGAAGGTGTGATTTTGGAAGTCGTTGCCTTTGGGTTAGACAGAACTTGTCCTCAAGTTTATATCTAGTTCACCATCCAAATATGGTGAAAGATCGGCAATATTAATTAGATATCTGACTCTTTTCTTTTTTATCTATAAAGGGTACTTAGATATTTTCTTTGTAGAGCATGGTTGTATTGGGGTATTTCTCGAAGTTATTTTTCTCGACAATAACGACACTCAGCTTCTTTTTGTGGTGTTTTAAGGGAGCGTTTGTTTAGCGAACTAAAAAAAATATTCTAGGGAATAATTTACTCAGAATATAAGGAAGGATATTTGATTCTTGAATCTTTTATAAAAAAAGATTTTGGAGCATAATTTTAACATTCCTAGGAAAATTGTGAGTTATAAGAATTTTTTAAATAATGATATAAAATTTCATGGGAAGTATGATTGTGTTGATTGGTCGTTTCTTAAGCTCACTCTAGACGAATTTGGGTTCCCCACCATTATTATTACGTTGATAATGTGTTGTATCACTTTGTCATCTCTTCCTCCTTTGTATAGAAAAATTGTCAATTATGATACAAGAGATGGTTTCCTCTGGTCATTGGTTACTAGTGAAGATCTCTAGGGATTGTCTTTTCAATTTTCTTAGGTTAGATTGGTCTATAATATCATCAATGACTTTTGCAGGGATTCAGGCTTGAAGGTTAATATTTAGAAATCTAGGTTTCTCCCTCCAACGAATGTTCCTAGATCTAAGGTTCATACTTAGTTTGAAGCTATTGTGGAATTCCATCATACTTACAATCTTGGCAAGTATTTTGGATTTCCTATGTTTTCAAGAAGAGTTAGAACTTGACATTTTAACTATATTTTGGATAAAATTAATGGCCGTCTTGTTGGTTGGAAGAGTGACTTGCTTAGTAGGGTTGGTCGGGTGACTCTTGTGTTAACTCTTAAAAATAAAAGTTATCTACTAAATATGAATACTATTTTGTTTCTCTTTTTAGTAAAAGTTCCTAGAATTTTAATATTAAATTTAAGATTTATGAATTTTAGTATTTGGGAAAATTAATGTTTGGTGCGTGATTTTGTAGGTAAAATATTCGAAGATGCGCAACAAACTGATGAGCAGTAAGGCAAGCAAATTGCGTGGATCTCAATTATATCCTATAGGATACCCCTAGTATGAAGATGTGTTTATTAGACTAAAAGGATACTTTTTGAGCTAAGAGACAATTGTGGAGGTACAAGGAAGAGAGAGAGAGAGAGAGAGAGAGAGAGAGAGAGAGAAGCACTGAAATAATAGAAGAAGGAATAAAACCTAAAAAATAAAACCCTAGTTGTCATTCCTGTTTGCTATCATCACCCATCATTAAAGTTTTTTGTATGAGAGATTGTTGTTCAAAGAAGGAAACTTGCAAACAAGTTGAAAAGGAGCTGCGATACTTGCTTCATAAAGCTTATGTTTTGAACTTTGATTTTCCATTTATGTAATTATTTAAGCTATAATGTTATATCCACTTTTTTATTTTTATTTCCATGAACAAAAGCTCATTATGAGCTAAACTTCTTTAAGTTAAGGATTAATGAAGTACTGAATGATGTGTGTGGTTTAATATGTTTATAGCATGTTTACATTATTTATTCAAGTTTATTTAATGTTGTCTTTAAGTCTGAATCTGACTACCTTAGATTTATTGTTAGTTTTTGAACTTAGAAAAGAAAGAAAAAATTGGATTGACTTCTTTAATATGGATTAAGTCAAGATACTTAGACGAGTGGTTGACATTAAATAACTAGGATCAGAAGTGTGAAGCTTTAGTAGTGTTTAATAGACATTAAATAACTAGGACAAGTTATGTTGTCTTTAATAATGTTTAAAGAAGAAGGCTGAAGCTTTATCATGAATAATAAAAAGAAACTAGAACATGACCCGCATTATGCAAGATATATAAACTTTAGGTTTAAATATGTTTTTAGTTCATGTAAATATAACCTTTTTTGATTTTGTTCTCGTAATTTTTTTTTTTGTTTACATCTATGTAATATAAAAAAAAAAATATTTTTGGTCCTTAACGTTAAGTGGACGTTACAAAAACGTTAACTGACAAAGGGAAACAATTTTTGGTCCTGTAAATATAAATATAACATTTTTCAGTTTTAGTCCCCGAAATTTTTTTTTTGAATTTCATCCCTACAATATTCAAAAATCTCCTTAAATATAAAATAACATACAAATTGATCTTTATTAATAATAAACTTATGCCAAGTAATGTTTAAAATATTTTCACTTCAATAATTTAAAATTTATTAATCTTCTGTTTTATTTATTTATTATTATTAAATTAATTTTCATTTTCTGTTTCAAAAAAATCACTAAAATCTTATGTTTATTTAATTATTATTATTATTAAATTAATTATATTAGCATAAAATAATGATTAAAATAACTTTAGATTTACGCTTTATAATTTTAATTAAAATCTCCTTTTACAC
>JBBPBP010000001.1:48486399-48501294 GCA_037974735.1 Cicer chorassanicum | reverse complement strand
AATTACTAACCCTATTAAAAGATATGTTGCCAGATGATAATGAACTTCCCAGTAGAACCTATGAAGCTAAACGAATTTTATGCTCTATTGGTATGAGTTATGAAAGGATTCACGCGTGTCCTAATGATTGCATTTTATTTCGGAATGAATATGAATTACTAAAGGCGTGTCCGAAATGCAATGTATCTCGATATAAGAAGAAAGAATCTACTCCAGCAAAAGTCGTGTGGTATTTTCCTATAATACCAAGATTTAGGCGCATGTATCGCAGTGAAGAAGATTCAAAACACTTGACATGGCATGCAGATGAAAGAATTAGAGATGGAAAGTTACGACACCCTGCGGATTCTCCGCAATGGGCAAAAATTGATCACGAGTATCCTGAATTCGGGATAGAGTCGAGAAATCTACGCCTTGCACTTTCTACTGATGGAATGAATCCACATGGTCTTCAAAGCATCTCACATAGCACGTGGCCTGTGATTTTGTTGATTTATAATCTACCTCCATGGTTATGTATGAAGCATAAGTTTATGATGTTGTCTCTGTTAATTTCTGGACCCAAACAACCGGGGAATGATATCGACGTATACTTGGCTCCTTTAATTGAAGATTTAAAAATTATGTGGGAGACAGGTGTAGAAGTCTATGACGGGTATAAGAAAGAATGTTTCAATTTGAGGGCTATGTTGTTCGGCACAATTAATGATTTTCCAGCATATGGTAATTTATCAGGATATAGCATTAAAGGTCACTGTGCGTGTCCTATATGTGAAGAGAGTACAAATTGGATGCGGTTGAAACATTGTAAGAAGAATGTATTTCTTGGACATCGTAGATTTTTACCTTATAGTCATTAGTATCGTGGGTGGAGAAATGCATTCAATGGAAAATCAGAGGAAGATAGAGCTCCTGTAGCATCGACCGGATATCAAATACTTGAGAAGGTACAAGGTTTGACCAATAAATTTGGCAAACCTTTTGCGGGAGAGCTGGTCAAAACTGGGTGGAAGAAAAAGTCAATTTTCTTTGAATTGCCATATTGGAAGTCATTGTATGTAAGACATTTTCTCGATGTGATGCATATTGAGAAAAATGTATTTGACAGTGTTATTGGTACGTTACTCAATGTACCAGGAAAGTCTAAGGATGACATCAATGCAAGATTGGACTTGGTCGATATGGGAATAAGAAATGAATTGGGTCCCGTAAAGAAAGGAAATCGCACATATCTACCTCCAGCCGCTCATACTCTATCTAGAAAGGAAAAAATTGTTTTGTGTAAATTTCTACATGAAGTTAAAGTTCCAGAAGGATTCTCTTCAAACATTAAAACTTTAGTTTGCATGAAAGACCTCAAGTTAAAAGGTTTGAAGACACATGATGCTCATATTCTAATGGAGCATTTGCTACCAATAGGTATACGTTCAATTTTACCTGAAAAAGTTCGCCGAACCATAACTAAATTATGTTTCTTCTTCAGGGAAATTTGTAGTAAAGTGATTGATACTCAGAAATTACCGAGATTGCAGAGGGAAATTGTTGTTACTTTGTGTGAGCTTGAAATGTACTTCCCGCCCTCGTTTTTTGATATAATGGTTCACCTTACTGTTCATCTTGTTAAGGAGACACAACTTTGTGGGCCAGCTTATATGAGATGGATGTACCCGATAGAACGATATATGAAAATATTAAAAGGGTACGTAAAAAGTAGAAGTCGACCAGAAGGTTGTATTGCTGAACGGTACATTGTTGAAGAAGCTGCTGAATTTTGTACTGAATATCTGTCAAATGTCGAATCCATAGGGCTTCCCATGTCTCGTCATTCGGGAAGATTATCAGGAGAAGGGATAATTGGAAAGAGAATAATGACTATATCAAGGACAGAATGGGAGCAGGCACAATTGTATGTTCTGCACAATGATGATGAGGTTCAGCCGTATGTTACAATACACATGGATCAATTATCTAGTTTGAACATGAATAGGAATCAAAATTGGATAACTCGAGAGCACAATCGAAGTTTCATAACATGGTTAAAAAATCACATAAAGTCAAAGTTTGATGTAGACCCCGGATCAATTTCACAGAGATTGAGGTGGCTAGCAAATGGTCCGAGTTTACATGTCTTTTCTTACACCGGTTATGTAATTAACGGCTACACATTTTATACAAAAGAACAAGATGATCAAACAACTATGCAAAATAGCGGAGTCACTCTCGTAGCTGAAGCAATGCATATCTCAAGTGCAAAAGACAAGAACCCAATATATGCAAATCTATCATATTTTGGGGTTATCGAGCGCATATGGGAGCTAGACTACACAATGTTTTGTGTTCCCATATTTGGTTGCAAGTGGGTAGATAATAATAATGGCGTTCGGATTGATGAGTCAGGGTTCTTGCTTGTCGATTTTAATAGGGTGGGATACAAAGATGAGCCTTTTATTTTAGCGTCGCAAGCTCAACAAGTGTTTTATGTCACTGATCCTGCGGATGATAATGTATTGGACAAACAAGTGTTTTATTTCACAGAGATTATGTATTGGACAAACAAATGTTTTGGATCATTAATGGATCTGTATGTAATTGGACAAACATATTGAGCATTTTGGTATTTATGCTTATACTGTAATTATGGATATATGTAATTATAGGGTTTAGGGTTAAGGGTTTATTGGACAGGGCTGTAAATACTATTATAACTTCTAAAGAGTTAAGATATTAAAATTTGTTTTAGACATACTCTAATTTACGGCTGGCCTGATGGTAACATATTTACCACATACATATTTAGCACATATTTAGCACATACTCTAATTTGTACTACATTGCGCCTTTTCATGTTAATATAATGTTATAGAGGTCTATGAAGATTGGTGTTAATTAAAAGTGCATAAGACTTTATTTAAATGTACGAATTAAGCGCTGTAAAACAAAGAATTATTTTATACATGGAACCCTATTAGAGCGCTTTTCTAAAAAAGCGCTGTAATATGGCTAAAAAATAAAATAGGAAGGTCTTTTACAGCGCTTTCCACACAAGCGCTGTAAAAAACAGCCTTTGGACATGGTAAAACAAAGAGTCATTTAATATATAGAACCCTATTAGAGCGCTTTTCTAAAAAAGCGCTGTAATTTGGCTAAAAAATAAAATAGGAAGGTCTTTTACAGCGCTTTCCACACAAGCGCTGTAAAAGGGTCTTTTAAAAAATAAATTAGGAAGGTCTTTTACAACGCTTTCCACACAAGCACTGTAAAAGGGTCTTTTTAAAAATAAATTAGGAAGGTCTTTTACAGCGCTTTCCACACAAGCGCTGTAAAAGGGTCTTTTTAAAAATAAATTAGGAAGGTCTTTTACAGCGCTTCCCACATAAGCGCTGTAAAAGGGTCTTTTTAAAAATAAAATAGGAAGGTCTATTACAGCGCTTTTTGACAAGCGCTTTAAAAGGCTTATGAAAAAGCGCTGTAATAGGCTTTTAAAAATAAAATGATGAGACCTATTACAGCGCTTTTTTAAAAAAGCGCTGTAATAGGGTCGTATATATAAGCGCTAACCTCTTCAGTTTCATTTACGTTGCTATTTTCAGTTTCCTCTGCGCGTTCTCTTTCTCCTTGCGAACCCTACGAACCCTATTATACTATCAGTTTTCCTTGTTTCTTCCTCATTACTTACTCTCATCCTAGACCTACGATCGTTACATAAACATCATAATCCTCAAGTTACCCGTTTTCATCCTCGTTTTCGTCTGCAAACCCCGTAACCCTACCATCGTTCGTAACCGTTCATCATCGTTTTCATCGTCTTCTGCGCCGTTCGTCTTTCAACCCGTAACCCTAAGCATTTTACAAGGACTATTTCAGGTATTGTAGTTATTATTTTTTTGTTTCACTAACATGCATGTTAACTTTTTGTTGCTACGTACTTAGACTGAACTGAACTGCATGTTAATGTGCTGAACTGAACTGTATATATGTTGATGTTGAACTGCATGTTATATATGTTGATGTTGAACTGCATGTTGTAGATAAATGGATACCAACAAGGGGTTAGATTGTCAAAATGAAGAAGTTGGCAACACTAAGACTTACGAAAATGAAGTCAAACGTGGTGCAACAATAATGCAAAATGTTATAAAAGCAAGAAGTACTGGGCAAAAATTTGAGGTATATTTGTTGTTTTCTGTATGACTCTTGCTGCTGTTTGCTGTTAATATATTAGTTACTTACTATTTATTTGCTGTTTGCTGTTTTCTGTATATTTGCTGTTAATACATTGAGTTACTTACTATTTATTAGGTTGGATGGAATGAGAGTGATCAACCAATTGACCCCAACAGTTCCATGTTTGTTAGCTATATTGGAGCTGTTGTTCGTCAAAATATACCAATCACAATAGATGATTGGAGAGATAAGGCATTGAAGGATGCCAAAGATGTGTTGTGGGCTGATATTCAGGTAATTTTTTTACTCCACCCTATTATTTATAAATTTTACAATATACTGCTTTGAAGTATTTTACTCAAACTACATATTTATTTGGTTTGCAGTCAGCTTTTGTTCTTGATGAGGTGAGAAAGAGCTATGTGCTCAGAGTTGTCGGGAAAATACACCGGGGCTTTAGATCTCACCTCTCAAATTGTTATTTAAAAGACCATGAAGGAAATACGATTGCGGAAGCTCCAAAAATATATAAACATTATATATCAAATGAGGAATGGAGCGCATTCGTATCAAAACGTTCCGACCCCGCGTTTGTTGTAAGTGATTTTATTATTAGCATTTGTTTTTTATTATTCATATTCATAGCGTATTTTAAATTTTTACTAGATTGTTATTTTTTTATTTAGAATATTAGTAAGGCAAATCGCGAGAGGGCAAAAATTATTCCCCACCCATACAAGAAATCTCGTATGGGATATGCTCGTCTAGAGCAAAAACTTGTAAGTATACTATCTAACTAATGTGGTATATTTAATTAATGTGGTATATTATAATCTATACTATCTAACTAACATTTTGTTTATGATCTTAACGATATTAGCTACAAGACACCAAATCCGATCAACCGTTGGGTCGTCATATATTGTGGAAGGAAGCTCGTGTAAATAAAGATGGAGTGGTTGATAATGAAAATGTACAAAAAGTAATAGAACTTTGTGTAAGTATATTTATCACTTTAATATTTTTTTAATATTGTGTTTTAAAATGTTTTTGAACTTATCTTTTTAATCCTATGTGTATTTTAGGCGAATCTTGAATCGAAAAATCAAGAGGAAAACAAGGGAAGTTGCAGGGACATTTTGGGTAAAGTGTTTAATGTTCCTGAATATTCCGGCCGCGTGAGGGGGAAAGGATTTGGCGTAACTCCTAGAAGTTATTTTTCACAAGAGAAGCGCCAAAATCCATCTAACGAGGAAGTATTAGAGAAGATTAGAGTATTAACGGAGCAAGTGGCCCTCTTGGTGAAAGACAAGCAACTTGCGGACCAACCCCAACGTGAAATTCACATTGAGAGTGAAAACGCAAGTTGCAACGTTGGTCTCAACAGTATTCCTGAGGTAATTAAATTTGCGGACCAGCCCCTACTCATTTATTAATTAACCATTAAATTTTCTTGTTTCACATATACTTATGTATTAATTAACCATTAATTTTAGGGGGTCACTCCATGCTTTCTATACTTATCCTCCCCTACTCATCGGAAGGTCGGAAAGGGAACATTGTGCAATGCTCCGGGCGAAGTATTGCACAACACACCAATTCCTGCGGGCCATGTCAAAGTATCGCTAGTCATTGCTTTGGAACCAAATGCACCGTTGCCTGTACCGGACAACGATCCAGATTTGAATTATTTGGGCGAAGCAATTGGCAGCTACGTGGCATGGCCCAAACATCTTGTCTCCCTTGACAAGGTATGGTTAATTGCTGAATTTTATTTAATTGCTGAATTTTATTTAATTGCTGAATTTTTTACAATGTTAACTTTAATTTCACATTTATTTAGATTCAAACAAAGTCTAATAAAGGGAATGATAAGAAGATTCCCAGAAATGAAACAGTCACATCGCCCGAAAAGGTTTGTAACTTATTTTGTAAGGTTTGATTTACTTTTCTAATTCAATAAACTAACAATTTATTAACCTCATTTTTTCAGATTGAAACTAATAAACCACCCGCACAGCAAGCCAACAAGCCAGATGCCGCACCACGACTGGATGTTCGTGGCAAAAATAAAGTCGGCAAACCTCAAAAATTGGAGGGTAATAAAACTGGCAAACTGCAAAAGCTGGAGGGTAATAAAGCGGCCAAAATTGTTGCTGCTAAAAAACTGGTTCGTGTAAAATCAGTTGCTGCTCCTGCTCCGAAAATAAGTCAGCCACGACTTGCTCCATATGGGTCGTCTCTTGACATACAGGCAAAAAAAATGGGCAGCGACGATTCACGAATAATAAGCATGGATAAATATCTATTCGGAGGCGCGTATGAAGAATTTTTTGAAAAAGAGCACATATACGAAATTCTCGAACATAAGGAGCTGAGTGCTACTGTTATGAGCATTTACATTAGGTAAAAATTACTTTTCATCTCATTTATTTGTAATTAATTTAATTTATTGGTAATTAATCTAATTTGAATTTTTTATTGAAGGTTTTTGTTTGAGAAGTTCGTGTGCGCGCGCAGATTGTCGAATAGATTTTCATTCTTGTCTCCGCATCAGATTTCCATGTTTAAACACGATCCAGGCAATGTAAATAAATACGTTTTAGATATACTATTAGCAAATAAAGAGAAGGATAAGTTATTCCTTGCAGCATATAATTCAGCGTACGTAATTATATATTCTATATTTATATCATTTTTAATTTATGAGATCTTATTTTATTAGTTGTTAAACTAAATTTTTGTTGTTGTAGGGCACATTGGGTGCTAATTGCAATCAATGCGACCTCTGAAGTTATATACTACCTAGATCCCTTACACGGCCATTACAACAATCGCCCTGAGTTAAAGACTTTGTTCGACACGTAAGTAATATTCATTTATTTTTTATATATGCATATATATATATATATACATATATATATATATATATATATTAAGATCACATTGATTTATAATCACATTTATTTATTCGATAGTGCTTTACAAGTTTTTCGAGCTCAAAGAGGTGCGACAGTGTCGAAGCAAAAGTCAAATAACATCACATGGATTCCAATAAAGGTTTGAAATATATGCTTTTAAATTTCACTTACAATCAATACACAATTAAATAATTATTGACTTATATGTTTTATTTTATAGTGCCCTCGTCAAACTAACAACATCGACTGTGGGTACTATGTATTGCGATTCATGAAGGAGATTGTTGATAAGAATCAAATTTCAATCCCAGAAACGGTACGATATTTTAATTATTTGATTTTTATATATAAATTATGTTTATATTTGATTCTAATTTATGTTCAATTTTTATATCAGTACTTTGACAATTTCGGTCCATCGTATTCTGAAGAAGAACTAACAGAGATAAAGGAAGATTGGTGTCAGTATGTGCTTCAAATGAATATTATTTGATTTGCTGGGAAATGGCAAGCTGTAAGGGATATGGTAGTTATGTGCTGTTTGTGTATATATTAGGTTGTGAATATGACTAGTTGTATGAAAATAGTGCTGTAATTATACTAGGTTGTGAATATGAGTAGTTGAATGAAAATATGTGCTGTTTGTGTATATTTTAGGTTGTGAATATGGTAGTTATGTTCTGTAATTATGAACTGATTGTTGTGAATATTTGTGCATTTGAAAATATAGTGAATTTGTTGTTGTGTACTGATTCTGGATACTAGGTTGTGTACTGATTATAGGTTGTGTACTGAATTTGTGAAGTTGTGAATTAGGTTGTGGATACTAGGTTGTGGACTGATTATAGTGAATTCTGGATACTAGGGTGTGTACTGATTATAGTGAATTTGTGAAGTGATTCTGGACTAAAAGACAACGCTTTTAAAAAAAACGCTTTCTAAAAAAGCGCTTCTAAAATTTACAGCATATATTATTTAATAAAACTAAAAAAAAAAAAAAACACCTTTTACAGCGCTTTTTTGAAAAAGCGCTGTAATAGGGTGTACCTACTACAGCGCTTTTTCACAAAAGCGCTGTAAAAGGTGCATAACAATGCATCTGGAAAAAACACCTATTACAGCGCTTTTTAAAAAAGCGCTGTAAAAGGTTGAATTATCCAGATGTATGTTATGCACCTATTACAGCGCTTTCTTGGATAAGCGCTGTAATAGGTGCATAACAATGCATCTGGAAAAAACACCTATTACAGCGCTTTTTACAAAAGCGCTGTAAAAGGTTGAATTATCCAGATTCATGTTATGCACCTTTTACAGCGCTTTTTCAAGAAAGCGCTGTATTAAGTGCATAACAATGCATTTGTATGTGCACCTTTTACAGCGCTTTTTCAAAAAGCGCTGTAAAATGCGTATAACAAGCGCGCAATATATCCACCTTTTTTACAGCGTTTTTTTTTTAAAAACAAGCGCTGTTATATCCTTTTACAGCGCTGGTAACTACAACGCTTTTTTTTTAACAAAAGCGCTGTAATAGGCTTAAAAAAAGCGCTGTAAAAGAGGTTTTTTCGCGTAGTGTGTACATTTTCTCACAAACTAGTATGATCCACTAAAGTGTAGTCGCTCACAGACTAGCACAATGATGCCTATCATGGGCCATCACTACTCAATAATCCCTATAAGGATAAGGTGGGTCCATTCCGGATAACCACATCCCATGGCCCACAACGGTCACAATGTAATTATGATATGCATAAGCATATGATTCTCCATATATTCTAATGCATTTCAATTCTCCATGCAATACAACATGTGTCAACTTTTCAATACATATTTATAATGCAATTTGTTAGTGAGATGGCTAACATAAAATTTCTCTTTATATGTTTTATCCTTCAACAATAATAATATATATGTAATCAAGTGACATAAATATATATATATATATATATATATAAGTTGTTTCTTGAGTTAGGGTACTTACTATACATAGGTATCCAAAAGATTGGAGTCGTACATACTAATGATCTTTAAAATGTAAGTTCTTTGATATGCAAGTATAAGTTTTTTTGTTCTCCTTAATAATTTTAATGGAGTAATTTTCCATTAATTGCGTAAGTATATCTACAAAATGATGTTATTAAATATATGTTATTTTTGGACTCATTGTCTTGTGGGCAATAATTGATACTACCTAAAATTCTCCCTTGGTGATTGATGTATCCTCTATTTTAGTGTCTTTCATGTCAAATATATTTATAACTAGTTTAGTGTCTTTCATGTCGAAAATATTTATAACTTTATAGTATTTTGTTATAACTCAATGATAAATTGACATTGGTTTCTAAAAATTACAATTCCTAATACAAAAGAGATATTCCCAAGATCTATCATTGTTAAACTTCCATTAGACATATATCAATTTCGCGCAACTAGTCTATATCGTTGCTCACTAATTAAATAAAATATAATTGATATACTATAATAGGAACATAACATTACTCCCACTAACTTTGCAATACCAATAATTCTCCACAAAAGTCATCTCAAAGCTAAATTAGACAATTACCAGATTTGTGGTATCACTAACGAAACAACTTTCTTAACTCAGATGGATTTCATCATTGTGTAAACCATTTATTGTGTCTATCTACACAAAGTTTTCCCAGGTTTCACCATATTGTTTCATTAATATTGATATTAAGAAACACCATAAATACATCTATTTGATATTGTTCCAAAATTATAATGTGCAAACACCATAAATACATCTATTTGATATTGTTCCAAAATTATAATGTGCAACGAACTTCATGCTTGTCTAAACAAAGCCTATCAATACTATCAAATATAATTATGTTTACAGTGAATCCTTACTAATGCCTAATGATCATGTTCTTGAAAGTGTTGAATTTGATCTTAATGTTTCACTTTCTACACTTGATTGGGAGGAAGAATAATATTGTCTCCACGAGGATTAAATTATTTTTTATACTAAAAGAAAAACAAGAATTTGTGAGGGCCAAATGTCCTCACAAAGGGAGAAAAGTAGCCACAACAGGAAAATTTGTGGCTGTCTTTGGCAGCCACAAATAAGCTAGTCACAAAGGTTTGTGGCGGCCAATACGGCCACAAAATTCAGTATTTTTGGTTACCATTTGTGAGGGCTTAAGCCCTCACAAAATTGTGATGGAAAAGTCCGCCACAAATTTGTGAGGGTTTAGGCCGCCACAAAAGACTAAGAATTTAAAACAGTAAGCGTTTGTGAGGGCCAAGGCCGCCACAAAAGCTGTTATTTGTGAGGGTTTAGGCTGCCACAAAAGATGACATGACATAAAATAATCAGTTTGTGAGGGCTTTGGCCACCACAAATTGTCCCATTTGTGGTGGGCTTAGGCTGCCACAAATGTGTGACTATTAAAAAAAATAGTTTTATAAAATTCGAAATTAATATTAATATAATTTAAAAATAAAAAATCTAAATTTAATAAAATAAATTATTTACTAACCTGCCCATTTCACACTTTCACTGCAATGTGGTGCTCATAATCCTTGAGGACGGATAGATCGTAAGGACCTCCAGGAAATAATGGTTGTTCAGGCAGCTGGTGATGCTCGTCCTGCTGGTGCTGCTGATCCTCGTCCTGCTGGTGCTGTTGATCCTGTTCATCATCAAACGCAGGATCTTGCTGAAACTCATCCTGAATAATATAATCCTGCTACTCCATTTCTTTGTTACTCTTTCTTCTTTTCTCGACTGCAGCTCTCCTATTTGATTGTGTAGGAGGCTTAACTCGAGAATGTTCACCATCGGTTTTTGCTCTCTAGTCCTCACTGAAAAAAATAGAATGAAAAAAATAAAAAAAATAAAAAAAATTACAAAATATTAAAAATAAAATATTGTTCCAGAAATTTCAGTGAGAAATGAAATTTCCGGTGAGCAACCCGGAATTTTGAAAAATCCGGTACACTATTTGAATACCAGAAATTTCATTTTTGAAATTTTCGGGAGTTTCACTAAACTATCGAAAATTTTAAATTTCCGGGTGGAACTCCCAGAAATTTCAAAAATAAAATTTCCGGTATTAAAATAGTTGATTTTTCAAAGGTTTTGAAATTTCAGGTGAAAAAAATTTTAAACCGAGACTCACTTTTTCCGAAAATTTCTGAATGAGGGGTATGATGAAAGGGTTTTGTTTTTACTGAAATGTGAAGGCTATTTCAATAATTTCATTCAAAAAAATTTAAAAGGGAGGGTACAGGGTTAAATGGGGGTACAAAAGCCAGCTTTCACTTTCCAGTGGCTTGGACGAAGAGGCAATATGTAAGACCCGTAGCTTTTAAAATTTTAATTTATGTAGTCTCATTGTAGTTTGTACTGAATGTGTTGTTGAGTCTGCCAACTCCGTATTTATTTTATGAATTTAAGCATCTAAATTATATTTTTCGGAGTGAAATATTTCAAATTACCTTGTGTGTAAAAATGGTAGAAATCGTAAGCAGAAAATTTTATAAATTTTAAATACAACGAACAATTTTATTGTTTGTAAAATTTTAAAAGGGATTTGTTTACAACCAAACTTTTTGCCCTAACTCCTAAGATGGTTAGGATTAGTAAGATGTTCGAAAAAATATTGTCGAAAACCCGAATAAAATTATTCATCAGAGAATAATTTAATCAAATTACAGAGGATTTATGATCAACAAATATTTTATGATGTCACACGATACTGTTAAATTCATTTGTCAATTGATTTTCGATGAGAATATGTATTTTTAATAAAGTAGATATAGAATGACTAATGTGATGTGCATAAAAGTGATTTGATGGTGTAATAATAGGTATTAGCAAAATATCTAGATATTATTACCACTTACTAAGGAATGAGTGGCTAGGATTAGATCAAACAAATCTAGTGACTTAGATTTAATCATAACAATTAAAGGCTATGATTTTTTTTTGGCTTGCCTTTAAAAGCGAAAAGACAAAAATTCCTTCTCATTTTTGCTCTCTTTGGCCGAACTCACCCTCACACTCTCTCAAAACTCACAAAAGTTTCTTAAGTATGAGAAGAACAATCACTTCTTTCACTTAGATATACAGTAAAGGGTTTGGTCTTGGATCTTTGAAAGTTTGGTTGTAAACAAATCCCAATTACTTATAAATTTTAAATACAACGAACAATTACTTATTTTTAAAAGTCAATATTTTATTATGATTATTATTTTAAAATAGATAATTAATTAATAATATGGGTGGTGGTCGGTGCTCCATTAACTAGCAACCACCCTAGTTAAATTAATAATTAATAAATTATTTTTCTAAATTATTATTTTTTTAAAATAAAAAAAAATTTAAATTCTGTTTTTATTTCATGCCAAAATATGTTTTTTTCTTTAAAAGAACTGTTTTCTTTAATTAAAAAAATATTTTTTTAATTAAATTCTATTTTATAATAAAAATAAATCATTATTTAAATCCTGTTTTTTAAATATAATAAAAATATTAGTAATAAAAAAATAATTAAAAATATGATTTTTCTAAAACCAGTTTTGAAAATAATAAATTTTAATCAGATTTTGAAAAACAATAAATAAAATTATTTTTAGAATTAATTAGTTTTAAAATAATTATAAAAAAAAAATATTTTTGCATTAAAAAACTTTTTTAAAAAATAAATATATAATATTTCTTAAAATTATATTTGTCAAATGTAATATATTGGATTGTATTAAATAAAATATGCAATCCATTAGATTTTAAAAAAAGTTGGATGGATTTAATTTATCCATGTTTTTAAACAGATGAACTAGATCCAATATATTAAAATTTATATTAAGTAGTGCATAGATTGATTCATAGTTTTATGGATTGAATGGATAGTTGGATCAAATTACCACATCTACACCTACTACGTGACAGAAAAACAGAATGAGCACAAAAATTTAGCACATTAGAATATCTATACCTTCTCTTTAGTAGGATTCCTTTGATGTTGCTCAGCAAATCTGGCTCCCATTCCTCAAAAGGATCCATACAAATTTGGAAGTGGAAAGCAATGTTAGAAGATAATACAATAATTTCAAAGATAAACTAGAGATAAATAAACTCCTCGATCCTAGAAATAAATACCATTAGCAAAAAAAAAATTGTTTTGATTTTTAAATAAAAATTATTTTAAAATTATGTAAAAAATCAACCCAACCTCACTTTACCCAAATAAGTTTTGATTTTAAATTGACTTTCCAAACCAAAAAATTAAAATCTCACAACCACATCTAAGAAACTCTAAATGTATGTATCTCTTCCAAAAGTTGAACTTTAATTCACCATATTATGTGAGAGTTTATACATTCGCCCAGTTTCATATGCATTTCCATAGTCTCAAACCCAACCCATGGATAGAATTCTTATGAACCGATTTTGACTTTTATTTTATTTACCTTTGACTCTAGTTACAAAACATGAGAATAATCTTATAATATCAATGTATTTTTTTAAAAAAAAACTTTTATTTGAGAACTTTTATTGTAAAATGAAATCTATTTTGTGCTCGAGAAACATTTAAAGCATTCTAAATAGTTGAATATTTGACATTTAAAGAAAATAATTTAATAAATTTGACTATATTTTACTTAAAAATTAGTTACACTTGATTGAATTTTTCAATAACCGGGAAATTAAATTTTTTGTTTACAATCAAAGAGATTAATAAACAAATAACTATGAGAAACATTTGAGGAACAAAAATGACATTAATCTAGGTACCCTTTTTTAAAGGGAAATATAGGTACCTCTCAAAAAAAATGTAGTATTTGACACATTATAATAATCTCTAAACTAGAAACTAATGTTTAATGTAATTAACAAGCTATCTCTCAAGATTAAAATCTATTATATATAATTAAAACAGCCTCCGCTGCCACGTCATGCTATTTTCTCCACTTATGTAAGAATTTGTCACTTCAGCTGAAAAGCTGATGTGTACACTCCATCGAGTTCCCTGTTCACTTTCTAAATAGTTTTTGCCTTTGACTAATCTGAATCAATAACAATCAATACAATAAATTACCAATTCATGTGTCATAAGTTACCAATTTCAATACAATAAATATCAATTATTTGTCCTTCATTATTATTGATAACGGTTATTCCTCCATATCTATTATCAATATCAATAACAATCAATACAATAAATTACCAATTCATGTGCCATAAGTTACCAATTTCAATACAATAAATATCAATTATTTGTCTTTCATTATTATTGATAACGGTATTTTTAAATTCCTATTCACTTTCTAGGTTTTCCCTCCCTCCTGACTAGTTCGAATCTGCCACAAAATCCAGTATCAATATTAATATCAATATCAATTAATACAATAAATTACCAAGTCATGTGCCATAAGTTACCAATTTCAATACAATAAATATCAATTAGTTTCCTCCATTATTATTGATAACGTTATTCCTCCATAAATATTTTCAAATTGAATATTGTATAGTACCCTTACTGGAAAAAATAATTTAATAAAATTTATAATATCTACGAAATCTATCACATGTCACTTATTAGATAACTAAAATTAATATTTAAATCAAATAGAGATATAATTTTGAATTAGGCCAACAATTTGTTTTTCTATTTTTTCTTATTATATCATTACTCATGTGGACTTAGAGAAAAAATTATATATTTTCTGAAATATTGATATTGTTATGTATATTTTTAACTTTTTTCAAGTAGTAAATTGTTTTTTTTGTACAACCCAACACATTTTTTCTAAGGATAAAATCATGAAATCTTACTATTTT
>JBBPBP010000001.1:48473703-48486015 GCA_037974735.1 Cicer chorassanicum | reverse complement strand
ATAAAATAATACAGTAGAAATCGTGAAATCTGGTGTAAACCAAATTAAATAAGTAAATTTTGATACACAATATTTTAATAAATGTTACCAATAAAGTTGATAAAATGTTCAAACACTTTTAAATATTTATTTAGACATTAAAAATAGTCAATATACAACTTTTGTATTTTTTTTATTATTGTGTCGTCACATATATTTACCAAAACAAATAAGAATTAGTCAATTTAATAAAAAAAAATTGTATTTTGTTTCTCTTATTAGTTATCAATGCATATATTTACCATGAGCAAAAATACAAGACATTGTTCTTTTATTTTTTTTAGCAGCAAAAATACTCATTTAATTACAAACTATACAATATCTTTTATCGCATTTTTTTATAACTTTAAAAATTTACAATATTAATATTAAATATATATATATCACCTTATAAAAAAAATTAAATTTAACCCGCGCTAAGCGCAGGTCATATTCTAGTTAATCTAAATTGCAGTTATACTAATAAAGGTCATACAAGGGACTAATAAGCTCACTTGTTTTGACAACTGCTGTATCAAAACAACTTGCATTATGCCAGTATGCATTCTCTTCTCACCTTATGTGTGAATCCTAGCTATTATATATAAACCAACACGTTACCCAAACACACACACATATATATATATATATATAAACCAACACCCTTCTCATCCAAAACTCAACATAAAAATAAAAAACAATTAAGACAATGGCAACTAAGTTGTTTCTCCTATTGATATTGCTCTCTCAAGTTCCATCTTCTCTCTCAGGAGGCTGCCACCCACAAGACAAAAAAGCCCTACTCCAAATCAAAAAAGAACTCAACAATCGAACCCTTCTCTCATCATGGAAACCACACATTGATTGTTGTAACTCTAGTTGGTATGGTGTTAATTGCATACCCTCTAACCGTGTTTACTTTCTAATTATCGAAAATGACCATGACATTGCTTCAACATTTCCACCCTCTATTGGTAACCTACCTTACTTGGACAGCCTACTTATATACCAGTTACCCAACCTCACTGGCTCGATCCCACAGTCTATAACCAAACTCACCAATCTCTGATCCCTAACTATTAGTGCAACTAGCATATCAGATTCAATACCCAACTTCATTACCAAATTAAAAAGCCTCACTTACTTGGATCTCTCAGGGAATCGCCTCTCGGGGCAACTCCCTCCTAACCTCTACCACTTGCCTAATCTTGAAGCAATCATCCTTCAAAACAACAAGTTAACAGGTCTAATCCCTCCTTCATACGGTTACTTCAAAAACTTATCCAGTTTATTTCTATCTCATAACTACCTTTCAGGGAAACTTCCTACATCATTGGCAAGGTTGAACTCCTTGATTGTGGACTTGTCTCATAACAAGTTTGAAGGTGATGCCTCAATGTTTTTTGGTTACGCTAAAGAGACGGAAACAATAGACCTTTCTTGGAACATGTTGGCGTTTGATATGGGGAGATTAGAGTTGCCTAAAAGCTTAAAACTTTTGGATGTGAGTCATAATCGGGTTTATGGGAAACTCCCTGAGGGTGTGAAGAATTTGCAGTGGTTGAATGTGAGTTACAACAGATTGTGTGGTGAGATTCCAAAGGGCGGCAATATGCATACCTTGGGTAGGAATTCGTTCTCCCATAACAAATGCTTGCGTGGTTTCCTCTTCCAAACTGCAAGTGAATACATTTTTATGTAAAATGAAGTAATTTCTGATGCATTTTTCTAGGGAAATAAATTCATTTCATTAATAATCATCGGAACAAGGAAATTAAGAAGGATACAGATGTCTTAGCTATGTTGTAGGCTACCAAATTAACTTTCCTTCGGCATACTCTGTTGAAAGTGTAATTCAATTATGTTATTATAGTTAATAGTAGTTAATTAATGGTATTTAAATCTGTGAGTAGGTTTGTCAAACCAGAAACATGTTGGATTAGATTTAAACATAAACAAAAACCAAAATATCAGAAATGTGTGCAAGTAACCAGAAACACGCAATAAGAGAGTGAACAATTCAACCATATTCAAAGGAGCATGTGTAGTGTTTTTGTAAAACAGCATTGTTAATTACACTATTTGAATGTATTACAATCTTTGATACTTATCTAAAGATTTAAAGGTCAATCCCCTGAACAATGTTAATATCATTGTAGCATCAGTTCTATTATTCATTGAATTGAAAATTAAAATACATACGGAAGAAAGTAAAAGATAAAATAATATAATACTTTCATGTTTTATTACTACAGCCCTAAGTTGTTTATATAGGAAGAGAAATTACAATAGTAATATTGAGTAATAATGACAGAATCATAAAATAAAAATAAACATATGATATAAATAAAAGAGAATCAAATATGATTTCTCTTGATTCTTCAACACCCCCCTCAAGTTGGTGCATAGATATCTGTCATGCCCAACTTGGCTATAAGTCGCTCAAAATTGGGTCTTGCCAAACTTTTTGTCAAGATACCAGCAGTTTGCTGATTGGAAGTCACAAATGGCAGGCATATAATTCCAGCATCAATTTTTTCTTTTATGAAATGGCGGTCAATCTCAATGTACTTGGTTCTATCATGTTATACAGAGTTGTGAGCTATACTTATTACTGCTTTGCTATCACAGAACAATTTTAACGGTGAGTCAACTTTCATTTTCAGTTCATCCAAGAGTTTACGAATCCATAAAAGTTCACAGATTTCTTGAGCCATTGCTCTGAATTCAGCTTATGCACTGATTCGAGCAACAACCCCTTGTTTCTTACTTCTCCAAGTAACTAAATTTTCCCAAACATAGGCACAATATCCAGTGGTGGATTTTCTATCAGTAATTGATCCTGCCCAATCAGCATCTGTAAATATAGAGACTTCCAAGATTTGTTTTCAAGTACCTTAAGATCCGATAAACCTCCTCCAAGTGTTCTTCATAGGGAGAATGCATGAATAGGCTTACAACACTCACAGAGAAAGCGATGTTAGGTCTAGTGTGGGCTAGATAAATAAATTTGTCGACTAACCTCTAGTATCTTCCAATCTCAACAGGAACACTGCCTTTCTCCCAAAGTTTAGCATTTAATTTCATAGGAGTATCTGCTGGTCTACACCCACTCATCCCAGTTTCTTCCAAGAGATTTAGGATGTATTTTCTTTGAGAAACAACAATTCTCTTCTTTGAGCGACCAACTTCCATACCAAGAAAATATTTAAGCGCGCCTAAATTTTTAATCTCAAATTCTTTTGTCAAATTTTTCTTCAATCTTTCCATCTCAACAATGTCATCTCCTGTGAGAATAATATCATCTACATATACAATTAGAATTGCAATTTTACCAACATTAGAGAACTTCATGAACAGAATATGGTCTGATTGTCCCTGCATATATCCTTGCCTTTTGACCGACCGAGTGAATTTTTCAAACCAAGTCCTTGGGGATTGCTTGAGACCATAAAGGGATTTTTGTAGTTTGCATACATTTGAACTAAATTTATCTTCAAAGCCAGGTGGACTATCCATGTAAACTTCCTCCTCTAAATCACCATTCAGAAAAGCATTCTTTACATCAAGTTGGTTAAGAGACTAATCTAAATTCACTGCCAAGGAAAAGAGAACTCTAATAGTGTTTAATTTGGCAACGGGAGCAAAAGTCTCTGAGTAATCAATGTCATATGTCTGAGTAAACCCTTTAGCAACCAAGCGTGCCTTGTATATTTCAACTGTGTTATCATAATTATATTTTACAGTAAATACCCATTTACAACCAACAGTATTCTTTCTTGTAGGTAACATCATGACTCTCCAAGTTTGATTCTTCTCAAGAGCTCTCATCTCCTCAAGAACAGCTTCCTCCACTTTGGAATTTTTAGAGCCTCATGTATATTTTTTGGAATTTCTACATCAAACAACTTAGAGGTAAATGCAGCAAATGAATAAAACAATTTTGAGTATGACACATAACTAGACAAAGGATATTTAGTGCATGATCTAACAGGTTTTCTAATTGCAATAGGAATGTCTATATCAGGATACTCGACATGACTCTTAAGAACAGAAGAAGACTTACCTGTATCAAGATGATGTGTTGGATTATCTATTGGTTCGGAATCTTGGAAGGGTCGGAGAATGGGTCCTTCATTTCTCTGTTTATGGTTTCTTCTTTCAAAGACATTTCCCTTCCAAGTAGGGTCAATTGTAGTAAACATGCTTCGTGTCTCTTTATTTGAGTCATTATGTTGTGGCATTTCAGGTGGTCCTTCATTATTGTGATTTTGATTTGAAATTGTCGCCCCCGAATCTGTCGAAACCTCATTCATAAGTGGATTGAGTTTCAATATGGATTCTTGAGCATTTTCTATTGGTGCATCTATATAAGTCTCAGAATTTTGTGACAACACTATATCACTTAAAGTAATGATGTTTTCAAAAGTAAAAGATGAATCTTCCTTAAAAATTTTCCCCTGAAGATGAATATCAGTAAAAAATGGTTGATTTTCAATAAAAGTAACATCCATGGTTACAAAAATTCTTTTTAATTTTGGTTCAAAACACCGATACCCCTTTTGAGTTGGAGAGTAACCGGTAAACACACATTTTATTGCTCGTGGCTCGAGTTAGTCAAGGTGTTTATGTTTATGAACAAAAGCAGTGCAACCAAAAACTTTTAATGGCAACTCAGCAGAGACACTAGTCAAAGGAAAATAATTTCGAAAAACATCAAGAGGGTTATGAAAATCTAAAACTTTAGATGGCATTCGATTAATTAAATATGATGCAGTTAAAATAGCTTCACCCCACAAATATTTTGGAACATTATTTGCAAATAGTAAAGCTCTAGCAACCTCAAGAAGATGTCTATTCTTTCTCTATGCAATTCTATTTTGTTGGGGTGTATTAACACAAGAACTTTGATGAACAACCCCATTTGCAAGAAAAAAAAATCGGACAAAAGTATATTAAAATATTTTTTACCATTGTCACTTCTGAAGACTTGAATATTTGTTTGGTATTGAGTGTGCACCATTCTAAAAAAACTTTTGACAACCTGTCCAACTTCAGATTTTTCTTTCAATAGATAAACCCAACAAATTCTAGTATGATCATCAATAAAAGTTATAAACCATTTTTTATTAGAAAAGGTGTTTATTCTATTAGGACCCCAAACATCACTATGAATAACTGCAAACAGTTTTGATTGTTTATATGGTTCTGTAGAAAAAGAAGAACGGTGATGTTTAACAAATTCACAAGTTTCACAATGAAATAAAGACAGATCCTCTTAGAAAATAATTTAGGAAACAAATGTTTCAAATACGAAAACTAGGATGTCCTAATCGTAAATGTCATAACATAATATCATCATTATTAGAAGAGACAAAAATAGATTCAAAGCAGGTACTTGTTTTTTGTTGGTCTTTGAAGTCGAGTCCGTTGTCAAGATAATAGAGTCCTCCACTCTCCTTAGCATTGTCAATCATCTTCCCCGTGCTCAAATCCTTAAAAGTGCAATGAGAATGAAAGAAGTTAGCTTGACAATTTATATCATTTGTTAATTTAGTAATGGATAACAGATTACATGATAAATTAGGAACATGTAAGACCTCTTTTAAGGTTAACACAGGTGATAGAATAACAGAACCTTTCCTTGCAATGGCTAAAAGAGAGCCATTTGCAATTTTAATTTTGCGGTTACCTGCACAAGGACTATAAGAAGAAAACAGACTCGACTCCCCAGTCATATGATCAGTAGCACCAGAATCGATAATCCAAGTATGGCTGGGAGTGACACTAAGTAGACCAATATTTGGAAAATTACCTCTCTGAGCTATAGAGCAAGAAGGAGTTTGAAACTCAAGGAGTTTGTACAATTGATCTAATTGTTCCTTGGTGAAAGGAGATGTGCTTGAAAGAGAGTGCTTCTCTTGATTAGAGGTACCAGCTTGGAGGGCATGACCTTCGTTTCCTTCTTTTTTTCTCCCAATTTAGAGGTTTTCCATGGAGCTTCCAACATGTATCACTTGTGTACCCTGGACGTTTGCAATGTTCGCACCATGGTTTCTTGCCATCTCTCTTCCCGTCTTCATTCTTAGTGACTAGGGTAGAGCTTTCAACGTCACCAACAGAAGGTGTCTTACCCATCATAACACCTTGTCTCGCCTCATCTCTTCTAACTTCTGAGAACGCTTCCCGAAGTGATGGCAATGGAATCTTTCCTAATATTCTGCCTCGGACTTCATCAAGCCGCTTATTAAGCCCAACCAAGAACATGAATACTCGGTCGTTCTCCTGTCTTTTAAGAAATAAAATATTGTCCTCACAACACTTCCAATGATCATCATAGCAGAGATCCAATTCTTGCTATAGTGTCATCAACTCATTATAATAGGTAGTGACATCTCTGTCTCCTTGTTTGGCATGCCACAATCGTGATTTAAGATCGAAAATTTGAAACGAATTACGAATGTCAGAATATGTTTCTTTCACTGCCTCCCAAACTTCCTTTGCAGTATGCAAAAACATAAAAGATTTTCTAATCATTGATTCCATATTACTAAACAGCCAAGCAATAATAACAGAGTTCTCAGATTTCCAAAACTTGTAATTCGGATCAGTTGTGGTAGGCATTTGCACCTCTGTTAGGAAACCATATTTTCCCTTACCGTCTAGTATCAATCTTGTGGTTTGGGACCATTCGACATAATTTTTTCTATTGAGTTTTTGGATTTCAACCTTGAGGACATTAGAAGTTCCCTCGTGGCCAAAAAAGTTCGAAAAACCATAGTTAGATAAACCATTCCAACCGCCATTGTTGCCTGGGGCCGCCGCCACTGCCACCTTGACCGCTGCCTAAACCAATACTGTCGGCGTTGTCGACTACTTCTGATTTTTTACCCAACCCGCTGCTGCCGCCGCTACCCATAAGGGCTGCCTTCCATGGGGTATTGTGTTTCATAGCTCAGTTGGCTAGAGCCCCAAATGGGTCGTGGAAAGCTTTAGAACCCTAACCAGAGCTCTTGATACCATGAAGAAAGTAAAAGACAAAATAATATAATACTTACATGTTTTATTACTACAGCCCTAAGCTGTTTATATAGGAAGAGAAATTACAATAGTAATACTGAGTAATAATGACAGAATCATAAAATAAAAATAAACATAATAATATAAAATTAAAGAGAATCAAATCTAATGTCTCTTGATTCTTCAACACATATATATACATGCGTGCCTAAAAAAAAATATATGCATATGAAACATTGTTATTGGCTTCTGCCATGTATTTCAATACACATAAACATTATTATAAAGATAGATAGGGCCCAATTATCATGATAGAATTAAACGCAGTATCTCTCCTGAGAACTTGAATGACTTTTCTGTTTCTTCTAGACAGTGATTCTTCTCTTCTCGAGTCCATTCCTGATAAAAAAATTATATTCATCACCCTAACTCAAAATTTTAAAGCTATGATTTTTTGCATCCTAGAGATAAAGGCACAACAGAAATAAACTTACTTCAGCAAATAATTAAGAAGAGATCAAGAAACTTACTTCAGCAACTTTATTCAACTTATCTCTTACATTCTGCAACAACTGAGAAAGGTCACCATCCCATTTATAGAACTCTAAGGCCTTGTTGTTAAGTAACTTTTCAGCAACCTATAAGAGTTATAAGGTAAAACAGAGATCGTTATCATTTTATACCAAATCAGGTGAAAATGACTAAATGACTGAAAAACATCGTTTACGTCGTAAAGCATTACTCCGTGCTACTATGAAAAGGATGTGCAGTGTTATAAGAATGATTTACTTGTTGAAACTTCACATATACACCCCATAAAGCTTGTTATTAACACTCTCTCTGCCATGCTTTTTGATTAATTGGATATGACTCAGAATATTTTCTTCCAGGGTACATTTCAGGATTCAGTTGTGTTGCTAAATGTCATTTATAGAAAACACATAATCAAAATGCTTCAGAAAGTGGTTCGAGCTGAAAAGTTATTTCCAATCGCAAAATATGCTAATACAATCATGTATACATTCAATTAGAATATTGATTATTTACAATCAGCATGCCAATAGTACCACTAAACAAAGTATTTGATGCAACAAGAGATGAAACATATAGAACAAGTGTGACACAACACTGCAAATATATGTATACATTGTTCCATTGTGGGAATTCCCATCATCAGACCCACCGGCTTTATATAAATTATAACCTACAGAACTCAGATGTAAAGCTATGCGGACTGTTCCGTGTAAAATGAAGTAAAAAAATCCCACAAATTCCACTATGTTCTAACATCTTCAAGTAGATATATAATATAACATCAAGTTGAAAAATGAATATATCCCCTGATAGTGTCATACTCCCTCCGAAATGAAATAAAAATAAAAACGGCATCTGAAAAGTTGATTTATCTAATTAAAATTAAGACCAGATACATTGATTTTTCAGATACCCTTTTTGCTTATATCTCATTCTAGAGTAGTATTTATTTATCATGAAACAGATGTTATGGCCCATAAATGATACTTATAACATGAGATTTATGTGCTACATAACCAATTTGACACTAACATAATATAAGTTAATTTAGTATGCAGAAAAGTGATTACCTTTTTCCCGATCATTCGACCGCCTGCTGTATGAGCAAAGTAGATGTTGTAGAAGTGACAAATGAAAGCTTGTGGGTCCTTCTGAGATAAATCTGTAAGATACTGCGCATATGTAAGACCAGGAGAGGAAGGTTCAGGAATGGTATAGCCTTGCTCCTTGAACCACTCCAAGTCTTTGGCCAAACTTGCAGACCTTTCCAATCCAGTATTTCTAAACTCAGCATCTGCGAAAAGAAAGACAAAATCACTTTGTCTCAAATTAAGTGTCCAATTTGGAACATTTACTTGTTTGAAATTATTTCTCATTTTCGAATATCAATGAAGCATTAATTACTTATTACATCTTTTCAATGAAACCCATATTTATCTATACCTCAACCATGTATTAATTAGTTACTCTACCTAACTACACCACTAGCTAATAATATAATAAGAATATTATTTTATCTTGGAAACTAGTACACTTAATCATTTTCTTAAGAGTTGTGCATGACCTTATACGATATATAATATGAGACAGATGAAGTAATCAGACTTGTAGATAAGTGATAAGTCAAAGAATACTAATATATTAACAGCTCTTGTTATGCTAAAGAAGTAAAGAACACAAACCAACTAAGACATTTAACAGTAAAAAAAAAACTCATCATGGAGATCTATGTGAACAGCATTTGATATCAAGAAGCTTAAAAATACATGTTGAGAATAATATCTAATGTTTTGGCAGTAATGTGCCCACCAAACGTACTCTTCATTCTAGAGTATGAAAGCTGGACAGTAAAGTAATGCATCCCCAACAAAGACTTAAAATAATTAAAAACTCACATGGAAAAATTAATAAATAATGAGTATAGGCTCAAAGCCTCAAACTAATCCCTGATAAACACACATGGAGACTTATTTGGTAAAATAGAAAATTGATCCTCAAATATTTCAAATGCTGGTCAAAATTGTGTCTGATAGGGACTAAAATGTCTCTAAAAATTATTATAAAAGATGTAAATTTGATTCACATGAGATTTTTTGGACCGAATTAGTACTTTTTATTTTTCAATGACTAAATATGTTTCGTATCTTCAATGAAAGAGACCACATTAGACCTTTATTTCAAATAAATCTGAACTACTATCTAGTTAGATAGTCTTGGAATTCAGGTTGGGTCTAACTCTAACTTACAAAACCGACTTATAGGGAGAGAACTGTCCAAGCTTTATAAACACTACAGAGACCATATCTCTAGGTAATGTTGGACTAAATCCACCCCTTCCCACCCAACACAATGAAGGTGTTGGAGGCTGCAATGAAGGCAACCCAAACGTAGCAATTAGACGACTAGGGGTGGACCGCAATGAAGGCAAAATTTCCAACATATAGACCAAGGGTACAATATGGGCTAAGGTCAAGCCAGAGATTCAACGGTCTAGGAAAAACAGCCTTTTACAACATTCAAAAGAGGAGGCAATGAAAAAATGTCTGTGGCAGTAGCATACTTATTTTGCAGTTTGCAATTGGGTGGGGGGCTAATAAAAGTTGATAATCATTCTCACCTTTCAAACAAGTACAGGTCATATGGATATATTAAGCCAAAGTGAAGAGTAATAAACCAAAAACACATATTTATCTATCTTTCCTCTTATGACAGGTAACAAAAATTTACACTTGTGTTTTCTACTTTAGTTTTTCCAGAGCAATGGTATACAAAATCCTTTACTACTTCCCTTGTTCCTTTTTAATTGTCGGTTAGAAAATTTTGTTTCTATTTATATGTCATTTTCAAATTTCAAGGTTACACACTTAAAAAATATTCAAGGTTACACTAACTATTTTTGTTAATACTGTGACCCAATATAAATTAGAGTTTTTTAAAAAAAAATTGGAAAAGGAGGAAATTTTTATTAATCAAAGTGAAGGCAATAGTTATTAAGATACCTGGAAGGTACAAGCCAAAATTTTACCACTGAGCTAGCACCTCAAGTATAAAGTAGATAAATTAGAGTTAATCATGTGAATCTCAATATAACCCAATTCCTGACTCGTCGAGTCCAACGCACTTGTCCAACCAACTACACTACTAACCTATCTTATTAATTATGTTACACCAAGAGATAGTAAATGAGTTAGTGAACCGATGAAACTTAAGACTATATATAATTAAAATTTGGTTACTAATCAAAGTTATTTTTCTTGGTATGTTCAAAACAACCTTAAATAAAGTGATCTTAAGGTAATTAATATAATCATCTTGCAGCCAAAGCATAACTAACTTCTAACTACATAAACAATATTAATCTAATTTCCGACAGATTTTTAACCATATGTTAAAAAAAAAAAAGTGATAGCCAAAAAACTCACAGAAAGGATAAGCAGAAACTTCAACAATATTCTCCAGCGTATCATAAACCAGTTTACTGTCAACAAGGAACTTCAAGTACCCATCAATGGTAGGGTCCCACTTGGTAACGGCTCTCTCTTCAATTTGTTTAACTTCTTTCTCACCTTCTTTAGCTTGGTCTCTTGTATGCAACCTCATAGCCACAAACCTCATCTCTTCCACGAAACCCTTCGACTCGCCTGGGTACCGCTTCTTCGCCTTTTCTGCTGTTGTCGCCGAGACTACAACAGCTTTCATAGGCCGCGTCCCGCTTTGAAAGTTTAACCTCGGTGTGGAAAAATTTGAGTGAAATTGACGGAATGGTAAGAGTGAAATATGGGGCTTGTTGTAAAGAAGGATTTTGGTTTGGGAAAACGGTGTTGTTTGCGACGCCATGGAGAAGAAGGGCGAGTTTGATTGTGAAACATAAAATGAATTATACTATTCAACTTACTGGAGAGAGGGAGTGGAAGAGCTTTAAATAAATCAGACATCGAGATTCTCTTCCTTTCATAACTTTGTCTATTTCTCTTGTCAAAATAATTTATTTTAATATTCCCTTCCTCCATCTCAAAAATTATTGTCTTCAATCCTTTAATTTTTCAATTTTTAATTGTTTCTTTTAATCAATATATTTTCAATGTAATATGTTTTTAATATTTATTTATAATTTTAATAATTTATCAATATCTAATAAACATTATTTGATAAAAGTGGGATTTTTTTGTTTATTTAAATAAATTTTTTAATGTGTATAAAATAATTTAATTATTTTGAAACGAAAATAGTAATTAATTTCTTTTTAAAATAAATAAACTAAAATCATCAAATAAAAAATTAGACAATTCATTTCCTTCCATGTGATATCTGCAATTGATTCATTATTTTACTTTCCTCCTATTATTATTGTATCGTGGCTTCTAGTACTCTTATTATATATATTCAAGTTAGAGCCTTGTAAAGAGGTTTGTGTACTTGAGTAAGTATTAGAAAAGTTGTTAAGTTGTTAACATTGGTCATGGTCATTATTAAGTAGGTAAGTAAACAGTAATATCCGGTAAAATATTTTAATTATTTAAAATACTTAGTTAACTAAGATTTAGAAGAAAAATTAGAACTTTGGTATTTGCTTCTAATTCTTCCTCCTCTCGATTTCTACGAGTAGACTAGATCAAGATAATTATTAAAATTAAGAATTAGAAATAGCAAAAATTGAAAATTGATTACAAAATTGGTCATTATTTAATATTAAAATATAAAAAATATATATATAAGTCAATTACTTTTAATTTTAAAACT
>JBBPBP010000001.1:48462244-48472634 GCA_037974735.1 Cicer chorassanicum | reverse complement strand
AAAAAAATTAACGGAGAAGCGCAAGAGCACGAAAGCAACTAAACAAGTAGAAAAAAAATTTATAAATACACTTTTTTTTTTCAAAGGCAAGGCTTTTTGGGTGCATGTCTAATACTGATTCTCCTCACAAAAAAAGTACACCAAGAAGAAGAAAACAAAGAGAGAAATAGTAAAGAAAAAATAAACAAGAAGAGTCAAGTTTTATTTTTATTTTTTTCCTCTTATACAATAAATTTGTTTGCTCATTATTATCACCATATATTCATAGTTATTATAAAAAGAAAAATGTCCATAGTTTTCAAATCTGAATCCTTTTTTAGCACTAAAAAAATAAGGATGAGAAAATAAACTTAAAAATTTAAAATCAAACATTTTTTATTGAACAAGAAGAAGAAATAGATAACAATGAAAGATTGACAAAAATAAAAATCATTTTTTCTCTTTCTTTATTTTTTTTCTCTTCTTCTTTCCCTTCTTCCCTCCCTTCCTCTAATTCTTACTTTTGTTTTCTACCTTCTTCTTTTCTTCTTCCCCCTCTCCCTCTGGTTCACGCACGCCACCCCCACTCCCTCTTGTCTTTTCTTTTCTCTACTCTCCACTCCCTCTTGTCTTTTCTTTCCTGTTTTTCTGTTTTAGTACTTAGGTTTTTTTTGTCCAAGTCCATTTGTTATTTTAACTTTGTGAACGTTCATTTATTTTAACAAATTGAGTTATATATATATATATATATATATATATTAAGTTTAATTAGTTTCTTATAAATATTAAATCTTCAAAAACAATAGAAATAAATCTTTTATTAAAAGTTAACTGGATGTGAAGTATTTTTAATCTTTGAGTTGTTAGAACATAAGTTGTACAATGTGATAGTTCTAAAACTCAGTTTTTTTATAAATAAATTAATCTAAATCGACATTTAAATTTAATAAATTAGATGTGGTATTTTTTTTATCTTTTAGTTACTAAGACACAAGTTGTACAACTTTATGGTTTTAAAGCTCATATTTATAACAAAAATAATAAAAATATTCTTAAATAGATTAACTAGATGAGACATCTTTTTAATCCTTAAGTTTTTGTGACACAAATTGTTCGTTTTTTTTTTAAATAAATAAAAATTGTTCAAAAAAACAAACTCATTTTCTCAAAATAAGTTTTTTTTACCTAATTTGCTTATCAACAACAAAACCCATTTTTAAAAGCAATTAACACATCTGTATTTTCTATTTTAAAACTACGTAGCTTTAATTTCTTCATCACACCTGAAGATAAGTAGAGCAAGATTGCACTCTTGTCAAACGCAATTAAAAACAAAACTTTGTTCCTCTCCCTATTTTAAATAAGTACTCTTTATTTCAACATCGATCACATTTATAAAAAATTATATTCACAATTAATTGATATGGAGAAATAAATATTTTAAAGTTAACATAAATTTGTGCACAAGTATTTATAGGTAACTGTTTTCAACGCATGTCGTAGGTTGCTAATACATTCTCTACGCATAACTGACTCCTGAACTTAAATTTTGTTTTAAAGACAATTTTTTTATTTGTAAGGGTATATCAATGTTTTCTCTATTGAAATCAACTCTAGTGACGACTTTATTGAATATTCTTAAATAGGTTAAATAGATGAGACATATTTTTAATCCTTAAATTTTTGTGACACAAGTTGTTCGTTTTTTTAAATAAATAAAAATTGTTCACAAAAACAAACTCATTTTCTCAAAATAAGTTTTTTTTACCTAATTTGCTTATCAACAACAAAACACATTTTTAAAAACAATTGACACATCTGCATTTTCTATCTAAAAACTACGAAGCTTTAATTTCTTCATCACACCTGAAGATACGTAGAGCAAGATTGCACTCTTGTCAAACACAATTAAAAACAAAACTTTGTTCTTCTCCCTATTTTAAGTACTCTTTATTTCAACATTACATTTATAAAAAATTATATTCGCAATTAACTGATATGGAGAAATAAATATTTTAAAGTTAACATAAATTTATGCACAAGTAATTATAGGTAACGGTTTTCAACGGATGCTATAGGTTGCTAATACATTCTCTACGCATAACCGACTCCCTGAACTTAAATTTTGTTTTAAAGACAATTTTTTTATTTGTAAGGGTATACCAATATTTTCTCTATTGAAATCAACTTTAGTGACGACTTTATTGAATTTGAGGTAACTCTTAAAATTTTAAATCGCGACAAAAGCATTAAAAACATCACCTAAATATGAAACAAACGTTAATTTAAATAAATCAAATAGATTACAAGCTTCAGAAATAATTTAAAAAAATTCCTAAAGAATAGGTCTTAAAAGAAATTATAGAAGCAACAAAAATAAATCACGTAAATGTTACAAGATAATAAAAGATGTAGTCAATCGATCTGTTATTAGAATGAACTGAAATCAATCGATTAGAATTGATCCATGAATATTAAGAAACATGTCTTCTAGACATTCAGTAGATTTTAATATACGTGTTAATTTGACATGAGTTAATTGTAATCCTAATATTCCTCAACCAATTTAAATGAATAAATTTTAATGTACCTATTAATTTGACATGATTTGTTGGCTCTCAATTTATTAACTTTGAATTTCAACATGTCTGAATTTAATGCCTTTGAATCTGATTCTTATTGCCTTTTACATATTTTGATTTAAATATCAGTTATGCGATAATATGATTTGCATTTATATTTTAGGCTAAATACCACCCGTGTTCCCTTAACTTAATTTCGGTTTAGTCATTTATCTTTCTTTTTCCTGATTTGGTACATTAATTTGGTCCTTTATGTTTTTAAATAATTTCTGTGTTACCCTTTAAGTGGGGTTCCGTTAAGAAAAAGTTAAAAAAATCTCTCATCTAGATCATTGCATGTGTTCATCAAACCTCTAGGAACGATTGCCACTGATCTGAAGTGATGTCTATGGAGTATAAATACCACATAGCTTCAGTTTTAACAAATCAATCCTACTACCAAATTTAGAACAAACTTTGAATATTTTTCTAAAATATTTTCAAAACATAAAGGGTAACTTTTTCTGAACACAGATGAGAGATTTTTTTAACTTTTTCTTAATGAAACCCCACTTAAAGGGTAACGCTGAAATTATTTAAAAACATAAAGAATTAAATCGGAAGAAAAAAAAAGATAAATGACTAAATCGTTAACTGAAATTAAGTTAAGTGACCACATGTGGTATTTAGCCTATATTTTAATAATGAATTTTAATTGATAATTATTAAAGATATATAGTTGTAGCCATAGTGTATTTGGCATTGTTTTATTATATTTAAATATAGCTTGCATGTGGTAACAATTTATTTATTTAAAATAATTGTAATTGTTTGTGGTGACGGAAGGTAATGCCATACAATGACGTCGATGGAGAGATTTGAGAAGTCAATTCAAATAGCAAAGACTTGTAATTTATTGTAGTTAATTTATCTATTGCATTAGGTTGTCATAACTATATTATCTAGTTTTATATATTTTGTATGTGATGCATGATATGTACGATATGTATTTGCATATATTTTATATGCTTTAAATTGTGAGAGTATATGTATAGTGCGGGTCATGTCAAAGCTGAGCACACTATTCTATATTGGTGAGGTGCGATAGGATAATATCTGATTGTCAACCATTGGTCTAACTTAACTAAATTGAATTCAGTATGGTTGAAACAGGCTAATAGACAAAAGGGTTGGGCTTTAATTCATAGATGAATTGGAACAAATGTTGTTCACCCATTATCCAAGAGTTTTGTGTGATATAATTGGAAAAGAGTTTCCTACCTAAATAGCCATGTTATAGGTGATTCAACTCAAATGTGTCAAAACAAAATGAAATATGGCTTTTGGTCTCACTAAAAAATCTTCCAATAGGATTTTACGAGTCAATGGTGAGAGTCATTGATTTGAATAAAATAGTGGGAGCATATTTAATAAAGTCCTATTAAATATGTTTTAACCACGATACTTAAGTTATGCATACTTACGTATTTTACATTATCATGAAATTGGACACAATAGTTACCGTGAAATGTCCTAGAGAATTTCTAGATATATCTAGAAATGAATTTCTAGAATGGTACCACAATTTGAGAAAATATGTATATTTTTTAACAACCGAGTCTTCTAGAATGGTACCAAAATATGATACTTCTATCTTGCGGTCATAAAACTGTATGATATGATCATTCACATCATGATGCTATGTACTTCATATTATTGGACACAATGAGAACCAAGATAAATTGAAATTTCCTATTGGTCAAGAGTTGACCATTGACTTGGTCTTACAAGAGTTGTTGGATAGTTACAGTAACAAAAGGAACACTATATTAATAGTTTATATAAGAAAATGACTTAAATATACTAAAAACATGTGGCACATGAGAAATAATAAATTCAAGTTATGTACTCTTGCATTTAAGTTGGCAAGAAAGGTTACAAAGGAAAGTATTGGTTCCAATATGATGGGACAAAATATTGGAAGAAGAATCGTTTCGTATATCAGAAAGAGTGTAAACTGCAGAAATAAAGTTATACTTTCTCTTCAAATATTCGTCATGGAATTGTAAGTCAACTTTTACTACAATATCTGTTCACAATACAATGTGTAAATGCGGAATTGACATATTTTTAATAGCATGACATATAATTATATGATATAGAACCATCTAAATGTATTAGTTATTCATATGTTATTAATTAAATTAAAAATATGAAGAAAAAAAATTCTGAAGTTGAAAAATAAGTTTTTACTGCAATTTATTCTAATTTCATGGGTGTTAATCATTTTACATTATCGTATTATATGTTACGTTATTTAAAACATCTCACGTCATCATTTTTTAGTTAAAAAATCAGATGGAGGGACCAAAAATGTCGACTTTTAAAATAGGGGGACCAATTTCGTGAATCAGTAAAAATAGAAAGACTACAATTGCAACTAAGCAAAACAATATTTATAATAATATTTAAAACATTGCAACAATAATCCCCGTATGCAAATATAGCTGATAGATATATGTGGATGAAATACTACAAAACAAAATAGAAATTTCTTGAGGCTCAAAAGTCTTAAATAATAATAATAATATTTAGATAACAAAAATGTTATTTACACAACTCTCAAGCCAAATGAAAATTGATACAACACAATAGTTGGTGTGAAATTTTTATTTAAACTTCAAGCAAATACTATAACTGCAAACCAATTCTATATCTAGTCTTTTGGATATGGAGCAATTTCAATTACTTTACTATTGTTTCATCTAAATAATTAGAATATGAAATGAAATTTTCAAATATCTATTTGCCATAGTCAAGAAATATCAAAAGTGTAAAACATATGTTTTTGATGAAGACAAAGACCAAGGAATGTGATCAAAGTTGCAAGCTCAAAAAGAAGTCAAATAATCAAAGTCAACTATGGTCAAACATACTAGAAGTTTTATAAATGTAAAGGTACTTGATGCAATCTAATATTTTTATATTTCAAGTATGCTTTGAGAACCTTTCTCAATGATATGAAAATGTATTGCAAGTACTTGAAATATGAAAAATAACTTTAAGAATATTTCAGAAAATTGTTCAAAGTTTGGTGGTAGGATTGATTACGTTTAAACTGAAGTAATGAGGTATTTATACTCCATAGACCTCACTTCAAATCAGTGGCCATCGTTCCAAGAGGTTTGATGAACAAATGCAATGATCCAAAACTATTTCAGAATTGAAAAATTACATTGTTTCGAAGTTGTATTCGGCTACAGCATGTGTGTAGTCGAATGCACCTCTACAACGTTCAGTTTTTATTTAAAATTTCAACATCGTATTCGAATACGAAACCTTGTTTTCGAATACAGCTGAGTGAATTTTGCCACTGACTTGTTGTTGTATTCGACTACACCAGGTTGTAATCGAATACAAATGTGCAGTCTTAGCTACCGATTAGCACTTGTATTCGACTACACCGTCTCGTAGTCGAATACAGATGTTCAGTTTTAGCTACTGACTTAGCACTTGTATTCGGCTACACCATCTCGTAGTCGAATATAGATGTTCAGTTTTAACTACTGACTTATCACTTGTATTCGACTATAGGGCTGTATTCGAATACAACATTGTATTTTGTGAAAAGCTTTATTTTCAAATATTGTTTATGCATTTTTGACATTTTGAAAATCCTTTTGATGCATATGCTAAAATGAAAGGTTCTCATGTGCATTTGAAATATAAGAATATTAGATTGCATCAAGTACCTTTACATTTATAAAACTTCTAGTATGTTTGACCATAGTTGACTTATTTTTGAGCTTGCAACTTTGATCACATTCCTTGGTCTTTGTCTTCATCAAAAACATGTGTTTTACATTCTCCCCCTTTTTGATTATCACAAAATCTTGTTGTTTGATGAGACTTCAATGCGTTATGAATGTTTTAAAATTGCTCTCCCGTAAGTCATGTGTACTCCCCCGTTGCATTTCAGTTCATGCCATCATATTGTAAAGATTTTGAAGACCTACAAAAGGTTTTAACAACAACAACATACCAAATTTTCTCACCCTTTTGACATGATCAAAAAGAAGGAAAAACAACAAACAATATACCAAGCATATATAGGGAATAAAACATTACACTAGGTAAACAAGAAATATCACATAATTAAAATGAAACCATGTTCAAATATTACATCATAGTTAGAGAGATATAACCAAAACATGAGAAAGCAAATGAAAGACAAACAAACTACATCAAATACAATTTCAGTATCGAACTACATATCCGGTGGAAGGTGAAGGTGGTCAATTTGGTCAGATAAGCCATGAAGTTCATGCAACATGGTTTGATGGTTGTGGGCAATGGTGGTCTCCATGGTTTGAAAACGGGTATTGATGGAGGTGTCCATGTTTTGAAATTGGGTAGTGATGAATGTGTGTAAAGAGTTGAGTTTGTCCATGATCATGCGATTTGAAACATGACCATCATCAGATGTTGTTTCCTCTGCGTCGTCTTCCTCTTGGGCAGCAGTAGAAGATTGGCCAGGATCACCTTTATGAACATAGGCATGAAACTGTTCATTCCACATTATCTTCATACTGGGAAGCACACTCAAATCAAGCAGATTGTCCTTAGATGGTGTATACATTACTTCGCCAGAGAAGTCCACTTTAAAGTGATCCAAGATCCTAATGACTTCCTTTGCATAAGGTAACCCAATAGCATCTTTTGAAGCAAATAGGACAGATTGGACAAAGTAAGACCAGTTGAGGGGACATCCTTCGAACATGAAATACATAACCTGAAGCTCATATTCAGATATCTGAGAGTAATTTCCAGCTTTAGGAACCAAATGTAACACAACAAATAATGCAATAGTTTGTAGTCAACAGTTAGATTTCCATCTCTGTACCGTTGCCTAGCAAATTCTGAACCAGCTTGTGCCCTTTTTCATTTCATGGTGTCTTTGTCAAACTGACACAATAAGACATAAGCATCATATTTGGTAATATTTACCCATTCACACAAATTGTCGGGCCTAAGTTTCTAACCCTCAAAAGGAAGCTGCAAAATTTCTCCAATAGTTTGAGTTTCTAACCCTCAAAAGGAAGCTGCAAAATTTCTCCAATAGTTTGAGTTTCTAACTTAATGTATTTGCCTTTTACCCGAGACATTAACTTAGACCCTTCTTTTGTGAGATTAAAGTAAAATACCCTAACTAAATTAGGATAAATATGACCATTATAACTGATGAATTCCTCCAAGTGTTGGGCCTTAAGTAACTCAGGAAACTTAAAAGCGGAAAAGGAATCAAAAGTACCATACTTCGGAGTGATGATCTTTTTGTCGGAGTATTTTGTGCGGAACCGATCGATTTCTTCCGGTGAGTGAAGCAAGCAAGATAAATCTACCACATTATCATTTTTAGCCCTCCTTTTTGAAGAACCCACTGCAACATGTTTGGTTATGGGTCCTCTTTTGCGAGCATCCATGGTGATAATAAAGGTTTTTGGATTTGGGAAAAAAAATGGGGTTTTCGGTTTGATAAATTTGATTTTGAACTGATAGTTGTGAATGAAGAGTGATCTTAGATGCAATGTATGTTGGTATAGTGGTTGGGTAACTTGTTGCAAGTAAGAGAGGATGAGATTTTTGGAAGGAATGATAAAGGAGATGGGTGTATTCGAATACTGAAAATGCATAAAGTAACCTATAAACGTGAAAAATCTTATATATTTGGGAAAAACGCGAATCTGTATTCAGCTACACACTTCTTGTATTCGAATACAGGTTTGTTATGAAAACGTGTATTCGATTACACATAAGTTGTATTTGAATACATGATTTTCTTGTGTACTTTAAATAGATTTTGATCTCACAATTCACAACAAAACAACACAAGGAAGCAACATAACTATCCCTAAATATATCTCCACAAGCAACTGAACTAGGACATCCAAATGCAACACCATCAGTATTACATTTAATTCAATACTCTTTGGGAGAATGCCAAATCACCTCCTTGATGGTATGCACTTTAGGAGGATGAGCTTCAACTTGAATCTGTTTTGAGTCTTTTAGGGTTTATTTTTTTATTTTTTTTTATCGTTAGTATTTATTGTATAATAGGTCGGTTTCTGATTTTGTTTTTGATTTTATGATTTTTGTTGAACTTTTTTTGTTGTTATGATGTTATTTTTGAATATGTTTTTTTTTCTTTTAGAGTTTTTATTTTGGGTCTTTTAAGGTTTCTTTATTTATGGTTAGTATTTATTGTTTAAAGAGTCTTTTAGGGTTTTTGATTTTACTTTGGGTTTTATGATTTTTTTGACATGTTACTTTCATTTGAAATTTTGTTTTCGAATTTATTTTGGGTCTTTCAGGGTGTCTTTTTTTTGGATCTTTTAGGGTTTGTTATTTTATGATTAGTATTTATTGTTTAATAGGTCTTTTAGGATTTCTGATTTTGTTGATTTTTATGATTTTTCTGACATTTTAAATTTGTTGAATTTTGTTTTTGTTCATGGTTTGATTTTTGAATCTGTTTTGGGTTTTTTAAGGTTTCTCTTTTGGGTCTTTATGGTTTTTTTTTAAGTAGGATTTTAGGATTTTTCTGACATTTTAAATTTGTCGAATTTATTGTGTTTAATTTAGGGTTGTTTTTAAGGTTATATTTTCACTTTATGTGTATATATTTTTAAATATTTTAGTTAATGTTATAATGCTATGTTTTTATGAGTTATTTGTTTTGATTTATTTAATAAAATTTGTTAGGTTTTTTTTTTTAATCTTGAAGGTTATCATCTATATTTATTGTTTGGAAATATTTTTCTTACCTTATTTTTTTGTCAGATGTTGTTAGACTAAGTTTATGTGTTCTATCTATTAAAAATGTTATGATTGATTTTTAACTTTTCCTTTTGATATTTTGGTTTGGAAAGATGAATCAAGAAGTCATACGCATACCCCCCATTAGCGGACAAAGAGGTATAGAACAAGAGATCTGTAAGTGTATACTTCAGTTTCTTTCTTCAATTTTTGTTTGTTTATTTGTTTTTATAATGTATGCTTAATTTTTTTATCCTAAATGCATGCTTCAATTTTTTTTTTATTAATGTAATGTATGCTTATCTTTTTTTCTTAATGCATGCTTTTGTTTTATTTAAATGTATTTTATATTACTTTCTTATTTAAACGTAATTTATGATTCTAGAACATAACTATTGGTTTTTTAAATCTATGGTAATTACTAAATGATGTTTATGACTAATTTTTCTTTTTCGATTTCAGTTTTTTTGTTTGTGATGTATGATATGATTTGTCTAAATGCATCATTCTCTCTCTTTTTCTAGTTTAATAAATGCGTCTGTTTTTATCTTAATGCATGCATCTAAATGTGATACATTCTTGTTTTGTTTTGGCTTAATTGCAGTTTTGGTCCCCCTATTTTAGCTGAATCGCGAAAATAGTCCCCCCATTTTATTTCTCCCCAATTTTGGTCCCCCAAACAGAATTTTGATCTAAAACTTAATGAAATGTCATTTTTTTTTTTGCGCTTATTTAACCCACACCATGCCTCAAGATCTCGTGTGCAACAATTATACCTAAAATTTATGATCATAAATGGTGTGATGTGGCTTAAAAAAGTGACATTTTATCAAGTTTTGGATCAAAATTCTGTTTGAGGGACTAAAATTGGAGAGAAATAAAATGGGGGGACTATTTTCGCGATTCAGCTAAAATAGGGGGACCAAAACTGTAATTAAGCCTTTTGTTTTTTGCTTTTTTTTTCTAGTTTAATATATGCTTCTGTTTTTATTTAAATATAATGTATTTTTGCTTTTTTTTTTTTCTAAATG
>JBBPBP010000001.1:48450474-48461930 GCA_037974735.1 Cicer chorassanicum | reverse complement strand
GATATTACTTTTTTTTTGTAAATCTAATGTATGATTTTAGAAAAAAGTTTCAGTTTTTTCAATTTTTTTCAATACAACACCTTTAATTAATAATTGCCCATATAAATATTAGTTCAACCCTTTAAATATCAAAATACTACCACTTAAATATTATTACAACCACTTAAATTTTTGTAACAATCCATTAAATCTTAATAAAATCCATTAAATAATAAGTTACAACCCTTTAAATATTGAACAATAATGTGGTTGGTATTTATTGATTAAGGCTCATTCATGATTTCAGTGATGGATCAACCTAGTCAAAATGTACCTACTCAAAATATCAACCATAATGAATGTGGTGTAGCAGCAACAATTACTAATGTTGTTGGACCTTTATTGGATAATACCCACGAAACAAAGAAGAGAAAACATAATGCAAGTGGGCCTAGGCAGTCATCAAACTGTTGAGAACATTTCAACAGAGTACCTGATTGTAACGTTGATACTGCAGCGTGTAAACACTTCCGCAAGAGGTATTTGCATAACTCTAAATCTCATGGTACCAGTAACATGAACAAACACGTTAATAAATGTCTCAAAAAACCACTTCTTGTGTTAAACGACCCTAACCAAACAATTCTTACATTTCCATCTGTTGAGGGATCTAGTTTAGTTCCAACTAGTAGTAGATTTAACCTTCAAGCTTGTCGTAGAGCAGTGTCTGTTTTCGTGGTGTTAGATGAACAACCATTTAAGGCGATTGAGGGTGAAGGATTTAAATACTTGTGTAAAATATTGCAGCCCCAATTTACTATTCCATCTTGGCGTACAATAGCTAGAGATTGCTTTCAGTTGTATTTGGATGAAAAACTTAAGTTGAAAGCTTTCTTTAAGTCTGATTGCAATAGGGTGGCCCTTACTACTGAGTGCTGGACATCAATTCAAATCCTTAATTACTTGACTCTTACAACACATTTTGTGGACAAAGAATGGAATTATCAAAAAATGATAATTAGCTTCACAGTTATCCTTAACCACAAGGGTGTAACCGTAGGTAAAAAGATAGAAGAAGTTTTAAAGGATTGGGGAATTCGAAATGTGTCATCAATAACGGTTGATAATACATCATCTAATGATGTAGCAGTGACACTTTTGAAGAAAAAAGTTAAAAATATGAATGGGTTGATGAGGGATGGTGAATTTTTCCACATGAGGTGTTGTGCACATATTTTAAATTTGGTTGTAAATGACGGTTTGACCGAGAAACACTTGTCCATCTCTGCCATTAGGAATGCTGTTAGGTTTGTTAAGTCCTCACCTCATAGGGCTATCATGTTTAGGGAATGCATAGAATTTGCTAGAATTTCTTGTAAAGAATTGGTTTCTCTTGATGTTTCCACTCGATGGAACTCAACTTACTCGATGGAACTCAACTTACTTGGGGTAATTTTTTTATCTGCGTTACAAGTTAAAAGATGTTGAATGGTCTTTTAAGGATATGTATGCGACTAAAGAAACATTTGCTAAAGAGTTGCTCACCTCTATAAAAGACAATTTAACTAATCTGTATAATTGGTATAAGAAGGCTTATGACCTAAAAACAGTTCATCTCAACCAAATCCAAATGCTGGTGAAAATATTTCTAATGATGAAACATTTGTTGTTGCTGCCCATCTTTCTCAAATGGCAAGGGCACAAGCATTTGAAGTCCATTTAAAAGAAAAAGATGCAATTGACCAGCAAAATGAGCTCGAAGGGTAGCTTGCTAGTAAATGTGCAAAAATGAGTGATAAATTTGATATCCTATCTTGGTGGAAACATAATTCAGCTCAGTACCCAATTTTATCCTTAATAGCTAAAGATATTCTGGCCTTACCGGTCTCTAGGGTTGCGTTTGAAAGTGTTTTCAGCACTCGGGGTATAGTAATAGAAACCTTCAGGAGCTCTCTAAAACCAGAAATGGCATAGGAATTAATTTGTACTCAAAATTGGTTAAAACTTTCCTTCACCTATTTCAAAGACTTGAATCTCATGGAAGAGGTCGAACTTTCTGAAGAAATTATAGCAGGTAAAATTATTCATGTATATTTAATTAGCTTCAATTCATAAAAATGTATATATCTAATAAACTGTGATGTTTTTATTTTATAGAGTTCCAAGGTATGTCACTAGGAAATGCAGCTTCAAGTGGCTCATCATCACAGCCACAGGCACAACCATCTGGTTGTGCTTGATTGAAATCAATGTATGTCATTCCCAATTCTTTACTTGTTTCTAATTTGAAGTTTTTGAAATGAGAATTCAATTTTTGTTTTTGTACTAATTAATTAGTTTCAACTGTTTCAGATCTGACTTTTTTGAATTTTTTGGATCAAACTTTTGACTCACTGCATTTGACTCTATGACATAATGACAATGTTGACGCCATATTTTGCGAAGTGTATGGATTTTTACTTTTAATTTATTCTTTATTTACTATCTATTATTTATGTTTATTTGATACTCACAAAATGCCTTATTTTTTGTCTTTCAATTTATTAATGATGTTGTTGTTTAGTCTTTATTAAAGATGTTGTTTTAGTTTGATGATGTTAATTTTGTCTATGCTGGTAAATCCAAATATATTTCAATTTAGTGTCAAATTTTAATGTTGGTGTTGTCTTAGTGTTTTTGTTAGATACTTGAGTCATTTTATTAATCATTTGGTTGGCATGTAGAGAGCAAGAGACATACATACCTTCAGATTTTAGACTCATTATTATGGCCAAAGGAAGAGCACCTTGTAGACCTGAGCAAATACATTACAGGTATGCACATAGTTATCTGTTGCTATTTTAAATTTTATGTTGTTTAAAATTAAGTTTTATGATATGATTAGATACATTTATTAAATACTTGTTACTTACTAATTATTCAATCAAGCAAATATAATTGGTTTGTGGTGTTAATTTTGTGTTAGGTGTTTCCAATTCAAATTAATCTTCATTGTCTTGATGCTTGAGGTGCCATTGTTATTACTGATTTCTGCTTGATGTGATAAGAATTATGAACTTCTCTATTCTGTTTGATGGGGTGCCATTATTATTACTTTTCTTTGTTCTGTTTTTCCTAATTACCTCCTCACTTGTGTTTTATAAAAATCTGATTTTTGTTTATAGCAGGTTCAATTCCAAGCTATTTCAACAATTGTGGTAGCAAGTTGTATAATCATTCATTAAGCATGGAGGAGAAAAGTAAGATGACTATTTTAGTCTGTTCAATGTTATTTTATATCCTCATTATCAGCAATAATTTATATTGACTTGCATTTGTTGTTGATTTCTCAGGATGTGCAACAAAGATTACAAGCTGATGATAATTATAATTTCATTCTAAAATTTGTGTTGATTTGTAATATCGTCATTTGTCATAGAGTCATTTTAAACAATCAGCGGCCTTTCATGACATGATTCAAATTAAAACTTACACAGTTCGTTAGTGCGTGATTTTTATAACTTGATACTGTGTCTCAACGTACATTCATATTGTTGGGTATTTTTACTGGGACTTGTATGTCATTACATTGATATTTTTAAGCTATTAGTTAGTTGTGTATGCTTAATTTGATATTAGTATGTAACATGAAAATTTGAGTTTGTAGCTGTCAGTAAATTGGACAGGATAGCCTAAATATGTACTAATGAACCCAAAATTCAAAGTTTATAAAATGTGTCTAATAATGTTCTCCAAAATAGATACAAAAAACTGGGCCAAATAAAATAAAAATAAAATAAAAATGTAGTTGGGCCAAATATATTTCATAGCCCACTAATTGGCCCAAACCGAATCAACCCATGCATTTTACCCGTTAACCCATAACTCGTTCAAACCGTAGTAATAAATGGACTATATTGGGTCAGTGTGTCTCACCCGCGGTTTGGGCTGGCTGTTGCTTTTGGGCCTAAACCTACCCGAACTAACCTAATTTCCAGCCCTAGATACATTGACAATAATTTTGTTAATAACAATATGAAAAACAATAATCTTACCTTTAAACCGAGCTTAATTTATGCAATACCAAATATTATCAATAGTAAAAATTCTGTTGGCCAAAATAAAATCTTTACATTGACAGGACCAACTTTTGTCACATATGACAAGAAAATTTTGAACCGAACTAATATCAATTTCAGATTGAAAAATAGAGTTTAACCAAAATCAAAGCCTAATGGAAAAATAGACGGATAAAAAGAGATAAATGCTAGTCTTCATTTTACATTTACAAAGCTCACATCTTAAAATCATTTGACAACCTCAAGATATTAAATTATCATCAGTAGATATCTTGGTATGCAACAATCTCCAAAACTTGAGAGACTTGGAAAAAGGAATGCTATTAGGCCAAATAGCTTTGGCCCATGGAATTTGTTGTCCTAAAGGCTTGAAGAGTAGATAAGCCTCCTTAAAGCTTAAAACTCCAGAGTTATTTAATCTCCAAACCAGATGATCTTCACATTCAAAATTAGCAATAGTAGTCTTGGCTAGCAAGACAACCAATTGAGGGCAAGTATGTAAGATAACATAATGTACTTTCCAATGACCATTCTGAATGAAATGATTAACAGTGGCATAAAGATGAGATTACTTGTCCTCATCAATATTAAGAATAGAAACCAAAAAGTCGTTTAACTAAGTATCAACCTAGAAGTTAATATAGTCACTCTTACCATGTTGTCATTTGTTGTTCTCATATATAGTAATTAGCTTAGATTTCAGTACAGTTCAGATGGAGTAATCAATGTGATATCTAATATGCCATGCCTTCGAAAGACCCGTCCCCTAAGAAGAATAGCCCAATGTCGACTAGAAGTAACTAGATCACAACCAAATTTAATAATAGCAATATTATTAATGTCTCCCAAAGATCTAATTCCAAGACCACCTTCATTAATCGGATGACAAATTTTATGCTAGACAATAGTAACCAACTTTCTTTTCTATATATCACCAGACCAGATGATATTTGTAATCCATTTGTGTTCATCATAGAGAAGAGAAATCAACCACGAATATAAATAGACATGCTATGAATGACACTTTTCACCAATTGAATTCTACTTGCCATAGAGAAGAGAAATGTGTTCCAAGCTTCAAGTTTACCCTTGATGCCATTAACAATTGATTGCGTATAAGCAACTTTAGGCCTTCCCTTGAAAATAGGTATTCCAAGATAAGTGAAAGGGGGAAAACCAATAGAAAATCCAAGCAAATCAGCTAAGATATTTTGCCATCTAATGGAAATAGATCCAGTGTGAATTGTAAATTTATTAAGATTAATCTGTTTCCTGGAGATATTGGCATAGCTCTTAAAAACACTTTAAAGGTTGTTAACATTGGAAAGAGAAGCCTTGCAAAATATCATCAAAGAAAGGGAGTCATCATTAACCAACTTGGATATAGCTCTGCTAATAACCTCTTTAGTAATGCAAAATAGATAGGATATAAAGGGTCCATTTGCCTGACCCCCTTATGACGACAGAAGTAGACAGTATACTTGCCATTAACAGATATAGACAACTTAACATACTTGAAAATGATTTTAATCCAATGACAAAACTTGTTGTTTAAACCAAAAGTCTGGAGAACTTTGATAATAGAAATCCATTCTATAGTGTCAAAGGTCTTTCTTATATCAATCTTGAAAGCTAAATTTCACATGAAGGTCCTAATCTGCGACATATTAATAGCTTATGAAGTGAGAAAAATGCAATCACCAATATACTTACCTTGAATGAAGCCCCTTTGATGAGGATAATAATATGAGGCATAATATTGGTCAACATGTCAATAATAATTTTAGTAATAATTTTGAATTTGAAGTTGGCAAGTGCAATAGGTCTATAATGCTTCATTTTACTAGGATCTGTTGGAACCAAGTTGATTTTATACTTAGAGTTTTGATGATAACAAAAATATTTTATGAGAATAAAATATTTAATTTCAAAGAGCATGAAAGAAGATTCAAATTTATAATTGAAGAAAATCTAAAATAAGATTTGATTTAAATTTATAATTGAAGAAAATCTAACATAAGATTGATTTAGATTTATAATTGAAGAAAATCTAAAATAAGATTTGATTCGAATTTATAATTGATGAAAATGTAAAATAAGATTTGATTCATATTTATAATTGAAGAAAATCTTTGACCAAGTTGAAAATAAGATATGGTCAAGATTTGAAGAAGATTTGATCAAGATTTATCTACAACAAAATATGAACATAATCAATCTGAAGAATTTACAACGCAATCTGAACAAAATATAAACAGAATCAATCTGAAGAATTTACAATCTCAATCTAAACAAAAAAGGAATAGAATCAATTTGAAGAATTTACAAATGCAATTTAAATAAAATACAATTCAGATTTAAACAAGGACTAAATTGAAGGCCAAATTTTAACTATAAATAGATACTCATGGCTATAGAAGAAAATCATCGAAAAGAGTAGTCTTAGAGTTCAAAGAGAGAAACTTAGAGTGTGAGAGTTATTATTATTATAAGCTTTTTAGAAGCAAATACTCAAGTTCCAACCTTTTGTATCCAACCCGATAGTGGTTTAGTTCCTTCTTCAATATGGGGTTGTTAGGTTGTTAGGAGAAGACTTGGCTTGTAGGGTCAAGGTGGTTAGTTCCTCAAATGTTTGGAGTTGTCAGGTTGTTTGGGAAGACTGGCTTGGAGGGTCAGGTGCTTTGTAATTCAAGGTAACTGAATTAGTGGATTAAACTTTCTGAATGAGGGGACTGGATGTAGGCAAGTTAGTGGTGAACTAGGATAAATCTACGTGTCAAATTATTTATGCTTTCATTGTTTGCTACCTCTGAATCCGATTGCTTCTTATCCAAATAATTCATAAAAACCAACCAGTCGTCATCAAATTAGCAAAAATTTATCAACTTTGTCAAACACAATTCAACCCCCCCTTCTCGTGTTTGCACCTTCAGGATCAACAATCTTAGAAATAAGCACAACAACGTTGGAGTTATAATTGGGAAGAATCCAATCGTGGACAAAGAATTGGAGAACAATTTGGAAAACGTCATGACCAATCACATCTTAATACTTTTGATTAAAATAAGCACCAAACTCATCGGGTTCTGGGGTACTGTCAAGATTCATACTAAAAACTGCATTTTTAACTTCTTCAAAGCTAGGTAAATAGTAAGGATAACATTCATAGAATTATTCACAAGATAAGGGATTGTGTCTTAAATTAAACCATTATCCACACAACTATTTTTAAAATTTGAAGATATCTTCAAAATAAGAAACAAATTTGACTTCTATATCTGAGGAGTTCTGAATCAAGATATCAATATGAATAATGCTAGAAGTAGTCTTTGGGCATATTTAATTTTGCTAGTTTTGTGGAAAAAAAAGTAGTGTTTCTATCATCGTCATAATTCCATTTAAAGGTTAGCTTTTTTATGCCAATTTTGCTCCTCCAAATTAATAGCTTCATTCATTTCCATTTGTGCTTGTTGCTTCTGATTCAATAATTCATCTGAGGGGCCAATGGAATCAATAGCATTTTGAATGTTATCCAAATTTAAAACTGCAACTTGAACTCTATGATTGATGTTTCCAAAAACTTCCTTATTCCAAATTTTAAGCTTGGATTTAAGGAGCTTTAATTTTTGATTAAGCACAAACATAGAACAACCTGTAACCTGCTCCTTCCAAGTATTTTTCACTACATTGATAGAATCATGACGTGAAACCCGCATCCTCATAAACTTAAATGAAGAAATGTGATCCAGCATGATGGCATAATAATCAGAATTAGATTTTGTGAGAGTGAGACAAGAGCTAGAGTTCAGAGAATCCAACCATCTATAATTGCAAACCACTCTGTCTAATTTTTTTTTTTTTGTATGAGCGCGACCTGAGAAGTTGTCTGACGTTGACGATTGGGGTTAAAGTCCTAAGTTCTCGTGAAAACTTTTGTTCAATTTGGAGAATTCTTAAAAGGTAATAAGGCTAAAAAGGTTTGATATCTGAACTGGTGTGTGACCAATTGGTTAATTTGACTATCACGTAATCATATTGTTTTCCAAGATGCATTAGCCCATGGTGATAGTATGATATCTCATATTACTATCTTGAGGATGGTTTGTTTCAAAGATTGGGAAAGATACTCCTTGTAAATTCTTTGACTTGCTTTCTAATACTGATTGTATTGGGGTTTTGGGTTCTTCAAGTTGTTTTTTTTTTTTTTTTGCAGACGAGAAATGTAGAAGTGTAGAGAAGAAGATTTTCTACAGTTGTCATGTATTTGGTCTCGGTGTATTTGTAATTGGCTTAGTTAAAGTATGCAATAAAGGATTTTAGAACTCAAGGTTTGCATTGAGTGTGATGAATTTGAAGGTGTGAGAATTAGTTTGTTCAACTTGGAGAAGGATTGATGTGAAATATGTAAGCAATGGTGTGGGTTAATGAAACTAGTGTGGTGAATGTTTGGTGTATATGTCATATTATCAATATCAACATTTAATACAGTTTTGCAAAATTCCATATTCTAATTACTCCATTATGAAAGGGATGTATCAATATTTTTTTTTTATTTCCCTTTTTGAGATTAAATTCCAACAGGACATATCATGTGAATAAAAAAGCCGACCTAAGGAAATAGAACCCGGTAGAAAAAGAGCAAGCATGCGTGAAGTTGTCCCTGTGGCGGCTTTGCTGCCACCAATCTATCCTTGGGGGTTCCTGGATGCTTCTACCCCTCACCCATTGTCAACAGTTCTTCATGGCCCATCTCCCTCTCTCTCTTCTTTTTCTTCTCTCACACCGTCGAAAAATACCTTTGCTTAGGCTTTAAGTAACTAATATCAAACCTTTGAGAACTTATGCATTCGTATCTGAAAAGGAGTTTATCTATTAAGATTAGTGAAGATGATTATCAAGCTGGACTAATGCTTTGTCAAACACATCTTCATGGTCATCTTACACTAATGAAAGGCGATACACCTGTCAAGATCACTGATCTGCGCAGCAAGTTTACAGCATTGTGGAAACCTTTAGGGAAGTGGAACTTAATCCCTCTTGGGAGAGGATACTACGAGTTTGAATTTGATTCAGTCGATAATATGCAAAGTGTTCGTTGTTGGATCTTTTGATGGTGGTATGCTACAAATCTTGAACAAGAAGATTATGAAATTGATGATGATGAAGGTTGCACAAGTAAATTCCAAAGCATGTGTATCACACTAAGCTTTAGGTTCGATTCGCCCCCACCAATCTATATATATTGGATGCAAACGGGTTAACCAGCGAATCACCTTCAGGATACTTTGGAATCCTTGAAGTGAATTGCACATTCTATTCAAACTTATCGATCAATGATAGTTTACAGAATAAAGTTCCTTCATTTACTCTCGTGCACTAGACAAAAGAAGAAATGACTCAGAAATATTTTTGACAGAAATTTAGTACATGTAACATGAAAATTGTGTTCTCTTTTCTGCCTCTAAAGTATCTCTATTTATAGATAAACTCAAACCAACTAGTGAAAGAAAATAACTCTTGAACTCATACCAATTGGTGAAAGAAAACAACTCTTGAGAAAGATTGTAACATTTGGTAACTTAACAAATGCATTGGTTTGAATTAAATCCAAGCATTGCAACCACTTGACCAAGTGATACATTCAGTTATTTAATTTTGCTACATTAATATAGCTATTAGAGAATTCCAAATATATTTTGGAAATTCCCCTCAAAATCCCCCACCATTTTCAAAATATATCTAAGTCCGTTATTCCGGAAATCTCATGGTTTCAGATAAAGGTATCTTACGATTTGAACCATTACTTAGTAAATTATGTTTTCACTCATCCCCGAATAGACTGGTAGACAAGCTTTGAACCAACCATTCATGAGAACAAGTGTGCATAACTCACACATGAAATCTCGGTATCATTGATTGAATTATAAATATGACACATTTTATAAGGCCATGTGTCTCATATCCTTTTCATCAGAATTTAATAGTCAAGCTCTTGAACTCTATGAAGCGGCCCACTTCATTCTCATATAGGTAGACTATATCAGAAATGTACCCATAATTATACATTCCAGCAAATATATGCTATATGTCCATTAAGAGGAGACCTCATCCTACCACTTTTATTTTATGGTCCAAGTACTTTTACCCTTTGGGATATATCTATTGTCAAGTACTTCAATCACTCTAATAGTGTACTTTCATCATTGAACTCAAGACTTGATGCTACTCAAGTGTGAGTTGATCGTTCCACCATTGGTGATTATTTAGATATGAGCTTGTATCACATCCCTAATGATGTCTTCAACACCATGTTCTTTGTCAGACCTTTCGTCAAAAGATTTGTAAGATTCTTTTCAGTTCTTACAAACACTATGGATATCACTCCATTAAATCCTTTACATAGCTATGTCTTAAACCAATATCTTTGGCTATATGCTTTTGATAGCGTGGATTAACTATCACAATGTATGGACACCGGCGCCATTGGCTTTGGCCAAATTGGTATCTCATACAACAAATTTCTTAGTCATTCAGCCTCTTTACTACCTGCAAATAGAACAATAAATTTTGCAGTCATGGTGGTGTCGGCAATGCAAGTTTGTTTCTTTGAACTCCAAGAAACTTCACATCCACCAAGGTTGAATATCAATCCACTTGTGGAAGCATGATCCTCAACATAATTTATCAAACTGACATATGTATATCATTCCAAAATTGAAGGATATCCAATATAGATTAAACTATAGTTAATTGTTCCTTTCAAATATTTTAATACTTTATTAATAGCATGCCAATGTTCTTTACTTGGATTGCTTGTATACCGACTTAATCTTCCAATAACATATCTATATCAGGTGTGGTATAAGTCATGACTTACATCAAACATCTGATTACCTTTTATATTCTTGATAGTGTTGACCAACTATCACCAAATCATGACACTTTTGTCATTTAATCTCTTCACATTGCACCGCTTACAATTGATAAGCATCTCAATTTTCACATAAACAAACTTTTATGTTATTCTACATTTTACTATATTTAATAAGCATCTCAATTTAAAATTCTAACTCTCTTTTCAATATATCCAAGTTCAAGATATAATACATTGAATGCATTAAATATATATTGCCACAAGGTAACAAAACATGATCATAAAAATTTCTCATAATCAAATATCATAAGGTGAGTCCAAACACGTAAGGCATCTACTCCTTAACAAATAAGCATTCCTTTCATTTATATTAAAGAAACCATTCCTTCATAGTTATACTATAACTAATGCATGCATCATGAATTCTATTTGTTAATTCAAGTTTCATATTTAAATATGTTCTATGGTAAATCCAAATAAGCATCACAATAGAAAATAAATAATGAATAAAATCATTAAGATTTTTTATTAGTTTCTTCCATGAA
>JBBPBP010000001.1:48433647-48443726 GCA_037974735.1 Cicer chorassanicum | reverse complement strand
AACAATATACTACTTGAAAAAAGTTAAAAATATACATAACAATATCAATATTTCATAAAATATATAAATTTTTCTCTAAGTCCATACCAGTAATGATATAATAAAAAAAAAATAGAAAAACAAATTGTTGGCCTAATTCTTAATTATATTTCTCTATTTGGAGGACCAATAAGTGTCAAATAATTGATATTTATTGTATTATAATTGGTAACTTATGGCACATGAATACTTCCACAAAATATGGGGAAAAGGTATTTAGAAAGTGAATAGGAAAACTCTCTACGAAGATGTACACGTCAGCTTTTTAGCTGAGGTGGCAAATGTTCGCATACGTGGAGAAATAGGATGAGGTGGCAGCGGAGTCTGTTTTAAATATATATAATAGATTAGTTCAACACATCCAATCAATCACCTAAAAGAACTAGTTGATGTTTTTGATCTGCCGTCTAAACTTAGTTTCTTTAATGGAGACTCAGACTCTTCAAGTAGTTCAATCTCAAACAGAACATCTTCAATAGCCACTGCCAATTTCTTATCTTCATCAGCATTATGATAACAGTCTCTTCTCTTGGCATCAAGAACAACATTTCTCCAAACAAAGTCACTGTTAATTAAAGTAGATGCATTTCACAATATTCAAAGACAATATCTGCAAAAAAAAAGTGAAAAACAAACTCAGTTTCAACCAACTTGAAAGTTGGAAGCAACTTAACAAAATGAACATAATAATTCATACCTAGCTCTAGTCATAAATTTTGTATTGGGAGCAATGATTTAATAGAAATGCAATCTTGGATTACTGTAAGCTATCCTCCTGCTAAAAGATTCAGTAGTAAGTAACAACAACTAACACTTCAAGACTTGAATAGATTCAAAAGAATAAAATTGGATATAATAAACATTACCAAAACTGAAGTTAAAATGCACATTAGTTCTTCACATTGACTTGCAAACAAGAAATGGGAGGTAGTTAAATTAAGCCTCCTGGCCTAGTGGTTGTAAGATCAATTCTGAGACGCTTTCGAGTCGACCTAGTGCTCCTGGGTTCAATTTTCCAATTTGGTGGTTTCTCATAATAATAATAATGGATGGTTGATTTAGGCATCATTAATATGTCACTTCATGTAGTAACTTCTATATAAGGACCAAAAAGGCATGGTCAAGAATAAGCTTCAGAGGGACATTTTAGGATTGTAACATTTTACTCTAAAGTCTAAATTAATTAACCTAATAACCTCTAACAGAAAACAAAACATAAGCCAAAGTTGTTGAAGAATTTCACTTGAATTATTGCTATTATTATATCTATATATACATGCTAGAGTGCTAGATTATTTTAATTTACAGTTTAAGTAGAAACTCCTGCTTCATCTAACTCCTTAATTATTTCCTTTACCTACCCTACCCAGTAACAAAAAAAAAAAAAAGTTCATTTGACAGAGGGTACAATTACAAATAATAAAAGTCTAAAATTCTTCAACACTACTCACACTTAGTGTTTGGTTATATTGTCAAATTTACTCAAAATCATGTCAAATTTTCCGCATCCAAGTAAAAGCTTATATTGTGTTTGGTTTCACGGCAACCATGCTTATCTTGCATCTCAAGGCAAGATTTTCCATGAATTTGTGAAGCTACAAATTCAAAAGTTAGCCATATACACATCTCTACAGTGACTTTCTTTATTTTCAAAGATATAGTAAGTTTTGTAGTTTCTTTGAAATCGCGCAGAACCATAACTCTTACACATAACCAAACACACGCTTAATCATGCCAACACAATAGTAAAACAGTGCATCTCCATATTATGTAAAGCCTTGCCCTCTGTTGTCGAACTTGCTTCGAACTATACTTCCCCAATGATCTAACCTTTGAATTTGAACCCCTCAATGATGAAAATGCACTAGTAGTCATTAATTCACTCTATACTTCAAACTTTGTTGTGTGAACAAGTTACTTAGAAATAGGAAATTAAGGTATGAGCATGCTTGTAACATCATATTTTATATTTGTAGTATATACAAATCCAAATGATGAAAACAAAATATTGCTTAGTTCTGTTTTTTCTTTCTGCTCCCCATTCAAGAACTTATGTGATTCATTTTCAAATACAAATGTGCTCCCTCCCTATACACCTAGGTGGTTTCACCTCCCATGACCATAAAAATAATGAATAAATATAGAAACAACCATTTACCACCCCCAAAGTAGCATAATATGTAAAAAAACAAAGAAGTTGAAAATATTGTTGTACCTGAGGTGTAGATCTTCACTAGTAGAGAAGGTAAAAGGTGTTTCAATGAAGAGTGTCTTAACAAGCTCAGCAGATAAAAACCAAGAACTTGAAAGAAAATCAACCTGCACAATTTTATCAATAGTGGTATCATAAGCAGGATCAGACAAATACAAACCATCTTCTTTAGACTTAAACTTTCTATAACTTGGAAAAGTAAAATCTTCTCAAAATTTGGTTCAAAGCAAGGACACAAGTCTTTATTAACTTTAGAGTGCAATAAACTAATTTTATTAATCAGAAGCTAGGATTGCTTGTATCTTGTCATTTTGCCATGTAATCATGCACAATAAGCTGATATATATCATATGTTTTGCAGGATAACTATGAATTCCTCTCTAGTAATTGAATATATTTGTTAACTCACAAACAGTGATATAGAAATTGCAAACATATAAATTTGGTTGCCAAAGAAAGTCATTATGCTCAACATGCCAACTTCTTGACCACATCAAGCATAGCATATACAATCATTTTCTTCACCTTTTACCAAAGCAGCAAAGAAAAAACAGTACACAAAATACAAATAAGAATCTATTGATAGGAGATAACCTGTATGACACATTAACATAGGTTCTGAAAACAGGTTAACAATGAAAACTTTTAAACATTCTACAAGTAGAAACTAGATATACAAAATCTAAACCCAATGTTCTTTACTAGATCTAATAATCACTCATCAAAGAAATGTTTGTTCAAAAGTATATAAAATGTCTACTAACTATGAAGAACCAAGTTTAATCTTTCCCATTCAAATCAATATGTTACTTAATTAGTGTTAGATTACAATTACTAGTGTACTAATTAGCACCATGCCGTTTTAGATTAAGAATGAACAGTTCAATCCAAGCAAATGTGAATAAAATGCTTAAACCAGTGTGACTTAGTAGTGTTTGGATTTGGAAAAATGTAGCATGACAATGCCAACAATAGCTGTAACTGAAAGCTAGCATTTAAGCTAAAAACAAAATCCAGTTGGAAGAAGCTAATGGCAAAATTGGAGATGCAATATCTTTATATTGGATAAGCGTACAAACAGCAGAATCAAATCAACAAAAGTAGACAAGCATAGCTCCAATTTATCTTATGTGGACCTGTGATTTACTGGAAGGAAAAACCCTAAATCACAAGATCTGCAACCAAAGCATTTGAAAATTGAAAATGATCAAAAAACTAAACACACAAAACATTAAATTAGAAGGAAAAATCCTAAATAAGAAGAAAATGAAAAACCCAACTCACCAAAATGGAGAATGAGCAATAAATGAAACTTTGTTTGATATGCAATTCATAAAAATGAAAAATGGAACAGAAACACTTACGATGGAATGAGAATCAACGGTGAAGGAAGAGAAAATGAAAATGGGAAAACGATAACGAGTAAAAATGGCACACGAAACTTATCGGTAGAGAAGTTGAGATGCGATGGCGATGCGACGGATACGAGAATGATTACGTCAGATGCGACGACGGATGCGAGTCGGGGATGACGACGGATGCGAGTCGGAGATGGCGACGGATGCGAGTCGGAGATGGCGACAGATGCGAGTCGGAGATGACGACGGAGATGTTCTCCGGTCGCCGGAGAGAGTAGGAGGAGGAGAGCAGAGGACAAATTGATTTAGGGCTAGGGTTCAACCATTCTGAATTTTGGGATTAGGGTTTAGTTTTTTTGATGTGGTCAGTGAAAAAAATGATTTTATGATATTGTATAAAAAAAGTTTGAAAATGGTTCAAACCGGTTTTTTAAAAAAAAGTTTAGTTAACTGGACTTTTTAAAATTTATGGTGCAGTTCATAAACCAATTTATTGGTTTGGATTTTTTTGGTGCAGTGCAATCCAGTTAATGAATATAGTCCAGTTAACTACATTTTTTGCACACCCCTACCTGGGTCTCATATCCTTTTCATCAAAATTTAATAGTCAAGCTCTTGAACTCTATGAAGCGGCCCACTTCATTCTCATATAGGTGGACTATATCAGAAATGTACCCATAATTATACATTCCAGCAAATATATGTTATATGTCCATTAAGAGGAGACCTCATCTTACCACTTTTATTTTAGGGTCCAAGTACTTTTACCCTTTGGGATGTATCTATTGTCAAGTACTTCAATCACTCTAATAGTGTACTTTTATCATTGAACTCATGACTTGATGCTACTTAAGTGTGAGTTGATCGTTCCACCATTGGTGATTATTTAGATATGAGCTTGTATCACATCCCTAATGATGTCTTCAACACCATGTTTGTGTCATTGGTTGAACATTTAGGTCATTTTCGTCCTCCCAAGGCTTATTCTCGTCCAATTAGGGTTTTTAACCAATCTTGTGCATCCAATAAGTAAATTGTGTCATTGGTTGAACATTTAGGTCATTTTCGTCCTCCCAAGGCTTATTCTCGTCCAATTAGGGTTTTTAACCAATCTTGTGCATCCAATAAGTAAATTGTGTCATTGGTTGAACATTTAGGTCATTTTCATCCTCCCAAGGCTTATTCTCGTCCAATTAGGGTTTTTAACCAATCTTGTGCATCCAATAAGTACATTTGTGTCATTGGTTGAACATTTAGGTCATTTTCGTCCTCCCAAGGCTTATTCTCGTCCAATTAGGGTTTTTAACCAATCTTTTGCATCCAACAAGTACATTTGTGTCATTGTTTGAACATTTAGGTCATTTTCGTCCTCCGAAGGCTTATTCTTGTCCAATTAGGGTTTTTAACCAATCTTGTGCATCCAATTAGTGATTTTGTGTCATTGGTTGAACATTTAGGTCATTTTCTTTCTCCCAAGGCTTATTCTCGTCCATTTAGGGTTTTTAAGCAATCTTGTGCATCCAATAAGTGATTTTGTGTCATTGTTTGAACATTTAGGTCATTTTCGTCCTCCCAAGGCTTATTCTCGTCCAATTAGGGTTTTGACCAATCTTGTGCATCCAATAAGTTATTTTGTGTCATTGGTTGAATATTTATGTCATTTTCGTCCTCCCAAGGCTTATTCTCATCTAATTAGGAATTTTAACCAATCTTGTGCATCCAATAAGTACATTTGTGTCATTGGTTGAACATTTAGGTCATTTTCGTTCTCCCAAGGCTTATTCTTGACCAATTAGGGTTTTTAAACAATCTTTTGCATCCAATAAGTACATTTGTGTCATTGGTTGAACATTTAGGTCATTTTCGTCCTCCCAAGGCTTATTCTCGTCCAATTAGGGTTTTTAACCAATCTTGTGCATCCAATAAGTGATTTTGTGTCATTGGTTGAACATTTAGGTCATTTTCTTCCTCCCAAGGCTTATTCTCGTCCAATTAGGGTTTTTAACCAATCTTGTGCATCCAATAAGTGATTAAGTGACATTGGTTGAACATTTAGGTCATTTTCGTCCTCCCAAGGCTTATTCTCGTCCAATTAGGGTTTTTAACCAATCTTGTGCATCCAATAAGTGATTAAGTGTCATTGGTTGAACATTTAGGTCATTTTCGTCCTCCCAAGGCTTATTCTCGTCCAATTAGGGTTTTTAACCAATCTTGTGCATCCAATAAGTGATTTTGTGTCATTGGTTGAACATTTAGGTCATTTTCGTCCTCCCAAGGCTTATTCTCGTCCAATTAGGGTTTTTAACCAATCTTGTGCATCCAATAAGTGCTTTTGTGTCCTTGGTTGAACATTTAGGTCATTTTCGTCCTCCCAAGGCTTATTCTCGTCCAATTAGGGTTTTTAACCAATCTTGTGCATCCAATAAGTACATTTGTGTCCTTGGTTGAACATTTAGGTCATTTTCGTCCTCCCAATGCTTATTCTCGTCCAATTAGGGTTTTTAACCAATCTTGTGCATCCAATAAGTGATTTTGTGTCATTGGTTGAACATTTAGGTCATTTTCGTCCTCCCAAGGCTTATTCTCGTCCAATTAGGGTTTTTAACCAATCTTGTGCATCCAATAAGTACATTTGTGTCATTGGTTGAACATTTAGGTCATTTTCGTCCTCAAAGGCTTATTCTCGTCCAATTAGGGGTTTTAACAAATCTTGTGCATCCAATAAGTGATTTTGTGTCATTGGTTGAACATTTAGGTCATTTTCGTCCTCCCAAGGCTTATTCTCCTCCAATTAGGGTTTTTAACCAATCTTGTGCATCCAATAAGTGATTTTGTGTCATTGATTGAACATTTAGGTCATTTTCGTCCTCCCAAGGCTTATTCTCGTCCAATTAGGGTTTTTAACCAATCTTGTGCATCCAATAAGTGATTTTGTGCCATTGGTTGAACATTTACGTCATTTTCCTCCTCCCAAGGCTTATTCTCGTCCAATTAGGGTTTTTAACCAATCTTGTGCATCCAATAAGTGATTTTGTGTCATTGGTTGAACATTTAGGTCATTTTCGTCCTCCCAAGGCTTATTCTCGTCCAATTAGGGTTTTTAATCAATCTTGTGCATCCAATAAGTGATTTTGTGTCATTGTTTGAACATTTAGGTCATTTTCGTCCTCCCAAGGCTTATTCTCGTCCAATTAGGGTTTTTAACCAATCTTGTGCATCCAATAAGTACATTTGTGTCATTGGTTGAACATTTAGGTCATTTACGTCCTCCCAATGCTTATTCTCGTCCTATTAGGGTTTTTAACCAATCTTGTGCATCCAATAAGTGATTTTGTGTCATTGGTTGAACATTTAGGTCATTTTCGTCCTCCCAAGGCTTATTCTCGTCCAATTAGGGTTTTTAACCAATCTTGTGCATCCAATAAGTGATTTTGTGTCATTGGTTGAACATTTAGGTCATTTTCGTCCTCCCAAGGCTTATTCTCGTCCAATTAGGGTTTTTAACCAATCTTGTGCATCCAATAAGTGATTTTGTGTCATTGGTTGAACATTTAGGTCATTTTCGTCCTCCCAAGGCTTATTCTCGCCCAAGTAGGGTTTTTAACCAATCTTGTGCATCCAATAAGTGATTTTGTGTCATTGGTTGAACATTTAGGTCATTTTCGTCCTCCCAAGGCTTATTCTCGTCCAATTAGGGTTTTTAACCAATCTTGTGCATCCAATAAGTGATTTTGTGTCATTGGTTGAACATTTAGGTCATTTTCGTCCTCCCAAGGCTTATTCTCGTCCAATTAGGGTTTTTAACCAATCTTGTGCATCCAATAAGTACATTTGTGTCATTGGTTGAACATTTAAGTCATTTTTGTCCTCCCAAGGCTTATTCTCGTCCAATTAGGGTTTTTAACCAATCTTGTGCATCCAATAAGTGATTTTGTGTCATTGGTTGAACATTTAGGTCATTTTCGTCCTCCCAAGGCTTATTCTCGTCCAATTAGGGTTTTTAACCAATCTTGTGCATCCAATAAGTGATTTTGTGTCATTGGTTGAACATTTAGATCATTTTCGTCCTCCCAAGGCTTATTCTCGTCCAATTAGGGTTTTTAACCAATCTTCTGCATCCAATAAGTGATTTTGTGTCATTGGTTGAACATTTAGGTCATTTTCATCCTCCCAAGGCTTATTCTCGTCCAATTAGGGTTTTTAACCAATCTTGTGCATCCAATAAGTGATTTTGTGTCATTGGTTGAACATTTAGGTCATTTTCGTCCTCCCAAGGCTTATTCTCGTCCAATTAGGGTTTTTAACCAATCTTGTGCATCCAATAAGTGATTTTGTGTCATTGTTTGAAGATTTAGGTCATTTTCGTCCTCTCAAGGCTTATTCTCGTCCAATTAGGGTTTTTAACCAATCTTGTGCATCCAATAAGTACATTTGTGTCATTGGTTGAACATTTAGGTCATTTTCGTCCTCCCAAGGCTTATTCTCGTCCAATTAGGGTTTTTAACCAATCTTGTGCTTCCAATAAGTGATTTTGTTTCATTGGTTGAACATTTAGGTCATTTTCATCCTCCCAAGGCTTATTCTCGTCCAATTAGGGTTTTTAACCAATCTTGTGCATCCAATAAGTGATTTTGTGTCATTGGTTGAACATTTAGGTCATTTTCGTCCTCCCAAGGCTTATTCTCGTCCAATTAGGGTTTTTAACCAATCTTGTGCATCCAATAAGTACATTTGTGTCATTGGTTGAACATTTAGGTCATTTTCGTCCTCCCAAGGCTTATTCTCGTCCAATTAGGGTTTTTAACCAATCTTGTGCATCCAATAAGTGATTTTGTGTAATTACTTGAACATTTAGGTCATTTTCGTCCTCCCAAGCCTTATTCTCGTCCAATTACGGTTTTTAACCAATCTTGTGCATCCAATAAGTACATTTGTGTCATTGGTTGAACATTTAATCATTTTCGTCCTCCCAAGGCTATTCTCGTCCAATTAGGGTTTTTAACCAATCTTGTGTATCCAATAAGTACATTTGTGTCATTGGTTGAACATTTAGGTCATTTTCGTCCTCCCATGGCTTATTCTAGTCCAATTAGGGTTTTTAACCAATCTTGTGCATCCAATAAGTACACCTGTGTCATTGGTTGAACATTTAGGTCATTTTCGTCCTCCCAAGGCTTATTCTCGTCCAATTAGGGTTTTTAACCAATCTTGTGCAGCCAATAAGTCATTTTGTGTCATTGGTTGAACATTTAGGTCATTTTCGTCCTCCTAAGGCTTATTCTCGTCCAATTAGGGTTTTTAACCAATCTTGTGCATCCAATAAGTACATTTGTGTCATATGTTGAACATTTAGGTCATTTTCGTCCTCCCAAGGCTTATTCTCGTCCAATTAGGGTTATTAACCAATCTTCTGAATCCAATAAGTGATTTTGTGTCATTGGTTGAACATTTAGGTCATTTTCGTCCTCTCAAGGCTTATTCTCGTCCAATTAGGGTTTTTAACCAATCTTGTGCATCCAATAAATACATTTGTGTCATTGGTTGAACATTTAGGTCATTTTCGTCCTCCCTAGGCTTATTCTCGTCCAATTATGGTTTTTAACCGATCTTGTGCATCCAATAAGTACATTTGTGTCATTGGTTGAACAATTAGGTCATTTTCGTCCTCCCAAGGCTTATTCTCGTCCAATTAGGGTTTTTAACCAATCTTGTGCATCCAATAAGTACATTTGTGTCATTGGTTGAACATTTAGGTCATTTTCGTCCTCCCAAGGCTTATTCTCGTCCAATTAGGGTTATTAACCAATCTTCTGCATCCAATAAGTGATTTTGTGTCCTTGGTTGAACATTTAGGTCATTTTCGTCCTCCCAAGGCTTATTCTCGTCCAATTAGGGTTTTTAACCAATCATGAGCATCCAATAAGTACATTTGTGTCATTGGGTGAACATTTAGGTCATTTTCGTCCTCCCAAGGCTTATTCTCGTCCAATTAGGGTTTTTAACCGATCTTGTGCTTCCAATAAGATATTTTGTGTCATTGGTTGAACATTTAGGTCATTTTCGTCCTCCCAAGGCTTATTCTCGTCCAATTAGGGTTTTTAACCAATCTTGTGCATCCAATAAGTGATTTTGTGTCATTGGTTGAACATTTAGGTCATTTCAGTCCTCCCAAGGCCTATTCTCGTCCAATTAGGGTTTTTAATCAATCTTGTGCATCCAATAAGTCATTTTGTGGCATTGGTTGAACATTTAGGTCATTTTCGTCCTCCCAAGGCTTATTCTAGTCCAATTAGGGTTTTTACCCAATCTTGTGCATCCAATAAGTGATTTTGTGTCATTGGTTGAACATTTAGGTCATTTTCGTCCTTCAGGGACTTATTCTCGTCCAATTAGGGTTTTTAACCAATCTTGTGCATCCAATAAGTGATTTTGTGTCATTGGTTGAACATTTAGGTCATTTTCGTCCTCCC
>JBBPBP010000001.1:48412587-48433341 GCA_037974735.1 Cicer chorassanicum | reverse complement strand
GCATCCAATAAGTACATTTGTGTCATTGGTTGAATATTTAGGTCATTTTCGTCCTCCCAAGGCTTATTCTCGTCCAATTAGGGTTTTTAACCGATCTTGTCCATCCAATAAGATATTTTGTATCAATGGTTGAACATTTAGGTCATTTTCATCCTCCCAAGGCTTATTCTCGTCCAATTAGGGTTTTTAACCAATCTTGTGCATCCAATAAGTGATTTTGTGTAATTGTTTGAACATTTAGGTCATTTTCGTCCTCCCAAGCCTTATTCTCGTCCAATTAGGGTTTTTAATCAATCTTGTGCATCCAATAAGTACATTTGTGTCATTGGTTGAAAATTTAGGTCATTTTAGTCCTCCCAAGGCCTATTCTCGTCCAATTAGGGTTTTTAACCAATCTAGTGCATCCAATAAGTGATTTTGTCTCATTGGTTGAAAATTTAGGTCATTTTCGTCCTCCTAAGGCTTATTCTCGTCCAATTAGGGTTTTTAACCAATCTTGTGCATCCAACAAGTGATTTTGTGTCATTGGTTGAACATTTAGGTCATTTTCGTCCTATAGGGACTTATTCACGTCCAATTAGGGTTTTTAACCAATCTTGTGCATCCAATAAGTACATTTGTGTCATTGGTTGAACATTTAGGTCATTTTCGTCCTCCCATGGCTTATTCTCGTCCAATTAGGGTTTTTAACCAATCTTGTGCATCCAATAAGTACATTTGTGTCATTGGTTGAACATTTAGGTCATTTTCGTCCTCCCAAGGCTTATTCTCGTCCAATTACTGTTTTTAACCAATCTTGTGCATCTAATAAGTACATTTGTGTCATTATTTTAACATTTAGGTCATTTTCGTCCTCCCAAGGCTATTCTCGTCCAATTAGGGTTTTTAACCAATCTTGTGCATCCAATAAGTGATTTTGTGTCATTGGTTGACTATTTAGGTCATTTTCGTCCTCCCAAGGCTTATTCTCGTCCAATTAGGGTTTTTAACCAATCTTGTGCATCCATTAAGTGATTTGGTGTCATTGGTTGAACATTTATGTCATTTTCGTCCTCCCAAGGCTTATTCTCGTCCAATTAGGGTTTTTAACCAATCTTGTGCATCCAATAAGTGATTTTGTGTCATTGGTTGAACATTTAGGTTATTTTCGTCCTCCCAAGGCTTATTCTCGTCCAATTAGTGTTTTTTACCAATCTTGTGCATCCAATAAGTGTTTTTGTGTCATTGGTTGAAATTTAGGTCGTTTTCGTCCTCCTAAGGCTTATTCTCGTCCAATTAGGGTTTTTAACCAATCTTGTGCATCCAATAAGTGAATTTGTGTCATTGGTTGAACATTTAGGTCAATTTCGTCCTGCCAAGACTTATTCTCGTCCAATTAGGGTTTTTAACCAATCTTGTGTAAACAATAAGTGATTTTGTGTCATTGGTTGAACATTTAGGTCATTTTCATCCTCCCAAGGCTTATTCTGGTCCAATTAGGGTTTTTAACCAATCTTGTGCATCCAATAAGTGATTTTGTGACACTGGTTGAACATTTAGGTCATTTTCGTCCTCCCAAGGCTTATTCTCGTCCAATTAGGGTTTTTAACCAATCTTGTGCATCCAATAAGTGATTTTGTGTCATTGGTTGAACATTTAGGTCATTTTCGTCCTCCCAAGGCTTATTCTCGTCCAATTAGGGTTTTTAACCAATCTTGTGCATCCAATAAGTGCACTTGTGTCATTGGTTGAACATTTAGGTCATTTTCGTCCTCCCAAGGCTTATTCTCGTCCAATTAGGGTTTTTAACCAATCTTGTGCATCCAATAAGTACATTTGTGTCATTGGTTGAACATTTAGGTCATTTTCGTCCTCCCAAGGCTTATTCTCGTCCAATTAGGGTTTTTAACCAATCTTGTGCATCCAATAAGTGATTTTGTGTCATTGGTTGAACATTTAGGTCATTTTCGTCCTCCCAAGGCTTATTCTCGTCCAATTAGGGTTTTTAACCAATCTAGTGCATGCAATAAGTACATTTGTGTCATTGGTTGAACATTTAGGTCATTTTCGTCCTCCCAAGTCTTATTCTCGTCCAATTAGGGTTTTTAACCAATCTTGTGCATCCAATAAGTACATTTGTGTCATTGGTTGAACATTTAGGTCATTTTCGTCCTCCCAAGGCTTATTCTCGTCCAATTAGGGTTATTAACCAATCTTCTGCATCCAATAAGTGATTTTGTGTCATTGGTTGAACATTTAGGTCATTTTCGTCCTCCCAAGGCTTATTCTCGTCCAATTAGGGTTTTTAACCAATCTTGAGCATCCAATAAGTACATTTGTGTCATTGGTTGAACATTTAGGTCATTTTCGTCCTCCCAAGGCTTATTCTCGTCCAATTAGGGTTTTTAACCAATCTTGTGCATCCAATAAGTACATTTGTGTCATTGGTTGAACATTTAGGTCATTTTCGTCCTCCCAAGGCTTATTCTCGTCCAATTAGGGTTTTTAACTATTCTTGTGCATCGAATAAGTACATTTGTGTCATTGGTTGAACATTTAGGTCATTTTCATTCTCCCAAGGCTTATTCTTGTCCAACTAGGGTTTTTAACCAATCTTGTGCATCCAATAAGTGATTTTGTGTCATTGGTTGAACATTTAGGTCATTTTCGTCCTCCCAAGGCTTATTCTCGTCCAATTAGGGTTTTTAACCAATCTTGTGCATCCAATAAGTGATTTTGTGTAATTGTTCGAACATTTAGGTCATTTTCGTCCTCCCAAGCCTTATTCTCGTCCAATTAGGGTTTTTAACCAATCTTGTGCATCCAATAAGTACATCTGTGTTATTGGTTGAACATTTAGGTCATTTTCGTCCTCCCAAGGCTTATTCTCGTCCAATCAGGGTTTTTAACCAATCTTGTGCATCGAATAAGTGATTTGGTGTCATTGGTTGAACATTTAGGTCATTTTCGTCCTCCCAATGCTTATTCTCGTCCAATTAGGGTTTTTAACCAATCTTGTGCATCCAATAAGTGATTTTGTGTCATTGGTTGAACATTTAGGTTATTTTCGTCCTCCCAAGGCTTATTCTCGTACAATTAGGGTTTTTAACCAATCTTGTGCATCCAATAAGTGATTTTGTGTCATTGGTTGAACATTTAGGTCATTTTCGTCCTCCCAAGGCTTATTCTCGTCCAATTAGGGTTTTTAACCAATCTTGTGCATCCAATAAGTGATTTTGTGACATTGGTTGAACATTTAGGTCATTTTCGTCCTACCAAGGCTTATTCTCGTCCAATTATGGATTTTAACCAATCTTGTGCATCCAATAAGTACATTTGTGTCATTGGTTGAACATTTAGGTCATTTTTGTCCTCCCTAGGCTTATTCTCGCCCAATTAGGGTTTTTAACCAATCTTGTGCATCCAATAAGTACATTTGTGTCATTGGTTGAACATTTAGGTCATTTTCGTCCTCCCAAGGCTTATTCTCGTCCAATTAGGGTTTTTAACAAATCTTGTGCATCCAATAAGTGATTTTGTGTCAATGGTTGAACATTTAGGTCATTTTCGTCCTCCCAAGGCTTATTCTCGTCCAATTAGGGTTTTTAACCAATCTTGTGCATCCAATAAGTGATTTTGTGTCATTGGTTGAACATTTAGGTCATTTTCGTCCTCCCAAGGCTTATTCTCGTCCAATTAGGGTTTTTAACCAATCTTGTGCATCCAATAAGTGCATTTGTGTCGTTGGTTGAACATTTAGGTCATTTTCGTCCTCCCAAGGCTTATTCTCGTCCAATTAGGGTTTTTAACCAATCTTGTGCATCCAATAAGTGATTTTGTGTCCTTGGTTGAACATTTAGGTCATTTTCGTCCCCCCAAGGCTTATTCTCGTCCAATTAGGGTTTTTATCCAATCTTGTGCATCCAACAAGTACATTTGTGTCATTGGTTGAACATTTAGGTCATTTTCATCCTCCCAAGGCTTATTCTCGTCCAATTAGGGTTTTTAACCAATCTTGTGCATCCAATAAGTGATTTTGTGTCATTGTTTGAACATTTAGGTCATTTTCGTCCTCCAGAGGCTTATTCTCGTCCAATTAGGGTTTTTAACCAATCTTGTGCATCCAATAAGTGATTTTGTGTCATTGGTTGAACATTTAGGTCATTTTCGTCCTCCCAAGGCTTATTCTCGTCCAATTAGGGTTTTTAACCAATCTTGTGCATCCAATAAGTGATTTTGTGTCGTTGGTTGAATATTTAGGTCATTTCCATCCTCCCAAGGCTTATTCTCGTCCAATTAGGGTTTTTAACCAATCTTGTGCATCTAGTAAGTGATTTTGTGTCATTGGTTGAACATTTAGATCATTTTTGTCCTCCCAAGGCTTATTCTCGTCCAATTAGGGTTTTTAACCAATCTTGTGCATCCAATAACTACATTTGTGTCATTGGTTGAACATTTAGGTCATTTTCGTCCTCCCAAGGCTTATTCTCGTCCAATTAGGGGTTTTAACCAATCTTGTGCATCCAATAAGTGATTTTGTGTCATTGGTTGAACATTTAGGTCATTTTCGTCCTCCCAAGGCTTATTCTCGTCCAATTAGGGTTTTTAACCAATCTTGTGCATCCAATAAGTACATTTGTGTCATTGGTTGAACATTTAGGTCATTTTCATCCTCCCTAGGCTTTTTCTTGTCCAATTAGGGTTTTTAACCAATCTTGTGCATCCAATAAGTACATTTAGGTCATTGGTTGAACATTTAGGTCATTTTCGTCCTCCCAAGGCTTATTCTCGTCCAATTAGGGTTTTTAACCAATCTTGTGCATCCAATAAGTGATTTTGTGTCATTGGTTGAACATTTAGGTCATTTTCGTCCTCCCAAGGCTTATTCTCGTCCAATTAGGGTTTTTAACCAATCTTGTGCATCCAATAAGTGATTTTGTGTCATTGGTTAAACATTTAGGTCATTTTCGGCCTCCCAAGGCTTATTCTCGTCCAATTAGGGTTTTTAACCAATCTTGTGCATCCAATAAGTAAATTTGTGTCATTGGTTGAACATTTAGGTCATTTTCGTCCTCCCAAGGCTTATTCTCGTCCAATTAGGGTTTTTAACCAATCTTGTACATCCAATAAGTGATTTTGTGTCATTGGTTGAACATTTAGGTCATTTTCGTCCTCCCAAGGCTATTCTCGTCCAATTAGGGTTTTTAACCAATCTTGTGCATCCAATAAGTGATTTTGTGTCATTGGTTGAACATTTAGGTCATTTTCGTCCTCCCAAGGCTTATTCTCGTCCAATTAGGGTTTTTAACCAATCTTGTGCATCCAATAAGTGATTTTGTGTTATTGGTTGAACATTTTGGTCATTTTCGTCCTCCCAAGGCTTATTCTCGTCCAATTAGGGTTTTTAACCAATCTTGTGCATCCAATAAGTACATTTGTGTCATTGGTTGAACATTTAGGTCATTTTCGTCCTCCCAAGGCTTATTCTCGTCCAATTAGGGTTATTAACCAATCTTCTGCATCCAATAAGTGATTTTGTATCATTGGTTGAACATTTAGGTCATTTTCGTCCTCCCAAGGCTTATTGTCGTCCAATTAGGGTTTTTAACCAATCTTGAGCATCCAATAAGTACATTTGTGTCATTGGGTGAACATTTAGGTCATTTTCGTCCTCCCAAGGCTTATTCTCGTCCAATTAGGGTTTTTAACCGATCTTGTGCATCCAATAAGTGATTTTGTGTCATTGGTTGAACATTTAGGTCATTTTCGTCCTCCCAAGGCTTATTCTCGTCCAATTAGGGTTTTTAACCAATCTTGTGCATCCAATAAGTACTTTTGTGTCATTGGTTTAACATTTAGGTCATTTTCGTCCTCCCAATGATTACTCCCGTCCCATTAGGGTTTTTAACCAATCTTGTGCATCCAATAAGTGATTTTGTGTCATTGGTTGAACATTTAGGTCATTTTCGTCCTCCCAAGGCTTATTGTCGTACAATTAGGGTTTTTAACCAATCTTGTGCATCCAATAAGTGATTTTGTGTCATTGGTTGAACATTTAGGTCATTTTCGTCCTCCCAAGGCTTATTCTCGTCCAATTAGGGTTTTTAACCAATCTTGTGCATCCAATAAGGGATTTTGTGTCAAAGGTTGAACATTAATGTCATTTTCGTCCTCCCAAGGCTTATTCTCGTCCAATTAGGGTTTTTAACCAATCTTGTGCATCCAATAAGTGATTTTGTGTCATTGGTTGAACATTTAGGTCATTTTCGTCCTCCCTAGGCTTATTCTCGTCCAATTAGGGTTTTTAACCAATCTTGTGCATCCAATAAGTGATTTTGTGTCATTGGTTGAACATTTAGGTAATTTTCGACCTCCCAAGGCTTATTCTCGTCCAATTAGGGTTTTTAACCAATCTTGTGCATCCAATAAGTGATTTTGTGTCATTGGTTGAACATTTAGGTCATTTTCGTCCTCCCAAGGCTTATTCTCGTCCAATTAGGGTTTTTAACCAATCTTTTGCATCCAATAAGTGATTTTGTGTCGTTGGTTGAACATTTAGGTCATTTTCGTAATCCCTAGGCTTATTCTCGTCCAATTAGGGTTTTTAACCAATCTTGTGCATCCAATAAGTGATTTTGTGTCATTGGTTGAACATTTAGGTCATTTTCGTCCTCCCAAGGCTTATTCTCGTCCAATTAGGGTTTTTAACCAATCTTGTGCATCCAATAAGTGATTTTGTGTCATTGGTTGAACATTTAGGTCATTTTCGTCCTCCCAAGGCTTATTCTCGTTCAATTAGGGTTTTTAACCAATCTTGTTCATCCAATAATTGATTTTGTGTCATTGGTTGAACATTTAGGTCATTTTCGTCGTCCCTAGGCTTATTCTGGTCCAATTAGGGTTTTTAACCAATCTTGTGCATCCAATAAGTGATTTTGGGTCATTGGTTGAACATTTAGGTCAATTTCGTCCTCCCTAGGCTTATTCTCGTCCAATTAGGGTTTTTAACCAATCTTGTGCATCCAATAAGTGATTTTGTGTCATTGGTTGAACATTTAGGTCATTTTCGTCCTCCCAAGGCTTATTCTCGTCCAATTAGGGTTTTTAACCAATCTTGTGCATCCAATAAGTGATTTTGTGTCATTGGTTGAACATTTAGGTCATTTTCGTCCTGCCAAGGCTTATTCACGTCCAATTAGGGTTTTTAACCAATCTTGTGCATCCAATAAGTACATTTGTGTCATTGATTGAACATTTAGGTCATTTTCGTCCTCCCTAGGCTTATTCTCGTCCAAAAAGGGTTTTTAACCAATCTTGTGCATCCAATAAGTGATTTTGTGTCATTGGTTGAACATTTAGGTCATTTTCGTCCTCCCAAGGCTTATTCTCGTCCAATTAGGGTTTTTAACCAATCTTGTGCATCCAATAAGTACATTTGTGTCATTGGTTGAACATTTATGTCATTTTCGTCCTCCTTAGGCTTATTCTCGTCCAATTAGGGTTTTTAACCAATCTTGTGCATCCAATAAGTGATTTTGTGCTATTGGTTGAACATTTAGGTCATTTGCGTCCTCCCAAGGCTTATTCTCGTCCAATTAGGGTTTTTAACCAATCTTTTGCATCCAATTAGTGATTTTGTGTCATTTGTTGAACATTTAGGTCATTTTCGTCCTCCCAAGGCTTATTCACGTCCAATTAGGGTTTTTAACCAATCTTGTGCATCCAATAAGTGATTTTGTGTCATTGGTTGAACATTTAGGTCATTTTCGTCCTCCCAAGGCTTATTCTCGTCCAATTAGGGTTTTTAACCAATCTTGTGCATCCAATAAGTACATTTGTGTCATTGGTTGAACATTTATGTCATTTTCGTCCTCCCAAGGCTTATTCTTGTCCAATTAGGGTTCTTAACCAATCTTGTGCATCCAATAAGTACATTTGTGTCATTGGTTGAACATTTAGGTCATTTTCGTCCTCCCAAGGCTTATTCTCGTCCAATTAGGGTTTTTAACCAATCTTGTGCATCCAATAAGTGATTTTGTGTCATTGGTTGAACATTTAGGTCATTTTCGTCCTCCCAAGGCTTATTCTCGTCCAATTAGGGTTTTTAACCAATCTTGTGCATCCAATAAGTACATTTGTGTCATTGGTTGAACATTTAGGTCATTTTCGTCCTCCCAAGGCATATTCTCGTCCAATTAGGATTTTTAACCAATCTTGTGCATCCAATAAGTACATTTGTGTCATTGGTTGAACATTTAGGTCATTTTCGTCCTCCCAAGGCTTATTCTCGTCCAATTAGGGTTTTTAACCAATCTTGTGCATCTAATAAGTACATTTGTGTCATTGGTTGAATATTTAGGTCATTTTCGTCCTCCCAAGCCTTATTCTCGTCCAATTAGGGTTTTTAACCAATCTTGTGCATCCAATAAGTGATTTTGTGTCATTGGTTGAACATTTAGGTCATTTTCGTCCTCCCAAGGCTTATTCTCGTCCAATTAGGGTTTTTAACCAATCTTGTGCATCCAATAAGTGATTTTGTGTAATTGGTTGAACATTTAGGTCATTTTCGTCCTCCCATGCCTTATTCTCGTCCAATTAGGGTTTTTAATCAATCTTGTGCATCCAATAAGTACATTTGTGTCATTGGTTGAACAATTAGGTCATTTTAGTCCTCCCAAGGCCTATTCTTGTCCAATTAGGGTTTTTAACCAATCTTGTGCATCCAATAAGTGATTTTGTGCCATTGGTTGAAAATTTAGGTCATTTTCGTCCTCCCAAGGATTATTCTCGTCCAATTAGGGTTTTTAACCAATCTTGTGCATCCAATAAGTGATTTTGTGTCATTGGTTGAACATTTAGGTCATTTTCGTCCTCCCAAGGCTTATTCTCGTCCAATTAGGGTTTTTAACCAATCTTGTGAATCCAATAAGTGATTTTGTGTCATTGTTTGAACATTTAGGTCATTTTCGTCCTCCCAAGGCTTATTCTCGTCCAATTAGGGTTTTTAACCAATCTTGTGCATCCAATAAGTGATTTTGTGTCATTGGTTGAACATTTAGGTCATTTTCGTCCTCCCAAGGCTTATTCTCGTCCAATTAGGGTTTTTAACGAATCTTGTGCATCCAATAAGTGATTTTGTGTCATTGGTTGAACATTTAGGTCATTTTCGTCCTTCCAAGGCTTATTCTCATCCAATTAGAGTTTTTAACCAATCTTGTGCATCCAATAAGTACATTTGTGTCATTGGTTGAACATTTAGTTCATTTTCGTCCTCCCTAGGCTTATTCTTGTCCAATTAGGGTTTTTAACCTATCTTGTGCATCCAATAAGTGATTTTGTGTCATTGGTTGAGCATTTAGGTCATTTTCGTCCTCCCTAGGCTTATTCTCGTCCAATTAGGGTTTTTAACCAATCTTGTGCATCCAATAAGTGATTTTGTGTCATTGGTTGAACATTTAGGTCATTTTCGTCCTCCCAAGGCTTATTCTCGTCCAATTAGGGTTTTTAACCAATCTTGTGCATCCAATAAGTGATTTTGTGCCATTGGTTGAACATTTAGGTCATTTTCGTCCTCCCAAGCCTTATTCTCATCCAATTAGGGTTTTTAATCAATCTTGTGCATCCAATAAGTACATTTGTGTTATTGGTTGAACATTTAGGTCATTATCCTCCTCCCAAGGCTTATTCTCGTCCAATTAGGGTTTTTAACCAATCTTGTGCATCCAATAAGTGATTTTGTGTCATTGGTTGAACATTTAGGCAATTTTCGTCCTCCCAAGGCTTATTCTCGTCCAATTAGGGTTTTTAACCAATCTTGTGCATCCAATAAGTGATTTTGTGTCATTGGTTGAACATTTAGGTCATTTTCGTCCTCCCAAGGCTTATTCTCGTCCAATTAGGGTTTTTAACCAATCTTGTGCATCCAATAAGTGATTTTGTGTCATTGGTTGAACATTTAGGTCATTTTCGTCCTCCCAAGGCTTATTCTCGTCCAATTAGGGTTTTTAACCAATCTTGTGCATCCAATAAGTACATTTGTGTCATTGGTTGAACATTTAAGTCATTTTTGTCCTCCCAAGGCTTATTCTCGTCCAATTAGGGTTTTTAACCAATCTTGTGCATCCAATAAGTGATTTTGTGTCATTGGTTGAACATTTAGGTCATTTTCGTCCTCCCAAGGCTTATTCTCGTCCAATTAGGGTTTTTAACCAATCTTGTGCATCCAATAAGTGATTTTGTGTCATTGGTTGAACATTTAGATCATTTTCGTCCTCCCAAGGCTTATTCTCGTCCAATTAGGGTTTTTAACCAATCTTCTGCATCCAATAAGTGATTTTGTGTCATTGGTTGAACATTTAGGTCATTTTCATCCTCCCAAGGCTTATTCTCGTCCAATTAGGGTTTTTAACCAATCTTGTGCATCCAATAAGTGATTTTGTGTCATTGGTTGAACATTTAGGTCATTTTCGTCCTCCCAAGGCTTATTCTCGTCCAATTAGGGTTTTTAACCAATCTTGTGCATCCAATAAGTGATTTTGTGTCATTGTTTGAAGATTTAGGTCATTTTCGTCCTCTCAAGGCTTATTCTCGTCCAATTAGGGTTTTTAACCAATCTTGTGCATCCAATAAGTACATTTGTGTCATTGGTTGAACATTTAGGTCATTTTCGTCCTCCCAAGGCTTATTCTCGTCCAATTAGGGTTTTTAACCAATCTTGTGCATTTAATAAGTTATTTTGTGTCATTGGTTGAACATTTAGTTCATTTTCGTCCTCCCAAGGCTTATTCTCGTCCAATTAGGGTTTTTAACCAATCTTGTGCATCCAATAAGTGATTTTGTGTCATTGGTTGAACATTTAGGTCATTTTCGTCCTCCCAAGGCTTATTCTCGTCCAATTAGGGTTTTTAACCAATCTTGTGCATCCAATAAGTGATTTTGTGTAATTGTTTGAAAATTTAGGTCATTTTCGTCCTCCCAAGGCTTATTCTCGTCCAATTAGGGTTTTTATCCAATCTTGTGCATCCAATAAGTGATTTTGTATCATTGGTTGAACATTTAGGTCATTTTCGTCCTATAGGGACTTATTCTCGTCCAATTAGGGATTTTAACCAATCTTGTGCATCCAATAAGTACATTTGTGTCATTGGTTGAACATTTAGGTCATTTTCGTCCTCCCATGCCTTATTCTCGTCCAATTAGGGTTTTTAACCAATCTTGTGCATCCAATAAGTACATCTATGTCATTGGTTGAACATTTAGGTCATTTTCGTTCTCCCAAGGCTATTCTCGTCCAATTAGGGTTTTTAACCAATCTTGTGCATCCAATAAGTGATTTGGTGTCATTGGTTGAACATTTAGGTCATTTTCGTCCTCCCAAGCCTTATTCTCGTCCAATTAGGGTTTTTAACCAATCTTGTGCATCCAATAATTGATTTTGTGTAATTGTTTGAAAATTTAGGTCATTTTCGTCCTCCCAAGGCTTATTCTCGTCGAATTAGGGTTTTTAACCAATCTTGTGCATCCAATAAGTGATTTTGTGTCATTGGTTGAACATTTAGGTCATTTTCGTCCTATAGGGACTTATTCTCGTCCAATTAGGATTTTTAACCAATCTTGTGCATCCAATAAGTACATTTGTGTCATTGGTTGAACATTTAGGTCATTTTCGTCCTCCCATTGCTTATTCTCGTCCAATTAGGGTTTTTAACCAATCTTGTGCATCCAATAAGTACATTTGTGTCATTCGTTGAACATTTAGGTCATTTTCGTCCTCCCAATGCTTATTCTCGTCCAATTAAGGTTTTTAACCAATCTTGTGCATCCAATAAGGTATTTTGTGTCATTGGTTGAACATTTAGGTCATTTTCGTCCTCCCAAGGCTTATTCTCGTCCAATTAGGGTTTTTAACCAATCTTGTGCATCCAATAAGTGATTTTGTGTCATTGGTTGAACATTTAGGTCATTTTCGTCCTCCTAAGGCTTATTCTCGTCCAATTAGGGTTTTTAACCAATCTTGTGCATCCAATAGGTGATTTTGTGTCATTGGTTGAACATTTAGGTCATTTTCGTCCTCCTAAGGCTTATTCTCGTCCAATTAGGGTTTTTAACCAATCTTGTGCATCCAATAAGTGATTTTGTGTCATTGGTTGAACATTTAGGTCATTTTCGTCCTCCCAATGATTATTCTCGTCCAATTAGGGTTTTTAACCAATCTTGTGCATCCAATAAGTGATTTTGTGTCATTGTTTGAACATTTAGGTCATTTTCGTCCTCCAAGGGCTTATTCTCGTCCAATTAGGGTTTTTAACCAATCTTGTGCATCCAATAAGTGATTTTATGTCATTGTTTGAACATTTAGGTTATTTTCGTCCTCCCAAGGCTTATTCTCGTCCTATTAGGGTTTTTAACCAATCTTGTGCATCCAATAAGTGATTTTGTGTCATTGGTTGAACATTTAGGTCATTTTCGTCCTCCTAAGGCTTATTCTCGTCCAATTAGGGTTTTTAACCAATCTTGTGCATCCAATAAGTGATTTTGTGTCATTGGTTGAACATTTAGATCATTTTCGTCCTCCCTAGGCTTATTCTCGTCCAATTAGGGTTTTTAACCAATCTTGTGCATCCAATAAGTGATTTTGTGTCATTGGTTGAACATTTAGGTCATTTTCGTCCTCCTAAGGCTTATTCTCGTCCAATTAGGGTTTTTAACCAATCTTGTGCATCCAATAAGAGATTTTGTGCCATTGGTTGAACATTTAGGTCATTTTCGTCATCCCAAGGCTTATTCTCGTCCAATTAGGGTTTTTAACCAATCTTGTGCATCCAATAAGTTATTTTGTGTCATTGGTTGAACATTTAGGTCATTTTCGTCCTCCCAAGGCTTATTCTCGTCCAATTAGGGTTTTTAACCAATCTTGTGCATCCAATAAGTGATTTTGTGTAATTGGTTGAACATTTAGGTCATTTTCGTCCTCCATAGTATTATTCTCGTCCAATTAGGGTTTTTAACCAATCTTGTGCATCCAATAAGTACATTTGTGTCATTGGTTGAACATTTAGGTTATTTTCGTTCTCCCTAGGCTTATTCTCTTCCAATTAGCGTTTCTAACCAATCTTGTGCATCCAATAAGTGATTTTGTGTCATTGGTTGAACATTTAGGTCATTTTCGTCCTCCCATTGCTTATTCTCGTCCAATTAGGTTTTTTAACCAATCTTGTGCATCCAATAAGTACATTTGTATCATTGGTTGAACATTTATGTCATTTTTGTGCTCCCTAGGCTTATTCTCGTCCAATTAAGATTTTAACCAATCTTGTGCATCCAATAAGTGATTTTGTGTCATTGGTTGAACATTTAGGTGATTTTCATCCTCCCAAGGCTTATTCTCGTCCAATTAGGGTTTTTAACCAATCTTGTGCATCCAATAAGTACATTTGTGTCATTGGTTGAACATTTAGGTCATTTTCGTCCTCCCAAGGCTTATTCTCGTCCAATTAGGGTTTTTAACCAATCTTGTGCATCCAATAAGTGATTTTGTGTAATTGGTTGAACATTTAGGTCATTTTCATCCTCCCAAGGCTTGTTCTCGTCCAATTAGGGTTTTTAACCAATCTTGTGCATCCAATAAGTGATTTTGTGTCATTGGTTGAACATTTAGGTCATTTTCGTCCTCCTAAGGCTTATTCTCGTCCAATTAGGGTTTTTAACCAATCTTGTGCATCCAATAAGTACATTTGTGTCATTGGTTGAACATTTAGGTCATTTTTGTCATCCCAAGGCTTATTCTGGTCCAATTAGGGATTTTAACCAATCTTGTGCATACAATAAGTGATTTTGTGTCATTGGTTGAACATTTAGGTCATTTTCGTCCTCCCAAGGCATATTCTCGTCCAATTAGGGTTTTTACCCAATCTTGTGCATCCAACAAGTACATTTGTGTCATTGGTTGAACATTTAGGTCATTTTCGTCCTCCCAAGGCTTTTTCTCGTCCAATTAGGGTTTTTAACCAATCTTGTGCATCCAATAAGTGATTTTGTGTCATTGGTTGAACATTTAGGTCATTTTCGTCCTCCTAAGGCTTATTCTCGTCCAATTAGGGTTTTTAACCAATCTTGTGCATCCAATAAGTACATTTGTGTCATTGGTTGAACATTTAGGTCATTTTCGTCCTCCCAAGGGTTATTCTCGTCCAATTAGGGTTTTTAACCAATCTTGTGCATCCAATAAGTGATTTTGTGTCATTGGTTGAACATTTAGGTCATTTTCGTCCTCCCAAGGCATATTCTCGTCCAATTAGGGTTTTTAACCAATCTTGTGCATCCAATAAGTGATTTTGTGTCATTGATTGAACATTTAGGTCATTTTCGTCCTCCCTAGGCTTATTCTCGTCCAATTAGGGTTTTTAACCAATCTTGTGCATCCAATAAGTGATTTTGTGTCAATGGTTGAATATTTAGGTCATTTTCGTCCTCCCAAGGCTTATTCTCGTTCAATTACGGTTTTTAACCAATCTTGTGCATCCAATAAGTGATTTTGTGTCATTGGTTGAACATTTAGGTCATTTTCGTCCTCCCAAGGCTTATTCTCGTCCAATTAGGGTTTTTAACCAATCTTGTGCATCCAATAAGTGATTTTGTGTCATTGGTTGAACATTTAGGTCATTTTCATCCTACCTAGTCTTATTCTCGTCCAATTAGGGTTTTTAACCAATCTTGTGCATCCAATAAGTAATTTTGTGTCATTGGTTGAACATTTAGGTCATTTTCGTCCTCTCAAGGCTTATTCTCGTCCAATTAGGGTTTTTAACCAATCTTGTGCATCCAATAAGTGATTTTGTGTCATTGGTTGAACATTTAGGTCATTTTCGTCCTCCTAAGGCTTATTCTCGTCCAATTAGGGTTTTTAACCAATCTTGTGCATCCAATAAGTGATTTTGTGTCATTGGTTAAACATTTAGGTCATTTTCGTCCTCCCAAGGCTCGTTCTCGTCCAATTAGGGTTTTTAACCAATCTTGTGCATCCAATGTTCAACCAATGACACAACACTTATTGGATGAACATTTAGGTCATCCAATGTTCAACCAAAATCACTTGTGCATCCAATAAGTACATTTGTGTCATTGGTTGAACATTTAGGTCATTTTCGTCCTCCCTAGGCTTATTCTTGTCCAATTAGGATTTTTAACCAATCTTGTGCATCCAATAAGTGATTTTGTGTCATTGGTTGAACATTTAGGTCATTTTCGTCCTCCCATGGCTTATTCTCGTCCAATTAGGGTTTTTAACCAATCTTGTGCATCCAATAAGTACATTTGTGTCATTGGTTGAACATTTAGGTCATTTTCGTCTTCCCAAGGCTTATTCTCGTCCAATTAGGGTTTTTAACCAATCTTGTGCATCCAATAAGTGATTTTGTGTCATTGGTTGAACATTTAGATCATTTTCGTCCTCCCAAGGCTTATTCTCGTCCAATTAGGGTTTTTAACCAATCTTGTGCATCCAATAAGTGATTTTGTGTAATTGTTTGAACATTTAGGTCATTTTCGTCCTCCCAAGCCTTATTCTCGTCCAATTAGGGTTTTTAATCAATCTTGTGCATCTAATAAGGTATTTTGTGTCATTGGTTGAACATTTAGGTCATTTTCGTCCTCCCAAGCCTTATTCTCGTCCAATTAGGGTTTTTAACCAATCTTGTGCATCCAATAAGTGATTTTGTGTAATTGTTTGAAAATTTAGGTCATTTTCGTCCTCCCAAGGCTTATTCTCGTCCAACTAGGGTTTTTAACCAATCTTGTGCATCCAATAAGTGATTTTGTGTCATTGGTTGAACATTTAGGTCATTTTCGTCCAATTAGGGTTTTTAACCAATCTTGTGCATCCAATAAGTGATTTTGTCTCATTGGTTGAAAATTTAGGTCATTTTCGTCCTCCCAATGCTTATTCTCGTCCAATTAGGATTTTTAACCAATCTTGTGCATCCAATAAGTGATTTTGTGTCATTGGTTGAACATTTAGGTCATTTTCGTCCTCCCAAGGCTTATTCTCGTCCAATTAGGGTTTTTAACCGATCTTGTGCATCCAATAAGATATTTTGTGTCATTGGTTGAACATTTAGGTCATTTTCTTCCTCCCAAGGCTTATTCTCGTCCAATTAGGGTTTTTAACCAATCTTGTGCATCCAATAAGTGATTTTGTGTAATTGTTTGTACATTTAGGTCATTTTCGTCCTCCCAAGCCTTATTCTCGTCCAATTAGGGTTTTTAATCAATCTTGTGCATCCAATAAAGTATTTTGTGTCATTGGTTGAACATTTCGGTCATTTTCGTCCTCCCAAGCCTTATTCTCGTCCAATTAGGGTTTTTAACCAATCTTGTGCATCCAATAAGTGATTTTGTGTAATTGTTTGAAAATTTAGGTCATTTTCGTCCTCCCAAGGCTTATTCTCGTCCAACTAGGGTTTTTAACCAATCTTGTGCATCCAATAAGTGATTTTGTCTCATTGGTTGAAAATTTAGGTCATTTTCGTCCTCCTAAGGCTTATTCTCGTCCAATTAGGGTTTTTAACCAATCTTGTGCATCCAACAAGTGATTTTGTGTCATTGGTTGAACATTTAGGTCATTTTCGTCCTATAGGGACTTATTCTCGTCCAATTAGGGTTTTTAACCAATCTTGTGCATCCAATAAGTGATTTTGTGTAATTGTTTGAACATTTAGGTCATTTTCGTCCTCCCAAGCCTTATTCTCGTCCAATTAGGGTTTTTAATCAATCTTGTGCATCCAATAAAGTATTTTGTGTCATTGGTTGAACATTTAGGTCATTTTCGTCCTCCCAAGCCTTATTCTCGTCCAATTAGGGTTTTTAACCAATCTTGTGCATCCAATAAGTGATTTTGTGTAATTGTTTGAAAATTTAGGTCATTTTCGTCCTCCCAAGGCTTATTCTCGTCCAACTAGGGTTTTTAACCAATCTTGTGCATCCAATAAGTGATTTTGTGTCATTGGTTGAACATTTAGGTCATTTTCGTCCAATTAGGGTTTTTAACCAATCTTGTGCATCCAATAAGTGATTATGTCTCATTGGTTGAAAATTTAGGTCATTTTCGTCCTCCTAAGGCTTATTCTCGTCCAATTAGGGTTTTTAACCAATCTTGTGCATCCAATAAGTGATTTTGTGTCATTGGTTGAACATTTAGGTCATTTTCGTCCTATAGGGACTTATTCTCGTCCAATTAGGGTTTTTAACCAATCTTGTGCATCCAATAAGTGATTTTGTGTCATTGTTTGAACATTTAGGTCATTTTGGTCCTCCCAAGGCTTATTCTTGTCCAATTAGGGTTTTTAACCAATCTTGTGCATCCAATAAGTACATCTGTGTCATTGGTTGAACATTTAGGTCATTTTCGTCCTCCCAATGCTTATTCTCGTCCAATTAGGGTTTTTAACCAATCTTGTGCATCCAATAAGGTATTTTGTGTCATTGGTGGAACATTTAGGTCATTTTCGTCCTCCCAAGGCTTATTCTCGTCCAATTAGGGTTTTTAACCAATCTTGTGCATCCAATAAGTGATTTTGTGTAATTGTTCGAACATTTAGGTCATTTTCGTCCTCCCAAGCCTTATTCTCGTCCAATTAGGGTTTTTAACCAATCTTGTGCATCCAATAAGTACATCTGTGTTATTGGTTGAACATTTAGGTCATTTTCGTCCTCCCAAGGCCTATTCTCGTCCAATTAGGGTTTTTAACCAATCTTGTGCATCCAATAAGTGATTTTGTCTCATTGGTTGAAAATTTAGGTCATTTTCGTCCTCCTAAGGCTTATTCTCGTCCAATTAGGGTTTTTAACCAATCTTGTGCATCCAACAAGTGATTTTGTGTCATTGGTTGAACATTTAGGTCATTTTCGTCCTATAGGGACTTATTCACGTCCAATTAGGGTTTTTAACCAATCTTGTGCATCCAATAAGTACATTTGTGTCATTGGTTGAACATTTAGGTCATTTTCGTCCTCCCATGGCTTATTCTCGTCCAATTAGGGTTTTTAACCAATCTTGTGCATCCAATAAGTACATTTGTGTCATTGGTTGAACATTTAGGTCATTTTCGTCCTCCCAAGGCTTATTCTCGTCCAATTACTGTTTTTAACCAATCTTGTGCATCTAATAAGTACATTTGTGTCATTATTTTAACATTTAGGTCATTTTCGTCCTCCCAAGGCTATTCTCGTCCAATTAGGGTTTTTAACCAATCTTGTGCATCCAATAAGTGATTTTGTGTCATTGGTTGACTATTTAGGTCATTTTCGTCCTCCCAAGGCTTATTCTCGTCCAATTAGGGTTTTTAACCAATCTTGTGCATCCATTAAGTGATTTGGTGTCATTGGTTGAACATTTATGTCATTTTCGTCCTCCCAAGGCTTATTCTCGTCCAATTAGGGTTTTTAACCAATCTTGTGCATCCAATAAGTGATTTTGTGTCATTGGTTGAACATTTAGGTTATTTTCGTCCTCCCAAGGCTTATTCTCGTCCAATTAGGGTTTTTAACCATTCTTGTGCATCCAATAAGTACATTTATGTCATTGGTTGAACATTTAGGTCATTTTCGTCCTCCCAAGGCTTATTCTCGTCCAATTAGGGTTTTTAACCAATCTTGTGCATCCAATAAGTGATTTTGTGTCATTGGTTGAACATTTAGGTCATTTTCCTCCTCCCAAGGCTTATTCTCGTCCTATTAGGGTTTTTAACCAACCTTGTGAATCCAATAAATGATTTTGCGTCATTGGTTGAACATTTAGGTCATTTTCGTCCTCCCAAGGCTTATTCTCGTCCAATTAGGGTTTTTAACCAATCTTGTGCATCCAATAAGTGATTTTGTGTCATTGGTTGAACATTTAGGTCATTTTCGTCGTCCCAAGTCTTATTCTCGTCCAATTAGGGTTTTTAACCAATCTTGTGCATCCAATAAGTGATTTTGTGTCATTGGTTGAACATTTAGGTCATTATCGTCCTCCCAAGGCTTATTCTCGTCCAATTAGGGTTTTTAACCAATCTTGTGCATCCAATAAGTGATTTTGTGTCATTGGTTGAACATTTAGGTCATTTTCGTCCTCCCAAGGCTTATTCTCGTCCAATTAGGGTTTTTAACCAATCTTGTGCATCCAATAAGTGATTTTGTGTAATTGTTTGAACATTTAGGTCATTTTCGTCCTCCCAAGCCTTATTCTCGTCCAATTAGGGTTTTTAATCAATCTTGTGCATCCAATAAGATATTTTGTGTCATTGGTTGAACATTTAGGTCATTTTCTTCCTCCCAAGGCTTATTCTCGTCCAATTAGGGTTTTTAACCAATCTTGTACATCCAATAAGTGATTTTGTGTAATTGTTTGAACATTTAGGTCATTTTCGTCCTCCCAAGGCTTATTCTCGTCCAATTAGGGTTTTTAACCAATCTTGTGCATCCAATAAGTGATTTTGTGTAATTGTTTGAACATTTAGGTCATTTTCGTCCTCCCAAGCCTTATTCTCGTCCAATTAGGGTTTTTAATCAATCTTGTGCATCCAATAAGTGATTTTGTGTCATTGGTTGAACATTTAGGTCATTTTCGTCCTCCCAAGGCTTATTCTCGTCCAATTAGGGTTTTTAACCAATCTTGTGCATCCAATAAGTGATTTTGTGTCATTGGTTGAACATTTAGGTCATTTTCTTCCTCCCAAGGCTTATTCTCGTCCAATTAGGGTTTTTAACCAATCTTGTGCATCCATTAAGTACATTTGTGTCATTGGTTGAACATTTAGTTCATTTCGTCCTCCCAAGGCTTATTCTCGTCCAATTAGGGTTTTTAACCAATCTTGTGCATCCAATAAGTACATTTGTGTCATTGGTTGAACATTTAGGTCATTTTCGTCCTCCCAAGGCTTATTCTCGTCCAATTAGGGTTTTTAACCAATCTTGTGCATCCAATAAGTGATTTTGTGTCAGTGGTTGAACATTTAGGTCATTTTCGTCCTCCCAAGGCTTATTCTCGTCCAATTAGGGTTTTTAATTAATCTCGTGCATCCAATAAGTACATTTGTGTCGTTGGTTGAACATTTAAGTCATTTTCGTCCTCCCATGGCTTATTCTCGTCCAATTAGGGTTTTTAACCAATCTTGTGCATCCAATAAGTACATTTGTGTCATTGGTTGAACATTTAGGTCATTTTCGTCCTCCCAAGGCTTATTCTCGTCCAATTAGGGTTTTTAACCAATCTTGTGCATCCAATAAGGTATTTTGTGTCATTGGTTGAACATTTAGGTCATTTTCGTCCTCCCAATGCTTATTCTCGTCCAATTAGGGTTTTTAACCAATCTTGTGCATCCAATAAGTGATTTTGTGTAATTGTTTGAACATTTAGGTCATTTTCGTCCTCCCAAAGGCTTATTCTCGTCCAATTAGGGTTTTTAACCAATCTTGTGCATCCAACAAGTGATTTTGTGTCATTGGTTGAACATTTAGGTCATTTTCGTCCTATAGGGACTTATTCTCGTCCAATTAGGGTTTTTAACCAATCTTGTGCATCCAATAAGTGATTTTGTGTAATTGTTTGAACATTTAGGTCATTTTCGTCCTCCCAAGCCTTATTCTCGTCCAATTAGGGTTTTTAATCAATCTTGTGCATCCAATAAGGTATTTTGTGTCATTGGTTGAACATTTAGGTCATTTTCGTCCTCCCAAGCCTTATTCTCGTCCAATTAGGGTTTTTAACCAATCTTGTGCATCCAATAAGTGATTTTGTGT
>JBBPBP010000001.1:48372773-48412087 GCA_037974735.1 Cicer chorassanicum | reverse complement strand
TCCCAAGGCTTATTCTCGTCCAATTAGGGTTTTTAACCAATCTTGTGCATCCAATAAGTGATTTTGTGTCATTGGTTGAACATTTAGGTCATTTTCGTCGTCCCAAGGCTTATTTTCATCCAATTAGGGTTTTTAACCAATCTTGTGCATCCAATAAGTGATTTTGTGTCGTTGTTTGAACATTTAGGTCATTTTCGTCCTCCCAAGGCTTATTCTCCTCCAATTAGGGTTTTTAACCAATCTTGTGCATCCAATAAGTGATTTTGTGTCATTGGTTGAACATTTAGGTCATTTTCGTCATCCCAAAGCTTATTCTCGTCCAATTAGGATTTTTAACCAATCTTGTGCATTCAATAAGTACATTTGTGTCATTGGTTGAACATTTAGGTCATTTTCGTCCTCCCAAGGCTTATTCTCGTCCAATTAGGGTTTTTAACCAATCTTGTGCATCCAATAAGTGATTTTGTGTCATTGGTTGAACATTTAGGTCATTTTCGTCCTCCCAAGGCTTATTCTCGTCCAATTTGGGTTTTTAACCAATCTTGTGCATCCAATAAGCGATTTTGTGTCATTGGTTCAACATTTACGTCATTTTCATCCTCTCAAGGCTAATTCTAATTCAATTAGGGTTTTTAATCAATCTTGTGCATCCCACAAGTGAGTTTGTGTCATTGGTTGAACATTTAGGTCAATTTCGTCTTCCCTAGGCTTATTCTAATTCAATTAGGGTTTTTAACCAATCTTGTGCATCCAATAAGTGATTTTTTGTCATTGGTTGAACATTTAGGCCATTTTCGTCCTCCCTAGGCTTGTTCTAATCCAATTAGGGTTTTTAACCAATCTTGTGCATCCAATAAGTGATTTTGTGTCATTGGTTTAACATTTAGGCCATTTTCGTCCTCCCTAGGCTTATTCAAATCCAATTAGGGTTTTTAAATAATATTTGGCATCCAATAAGTGATTTTGTGTCATTGGTTGAACATTTATGTCATTTTTTCTCCTCCCTAGGCTTATTCTAATCCAATTAGGGTTTCTAACCAATCTTGTGCATCCAATAAGTGATTTTGTGTCATTGGTTGAACATTTAGGTCATTTTCGTCCTCCCAAAGCATATTCTAATTCAATTAGGGTTTTTAGTCAATCTTGTGCATCCAATAAGTGATTTTGTGTCATTGGTTGAACATTTAGATCAATTTCCTCCTCCCTAGGCTTGTTCTAATCCAATTAGGGTTTTTAACCAATCTTGTGCATCCAATAAGTGATTTTGTGTCATTGGTTGAACATTTAGGTCATTTTCGTCCTCCCTAGGCTTATTCAAATCCAATTAGGGTTTTTAAACAATATTTGGCATCCAATAAGTGATTTTGTGTCATTGGTTGAACATTTTGGTTATTTTCGTCCTCCCTAGGCTTATTCTAATTCAATTATGGTTTTTAACCAATCTTGTGCATCCAATAAGTGATTTTGTATCATTGGTTCAACATTTAGTTCATTTTCATCCTCCCAAGACTTATTCTAATCCAATTTGGGTTTTTAACCAATCTTGTGCATCGAATAAGTGATTTTGTGTCATTGGTTGAACATTTAGGCCATTTTCGTCCTCCCTAGGCTTGTTCTAATCCAATTAGGGTTTTTAACCAATCTTGTGCATCCAATAAGTAATTTTGGGTCATTGGTTGAACATTTAGGTCATTTTAGTCCTCCCTAGGCTTATTCAAATCCAAGTAGGGTTTTTAAATAATATTTGGCATCCAATAAGTGATTTTGTGTCATTGGTTGAATATTTAGGTTATTTTCGTCCTCCCTAGGCTTATTCTAATCCAATTAGGGTGTTTAACCAATCTTGTGCATTCAATAAGTGAGTTTGTGTAATTGGTTGAACATTTAGGTCATTTTCGTCCTCCCTAGGCTTATTCTAATCCAATTAGGGTTTTTAACCAATCTTGTGCATCCAATAAGTGATTTTGTGTCATTGGTTGAACATTTAGGCCATTTTCGTCCTCCCTAGGCTTGTTCTAATCCAATTAGGGTTTTTAACCAATCTTGTGCATCCAATAAGTGATTTTGTATCATTGGTTGAACATTTAGTTCATTTTCTTCCTCCTATGACTTATTCTAATCCAATTTGGGTTTTGAACCAATCTTGTTCATCCAATAAGTGATTTTGTGTCTTTGTTTGAACATTTAGGTTATTTTCGTACTGCCTAGGCTTATTCTCGTCCAATTAGGGTTTTTAACCAATCTTGTGCATCCAATAAGTACATTTGTGTCATTGGTTGAACATTTAGGTCATTTTTGTCATCCCAAGGCTTATTCTCGTCCAATTAGGGTTTTTAACCAATCTTGTGCATCCAATAAGTGATTTTGTGTCATTGGTTGAACATTTAGGTCATTTTCGTCGTCCCAAGGCTTATTCTCGTCCAATTAGGGTTTTTAACCAATCTTGTGCATGCAATAAGTGATTTTGTGTCGTTGTTTGAACATTTAGGTCATTTTCGTCCTCCCAAGGCTTATTCTCCTCCAATTAGGGTTTTTAACCAATCTTGTGCATCCAATAAGTGATTTTGTGTCATTGGTTGAACATTTAGGTCATTTTCGTCCTCCCAAGGCTTATTCTCGTCCATTTAGGGTTTTTAACCAATCTTGTGCATCCAATAAGTGATTTCGTGTCATTGGTTGAACATTTAGGTCATTTTCGTCCTCCCAAGGCTTATTCTCGTCCAATTAGGGTTTTTAACCAATCTTGTGCATCCAATAAGTGATTTTGTGTCATTGGTTGAACATTTAGGTCATTTTCGCCGTCCCAAGGCTTATTCTCATCCAATTAGGGTTTTTAACCAATCTTGTGCATCCAATAAGTGATTTTGTGTCGTTGTTTGAACATTTAGGTCATTTTCGTCCTCCCAAGGCTTATTCTCGTCCAATTAGGGTTTTTAACCAATCTTGTGCATCCAATAAGTGATTTTGTGTCATTGGTTGAACATTTAGGTCATTTTCGTCGTCCCAAGGCTTATTCTCATCCAATTAGGGTTTTTAACCAATCTTGTGCATCCAATAAGTACTTTTGTGACATTGGTTGAACATTTAGGTCATTTTCGTCCTCCCTAGACTTATTCACGTTCAATTAGGGTTTTTAACCAATCTTGTGCATCCAATAAGTGATTTTGTGTCATTGTTTGAACATTTAGGTTATTTTCGTCCTCCCAAGGCTTATTCTCGTCCAATTAGGGTTTTTAACCAATCTTGTGCATCCAATAAGTACATTTGTCTCATTGGTTGAACATTTAGGTCATTTTCGTCATCCCAAGGCTTATTCTCGTCCAATTAGGGTTTTTAACCAATCTTGTGCATCCAATAAGTGATTTTGTGTCATTGGTTGAACATTTAGGTCATTTTCGTCGTCCCAAGGCTTATTCTCATCCAATTAGGGTTTTTAACCAATCTTGTGCATCCAATAAGTGATTTTCTGTCGTTGTTTGAACATTTAGGTCATTTTCGTCCTCCCAAGGCTTATTCTCCTCCAATTAGGGTTTTTAACAAATCTTGTGCATCCAATAAGTACTTTTGTGACATTGGTTGAACATTTAGGTCATTTTCTTCCTCCCTAGACTTATTCACGTTCAATTAGGGTTTTTAACCAATCTTGTGCATCCAATAAATGATTTTGTGTCATTGTTTGAACATTTAGGTAATTTTTGTCCTCCCAAGGCTTATTCTCCTCCAATTAGGGTTTTTAACCAATCTTGTGCATCCAATAAGTGATTTTGTGTCATTGGTTGAACATTTAGGTCATTTTCGTCATCCCAAGGCTTATTCTCGTCCAATTAGGGTTTTTAACCAATCTTGTGCATCCAATAAGTACATTTGTGTCTTTGGTTGAACATTTAGGTCATTTTCGTCCTCCCAAGGCTTATTCTCGTCCAATTACGGTTTTTAACCAATCTTGTGCATCCAATACGTGATTTTGTGTCATTGGTTGAACATTTAGGTCATTTTCGTCCTCCCTAGGATTATTCTCGTCCAATTAGGGTTTTTAACCAATCTTGTGCATCCAATAAGTGATATTTTGTCATTGTTTTAACATTTAGGTCATTTTCGTCTTCCCAAGGCTTATTCTCCTCCAATTAGGGTTTTTAACCAATCTTGTGCATCCAATAAGTGATTTTGTGTCATTGGTTGAACATTTAGGTCATTTTCGTCATCCCAAGGCTTATTCTCGTCCAATTAGGGTTTTTAACCAATCTTGTGCATCCAATAAGTACATTTGTGTCTTTGGTTGAACATTTAGGTCATTTTCATCCTCCCAAGGCTTATTCTCGTCCAATTACGGTTTCTAACCAATCTTGTGCATCCAATAAGTGATTTTGTGCCATAGTTTGAACATTTAGGTCATTTTCGTCCTCCCAAGGCTTATTCTCGTCCAATTAAGGTTTTTAACCAATTTTGTGCATCCAATAAGTACTTTTGTGTCATTGGTTGAACATTTAGGTCATTTTTGCCTCCCAAGGATTATTCTCGTCCAATTAGGGTTTTTAACCAATCTTGTGCATCCAATAAGTGATTTTGTGTCATTGGTTGAACATTTAGGTCATTTTCGTCCTCCCAAGGCTTATTCTCGTCCAATTAGGGTTTTTAACCAATCTTGTGCATCCAATAAGTGATTTTGTGTCATTGTTTGAACATTTAAGTTATTTTCGTCCTCCCAAGGCTTATTCTCGTCCAATTAGGGTTTTTAACCAATCTTGTGCATCCAATAAGTACATTTGTGTCATTGGTTGAACATTTAGGTCATTTTCATCCTCCCAAGGCTTATTCTCGTCCAATTAGGGTTTTGAACCAATCTTGTGCATCCAATAAGTGATTTTATGTCTTTGTTTGAACATTTAGGTTATTTTCGTACTCCCAAGGCTTATTCTTGTCCAATTAGGGTTTTTAACCAATCTTGTGCATGCAATAAGTACATTTGTGTCATTGGTTGAACATTTAGGTCATTTTCGTCATCCCAAGGCTTATTCTCGTCCAATTAGGGTTTTTAATCAATCTTGTGCATCCAATAAGTGATTTTGTGTCATTGGTTGAACATTTAGGTCATTTTCGTCGTCCCAAGGCTTATTCTCATCCAATTAGGGTTTTTAACCAATCTTGTGCATCCAATAAGTACTTTTGTGACATTAGTTGAACATTTAGGTCATTTTCGTCCTCCCTAGACTTATTCACGTTCAATTATGGTTTTTAACCAATCTTGTGCATCCAATAAGTGATTTTGTGTCATTGTTTGAATATTTAGGTTATTTTCGTCCTCCCAAGGCTTATTCTCGTCCAATTAGGGTTTTTAACCAATCTTGTGCATCCAATAAGTACATTTGTGTCATTGGTTGAACATTTAGGTCATTTTCGTCCTCCCAAGGCTTATTCTTATCCAATTAGGGTTTTTAACCAATCTTGTGCATCCAATAAGTACATTTGTGTCATTGGTTGAACATTTAGGTCATTTTCGTCCTCCCAAGGCTTATTCTCGTCCAATTAGGGTTTTTAACCAATCTTGTGCATCCAATAAGTGATTTTGTGTCATTGGTTGAACATTAAGGTCATTTTCGTCGTCCGAAGGCTTATTCTCGTCCAATTAGGGTTTTTAACCAATCTTGTGCATCCAATAAGTACATTTGTGTCATTGGTTGAATATTTAGGTCATTTTCATCCTCCCTAGGCTTTTTCTCGTCCAATTAGGGTTTTTAACCAATCTTGTGCATCCAATAAGTACATTTGTGTCATTGGTTGAACATTTAGGTCATTTTCGTCCTCCCAAGGCTTATTCTCGTCCAATTAGGGTTTTTAACCAATCTTATGCATCCAATAAGTACATTTGTGTCATTGGCCGAACATTTAGGTCATTTTCGTACTCCCTAGGCTTATTCTCGTCCAATTAGGGTTTTTCACCAATCTTGTGCATCCAATAAGTACATTTGTGTCATTGGTTGAACATTTAGGTCATTTTTCTCATCCCAAGGCTTATTCTCGTCCAATTAGGGTTTTTAACCAATCTTGTGCATCCAATAAGTGATTTTGTGTCATTGGTTGAACATTTAGGTCATTTTCGTCGTCCAAAGGCTTATTCTCGTCCAATTAGGGTTTTTAACCAATCTTGTGCATCCAATAAGTGATTTTGTGTCGTTGTTTGAACATTTAGGTCATTTTCGTCCTCCCAAGGCTTATTCTCCTCCAATTAGGGTTTTTAACCAATCTTGTGCATCCAATAAGTGATTTTGTGTCATTGGTTGAACATTTAGGTCATTTTCGTCATCCCAAGGCTTATTCTCGTCCAATTAGGGTTTTTAACCAATCTTGTGCATCCAATAAGTACATTTGTGTCATTGGTTGAACATTTAGGTCATTTTCGTCCTCAAAAGGCTTATTCTCCTCCAATTAGGGTTTTTAACCAATCTTGTGCATCCAATAAGTGATTTTGTGTCATTGTTGGAACATTTAGGTCATTTTCGTCCTCCCAAGGGTTATTCTCGTCCAATTAGGGTTTTTAACCAATCTTGTGCATCCAATAAGTACTTTTGTGACATTGGTTGAACATTTAGGTCATTTTCGTCCTCCCTAGACTTATTCACGTTCAATTAGGGTTTTTAACCAATCTTGTGCATCCAATAAGTGATTTTGTGTCATTGTTTGAATATTTAGGTTATTTTCGTCCTCCCAAGGCTTATTCTCGTCCAATTAGGGTTTTTAACCAATCTTGTGCATCCAATAAGTACATTTGTGTCATTGGTTGAACATTTAGGTCATTTTCGTCCTCAAAAGGCTTATTCTCCTCCAATTAGGGTTTTTAACCAATCTTGTGCATCCAATAAGTGATTTTGTGTCATTGTTTGAACATTTAGGTCATTTTCATCCTCCCAAGGCTTATTCTCGTCCAATTAGGGTTTTTAACCAATCTTGTGCATCCAATAAGTGATTTTGTGTCATTGGTTGAACATTTAGGTCATTTTCGTCATCCCAAGGCTTATTCTCGTCCAATTAGGGTTTTTAACCAATCTTGTGCATCCAACAAGTGATTTTGTGTCATTGGTTGAACATTTAGGTCATTTTCTTCCTCCCAAGGCTTATTCTCGTCCAATTAGGGTTTTAAACCAATCTTGTGCATCCAATAAGTACATTTGTGTCAGTGGTTGAACATTTAGGTCATTTTCGTCCTCCCAAGGCTTATTCTTGTCCAATTAGGGTTTTTAACCAATCTTGTGCATCCAATAAGTGATTTTGTGTCATTGGTTGAACATTTAGGTCATTTTCGTCCTCCCAAGGCTTATTCTCGTCTAATTAGGATTTTTAACCAATCTTGTGCATCCAATAAGTGATTTTGTGTCATTGGTTGAACATTTAGGTCATTTTCGTCCTCCCAAGGCTTATTCTCGTCCAATTAGGGTTTTTAACCAATCTTGTGCATCCAATAAGTGATTTTGTGTCATTGGTTGAACATTTAGGTCATTTTCATCCTCCCAAGGATTATTGTCGTCCAACAGGGATTTTAACCAATCTTGTGCATACAATAAGTGATTTTCTGTCATTGGTTTAACATTTAGGACATTTTCGTCCTCCCTAAGCTTATTCTCGTCCAATTATGGTTTTTAACCAATCTTGTGCATCCAATAAGTACATTTGTGTCATTGGTTGAACATTTAGGTCATTTTCGTCCTCCCAAGGCTTATTCTCGTCCAATTAGGGTTTTTAACCAATCTTGTGCATCCAATAAGTGATTTTGTGTCATTGGTTGAACATTTAGGTCATTTTCGCCCTCCTTAGGCTTATTCTCGTCCAATTAGAAATTTTAAAAAATCTTGTGCATCCAATAAGTGATTTTGTGCCATACGTTGAACATTTAGGTCATTTTCGTCCTCCCAAGTCTTATTCTCGTCCAATAGGGTTTTTAACCAATCTTGTGCATCCAATAAGTACATTTGTGTCATTGGTTGAACATTTAGGTCATTTTCGTCCTTCCAAGGCTTATTCTCGTCCAATTAGGGTTTTTAACCAATCTTGTGCATCCAATAAGTGATTTTGTGTCGTTGGTTGAACATTTAGGTCATTTTCGTTCTCCCAAGGATTATTCTCGTCCAATTAGGGGTTTTAACCAATCTTGTGCATCCAATAAGTACATTTGTGTCATTGGTTGAACATTTAGGTCATTTTCGTCCTCCCAAGGCTTATTCTCGTCCAATTAGGGTTTTTAACCAATCTTGTGCATCCAATAAGTGATTTTGTGTCATTGGTTGAACATTTAGGTCATTTTTGTCCTCCCTAGCCTTATTCTCTTCCAATTAGGGTTTTTAACTTATCTTGTGCATCCAATAAGTGATTTTGTGTCATTGGTTGAACATTTAGGTCATTTTCGTCCTCCCTAGGCTTATTCTCGTCCAATTATGGTTTTTAACCATTCTTGTGCATCCAATAAGTGATTTTGTGCCATTGATTGAACATTTAGGTCATTTTCGTCATCCCAAGGCTAATTCTCGTCCAATAGGGTTTTTAACCAATCTTGTGCATCCAATAAGTACATTTGTGTCATTGGTTGAACATTTAGGTCATTTTCGTCCTCCCAAGGCTTATTCTCGTCCAATTAGGGTTTTTAACCAATCTTGTGCATCCAATAAGTGATTTTGTGTCATTGGTTGAACATTTAGGTCATTTTCTTCCTCCCAAGGCTTATTCTCGTCCAATTTGGGTTTTTAACCAATCTTGTGCATCCTATAAGTGATTTTGTGTCATTGGTTGTACATTTAGGTCATTTTCGTCCTCCCAAGGCTTATTCTTGTCCAATTAGGGTTTTTAACCAATCTTGTGCATCCATTAAGTACATTTGTGTCATTGGTTGAACATTTAGTTCATTTCGTCCTCCCAAGGCTTATTCTCGTCCAATTAGGGTTTTTAACCAATCTTGTGCATCCAATAAGTACATTTGTGTCATTGGTTGAACATTTAGGTCATTTTCGTCCTCCCAAGGCTTATTCTCGTCCAATTAGGGTTTTTAACCAATCTTGTGCATCCAATAAGTGATTTTGTGTCATTGGTTGAACATTTAGGTCATTTTCTTCCTCCCATGGCTTATTCTCGTCCAATTAGGGTTTTTAACCAATCTTGTGCATCCAATAAGTACATTTGTGTCATTGGTTGAACATTTAGGTCATTTTCGTCCTCCCAAGGCTTATTCTCGTCCAATTAGGGTTTTTTAACCTATCTTGTGCATCCAATAAGTACATTTGTGTCATTGGTTGAACATTTAGGTCATTTTCGTCCTCCCAAGGCTTATTCTCGTCCAATTAGGGTTTTTAACCAATCTTGTGCATCCAATAAGTGATTTTGTGTCATTGGTTGAACATTTAGGTCATTTTCGTCCTCCAAAGGCTTATTCTTGTCCAATTTGGGTTTTTAACCAATCTTGTGCATCCAATAAGTGATTTTGTGTCATTGGTTGAACATTTAGGTCATTTTCGTCCTCCCAAGGCTTATTCTCGTCCAATTAGGGTTTTTAACCAATTTTGTGCATCCAATAAGTGATTTTGTGTCATTGGTTGAACATTTAGTTCATTTTCGTCCTCCCAAGGCTTATTGTCATCCAATTAGGGTTTTTAACCAATCTTGTGCATACAATAAGTGATTTTGTGTCATTGGTTGAACATTTAGGACATTTTTGTCCTCCCTAAGCTTATGCTCGTCCAATTATGGTTTTTAACCAATCTTGTGCATCCAATAAGTACATTTGTGTCATTGGTTGAACATTTAGGTCATTTTCGTCCTCCCAAGGCTTATTCTCGTCCAATTAGGGTTTTTAACCAATCTTGTGCATCCAATAAGTGATTTTGTGTCATTGGTTGAACATTTAGGTCATTTTTGTCCTCCCTAGCCTTATTCTCTTCCAATTAGGGTTTTTAACTTATCTTGTGCATCCAATAAGTGATTTTGTGTCATTGGTTGAACATTTAGGTCATTTTCGTCCTCCCTAGGCTTATTCTCGTCCAATTATGGTTTTTAACCATTCTTGTGCATCCAATAAGTGATTTTGTGCCATTGATTGAACATTTAGGTCATTTTCGTCATCCCAAGGCTAATTCTCGTCCAATAGGGTTTTTAACCAATCTTGTGCATCCAATAAGTACATTTGTGTCATTGGTTGAACATTTAGGTCATTTTCGTCCTCCCAAGGCTTATTCTCGTCCAATTAGGGTTTTTAACCAATCTTGTGCATCCAATAAGTGATTTTGTGTCATTGGTTGAACATTTAGGTCATTTTCTTCCTCCCAAGGCTTATTCTCGTCCAATTTGGGTTTTTAACCAATCTTGTGCATCCTATAAGTGATTTTGTGTCATTGGTTGTACATTTAGGTCATTTTCGTCCTCCCAAGGCTTATTCTTGTCCAATTAGGGTTTTTAACCAATCTTGTGCATCCATTAAGTACATTTGTGTCATTGGTTGAACATTTAGTTCATTTCGTCCTCCCAAGGCTTATTCTCGTCCAATTAGGGTTTTTAACCAATCTTGTGCATCCAATAAGTACATTTGTGTCATTGGTTGAACATTTAGGTCATTTTCGTCCTCCCAAGGCTTATTCTCGTCCAATTAGGGTTTTTAACCAATCTTGTGCATCCAATAAGTGATTTTGTGTCATTGGTTGAACATTTAGGTCATTTTCTCCCTCCCAAGGCTTATTCTCGTCCAATTAGGGTTTTTAACCAATCTTGTGCATCCAATAAGTACATTTGTGTCATTGGTTGAACATTTAGGTCATTTTCGTCCTCCCAAGGCTTATTCTCGTCCAATTAGGGTTTTTAACCAATCTTGTGCATCCAATAAGTACATTTGTGTTGTTGGTTGAACATTTAGGTCATTTTCGTCCTCCCAAGGCTTATTCTCGTCCAATTAGGGTTTTTAACCAATCTTGTGCATCCAATAAGTACATTTGTGTCATTGGTTGAACATTTAGGTCATTTTCGTCCTCCCAAGGCTTATTCTCGTCCAATTAGATTTTTTAACCAATCTTGTGCATCCAATAAGTACATTTGTGTCATTGGTTGAACATTTAGGTCATTTTCGTCCTCCCAAGGCTTATTCTCGTCCAATTAGGGTTTTTAACCAATCTTGTGCATCCAATAAGTGATTTTGTGTCATTGGTTGAACATTTAGGTCATTTTCGTCCTCCCAAGGCTTATTCTCGTCCAATTATGGTTTTGAACCAATCTTGTGCATCCAATAAGTGATTTTGTGTCATTGTTTGAACATTTAAGTTATTTTCGTCCTCCCAAGGCTTATTCTCGTCCAATTAGGGTTTTTAACCAATCTTGTGCATCCAATAAGTACATTTGTGTCATTGGTTGAACATTTAGGTCATTTTCGTCCTCCCAAGGCTTATTCTCGTCCAATTAAGGTTTTGAACCAATCTTGTTCATCCAATAAGTGATTTTGTGTCTTTGTTTGAACATTTAGGTTATTTTCGTACTCCCTAGGCTTATTCTCGTCCAATTAGGGTTTTTAACCAATCTTGTGCATCCAATAAGTACATTTGTGTCATTGGTTGAACATTTAGGTCATTTTTGTCATCCCAAGGCTTATTCTCGTCCAATTAGGGTTTTTAACCAATCTTGTGCATCCAATAAGTGATTTTGTGTCATTGGTTGAACATTTAGGTCATTTTCGTCGTCCCAAGGCTTATTCTCGTCCAATTAGGGTTTTTAACCAATCTTGTGCATGCAATAAGTGATTTTGTGTCGTTGTTTGAACATTTAGGTCATTTTCGTCCTCCCAAGGCTTATTCTCCTCCAATTAGGGTTTTTAACCAATCTTGTGCATCCAATAAGTGATTTTGTGTCATTGGTTGAACATTTAGGTCATTTTCGTCATCCCAAAGTTTATTCTCGTCCAATTAGGATTTTTAACCAATCTTGTGCATTCAATAAGTACATTTGTGTCATTGGTTGAACATTTAGGTCATTTTCGTCCTCCCAAGGCTTATTCTCGTCCAATTAGGGTTTTTAACCAATCTTGTGCATCCAATAAGTGATTTTGTGTCATTGGTTGAACATTTAGGTCATTTTCGTCGTCCCAAGGCTTATTCTCGTCCAATTAGGGTTTTTAACCAATCTTGTGCATCCAATAAGTGATTTTGTGTCGTTGTTTGAACATTTAGGTCATTTTCGTCATCCCAAGGCTTATTCTCGTCCAATTAGGGTTTTTAACCAATCTTGTGCATCCAATAAGTACATTTGTGTCATTGGTTGAACATTTAGGTCATTTTCGTCCTCCCAATGCTTATTCTCGTCCAATTAGGGTTTTTAACCAATATTGTGCATCCAATAAGTGATTTTGTGTCATTGGTTGAACATGTAGGTCATTTTCGTCCTCCCAAGGCTTATTCTCGTCCAATTAGGGTTTTTAACCAATCTTGTGCATCCAATAAGTACATTTGTGTCATTGGTTGAACATTTATGTCATTTTCGTCCTCCCAAGGCTTATTCTTGTCCAATTAGGGTTCTTAACCAATCTTGTGCATCCAATAAGTACATTTGTGTCATTGGTTGAACATTTAGGTCATTTTCGTCCTCCCAAGGCTTATTCTCGTCCAATTAGGGTTTTTAACCAATCTTGTGCATCCAATAAGTGATTTTGTGTCATTGGTTGAACATTTAGGTCATTTTCGTCCTCCCAAGGCTTATTCTCGTCCAATTAGGGTTTTTAACCAATCTTGTGCATCCAATAAGTACATTTGTGTCATTGGTTGAACATTTAGGTCATTTTCGTCCTCCCAAGGCTTTTTCTCGTCCAATTAGGGTTTTTAACCAATCTTGTGCATCCAATAAGTACATTTGTGTCATTGGTTGAACATTTAGGTCATTTTCGTCCTCCCAAGGTTTATTCTCCTCCAATTAGGGTTTTTAACCAATCTTGTGCATCCAATAAGAACATTTGTGTCATTGGTTGAACATTTAGGTCATTTTCGTCCTTCCAAGGCTTATTCTCGTCCAATTAGGGTTTTTAACCAATCTTGTGCATCCAATAAGTACATTTGTGTCATTGGTTGAACATTTAGGTCATTTTCGTCCTCCCAAGGCTTATTCTCGTCCAATTAGGGTTTTTAACCAATCTTGTGCATCCAATAAGCGATTTTGTGTCATTGGTTCAACATTTAGGTCATTTTCATCCTCTCAAGGCTAATTCTAATTCAATTAGGGTTTTTAATCAATCTTGTGCATCCCACAAGTGAGTTTGTGTCATTGGTTGAACATTTAGGTCAATTTCGTCTTCCCTAGGCTTATTCTAATTCAATTAGGGTTTTTAACCAATCTTGTGCATCCAATAAGTGATTTTTTGTCATTGGTTGAACATTTAGGCCATTTTCGTCCTCCCTAGGCTTGTTCTAATCCAATTAGGGTTTTTAACCAATCTTGTGCATCCAATAAGTGATTTTGTGTCATTGGTTTAACATTTAGGCCATTTTCGTCCTCCCTAGGCTTATTCAAATCCAATTAGGGTTTTTAAATAATATTTGGCATCCAATAAGTGATTTTGTGTCATTGGTTGAACATTTATGTCATTTTTTCTCCTCCCTAGGCTTATTCTAATCCAATTAGGGTTTCTAACCAATCTTGTGCATCCAATAAGTGATTTTGTGTCATTGGTTGAACATTTAGGTCATTTTCGTCCTCCCAAAGCATATTCTAATTCAATTAGGGTTTTTAGTCAATCTTGTGCATCCAATAAGTGATTTTGTGTCATTGGTTGAACATTTAGATCAATTTCCTCCTCCCTAGGCTTGTTCTAATCCAATTAGGGTTTTTAACCAATCTTGTGCATCCAATAAGTGATTTTGTGTCATTGGTTGAACATTTAGGTCATTTTCGTCCTCCCTAGGCTTATTCAAATCCAATTAGGGTTTTTAAACAATATTTGGCATCCAATAAGTGATTTTGTGTCATTGGTTGAACATTTTGGTTATTTTCGTCCTCCCTAGGCTTATTCTAATTCAATTATGATTTTTAACCAATCTTGTGCATCCAATAAGTGATTTTGTATCATTGGTTGAACATTTAGGTCATTTTCGTCCTCCCAAAGCTTATTCTAATTCAATTAGGGTTTTTAATCAATCTTGTGCATCCAATAAGTGATTTTGTGTCATTGGTTGAACATTTAGATCAATTTCCTCCTCCCTAGGCTTGTTCTAATCCAATTAGGGTTTTTAACCAATCTTGTGCATCCAATAAGTGATTTTGTGTCATTGGTTGAACATTTAGGTCATTTTCGTCCTCCCTAGGCTTATTCAAATCCAATTAGGGGTTTTAAACAATATTTGGCATCCAATAAGTGATTTTGTGTCATTGGTTGAACATTTAGGTCATTTTCGTCCTCCCTAGGCTTATTCTAATCCAATTAGGGTTTTTAACCAATCTTGTGCATCCAATAAGTGATTTTGTGTCATTGGTTGAACATTTAGGTCAATTTCGTCTTCCCTAGGGTTATTCTAATTCAATTAGGGTTTTTAACCAATCTTGTGCATCGAATAAGTGATTTTGTGTCATTGGTTGAACATTTAGGCCATTTTCGTCCTCCCTAGGCTTGTTCTAATCCAATTAGGGTTTTTAACCAATCTTGTGCATCCAATAAGTAATTTTGGGTCATTGGTTGAACATTTAGGTCATTTTAGTCCTCCCTAGGCTTATTCAAATCCAAGTAGGGTTTTTAAATAATATTTGGCATCCAATAAGTGATTTTGTGTCATTGGTTGAATATTTAGGTTATTTTCGTCCTCCCTAGGCTTATTCTAATCCAATTAGGGTGTTTAACCAATCTTGTGCATTCAATAAGTGAGTTTGTGTAATTGGTTGAACATTTAGGTCATTTTCGTCCTCCCTAGGCTTATTCTAATCCAATTAGGGTTTTTAACCAATCTTGTGCATCCAATAAGTGATTTTGTGTCATTGGTTGAACATTTAGGCCATTTTCGTCCTCCCTAGGCTTGTTCTAATCCAATTAGGGTTTTTAACCAATCTTGTGCATCCAATAAGTGATTTTGTATCATTGGTTGAACATTTAGTTCATTTTCTTCCTCCTATGACTTATTCTAATCCAATTTGGGTTTTTAACCAATCTTGTGCATCCAATAAGTGATTTTGTGTCATTGGTTGAACATTTAGGCCATTTTCGTCCTCCCTAGGCTTGTTCTAATCCAATTAGGGTTTTTAACCAATCTTGTGCATCCAATAAGTGATTTTGTGTCATTGGTTGAACATTTAGGTCATTTTCGTTCTCCCTAGGTTTATTCAAATCCGATTAGGGGTTTTAAAAAATATTTGGCATCCAATAAGTGATTTTGGTCATTGGTTGAACATTTAGGTCATTTACGTCCTCCCTAGGCTTATTCTAATCTAATTAGGGTTTTTAACCAATCTTGTGCATCCAATAAGCGATTTTGTGTCATTGGTTCAACATTTAGGTCATTTTCAACCTCTCAAGGCTAATTCTAATTCAATTAGGGTTTTTAATCAATCTTGTGCATCCCACAAGTGAGTTTGTGTCATTGGTTGAACATTTAGGTCAATTTCGTCTTCCCTAGGCTTATTCTAATTCAATTAGGGTTTTTAACCAATCTTGTGCATCCAATAAGTGATTTTTTGTCATTGGTTGAACATTTAGGCCATTTTCGTCCTCCCTAGGCTTGTTCTAATCCAATTAGGGTTTTTAACCAATCTTGTGCATCCAATAAGTGATTTTGTGTCATTGGTTTAACATTTAGGCCATTTTCGTCCTCCCTAGGCTTATTCAAATCCAATTAGGGTTTTTAAATAATATTTGGCATCCAATAAGTGATTTTGTGTCATTGGTTGAACATTTATGTCATTTTTTCTCCTCCCTAGGCTTATTCTAATCCAATTAGGGTTTCTAACCAATCTTGTGCATCCAATAAGTGATTTTGTGTCATTGGTTGAACATTTAGGTCATTTTCGTCCTCCCAAAGCATATTCTAATTCAATTAGGGTTTTTAGTCAATCTTGTGCATCCAATAAGTGATTTTGTGTCATTGGTTGAACATTTAGATCAATTTCCTCCTCCCTAGGCTTGTTCTAATCCAATTAGGGTTTTTAACCAATCTTGTGCATCCAATAAGTGATTTTGTGTCATTGGTTGAACATTTAGGTCATTTTCGTCCTCCCTAGGCTTATTCAAATCCAATTAGGGTTTTTAAACAATATTTGGCATCCAATAAGTGATTTTGTGTCATTGGTTGAACATTTTGGTTATTTTCGTCCTCCCTAGGCTTATTCTATTTCAATTATGGTTTTTAACCAATCTTGTGCATCCAATAAGTGATTTTGTATCATTGGTTCAACATTTAGTTCATTTTCATCCTCCCAAGACTTATTCTAATCCAATTTGGGTTTTTAACCAATCTTGTGCATCGAAAAAGTGATTTTGTGTCATTGGTTGAACATTTAGGCCATTTTCGTCCTCCCTAGGCTTATTCTATTTCAATTATGGTTTTTAACCAATCTTGTGCATCCAATAAGTGATTTTGTATCATTGGTTCAACATTTAGTTCATTTTCATCCTCCCAAGACTTATTCTAATCCAATTTGGGTTTTTAACCAATCTTGTGCATCGAATAAGTGATTTTGTGTCATTGGTTGAACATTTAGGCCATTTTCGTCCTCCCTAGGCTTGTTCTAATCCAATTAGGGTTTTTAACCAATCTTGTGCATCCAATAAGTGATTTCGTGTCATTGGTTGAACATTTAGGTCATTTCCTCCCCCCTAGGCGTATTCAAATCCAATTAGGGGTTTTAAACAATATTTGGCATCCAATAAGTGATTTTGTGTCATTGGTTGAACATTTAGGTTATTTTCGTCCTCCCTAGGCTTGTTCTAATTCAATCAGGGTTTTTAACCAATCTTGTTCATCCAATAAGTGATTTTGTGTCATTGGTTGAACATTTAGGTCATTTTCGTCCTCCCTAGGCTTATTCAAATCCAATTAGGGGTTTCAAACAATATTTGGCATCCAATAAGTGATTTTGTGTCATTGGTTGAACATTTAGGTCATTTTCGTCCTCCCTAGGCTTATTCTAATCCAATTAGGGTTTTTAACCAATCTTGTGCATCCAATAAGTGATTTTGTGTCGTTGGTTGAACATTTAGGTCAATTTCGTCTTCCCTAGGGTTATTCTAATTCAATTAGGGTTTTTAACCAATCTTGTGCATCGAATAAGTGATTTTGTGTCATTGGTTGAACATTTAGGCCATTTTCGTCCTCCCTAGGCTTGTTCTAATCCAATTAGGGTTTTTAACCAATCTTGTGCATCCAATAAGTAATTTTGGGTCATTGGTTGAACATTTAGGTCATTTTAGTCCTCCCTAGGCTTATTCAAATCCACTTAGGGTTTTTAAATAATATTTGGCATCCAATAAGTGATTTTGTGTCATTGGTTGAATATTTAGGTTATTTTCGTCCTCCCTAGGCTTATTCACATCCAATTAGGGTGTTTAACCAATCTTGTGCATTCAATAAGTGAGTTTGTGTCATTGGTTGAACATTTAGGTCATTTTCGTCCTCCCTAGGCTTATTCTAATCCAATTAGGGTTTTTAACCAATCTTGTGCATCCAATAAGTGATTTTATGTCATTGGTTGAACATTTAGGTCATTTTCGTCCTCCCTAGGCTTATTCTAATCCAATTAGTGTTTCTAACCAATCTTGTGCATCCAATAAGTGATTTTGTGTCATTGGTTGAACATTTAGGTCATTTTCGTCCTCCCAAAGCTTATTCTAATTCAATTAGGGTTTTTAATCAATCTTGTGCATCCAATAAGTGATTTTGTGTCATTGGTTGAACATTTAGATCAATTTCCTTCTCCCTAGGCTTGTTCTAATCCAATTAGGGTTTTTAACCAATCTTGTGCATCCAATAAGTAATTTTGGGTCATTGGTTGAACATTTAGGTCATTTTAGTCCTCCCTAGGCTTATTCAAATCCACTTAGGGTTTTTAAATAATATTTGGCATCCAATAAGTGATTTTGTGTCATTGGTTGAATATTTAGGTTATTTTCGTCCTCCCTAGGCTTATTCACATCCAATTAGGGTGTTTAACCAATCTTGTGCATTCAATAAGTGAGTTTGTGTCATTGGTTGAACATTTAGGTCATTTTCGTCCTCCCTAGGCTTATTCTAATCCAATTAGGGTTTTTAACCAATCTTGTGCATCCAATAAGTGATTTTATGTCATTGGTTGAACATTTAGGTCATTTTCGTCCTCCCTAGGCTTATTCTAATCCAATTAGGGTTTCTAACCAATCTTGTGCATCCAATAAGTGATTTTGTGTCATTGGTTGAACATTTAGGTCATTTTCGTCCTCCCAAAGCTTATTCTAATTCAATTAGGGTTTTTAATCAATCTTGTGCATCCAATAAGTGATTTTGTGTCATTGGTTGAACATTTAGGTCATTTTCGTCCTCCCTAGGCTTATTCAAATCCAATTAGGGTTTTTAAACAATATTTGGCATCCAATAAGTGATTTTGTGTCATTGGTTGAACATTTTGGTTATTTTCGTCCTCCCTAGGCTTATTCTATTTCAATTATGGTTTTTAACCAATCTTGTGCATCCAATAAGTGATTTTGTATCATTGGTTCAACATTTAGTTCATTTTCATCCTCCCAAGACTTATTCTAATCCAATTTGGGTTTTTAACCAATCTTGTGCATCGAATAAGTGATTTTGTGTCATTGGTTGAACATTTAGGCCATTTTCGTCCTCCCTAGGCTTATTCTATTTCAATTATGGTTTTTAACCAATCTTGTGCATCCAATAAGTGATTTTGTATCATTGGTTCAACATTTAGTTCATTTTCATCCTCCCAAGACTTATTCTAATCCAATTTGGGTTTTTAACCAATCTTGTGCATCGAATAAGTGATTTTGTGTCATTGGTTGAACATTTAGGCCATTTTCGTCCTCCCTAGGCTTGTTCTAATCCAATTAGGGTTTTTAACCAATCTTGTGCATCCAATAAGTGATTTCGTGTCATTGGTTGAACATTTAGGTCATTTCCTCCCCCCTAGGCTTATTCAAATCCAATTAGGGGTTTTAAACAATATTTGGCATCCAATAAGTGATTTTGTGTCATTGGTTGAACATTTAGGTTATTTTCGTCCTCCCTAGGCTTGTTCTAATTCAATCAGGGTTTTTAACCAATCTTGTTCATCCAATAAGTGATTTTGTGTCATTGGTTGAACATTTAGGTCATTTTCGTCCTCCCTAGGCTTATTCAAATCCAATTAGGGGTTTTAAACAATATTTGGCATCCAATAAGTGATTTTGTGTCATTGGTTGAACATTTAGGTCATTTTCGTCCTCCCTAGGCTTATTCTAATCCAATTAGGGTTTTTAACCAATCTTGTGCATCCAATAAGTGATTTTGTGTCGTTGGTTGAACATTTAGGTCAATTTCATCTTCCCTAGGGTTATTCTAATTCAATTAGGGTTTTTAACCAATCTTGTGCATCGAATAAGTGATTTTGTGTCATTGGTTGAACATTTAGGCCATTTTCGTCCTCCCTAGGCTTGTTCTAATCCAATTAGGGTTTTTAACCAATCTTGTGCATCCAATAAGTAATTTTGGGTCATTGGTTGAACATTTAGGTCATTTTAGTCCTCCCTAGGCTTATTCAAATCCAATTAGGGTTTTTAAATAATATTTGGCATCCAATAAGTGATTTTGTGTCATTGGTTGAATATTTAGGTGATTTTCGTCCTCCCTAGGCTTATTCTAATCCAATTAGGGTGTTTAACCAATCTTGTGCATTCAATAAGTGAGTTTGTGTCATTGGTTGAACATTTAGGTCATTTTCATCCTCCCTAGGCTTATTCTAATCCAATTAGGGTTTTTAACCAAACTTGTGCATCCAATAAGTGATTTTATGTCATTGGTTGAACATTTAGGTCATTTTCGTCCTCCCTAGGCTTATTCTAATCCAATTAGGGTTTTTAACCAATCTTGTGCATCCAATAAGTGATTTTGTGTCATTGGTTGAACATTTAGGTCTATTTCGTCCTCCCTTGCCTTATTCTAATTCAATTAGGGTTTTTAACCAATGTTGTGCATCCTATAAGTGATTTTGTGTCATTGGTTGAACATTTAGTTCATTTTCATCCTCCCAAGGCTTATTCTAATTCAATTAGGGTTTTTAATCAATCTTATGCATCCAATAAGTGATTTTGTGTCATTGGTTGAACATTTAGGTTAATTTCGTCCTCCCTAGGCTTATTCTAATCCAAGTTGGGTTTCTAACCAATCTTGTGTATCCAATAAGTGATTTTGTGTCATTGGTTGAACATTTAGGCCATTTTCGTCCTCCCTAGGCTTATTCTAATCCAATTAGGGTGTTTAACCAATCTTGTGCATTCAATAAGTGAGTTTGTGTCATTGGTTGAACATTTAGGTCATTTTCGTCCTCCCTAGGCTTATTCTAATCCAATTAGGGTTTTTAACCAATCTTGTGCATCCAATAAGTGATTTTATGTCATTGGTTGAACATTTAGGTCATTTTCGTCCTCCCTAGGCTTATTCTAATCCAATTAGGGTTTCTAACCAATCTTGTGCATCCAATAAGTGATTTTGTGTCATTGGTTGAACATTTAGGTCATTTTCGTCCTCCCAAAGCTTATTCTAATTCAATTAGGGTTTTTAATCAATCTTGTGCATCCAATAAGTGATTTTGTGTCATTGGTTGAACATTTAGATCAATTTCCTCCTCCCTAGGCTTGTTCTAATTCAATTAGGGTTTTTAACCAATCTTGTGCATCCAATAAGTGATTTTGTGTCATTGGTTGAACATTTAGGTCATTTTCGTCCTCCCTAGGCTTATTCAAATCCAATTAGGGTTTTTAAACAATATTTGGCATCCAATAAGTGATTTTGTGTCATTGGTTGAACATTTTGGTTATTTTCGTCCTCCCTAGGCTTATTCTAATTCAATTATGGTTATTAACCAATCTTGTGCATCCAATAAGTGATTTTGTATCATTGGTTCAACATTTAGTTCATTTTCATCCTCCCAAGACTTATTCTAATCCAATTTGGGTTTTTAACCAATCTTGTGCATCGAATAAGTGATTTTGTGTCATTGGTTGAACATTTAGGCCATTTTCGTCCTCCCTAGGCTTGTTCTAATCCAATTAGGGTTTTTAACCAATCTTGTGCATCCAATAAGTGATTTTGTGTCATTGGTTGAACATTTAGGTCATTTTCCTCCTCCATAGGCTTATTCAAATCCAATTAGGGGTTTTAAACAATATTTGGCATCCAATAAGTGATTTTGTGTCATTGGTTGAACATTTAGGCCATTTTCGTCCTCCCTAGGCTTGTTCTAATTCAATCAGGGTTTTTAACCAATCTTGTGCATCCAATAAGTGATTTTGTGCCATTGGTTGAACATTTAGGTCATTTTCGTCCTCCCTAGGCTTATTCAAATCCAATTAGGGGTTTTAAACAATATTTGGCATCCAATAAGTGATTTTGTGTCATTGGTTGAACATTTAGGTCATTTTCGTCCTCCCTAGGCTTATTCTAATCCAATTAGGATTTTTAACCAATCTTGTGCATCCAATAAGTGATTTTGTGTCATTGGTTGAACATTTAGGTCAATTTCGTCTTCCCTAGGGTTATTCTAATTCAATTAGGGTTTTTAACCAATCTTGTGCATCGAATAAGTGATTTTGTGTCATTGGTTGAACTTTTAGGCCATTTTCGTCCTCCCTAGGCTTGTTCTAATCCAATTAGGGTTTTTAACCAATCTTGTGCATCCAATAAGTAATTTTGGGTCATTGGTTGAACATTTAGGTCATTTTAGTCCTCCCTAGGCTTATTCAAATCCAATTAGGGTTTTTAAATAATATTTGGCATCCAATATGTGATTTTGTGTCATTGGTTGAATATTTAGGTTATTTTCGTCCTCCCTAGGCTTATTCTAATCCAATTAGGGTGTTTAACCAATCTTGTGCATTCAATAAGTGAGTTTGTGTCATTGGTTGAACATTTAGGTCATTTTCGTCCTCCCTAGGCTTATTCTAATCCAATTAGGGTTTTTAACCAATCTTGTGCATCCAATAAGTGATTTTGTGTCATTGGTTGAACATTTAGGTCTATTGCGTCCTCCCTTGCCTTATTCTAATTCAATTAGGGTTTTTAACCAATCTTGTGCATCGAATAAGTGATTTTGTATCATTGGTTGAACATTTAGTTCATTTTCTTCCTCCCATGACTTATTCTAATCCAATTTGCGTTTTTAACCAATCTTGTGCATCCAATAAGTGATTTTGTGTCATTGGTTGAACATTTAGGCCATGTTCGTCCTCCCTAGGCTTGTTCTAATCCAATTAGGGTTTTTAACCAATCTTGTGCATCCAATAAGTGATTTTGTGTCATTGGTTGAGCATTTAGGTCATTTTCGTCCTCCCTAGGCTTATTCAAATCCAATTAGGGGTTTTAAACAATATTTGGCATCCAATAAGTGATTTTGGTCATTGGTTGAACATTTAGGTCATTTACGTCCTCCCTAGGCTTATTCTAATCCAATTAGGGTTTTTAACCAATCTTGTGCATCCAATAAGTGATTTTGTGTCATTGGTTCAACATTTAGGTCATTTTCATCCTCCCAAGGCTTATTCTAATTCAATTAGGGTTTTTAAATAATATTTGGCTTCCAATAAGTGATTTTGTGTCATAGGTTGAATATTTAGGTTATTTTCGTCCTCCCTAGGCTTATTCTAATCCAATTAGGGTGTTTAATCAATCTTGTGCATTCAATAAGTGAGTTTGTGTCATTGGTTGAACATTTAGGTCTATTTCGTCCTCCCTTGGCTTATTCTAATTCAATTAGGGTTTTTAACCAATGTTGTGCATCCAATAAGTGATTTTGTGTCATTGGTTGAACATTTAGGTCATTTTCGTCCTCCCTAGGCTTATTCTAATCCAATTTGGGTTTTTAACCAATCTTGTGCATCCAATAAGTGATTTTGTGTCATTGGTTGAACATTTAGGCCATTTTCGTCCTCCCTAGGCTTGTTCTAATCCAATTAGGGTTTTTAACCAATCTTGTGCATCCAATAAGTGATTTTGTATCATTGGTTGAACATTTAGTTCATTTTCTTCCTCCCAAGACTTATTCTAATCCAATTTGGGTTTTTAACCAATCTTGTGCATCCAATAAGTGATTTTGTGTCATTGGTTGAACATTTAGGCCATTTTCGTCCTCCCTAGGCTTGTTCTAATCCAATTAGGGTTTTTAACCAATCTTGTGCATCCAATAAGTGATTTTGTGTCATTGGTTGAACATTTAGGTCATTTTCGTTCTCCCTAGGCATATTCAAATCCGATTAGGGGTTTTAAAAAATATTTGGTATCCAATAAGTGATTTTGGTCATTGGTTGAACATTTAGGTCATTTACGTCCTCCCTAGGCTTATTCTAATCTAATTAGGGTTTCTAACCAATCTTGTGCATCCAATAAGTGATTTTGTGTCATTGGTTCAACATTTAGGTCATTTTCATCCTCTCAAGGCTAATTCTAATTCAATTAGGGTTTTTAATCAATCTTGTGCATCCCACAAGTGAGTTTGTGTCATTGGTTGAACATTTAGGTCAATTTCGTCTTCCCTAGGCTTATTCTAATTCAATTAGAGTTTTTAACCAATCTTGTGCATCCAATAAGTGATTTTTTGTCATTGGTTGAACATTTAGGCCATTTTCGTCCTCCCTAGGCTTGTTCTAATCCAATTAGGGTTTTTAACCAATCTTGTGCATCCAATAAGTGATTTTATGTCATTGGTTGAACATTTAGATCAATTTCCTCCTCCCTAGGCTTGTTCTAATCCAATTAGGGTTTTTAACCAATCTTGTGCATCCAATAAGTGATTTTGTGTCATTGGTTGAACATTTAGGTCATTTTCGTCCTCCCTAGGCTTATTCAAATCCAATTAGGGTTTTTAAACAATATTTGGCATCCAATAAGTGATTTTGTGTCATTGGTTGAACATTTTGGTTATTTTCGTCCTCCCTAGGCTTATTCTAATTCAATTATGATTTTTAACCAATCTTGTGCATCCAATAAGTGATTTTGTATCATTGGTTGAACATTTAGGTCATTTTCGTCCTCCCAAAGCTTATTCTAATTCAATTAGGGTTTTTAATCAATCTTGTGCATCCAATAAGTGATTTTGTGTCATTGGTTGAACATTTAGATCAATTTCCTCCTCCCTAGGCTTGTTCTAATTCAATTAGGGTTTTTAACCAATCTTGTGCATCCAATAAGTGATTTTGTGTCATTGGTTGAACATTTAGGTCATTTTCGTCCTCCCTAGGCTTATTCAAATCCAATTAGGGTTTTTAAACAATATTTGGCATCCAATAAGTGATTTTGTGTCATTGGTTGAACATTTTGGTTATTTTCGTCCTCCCTAGGCTTATTCTAATTCAATTATGGTTATTAACCAATCTTGTGCATCCAATAAGTGATTTTGTATCATTGGTTCAACATTTAGTTCATTTTCATCCTCCCAAGACTTATTCTAATCCAATTTGGGTTTTTAACCAATCTTGTGCATCGAATAAGTGATTTTGTGTCATTGGTTGAACATTTAGGCCATTTTCGTCCTCCCTAGGCTTGTTCTAATCCAATTAGGGTTTTTAACCAATCTTGTGCATCCAATAAGTGATTTTGTGTCATTGGTTGAACATTTAGGTCATTTTCCTCCTCCATAGGCTTATTCAAATCCAATTAGGGGTTTTAAACAATATTTGGCATCCAATAAGTGATTTTGTGTCATTGGTTGAACATTTAGGCCATTTTCGTCCTCCCTAGGCTTGTTCTAATTCAATCAGGGTTTTTAACCAATCTTGTGCATCCAATAAGTGATTTTGTGCCATTGGTTGAACATTTAGGTCATTTTCGTCCTCCCTAGGCTTATTCAAATCCAATTAGGGGTTTTAAACAATATTTGGCATCCAATAAGTGATTTTGTGTCATTGGTTGAACATTTAGGTCATTTTCGTCCTCCCTAGGCTTATTCTAATCCAATTAGGATTTTTAACCAATCTTGTGCATCCAATAAGTGATTTTGTGTCATTGGTTGAACATTTAGGTCATTTTCGTCCTCCCTAGGCTTATTCTCATCCAATTAGGGTTTTTAACCAATCTTGTGCATCCAATAAGTACATTTGTGTCATTGGTTGAACATTTAGGTCATTTTCGACCTCCCTAGGCTTATTCTCGTCCAATTAGGGTTTTTAACCAATCTTGTGCCTCCAATAAGTGATTTTGTGTCATTGGTTGAACATTTAGGTCATTTTCGTCCTCCCAAGGCTTATTCTCGTCCAATTAGGGTTTTTAACCAATCTTGTGCATCCAATAAGTGATTTTGTGTCATTGGTTGAACATTTAGGTCATTTTCGTCGTCCTAAGGCTTATTCTCGTCCAATTAGGGTTTTTAACCAATCTTGTGCATCCAATAAGTGATTTTGTGTCATTGGTTGAACATTTAGGTCATTTTCGTCCTCCCTAGGCTTATTCTCGTCCAATTAGGGTTTTTAACCAATCTTGTGCATCCAATAAGTACATTTGTGTCATTGGTTGAACCTTTAGGTTATTTTTGTCCTCCCAAGGCTTATTCTCGTCCAATTAGGGTTTTTAACCAATCTTGTGCATCCAATAAGTGATTTTGTGTCATTGGTTGAACATTTAGGTCATTTTCGTCCTCCCTAGGCTTATTCTCGTCCAATTAGGGTTTTTAACCAATCTTGTGCATCCAATAAGTGATTTTGTGTCATTGGTTGAACATTTAGGTCATTTTCGTCCTCCCTAGGCTTATTCTCGTCCAATTAGGGTTTTTAACCAATCTTGTGCATTCAATACGTGATTTTGTGTCATTGGTTGAACATTTAGGTCATTTTCGTCCTCCCAAGGCTTATTCTCTTCCAATTAGAGTTTTTAACCAATCTTGTGCATCCAATAAGTACATTTGTGTCACTGTTGAACATTTAGGTCATTTTCGTCCTCCCAAAGCTTATTCTCGTCCAATTAGGGTTTTTAACCAATCTTGTGCATCCAATAAGTGATTTTGTGTCATTGGTTGAACATTTAGGTCATTTTCGTCCTCCCTAGGCTTATTCTCGTCCAATTAGGGTTTTTAACCAATCTTGTGCATCCAATACGTACATTTGTGTCACTGGTTGAACATTTAGGTCATTTTTGTCCTCCCAAGGCTTATTCTCGTCGAATTAGGGTTTTTAACCAATCTTGTGCATCCAATAAGTGATTTTGTGTCGTTGGTTGAACATTTAGGTCATGTTCATCCTCCCAAGGCTTATTCTCGTCCAATTAGGGTTTTGAACCAATCTTGTACATTCAATAAGTGATTTTGTGTCATTGTTTGAACATTTAGGTCATTTTCGTCCTCCCAAGGCTTATTCTCGTCCAATTAGGGTTTTTAACCAATCTTGTGCATCCAATAAGTGATTTTGTGTCATTGGTTGAACATTTAGGTCATTTTCGTCCTCCCTAGGCTTATTCTCGTCCAATTAGGGTTTTTAACCAATCTTGTGCATCCAATACGTACATTTGTGTCATTGGTTTAACATTTAGGTCATTTTCGTCCTCCAAAGGCTTATTCTCGTCCAATTAGGGTTTTTAAGCAATCTTGTGCAACCAATAAGTGATTTTGGGTCATTGGTTGAAAATTTAGGTCATGTTCGTCCTCCCAAGGCTTATTCTCGTCCAATTAGGGTTTTGAACCAATCTTGTGGATTCAATAAGTGATTTTGTGTCATTGTTTGAACATTTAAATCATTTCCGTCCTCCCAAGGCTTATTCTCGTCCAATTAGGGTTTTTAACCAATCTTGTGCATCCAATAAGTGATTTTGTGTCATTGGTTGAACATTTAGGTCATTTTCGTCCTCCCTAGGCTTATTCTCGTCCAATTAGGGTTTTTAACCAATCTTTTGCATCCAATAAGTACATTTGTGTCATTGGTTGAACACTTAGGTCATTTTCGTCCTCCCTATGCTTATTCTCGTCCAATTAGGGTTTTTAACCAATCTTGGGCATCCAATAAGTGATTTTGTGTCATTGGTTGAACATTTAGGTCATTTTCGTCCTCCCAAGGCTTATTCTCGTCCAATTAGGGTTTTTAACCAATCTTGTGCATTCAATAAGTGATTTTGTGTCACTGGTTGAACATTTAGGTCATTTTCGTCCTCCCTAGGCTTATTCTCGTCCAATTAGGGTTTTTAACCAATCTTGTGCATCCAATAAGTGATTTTGTGTCATTGGTTGAACATTTAGGTCATTTTCGTCCTCCCTAGGCTTATTCTTATCCAATTGGGGTTTTTAACCAATCTTGTGCATCCAATAAGTGATTTTGTGTCATTGGATGAACATTTAGGTCATTTTCGTCCTCCCTAGGCTTATTCTAATCCAATTAGGGTTTTTAACCAATCTTGTGCATCCAATAAGTGATTTTGTGTCATTGGTTGAACATTTAGGTCATTTTCGTCCTCCCTAGGCTTATTCAAATCCAATTAGGGGTTTTAAACAATATTTGGCATCCAATAAGTGATTTTGGTCATTGGTTGAACATTTAGGTCATTTACGTCCTCCCTAGGCTTATTCTAATCCAATTAGGGTTTTTAACCAATCTTGTGCATCCAATAAGTGATTTTGTGTCATTGGTTCAACATTTAGGTCATTTTCATCCTCCCAAGGCTTATTCTAATTCAATTAGGGTTTTTAAATAATATTTGGCATCCAATAAGTGATTTTGTGTCATAGGTTGAATATTTAGGTTATTTTCGTCCTCCCTAGGCTTATTCTAATCCAATTAGGGTGTTTAATCAATCTTGTGCATTCAATAAGTGAGTTTGTGTCATTGGTTGAACATTTAGGCCATTTTCGTCCTCCCAAGGCTTATTCTAATCCAATTAGGGTTTTTAACCAATCTTGTGCATCCAATAAGTGATTTTATGTCATTGGTTGAACATTTAGGTCATTTTCGTCCTCCCTAGGCTTATTCTAATCCAATTAGGGTTTTTAACCAATCTTGTGCATCCAATAAGTGATTTTGTGTCATTGGTTGAACATTTAGGTCTATTTCGTCCTCCCTTGCCTTATTCTAATTCAATTAGGGTTTTTAACCAATGTTGTGCATCCTATAAGTGATTTTGTGTCATTGGTTGAACATTTAGTTCATTTTCATCCTCCCAAGGCTTATTCTAATTCAATTAGGGTTTTTAATCAATCTTATGCATCCAATAAGTGATTTTGTGTCATTGGTTGAACATTTAGGTTAATTTCGTCCTCCCTAGGCTTATTCTAATCCAAGTTGGGTTTCTAACCAATCTTGTGCATCCAATAAGTGATTTTGTGTCATTGGTTGAACATTTAGGCCATTTTCGTCCTCCCTAGGCTTATTCTAATCCAATTAGGGTGTTTAACCAATCTTGTGCATTCAATAAGTGATTTTATGTCATTGGTTGAACATTTAGGTCATTTTCGTCCTCCCTAGGCTTATTCTAATCCAATTAGGGTTTTTAACCAATCTTGTGCATCCAATAAGTGATTTTGTGTCATTGGTTGAACATTTAGGTCTATTTCGTCCTCCCTTGCCTTATTCTAATTCAATTAGGGTTTTTAACCAATCTTGTGCATCGAATAAGTGATTTTGTATCATTGGTTGAACATTTAGTTCATTTTCTTCCTCCCATGACTTATTCTAATCCAATTTGCGTTTTTAACCAATCTTGTGCATCCAATAAGTGATTTTGTGTCATTGGTTGAACATTTAGGCCATGTTCGTCCTCCTTAGGCTTGTTCTAATCCAATTAGGGTTTTTAACCACTCTTGTGCATCCAATAAGTGATTTTGTGTCATTGGTTGAGCATTTAGGTCATTTTCGTCCTCCCTAGGCTTATTCAAATCCAATTAGGGGTTTTAAACAATATTTGGCATCCAATAAGTGATTTTGGTCATTGGTTGAACATTTAGGTCATTTACGTCCTCCCTAGGCTTATTCTAATCCAATTAGGGTTTTTAACCAATCTTGTGCATCCAATAAGTGATTTTGTGTCATTGGTTCAACATTTAGGTCATTTTCATCCTCCCAAGGCTTATTCTAATTCAATTAGGGTTTTTAAATAATATTTGGCTTCCAATAAGTGATTTTGTGTCATAGGTTGAATATTTAGGTTATTTTCGTCCTCCCTAGGCTTATTCTAATCCAATTAGGGTGTTTAATCAATCTTGTGCATTCAATAAGTGAGTTTGTGTCATTGGTTGAACATTTAGGCCATTTTCGTCCTCCCAAGGCTTATTCTAATCCAATTAGGGTTTTTAACCAATCTTGTGCATCCAATAAGTGATTTTATGTCATTGGTTGAACATTTAGGTCATTTTCGTCCTCCCTAGGCTTATTCTAATCCAATTAGGGTTTTTAACCAATCTTGTGCATCCAATAAGTGATTTTGTGTCATTGGTTGAACATTTAGGTCTATTTCGTCCTCCCTTGCCTTATTCTAATTCAATTAGGGTTTTTAACCAATGTTGTGCATCCTATAAGTGATTTTGTGTCATTGGTTGAACATTTAGTTCATTTTCATCCTCCCAAGGCTTATTCTAATTCAATTAGGGTTTTTAATCAATCTTATGCATCCAATAAGTGATTTTGTGTCATTGGTTGAACATTTAGGTTAATTTCGTCCTCCCTAGGCTTATTCTAATCCAAGTTGGGTTTCTAACCAATCTTGTGTATCCAATAAGTGATTTTGTGTCATTGGTTGAACATTTAGGCCATTTTCGTCCTCCCTAGGCTTATTCTAATCCAATTAGGGTGTTTAACCAATCTTGTGCATTCAATAAGTGAGTTTGTGTCATTGGTTGAACATTTAGGTCATTTTCGTCCTCCCTAGGCTTATTCTAATCCAATTAGGGTTTTTAACCAATCTTGTGCATCCAATAAGTGATTTTATGTCATTGGTTGAACATTTAGGTCATTTTCGTCCTCCCTAGGCTTATTCTAATCCAATTAGGGTTTTTAACCAATCTTGTGCATCCAATAAGTGATTTTGTGTCATTGGTTGAACATTTAGGTCAATTTCGTCCCCCCTTGGCTTATTCTGTTTCAATTAGGGTTTTTAACCAATGTTGTGCATCCAATAAGTGATTTTGTGTCATTGGTTGAACATTTAGGTCATTTTCGTCCTCCCTAGGCTTATTCTAATCCAATTAGGGTTTTTAACCAATCTTGTGCATCCAATAAGTGATTTTGTGTCATTGGTTCAACATTTAGGTCATTTTCATCCTCCCAAGGCTTATTCTAATTCAATTAGGGTTTTTAAATAATATTTGGCATCCAATAAGTGATTTTGTGTCATAGGTTGAATATTTAGGTTATTTTCGTCCTCCCTAGGCTTATTCTAATCCAATTAGGGTGTTTAATCAATCTTGTGCGTTCAATAAGTGAGTTTGTGTCATTGGTTGAACATTTAGGCCATTTTCGTCCTCCCAAGGCTTATTCTAATCCAATTAGGGTTTTTAACCAATCTTGTGCATCCAATAAGTGATTTTATGTCATTGGTTGAACATTTAGGTCATTTTCGTCCTCCTTAGGCTTATTCTAATCCAATTAGGGTTTTTAACCTATCTTGTGCATCCAATAAGTGATTTTGTGTCATTGGTTGAACATTTAGGTCTATTTCGTCCTCCCTTGGCTTATTCTAATTCAATTAGGGTTTTTAACCAATGTTGTGCATCCAATAAGTGATTTTGTGTCATTGGTTGAACATTTAGGTCATTTTCGTCCTCCCTAGGCTTATTCTAATCCAATTTGGGTTTTTAACCAATCTTGTGCATCCAATAAGTGATTTTGTGTCATTGGTTGAACATTTAGGCCATTTTCGTCCTCCCTAGGCTTGTTCTAATCCAATTAGGGTTTTTAACCAATCTTGTGCATCCAATAAGTGATTTTGTATCATTGGTTGAACATTTAGTTCATTTTCTTCCTCCCAAGACTTATTCTAATCCAATTTGGGTTTTTAACCAATCTTGTGCATCCAATAAGTGATTTTGTGTCATTGGTTGAACATTTAGGCCATTTTCGTCCTCCCTAGGCTTGTTCTAATCCAATTAGGGTTTTTAACCAATCTTGTGCATCCAATAAGTGATTTTGTGTCATTGGTTGAACATTTAGGTCATTTTCGTCCTCCCTAGGCTTATTCAAATCCAATTAGGGGTTTTAAACAATATTTGGCATCCAATAAGTGATTTTGTGTCATTGGTTGAACATTTAGGTCATTTTCGTCCTCCCTAGGCTTATTCTAATCCAATTAGGGTTTTTAACCAATCTTGTGCATCCAATAAGTGATTTTGTGTCATTGGTTGAACATTTAGGTCTATTTCGTCCTCCCTTGCCTTATTCTAATTCAATTAGGGTTTTTAACCAATCTTGTGCATCGAATAAGTGATTTTGTATCATTGGTTGAACATTTAGTTCATTTTCTTCCTCCCATGACTTATTCTAATCCAATTTGGGTTTTTAACCAATCTTGTGCATCCAATAAGTGATTTTGTGTCATTGGTTGAACATTTAGGCCATTTTCGTCCTCCCTAGGCTTGTTCTAATCCAATTAGGGTTTTTAACCAATCTTGTGCATCCAATAAGTGATTTTGTGTCATTGGTTGAACATTTAGGTCATTTTCGTTCTCTCTAGGCTTATTCAAATCCGATTAGGGGTTTTAAAAAATATTTGGCATCCAATAAGTGATTTTGGTCATTGGTTGAACATTTAGGTCATTTACGTCCTCCCTAGGCTTATTCTAATCTAATTAGGGTTTTTAACCAATCTTGTGCATCCAATAAGTGATTTTGTGTCTTGGTTCAACATTTAGGTCATTTTCATCCTCTCAAGGCTAATTCTAATTCAATTAGGGTTTTTAATCAATCTTGTGCATCCCACAAGTGAGTTTGTGTCATTGGTTGAACATTTAGGTCAATTTCGTCTTCCCTAGGCTTATTCTAATTCAATTAGAGTTTTTAACCAATCTTGTGCATCCAATAAGTGATTTTTTGTCATTGGTTGAACATTTAGGCCATTTTCGTCCTCCCTAGGCTTGTTCTAATCCAATTAGGGTTTTTAACCAATCTTGTGCATCCAATAAGTGATTTTATGTCATTGGTTGAACATTTAGATCAATTTCCTCCTCCCTAGGCTTGTTCTAATCCAATTAGGGTTTTTAACCAATCTTGTGCATCCAATAAGTGATTTTGTGTCATTGGTTGAACATTTAGGTCATTTTCGTCCTCCCTAGGCTTATTCAAATCCAATTAGGGTTTTTAAACAATATTTGGCATCCAATAAGTGATTTTGTGTCATTGGTTGAACATTTTGGTTATTTTCGTCCTCCCTAGGCTTATTCTAATTCAATTATGATTTTTAACCAATCTTGTGCATCCAATAAGTGATTTTGTATCATTGGTTGAACATTTAGGTCATTTTCGTCCTCCCAAAGCTTATTCTAATTCAATTAGGGTTTTTAATCAATCTTGTGCATCCAATAAGTGATTTTGTGTCATTGGTTGAACATTTAGATCAATTTCCTCCTCCCTAGGCTTGTTCTAATTCAATTAGGGTTTTTAACCAATCTTGTGCATCCAATAAGTGATTTTGTGTCATTGGTTGAACATTTAGGTCATTTTCGTCCTCCCTAGGCTTATTCAAATCCAATTAGGGTTTTTAAACAATATTTGGCATCCAATAAGTGATTTTGTGTCATTGGTTGAACATTTTGGTTATTTTCGTCCTCCCTAGGCTTATTCTAATTCAATTATGGTTATTAACCAATCTTGTGCATCCAATAAGTGATTTTGTATCATTGGTTCAACATTTAGTTCATTTTCATCCTCCCAAGACTTATTCTAATCCAATTTGGGTTTTTAACCAATCTTGTGCATCGAATAAGTGATTTTGTGTCATTGGTTGAACATTTAGGCCATTTTCGTCCTCCCTAGGCTTGTTCTAATCCAATTAGGGTTTTTAACCAATCTTGTGCATCCAATAAGTGATTTTGTGTCATTGGTTGAACATTTAGGTCATTTTCCTCCTCCATAGGCTTATTCAAATCCAATTAGGGGTTTTAAACAATATTTGGCATCCAATAAGTGATTTTGTGTCATTGGTTGAACATTTAGGCCATTTTCGTCCTCCCTAGGCTTGTTCTAATTCAATCAGGGTTTTTAACCAATCTTGTGCATCCAATAAGTGATTTTGTGCCATTGGTTGAACATTTAGGTCATTTTCGTCCTCCCTAGGCTTATTCAAATCCAATTAGGGGTTTTAAACAATATTTGGCATCCAATAAGTGATTTTGTGTCATTGGTTGAACATTTAGGTCATTTTCGTCCTCCCTAGGCTTATTCTAATCCAATTAGGATTTTTAACCAATCTTGTGCATCCAATAAGTGATTTTGTGTCATTGGTTGAACATTTAGGTCATTTTCGTCCTCCCTAGGCTTATTCTCATCCAATTAGGGTTTTTAACCAATCTTGTGCATCCAATAAGTACATTTGTGTCATTGGTTGAACATTTAGGTCATTTTCGACCTCCCTAGGCTTATTCTCGTCCAATTAGGGTTTTTAACCAATCTTGTGCCTCCAATAAGTGATTTTGTGTCATTGGTTGAACATTTAGGTCATTTTCGTCCTCCCAAGGCTTATTCTCGTCCAATTAGGGTTTTTAACCAATCTTGTGCATCCAATAAGTGATTTTGTGTCATTGGTTGAACATTTAGGTCATTTTCGTCGTCCTAAGGCTTATTCTCGTCCAATTAGGGTTTTTAACCAATCTTGTGCATCCAATAAGTGATTTTGTGTCATTGGTTGAACATTTAGGTCATTTTCGTCCTCCCTAGGCTTATTCTCGTCCAATTAGGGTTTTTAACCAATCTTGTGCATCCAATAAGTACATTTGTGTCATTGGTTGAACCTTTAGGTTATTTTTGTCCTCCCAAGGCTTATTCTCGTCCAATTAGGGTTTTTAACCAATCTTGTGCATCCAATAAGTGATTTTGTGTCATTGGTTGAACATTTAGGTCATTTTCGTCCTCCCTAGGCTTATTCTCGTCCAATTAGGGTTTTTAACCAATCTTGTGCATCCAATAAGTGATTTTGTGTCATTGGTTGAACATTTAGGTCATTTTCGTCCTCCCTAGGCTTATTCTCGTCCAATTAGGGTTTTTAACCAATCTTGTGCATTCAATACGTGATTTTGTGTCATTGGTTGAACATTTAGGTCATTTTCGTCCTCCCAAGGCTTATTCTCTTCCAATTAGAGTTTTTAACCAATCTTGTGCATCCAATAAGTACATTTGTGTCACTGTTGAACATTTAGGTCATTTTCGTCCTCCCAAAGCTTATTCTCGTCCAATTAGGGTTTTTAACCAATCTTGTGCATCCAATAAGTGATTTTGTGTCATTGGTTGAACATTTAGGTCATTTTCGTCCTCCCTAAGCTTATTCTCGTCCAATTAGGGTTTTTAACCAATCTTGTGCATCCAATAAGTAAACTTTTGTCATTGGTTGAACATTTAGGTCATTTTCGTCCTCCCAAGGCTTATTCTCGTCCAATTAGGGTTTTTAACCAATCTTGTGCATCCAATAAGTGATTTTGTGTCATTGGTTGAACATTTAGGTCATTTTCGTCCTCCCTAGGCTTATTCTCGTCCAATTAGGGTTTTTAACCAATCCTATGCATCCAATAAGTACATTTGTGTCATTGGTTGAACATTTAGGTCATTTTCGTCCTCCCAAGGCTTATTCTCGTCCAATTAGGGTTTTTAACCAATCTTGTGCATCCAATAAGTACATTTGTGTCATTGGTTGAACATTTAGGTCATTTTCGTCCTCCCATGGCTTATTCTCGTCCAATTCGGGTTTTTAACCAATCTTGTGCATCCAATAAGTACATTTGTGTCATTGGTTGAACATTTAGGTCATTTTCGTCCTCCCAAGGCTTATTCTCGTCCAATTAGGGTTTTTAACCAATCTTGTGCATCCAATAAGTGATTTTGTGTCATTGGTTGAACATTTAGGTCAATTTCGTCCTCCCAATACTTATTCTCGTCCAATTAGGGTTTTTTAACAATCTTGTGCATCCAATAAGTACATTTGTGTCATTAGTTGAACATTTAGGTCATTTATGACCTCCAAAAGCTTATTCTCGTCCAATTAGGGTTTTTAACCAATCTTGTGCATCCAATAAGTGATTTTGTGTCATTGGTTGAACATTTAGGTCATTTTCGTCCTCCCTAGGCTTATTCTCGTCCAATTAGGGTTTTTAACCAATCTTGTGCATCCAATAAGTGATTTTGTGTCATTGGTTGAACATTTAGGTCATTTTCTGCCTCCCTAGGCTTATTCTCGTCCAATTAGGGTTTTTAACCAATCTTGTGCATCCAATAAGTGATTTTGTGTCATTGGTTGAACATTTAGGTCATTTTCGTCCTCCCTAGGCTTATTCTCGTCCAATTAGGGTTTTTAACCAATCTTGTGCATACAATAAGTACACTTGTGTCATTGATTGAACATTTAGATCATTTTCGTCCGCCAAAGGCTTATTCTCATCCAATAGGGTTATTAACCAATCTTGTGCATCAAATAAGTGATTTTGTGTCATTGGTTGAACATTTAGGTCATTTTCGTCCTCCCTAGGCTTATTCTCGTCCAATTAGGGTTTTTAACCAATCTTGTGCATCCAATAAGTTATTTTGTGTCATTGGTTGAACATTTAGGTCATTTTCGTCCTCCCTAGGCTTATTCTCTTCCAATTAGGGTTTTTAACCAATCTTGTGCATCCAATAAGTGATTTTGTGTCATTGGTTGAACATTTAGGTCATTTTCTTCCTCCCTAGGCTTATTCTAATCCAATTAGGGTTTTTAACCAATCTTGTGCATCCAATAAGTGATTTTGTGTCATTGGTTGAACATTTAGGTCATTTTCGTCCTCCCTAGGCTTATTCTAATCCAATTTGGGTTTTTAACCAATCTTGTGCATCCAATAAGTGATTTTGTGTCATTGGTTGAACATTTAGGCCATTTTCGTCCTCCCTAGGCTTGTTCTAATCCAATTAGGGTTTTTAACCAATCTTGTGCATCCAATAAGTAATTTTGGGTCATTGGTTGAACATTTAGGTCATTTTAGTCCTCCCTAGGCTTATTCAAATCCAAGTAGGGTTTTTAAATAATATTTGGCATCCAATAAGTGATTTTGTGTCATTGGTTGAATATTTAGGTTATTTTCGTCCTCCCTAGGCTTATTCTAATCCAATTAGGGTGTTTAACCAATCTTGTGCATTCAATATGTGAGTTTGTGTCATTGGTTGAACATTTAGGTCATTTTCGTCCTCCCTAGGCTTATTCTAATCCAATTAGGGTTTTTAACCAATCTTGTGCATCCAATAAGTGATTTTATGTCATTGGTTGAACATTTAGGTCATTTTCGTCCTCCCTAGGCTTATTCTAATCCAATTAGGGTTTTTAACCAATCTTGTGCATCCAATAAGTGATTTTGTGTCATTTGTTGAACATTTAGGTCTATTTCGTCCTCCCTTGGCTTATTCTAATTCAATTAGGGTTTTTAACCAATGTTGTGCATCCAATAAGTGATTTTGTGTCATTGGTTGAACATTTAGGTCATTTTCGTCCTCCCTAGGCTTATTCTAATTCAATTAGGGTTTTTAACCAATCTTGTGCATCCAATAAGGTATTTTATGTCATTGGTTGAACATTTAGATCATTTTCATCCTCCCTAGGCTTATTCTAATCCAATTAGGGTTTTTAACCAATCTTGTGCATCCAATAAGTGATTTTGTGTCATTGGTTGAACATTTAGGTCTATTTCGTCCTCCCTTGGCTTATTCTAATTCAATTAGGGTTTTTAACCAATGTTGTGCATCCAATAAGTGATTTTGTGTCATTGGTTGAACATTTAGGTCATTTTCGTCCTCCCTAGGCTTATTCTAATCCAATTAGGGTTTTTAACCAATCTTGTGCATCCAACAAGTGATTTTGTGTCATTGGTTGAACATTTAGGTCATTTTCGTCCTCCCTAGGCTTATTCTAATCCAATTAGGGTTTTTAACCAATCTTGTGCATCCAATAAGTGATTTTGTGTCATTGGTTGAACATTTAGGTCTATTTCGTCCTCCCTTGCCTTATTCTAATTCAATTAGGGTTTTTAACCAATCTTGTGCATCGAATAAGTGATTTTGTATCATTGGTTGAACATTTAGTTCATTTTCTTCCTCCCATGACTTATTTTAATCCAATTTGGGTTTTTAACCAATCTTGTGCATCCAATAAGTGATTTTGTGTCATTGGTTGAACATTTAGGCCATTTTCGTCCTCCCTAGGCTTGTTCTAATCCAATTAGGGTTTTTAACCAATCTTGTGCATCCAATAAGTGATTTTGTGTCATTGGTTGAACATTTAGGTCATTTTCGTCCTCCCTAGGCTTATTCAAATCCAATTAGGGGTTTTAAACAATATTTGGCATCCAATAAGTGATTTTGGTCATTGGTTGAACATTTAGGTCATTTACGTCCTCCCTAGGCTTATTCTAATCCAATTAGGGTTTTTAACCAATCTTGTGCATCCAATAAGTGATTTTGTGTCATTGGTTCAACATTTAGGTCATTTTCATCCTCCCAAGGCTTATTCTAATTCAATTAGGGTTTTTAAATAATATTTGGCATCCAATAAGTGATTTTGTGTCATAGGTTGAATATTTAGGTTATTTTCGTCCTCCCTAGGCTTATTCTAATCCAATTAGGGTGTTTAATCAATCTTGTGCATTCAATAAGTGAGTTTGTGTCATTGGTTGAACATTTAGGCCATTTTCGTCCTCCCAAGGCTTATTCTAATCCAATTAGGGTTTTTAACCAATCTTGTGCATCCAATAAGTGATTTTATGTCATTGGTTGAACATTTAGGTCATTTTCGTCCTCCCTAGGCTTATTCTAATCCAATTAGGGTTTTTAACCAATCTTGTGCATCCAATAAGTGATTTTGTGTCATTGGTTGAACATTTAGGTCTATTTCGTCCTCCCTTGCCTTATTCTAATTCAATTAGGGTTTTTAACCAATGTTGTGCATCCTATAAGTGATTTTGTGTCATTGGTTGAACATTTAGTTCATTTTCATCCTCCCAAGGCTTATTCTAATTCAATTAGGGTTTTTAATCAATCTTATGCATCCAATAAGTGATTTTGTGTCATTGGTTGAACAATTAGGTTAATTTGGTCCTCCCTAGGCTTATTCTAATCCAAGTTGGGTTTCTAACCAATCTTGTGCATCCAATAAGTGATTTTGTGTCATTGGTTGAACATTTAGGCCATTTTCGTCCTCCCTAGGCTTATTCTAATCCAATTAGGGTGTTTAACCAATCTTGTGCATTCAATAAGTGAGTTTGTGTCATTGGTTGAACATTTAGGTCATTTTCGTCCTCCCTAGGCTTATTCTAATCCAATTAGGGTTTTTAACCAATCTTGTGCATCCAATAAGTGATTTTATGTCATTGGTTGAACATTTAGGTCATTTTCGTCCTCCCTAGGCTTATTCTAATCCAATTAGGGTTTTTAACCAATCTTGTGCATCCAATAAGTGATTTTGTGTCATTGGTTGAACATTTAGGTCTATTTCGTCCTCCCTTGCCTTATTCTAATTCAATTAGGGTTTTTAACCAATCTTGTGCATCGAATAAGTGATTTTGTATCATTGGTTGAACATTTAGTTCATTTTCTTCCTCCCATGACTTATTCTAATCCAATTTGGGTTTTTAACCAATCTTGTGCATCCAATAAGTGATTTTGTGTCATTGGTTGAACATTTAGGCCATGTTCGTCCTCCCTAGGCTTGTTCTAATCCAATTAGGGTTTTTAACCAATCTTGTGCATCCAATAAGTGATTTTGTGTCATTGGTTGAGCATTTAGGTCATTTTCGTCCTCCCTAGGCTTATTCAAATCCAATTAGGGGTTTTAAACAATATTTGGCATCCAATAAGTGATTTTGGTCATTGGTTGAACATTTAGGTCATTTACGTCCTCCCTAGGCTTATTCTAATCCAATTAGGGTTTTTAACCAATCTTGTGCATCCAATAAGTGATTTTGTGTCATTGGTTCAACATTTAGGTCATTTTCATCCTCCCAAGGCTTATTCTAATTCAATTAGGGTT
>JBBPBP010000001.1:48350540-48372671 GCA_037974735.1 Cicer chorassanicum | reverse complement strand
TTCGTCCTCCCTAGGCTTGTTCTAATCCAATTAGGGTTTTTAACCAATCTTGTGCATCCAATAAGTGATTTTGTGTCATTGGTTGAGCATTTAGGTCATTTTCGTCCTCCCTAGGCTTATTCAAATCCAATTAGGGGTTTTAAACAATATTTGGCATCCAATAAGTGATTTTGGTCATTGGTTGAATATTTAGGTCATTTACGTCCTCCCTAGGCTTATTCTAATCCAATTAGGGTTTTTAACCAATCTTGTGCATCCAATAAGTGATTTTGTGTCATTGGTTCAACATTTAGGTCATTTTCATCCTCCCAAGGCTTATTCTAATTCAATTAGGGTTTTTAAATAATATTTGGCTTCCAATAAGTGATTTTGTGTCATAGGTTGAATATTTAGGTTATTTTCGTCCTCCCTCGGCTTATTCTAATCCAATTAGGGTGTTTAATCAATCTTGTGCATTCAATAAGTGAGTTTGTGTCATTGGTTGAACATTTAGGCCATTTTCGTCCTCCCAAGGCTTATTCTAATCCAATTAGGGTTTTTAACCAATCTTGTGCATCCAATAAGTGATTTTATGTCATTGGTTGAACATTTAGGTCATTTTCGTCCTCCCTAGGCTTATTCTAATCCAATTAGGGTTTTTAACCAATCTTGTGCCTCCAATAAGTGATTTTGTGTCATTGGTTGAACATTTAGGTCTATTTCGTCCTCCCTTGGCTTATTCTAATTCAATTAGGGTTTTTAACCAATGTTGTGCATCCAATAAGTGATTTTGTGTCATTGGTTGAACATTTAGGTCATTTTCGTCCTCCCTAGGCTTATTCTAATCCAATTTGGGTTTTTAACCAATCTTGTGCATCCAATAAGTGATTTTGTGTCATTGGTTGAACATTTAGGCCATTTTCGTCCTCCCTAGGCTTGTTCTAATCCAATTAGGGTTTTTAACCAATCTTGTGCATCCAATAAGTGATTTTGTATCATTGGTTGAACATTTAGTTCATTTTCTTCCTCCCAAGACTTATTCTAATCCAATTTGGGTTTTTAACCAATCTTGTGCATCCAATAAGTGATTTTGTGTCATTGGTTGAACATTTAGGCCATTTTCGTCCTCCCTAGGCTTGTTCTAATCCAATTAGGGTTTTTAACCAATCTTGTGCATCCAATAAGTGATTTTGTGTCATTGGTTGAACATTTAGGTCATTTTCGTCCTCCCTAGGCTTATTCAAATCCAATTAGGGTTTTTAAACAATATTTGGCATCCAATAAGTGATTTTGTGTCATTGGTTGAACATTTTGGTTATTTTCGTCCTCCCTAGGCTTATTCTAATTCAATTATGATTTTTAACCAATCTTGTGCATCCAATAAGTGATTTTGTATCATTGGTTGAACATTTAGGTCATTTTCGTCCTCCCAAAGCTTATTCTAATTCAATTAGGGTTTTTAATCAATCTTGTGCATCCAATAAGTGATTTTGTGTCATTGGTTGAACATTTAGATCAATTTCCTCCTCCCTAGGCTTGTTCTAATTCAATTAGGGTTTTTAACCAATCTTGTGCATCCAATAAGTGATTTTGTGTCATTGGTTGAACATTTAGGTCATTTTCGTCCTCCCTAGGCTTATTCAAATCCAATTAGGGTTTTTAAACAATATTTGGCATCCAATAAGTGATTTTGTGTCATTGGTTGAACATTTTGGTTATTTTCGTCCTCCCTAGGCTTATTCTAATTCAATTATGGTTATTAACCAATCTTGTGCATCCAATAAGTGATTTTGTATCATTGGTTCAACATTTAGTTCATTTTCATCCTCCCAAGACTTATTCTAATCCAATTTGGGTTTTTAACCAATCTTGTGCATCGAATAAGTGATTTTGTGTCATTGGTTGAACATTTAGGCCATTTTCGTCCTCCCTAGGCTTGTTCTAATCCAATTAGGGTTTTTAACCAATCTTGTGCATCCAATAAGTGATTTTGTGTCATTGGTTGAACATTTAGGTCATTTTCCTCCTCCATAGGCTTATTCAAATCCAATTAGGGGTTTTAAACAATATTTGGCATCCAATAAGTGATTTTGTGTCATTGGTTGAACATTTAGGCCATTTTCGTCCTCCCTAGGCTTGTTCTAATTCAATCAGGGTTTTTAACCAATCTTGTGCATCCAATAAGTGATTTTGTGCCATTGGTTGAACATTTAGGTCATTTTCGTCCTCCCTAGGCTTATTCAAATCCAATTAGGGGTTTTAAACAATATTTGGCATCCAATAAGTGATTTTGTGTCATTGGTTGAACATTTAGGTCATTTTCGTCCTCCCTAGGCTTATTCTAATCCAATTAGGATTTTTAACCAATCTTGTGCATCCAATAAGTGATTTTGTGTCATTGGTTGAACATTTAGGTCATTTTCGTCCTCCCTAGGCTTATTCTCATCCAATTAGGGTTTTTAACCAATCTTGTGCATCCAATAAGTACATTTGTGTCATTGGTTGAACATTTAGGTCATTTTCGACCTCCCTAGGCTTATTCTCGTCCAATTAGGGTTTTTAACCAATCTTGTGCCTCCAATAAGTGATTTTGTGTCATTGGTTGAACATTTAGGTCATTTTCGTCCTCCCAAGGCTTATTCTCGTCCAATTAGGGTTTTTAACCAATCTTGTGCATCCAATAAGTGATTTTGTGTCATTGGTTGAACATTTAGGTCATTTTCGTCGTCCTAAGGCTTATTCTCGTCCAATTAGGGTTTTTAACCAATCTTGTGCATCCAATAAGTGATTTTGTGTCATTGGTTGAACATTTAGGTCATTTTCGTCCTCCCTAGGCTTATTCTCGTCCAATTAGGGTTTTTAACCAATCTTGTGCATCCAATAAGTACATTTGTGTCATTGGTTGAACCTTTAGGTTATTTTTGTCCTCCCAAGGCTTATTCTCGTCCAATTAGGGTTTTTAACCAATCTTGTGCATCCAATAAGTGATTTTGTGTCATTGGTTGAACATTTAGGTCATTTTCGTCCTCCCTAGGCTTATTCTCGTCCAATTAGGGTTTTTAACCAATCTTGTGCATCCAATAAGTACATTTGCGTCATTGGTTGAAAATTTAGGTCATTTTCGTCCTCCGAAGGCTTATTCTCGTCCAATTAGGGTTTTTAACCAATCTTGTGCATCCAATAAGTGATTTTGTGTCATTGGTTGAACATTTAGGTCATTTTCGTCCTCCCTAGGCTTATTCTCGTCCAATTAGGGTTTTTAACCAAGTTTGTGCATCCAATAAGTGATTTTGTACCATTGGTTGAACATTTAGGTCATTTTCGTCCTCCCAAGGCTTATTCTCGTCCAATTAGGGTTTTTAACCAATCTTGTGCATCCAATAAGTGATTTTGTGTCATTGGTTGAACATTTAGGTCATTTTCGTCCTCCCTAGGCTTATTCTAATCCAATTAGGGTTTTTAACCAATCTTGTGCATCCAACAAGTGATTTTGTGTCATTGGTTGAACATTTAGGTCATTTTCATCCTCCCAAGGCTTATTCTAATTCAATTAGGGTTTTTAATCAATCTTGTGCATCCAATAAGTGATTTTGTGTCATTGGTTGAACATTTAGGTCAATTTCGTCCTCCCTAGGCTTATTCTAATACAATTTGGGTTTTTAACCAATCTTGTGCATCCAATAAGTGATTTTGTGTCATTGGTTGAACATTTAGGCCATTTTCGTCCTCCCTAGGCTTGTTCTAATCCAATTAGGGTTTTTAACCAATCTTGTGCATCCAATAAGTAATTTTGGGTCATTGGTTGAACATTTAGGTCATTTTAGTCCTCCCTAGGCTTATTCAAATCCAAGTAGGGTTTTTAAATAATATTTGGCATCCAATAAGTGATTTTGTGTCATTGGTTGAATATTTAGGTTATTTTCGTCCTCCCTAGGCTTATTCTAATCCAATTAGGGTGTTTAACCAATCTTGTGCATTCAATAAGTGAGTTTGTGTAATTGGTTGAACATTTAGGTCATTTTCGTCCTCCCTAGGCTTATTCTAATCCAATTAGGGTTTTTAACCAATCTTGTGCATCCAATAAGTGATTTTGTGTCATTGGTTGAACATTTAGGTCATTTTCGTCCTCCCTAGGCTTATTCAAATCCAATTAGGGGTTTTAAACAATATTTGGCATCCAATAAGTGATTTTGGTCATTGGTTGAACATTTAGGTCATTTACGTCCTCCCTAGGCTTATTCTAATCCAATTAGGGTTTTTAACCAATCTTGTGCATCCAATAAGTGATTTTGTGTCATTGGTTCAACATTTAGGTCATTTTCATCCTCCCAAGGCTTATTCTAATTCAATTAGGGTTTTTAAATAATATTTGGCATCCAATAAGTGATTTTGTGTCATAGGTTGAATATTTAGGTTATTTTCGTCCTCCCTAGGCTTATTCTAATCCAATTAGGGTGTTTAATCAATCTTGTGCATTCAATAAGTGAGTTTGTGTCATTGGTTGAACATTTAGGCCATTTTCGTCCTCCCAAGGCTTATTCTAATCCAATTAGGGTTTTTAACCAATCTTGTGCATCCAATAAGTGATTTTATGTCATTGGTTGAACATTTAGGTCATTTTCGTCCTCCCTAGGCTTATTCTAATCCAATTAGGGTTTTTAACCAATCTTGTGCATCCAATAAGTGATTTTGTGTCATTGGTTGAACATTTAGGTCTATTTCGTCCTCCCTTGCCTTATTCTAATTCAATTAGGGTTTTTAACCAATGTTGTGCATCCTATAAGTGATTTTGTGTCATTGGTTGAACATTTAGTTCATTTTCATCCTCCCAAGGCTTATTCTAATTCAATTAGGGTTTTTAACCAATCTTGTGCATCCAATAAGTGATTTTTTGTCATTGGTTGAATATTTAGGCCATTTTCGTCCTCCCTAGGCTTGTTCTAATCCAATTAGGGTTTTTAACCAATCTTGTGCATCCAATAAGTGATTTTGTGTCATTGGTTTAACATTTAGGCCATTTTCGTCCTCCCTAGGCTTATTCAAATCCAATTAGGGTTTTTAAATAATATTTGGCATCCAATAAGTGATTTTGTGTCATTGGTTGAACATTTATGTCATTTTTTCTCCTCCCTAGGCTTATTCTAATCCAATTAGGGTTTCTAACCAATCTTGTGCATCCAATAAGTGATTTTGTGTCATTGGTTGAACATTTAGGTCATTTTCGTCCTCCCAAAGCATATTCTAATTCAATTAGGGTTTTTAGTCAATCTTGTGCATCCAATAAGTGATTTTGTGTCATTGGTTGAACATTTAGATCAATTTCCTCCTCCCTAGGCTTGTTCTAATCCAATTAGGGTTTTTAACCAATCTTGTGCATCCAATAAGTGATTTTGTGTCATTGGTTGAACATTTAGGTCATTTTCGTCCTCCCTAGGCTTATTCAAATCCAATTAGGGTTTTTAAACAATATTTGGCATCCAATAAGTGATTTTGTGTCATTGGTTGAACATTTTGGTTATTTTCGTCCTCCCTAGGCTTATTCTAATTCAATTATGGTTTTTAACCAATCTTGTGCATCCAATAAGTGATTTTGTATCATTGGTTCAACATTTAGTTCATTTTCATCCTCCCAAGACTTATTCTAATCCAATTTGGGTTTTTAACCAATCTTGTGCATCGAATAAGTGATTTTGTGTCATTGGTTGAACATTTAGGACATTTTCGTCCTCCCTAGGCTTGTTCTAATCCAATTAGGGTTTTTAACCAATCTTGTGCATCCAATAAGTGATTTTGTGTCATTGGTTGAACATTTAGGTCATTTTCCTCCTCCATAGGCTTATTCAAATCCAATTAGGGGTTTTAAACAATATTTGGCATCCAATAAGTGATTTTGTGTCATTGGTTGAACATTTAGGCCATTTTCGTCCTCCCTAGGCTTGTTCTAATTCAATCAGGGTTTTTAACCAATCTTGTGCATCCAATAAGTGATTTTGTGTCATTGGTTGATCATTTAGGTCATTTTCGTCCTCCCTAGGCTTATTCAAATCCAATTAGGGGTTTTAAACAATATTTGGCATCCAATAAGTGATTTTGTGTCATTGGTTGAACATTTAGGTCATTTTCGTCCTCCCTAGGCTTATTCTAATCCAATTAGGATTTTTAACCAATCTTGTGCATCCAATAAGTGATTTTGTGTCATTGGTTGAACATTTAGGTCAATTTCGTCTTCCCTAGGGTTATTCTAATTCAATTAGGGGTTTTAACCAATCTTGTGCATCGAATAAGTGATTTTGTGTCATTGGTTGAACATTTAGGCCATTTTCGTCCTCCCTAGGCTTGTTCTAATCCAATTAGGGTTTTTAACCAATCTTGTGCATCCAATAAGTAATTTTGGGTCATTGGTTGAACATTTAGGTCATTTTAGTCCTCCCTAGGCTTATTCAAATCCAATTAGGGTTTTTAAATAATATTTGGCATCCAATAAGTGATTTTGTGTCATTGGTTGAATATTTAGGTGATTTTCGTCCTCCCTAGGCTTATTCTAATCCAATTAGGGTGTTTAACCAATCTTGTGCATTCAATAAGTGAGTTTGTGTCATTGGTTGAACATTTAGGTCATTTTCATCCTCCCTAGGCTTATTCTAATCCAATTAGGGTTTTTAACCAAACTTGTGCATCCAATAAGTGATTTTATGTCATTGGTTGAACATTTAGGTCATTTTCGTCCTCCCTAGGCTTATTCTAATCCAATTAGGGTTTTTAACCAATCTTGTGCATCCAATAAGTGATTTTGTGTCATTGGTTGAACATTTAGGTCTATTTCGTCCTCCCTTGCCTTATTCTAATTCAATTAGGGTTTTTAACCAATGTTGTGCATCCTATAAGTGATTTTGTGTCATTGGTTGAACATTTAGTTCATTTTCATCCTCCCAAGGCTTATTCTAATTCAATTAGGGTTTTTAATCAATCTTATGCATCCAATAAGTGATTTTGTGTCATTGGTTGAACATTTAGGTTAATTTCGTCCTCCCTAGGCTTATTCTAATCCAAGTTGGGTTTCTAACCAATCTTGTGTATCCAATAAGTGATTTTGTGTCATTGGTTGAACATTTAGGCCATTTTCGTCCTCCCTAGGCTTATTCTAATCCAATTAGGGTGTTTAACCAATCTTGTGCATTCAATAAGTGAGTTTGTGTCATTGGTTGAACATTTAGGTCATTTTCGTCCTCCCTAGGCTTATTCTAATCCAATTAGGGTTTTTAACCAATCTTGTGCATCCAATAAGTGATTTTGTGTCATTGGTTGAACATTTAGGTCTATTTCGTCCTCCCTTGCCTTATTCTAATTCAATTAGGGTTTTTAACCAATCTTGTGCATCGAATAAGTGATTTTGTATCATTGGTTGAACATTTAGTTCATTTTCTTCCTCCCATGACTTATTCTAATCCAATTTGCGTTTTTAACCAATCTTGTGCATCCAATAAGTGATTTTGTGTCATTGGTTGAACATTTAGGCCATGTTCGTCCTCCTTAGGCTTGTTCTAATCCAATTAGGGTTTTTAACCACTCTTGTGCATCCAATAAGTGATTTTGTGTCATTGGTTGAGCATTTAGGTCATTTTCGTCCTCCCTAGGCTTATTCAAATCCAATTAGGGGTTTTAAACAATATTTGGCATCCAATAAGTGATTTTGGTCATTGGTTGAACATTTAGGTCATTTACGTCCTCCCTAGGCTTATTCTAATCCAATTAGGGTTTTTAACCAATCTTGTGCATCCAATAAGTGATTTTGTGTCATTGGTTCAACATTTAGGTCATTTTCATCCTCCCAAGGCTTATTCTAATTCAATTAGGGTTTTTAAATAATATTTGGCTTCCAATAAGTGATTTTGTGTCATAGGTTGAATATTTAGGTTATTTTCGTCCTCCCTAGGCTTATTCTAATCCAATTAGGGTGTTTAATCAATCTTGTGCATTCAATAAGTGAGTTTGTGTCATTGGTTGAACATTTAGGTCATTTTCGTCCTCCCTAGGCTTATTCTAATCCAATTAGGGTTTTTAACCAATCTTGTGCATCCAATAAGTGATTTTATGTCATTGGTTGAACATTTAGGTCATTTTCGTCCTCCCTAGGCTTATTCTAATCCAATTAGGGTTTTTAACCAATCTTGTGCATCCAATAAGTGATTTTGTGTCATTGGTTGAACATTTAGGTCTATTTCGTCCTCCCTTGCCTTATTCTAATTCAATTAGGGTTTTTAACCAATCTTGTGCATCGAATAAGTGATTTTGTATCATTGGTTGAACATTTAGTTCATTTTCTTCCTCCCATGACTTATTCTAATCCAATTTGCGTTTTTAACCAATCTTGTGCATCCAATAAGTGATTTTGTGTCATTGGTTGAACATTTAGGCCATGTTCGTCCTCCCTAGGCTTGTTCTAATCCAATTAGGGTTTTTAACCAATCTTGTGCATCCAATAAGTGATTTTGTGTCATTGGTTGAGCATTTAGGTCATTTTCGTCCTCCCTAGGCTTATTCAAATCCAATTAGGGGTTTTAAACAATATTTGGCATCCAATAAGTGATTTTGGTCATTGGTTGAACATTTAGGTCATTTACGTCCTCCCTAGGCTTATTCTAATCCAATTAGGGTTTTTAACCAATCTTGTGCATCCAATAAGTGATTTTGTGTCATTGGTTCAACATTTAGGTCATTTTCATCCTCCCAAGGCTTATTCTAATTCAATTAGGGTTTTTAAATAATATTTGGCTTCCAATAAGTGATTTTGTGTCATAGGTTGAATATTTAGGTTATTTTCGTCCTCCCTAGGCTTATTCTAATCCAATTAGGGTGTTTAATCAATCTTGTGCATTCAATAAGTGAGTTTGTGTCATTGGTTGAACATTTAGGCCATTTTCGTCCTCCCAAGGCTTATTCTAATCCAATTAGGGTTTTTAACCAATCTTGTGCATCCAATAAGTGATTTTATGTCATTGGTTGAACATTTAGGTCATTTTCGTCCTCCCTAGGCTTATTCTAATCCAATTAGGGTTTTTAACCAATCTTGTGCATCCAATAAGTGATTTTGTGTCATTGGTTGAACATTTAGGTCTATTTCGTCCTCCCTTGCCTTATTCTAATTCAATTAGGGTTTTTAACCAATGTTGTGCATCCTATAAGTGATTTTGTGTCATTGGTTGAACATTTAGTTCATTTTCATCCTCCCAAGGCTTATTCTAATTCAATTAGGGTTTTTAATCAATCTTATGCATCCAATAAGTGATTTTGTGTCATTGGTTGAACATTTAGGTTAATTTCGTCCTCCCTAGGCTTATTCTAATCCAAGTTGGGTTTCTAACCAATCTTGTGTATCCAATAAGTGATTTTGTGTCATTGGTTGAACATTTAGGCCATTTTCGTCCTCCCTAGGCTTATTCTAATCCAATTAGGGTGTTTAACCAATCTTGTGCATTCAATAAGTGAGTTTGTGTCATTGGTTGAACATTTAGGTCATTTTCGTCCTCCCTAGGCTTATTCTAATCCAATTAGGGTTTTTAACCAATCTTGTGCATCCAATAAGTGATTTTGTGTCATTGGTTGAACATTTAGGCCATTTTCGTCCTCCCTAGGCTTGTTCTAATCCAATTAGGGTTTTTAACCAATCTTGTGCATCCAATAAGTAATTTTGGGTCATTGGTTGAACATTTAGGTCATTTTCGTCCTCCCTAGGCTTATTCAAATCCAATTAGGGGTTTTAAACAATATTTGGCATTCAATAAGTGATTTTGTGTCATTGGTCTAACATTTAGGTCATTTTCGTCCTCCCTAGGCTTATTCTAATCCAATTTGGGTTTTTAACCAATCTTGTGTATCCAATAAGTGATTTTATGTCATTGGTTGAACATTTAGGTCATGTTCATCCTCCCAAGGCTTCTTCTAATTCAATTAGGGTTTTTAACCAATCTTGTGCATCCAATAAGTGATTTTGTGTCATTGGTTGAACATTTAGGTCATTTTCGTCCTCCCTAGGCTTATTCTAATCCAATTAGGGTTTTTAACCAATCTTGTGCATCCAACAAGTGATTTTGTGTCATTGGTTGAACATTTAGGTCATTTTCATCCTCCCAAGGCTTATTCTAATTCAATTAGGGTTTTTAATCAATCTTGTGCATCCAATAAGTGATTTTGTGTCATTGGTTGAACATTTAGGTCAATTTCGTCCTCCCTAGGCTTATTCTAATACAATTTGGGTTTTTAACCAATCTTGTGCATCCAATAAGTGATTTTGTGTCATTGGTTGAACATTTAGGCCATTTTCGTCCTCCCTAGGCTTGTTCTAATCCAATTAGGGTTTTTAACCAATCTTGTGCATCCAATAAGTAATTTTGGGTCATTGGTTGAACATTTAGGTCATTTTCGTCCTCCCTAGGCTTCTTCAAATCCAATTAGGGGTTTTAAACAATATTTGGCATCCAATAAGTGATTTTGTGTCATTGGTTGAACATTTAGGTCATTTTCGTCCTCCCTAGGCTTATTCTAATCCAATTAGGGTTTTTAACCAATCTTGTGCATCCAATAAGTGATTTTGTGTCATTGGTTGAACATTTAGGTCATTTTCGTCCTCCCAAGGCTTATTCTCGTCCAATTAGGGTTTTTAACAAATCTTGTGCATCCAATAAGTGATTTAGTGTCATTGGTTGAACATTTAGGTCATTTTCTTACTCCCAAGGCTTATTCTCGTCCAATTAGGGTTTTTAACCAATCTTGTGCATCCAATAAGTGATTTTGTGTCATTGGTTGAACATTTAGGTCATTTTCGTCCTCCCAAGGCTTATTCTCGTCCAATTAGGGTTTTTAACCAATCTTGTGCATCCAATAAGTACATTTGTGTCATTGGTTGAACATTTAGGTCCTTTATGTCCTCCAAAAGCTTATTCTCGTCCAATTAGGGTTTTTAACCAATCTTGTGCATCCAATAAGTGATTTTGTGTCATTGGTTGAACATTTAGGTCATTTTCGTCCTCCCTAGGCTTATTCTCGTCCAATTAGGGTTTTTAACCAATCTTGTGCATCCAATAAGTGATTTTGTGTCATTGGTTGAACATTTAGGTCATTTTCGTCCTCCAAAGGATTATTCTCGTCCAATTAGGGTTTTTAACCAATCTTGTGCATCCAATAAGTGATTTTGTGTCATTGGTTGAACATTTAGGTCATTTTCGTCCTCCCTAGGCTTATTCTCGTCCAATTAGGGTTTTTAACCAATCTTGTGCATCCAATAAGTACATTTGTGTCATTGGTTGAACCTTTAGGTTATTTTTGTCCTCCCAAGGCTTATTCTCGTCCAATTAGGGTTTTTAACCAATCTTGTGCATCCAATAAGTGATTTTGTGTCATTGGTTGAACATTTAGGTCATTTTCGTCCTCCCTAGGCTTATTCTCGTCCAATTAGGGTTTTTAACCAATCTTGTGCATCCAATAAGTACATTTGTGTCATTGGTTGAACATTTAGGTAATTTTCGTCCTCCCAATGCTTATTCTCGTCCAATTAGGGTTTTTAACCAATCTTGTGCATCCAATAAGTGATTTTGTGTCATTGGTTGAACATTTAGATCATTTTCGTCCTCCTGAGGCTTATTCTCGTCTAATTAGGGTTTTTAACCAATCTTGTGCATCCAACAAGTACATTTGTGTCATTGGATGAACATTTAGATTATTTTCGTCCTCCCAAGGCTTATTCTCGTCCAATTAGGGTTTTTAACCAATCTTGTGCATCCAATAAGTGATTTTGTGTCATTGGTTGAACATTTAGGTCATTTTCGTCCTCCCTAGGCTTATTCTCGTCCAATTAGGGTTTTTAACCAGTCTTGTGCATCAAATAAGTGATTTTGTGTCATTGGTTGAACATTTAGGTCACTTTCGTCCTCCAAAGGCTTATTGTCGTCCAATTAGGGTTTTTAACTAATCTTGTGCATCCAATAAGTAAATTTGTGTCATTGGTTGAACATTTAGGTCATTTTCGTCCTCCCAAGGCTTATTCTCGTCCAATTAGGGTTTTTAACCAATCTTGTGCATCCAATAAGTGATTTTGTGTCATTGGTTGAACATTTAGGTCATTTTCGTCCTCCCAAGGCTTATTCTCGTCCAATTTGGGTTTTTAACCAATCTTGTGCATCCAATAAGCGATTTTGTGTCATTGGTTCAACATTTACGTCATTTTCATCCTCTCAAGGCTAATTCTAATTCAATTAGGGTTTTTAATCAATCTTGTGCATCCCACAAGTGAGTTTGTGTCATTGGTTGAACATTTAGGTCAATTTCGTCTTCCCTAGGCTTATTCTAATTCAATTAGGGTTTTTAACCAATCTTGTGCATCCAATAAGTGATTTTTTGTCATTGGTTGAACATTTAGGCCATTTTCGTCCTCCCTAGGCTTGTTCTAATCCAATTAGGGTTTTTAACCAATCTTGTGCATCCAATAAGTGATTTTGTGTCATTGGTTTAACATTTAGGCCATTTTCGTCCACCCTAGGCTTATTCAAATCCAATTAGGGTTTTTAAATAATATTTGGCATCCAATAAGTGATTTTGTGTTATTGGTTGAACATTTATGTCATTTTTTCTCCTCCCTAGGCTTATTCTAATCCAATTAGTGTTTCTAACCAATCTTGTGCATCCAATAAGTGATTTTGTATCATTGGTTTAACATTTAGGCCATTTTCGTCCTCCCTAGGCTTATTCAAATCCAATTAGGGTTTTTAAATAATATTTGGCATCCAATAAGTGATTTTGTGTTATTGGTTGAACATTTATGTCATTTTTTCTCCTCCCTAGGCTTATTCTAATTCAATTATGGTTTTTAACCAATCTTGTGCATCCAATAAGTGATTTTGTATCATTGGTTCAACATTTAGTTCATTTTCATCCTCCCAAGACTTATTCTAATCCAATTTGGGTTTTTAACCAATCTTGTGCATCGAATAAGTGATTTTGTGTCATTGGTTGAACATTTAGGCCATTTTCGTCCTCCCTAGGCTTGTTCTAATCCAATTAGGGTTTTTAACCAATCTTGTGCATCCAACAAGTGATTTTGTGTCATTGGTTGAACATTTAGGTCAATTTCGTCTTCCCTAGGGTTATTATAATTCAATTAGGGTTTTTAACCAATCTTGTGCATCGAATAAGTGATTTTGTGTCATTGGTTGAACATTTAGGCCATTTTCGTCCTCCCTAGGCTTGTTCTAATCCAATTAGGGTTTTTAACCAATCTTGTGCATCCAATAAGTAATTTTGGGTCATTGGTTGAACATTTAGGTCATTTTAGTCCTCCCTAGGCTTATTCAAATCCAATTAGGGTTTTTAAATAATATTTGGCATCCAATAAGTGATTTTGTGTCATTGGTTGAATATTTAGGTGATTTTCGTCCTCCCTAGGCTTATTCTAATCCAATTAGGGTGTTTAACCAATCTTGTGCATTCAATAAGTGAGTTTGTGTCATTGGTTGAACATTTAGGTCATTTTCATCCTCCCTAGGCTTATTCTAATCCAATTAGGGTTTTTAACCAAACTTGTGCATCCAATAAGTGATTTTATGTCATTGGTTGAACATTTAGGTCATTTTCGTCCTCCCTAGGCTTATTCTAATCCAATTAGGGTTTTTAACCAATCTTGTGCATCCAATAAGTGATTTTGTGTCATTGGTTGAACATTTAGGTCTATTTCGTCCTCCCTTGCCTTATTCTAATTCAATTAGGGTTTTTAACCAATGTTGTGCATCCTATAAGTGATTTTGTGTCATTGGTTGAACATTTAGTTCATTTTCATCCTCCCAAGGCTTATTCTAATTCAATTAGGGTTTTTAATCAATCTTATGCATCCAATAAGTGATTTTGTGTCATTGGTTGAACATTTAGGTTAATTTGGTCCTCCCTAGGCTTATTCTAATCCAAGTTGGGTTTCTAACCAATCTTGTGCATCCAATAAGTGATTTTGTGTCATTGGTTGAACATTTAGGCCATTTTCGTCCTCCCTAGGCTTATTCTAATCCAATTAGGGTGTTTAACCAATCTTGTGCATTCAATAAGTGAGTTTGTGTCATTGGTTGAACATTTAGGTCATTTTCGTCCTCCCTAGGCTTATTCTAATCCAATTAGGGTTTTTAACCAATCTTGTGCATCCAATAAGTGATTTTATGTCATTGGTTGAACATTTAGGTCATTTTCGTCCTCCCTAGGCTTATTCTAATCCAATTAGGGTTTCTAACCAATCTTGTGCATCCAATAAGTGATTTTGTGTCATTGGTTGAACATTTAGGTCATTTTCGTCCTCCCAAAGCTTATTCTAATTCAATTAGGGTTTTTAATCAATCTTGTGCATCCAATAAGTGATTTTGTGTCATTGGTTGAACATTTAGATCAATTTCCTCCTCCCTAGGCTTGTTCTAATTCAATTAGGGTTTTTAACCAATCTTGTGCATCCAATAAGTGATTTTGTGTCATTGGTTGAACATTTAGGTCATTTTCGTCCTCCCTAGGCTTATTCAAATCCAATTAGGGTTTTTAAACAATATTTGGCATCCAATAAGTGATTTTGTGTCATTGGTTGAACATTTTGGTTATTTTCGTCCTCCCTAGGCTTATTCTAATTCAATTATGGTTATTAACCAATCTTGTGCATCCAATAAGTGATTTTGTATCATTGGTTCAACATTTAGTTCATTTTCATCCTCCCAAGACTTATTCTAATCCAATTTGGGTTTTTAACCAATCTTGTGCATCGAATAAGTGATTTTGTGTCATTGGTTGAACATTTAGGCCATTTTCGTCCTCCCTAGGCTTGTTCTAATCCAATTAGGGTTTTTAACCAATCTTGTGCATCCAATAAGTGATTTTGTGTCATTGGTTGAACATTTAGGTCATTTTCCTCCTCCATAGGCTTATTCAAATCCAATTAGGGGTTTTAAACAATATTTGGCATCCAATAAGTGATTTTGTGTCATTGGTTGAACATTTAGGCCATTTTCGTCCTCCCTAGGCTTGTTCTAATTCAATCAGGGTTTTTAACCAATCTTGTGCATCCAATAAGTGATTTTGTGCCATTGGTTGAACATTTAGGTCATTTTCGTCCTCCCTAGGCTTATTCAAATCCAATTAGGGGTTTTAAACAATATTTGGCATCCAATAAGTGATTTTGTGTCATTGGTTGAACATTTAGGTCATTTTCGTCCTCCCTAGGCTTATTCTAATCCAATTAGGATTTTTAACCAATCTTGTGCATCCAATAAGTGATTTTGTGTCATTGGTTGAACATTTAGGTCAATTTCGTCTTCCCTAGGGTTATTCTAATTCAATTAGGGTTTTTAACCAATCTTGTGCATCGAATAAGTGATTTTGTGTCATTGGTTGAACTTTTAGGCCATTTTCGTCCTCCCTAGGCTTGTTCTAATCCAATTAGGGTTTTTAACCAATCTTGTGCATCCAATAAGTAATTTTGGGTCATTGGTTGAACATTTAGGTCATTTTAGTCCTCCCTAGGCTTATTCAAATCCAATTAGGGTTTTTAAATAATATTTGGCATCCAATATGTGATTTTGTGTCATTGGTTGAATATTTAGGTTATTTTCGTCCTCCCTAGGCTTATTCTAATCCAATTAGGGTGTTTAACCAATCTTGTGCATTCAATAAGTGAGTTTGTGTCATTGGTTGAACATTTAGGTCATTTTCGTCCTCCCTAGGCTTATTCTAATCCAATTAGGGTTTTTAACCAATCTTGTGCATCCAATAAGTGATTTTGTGTCATTGGTTGAACATTTAGGTCTTTTTCGTCCTCCCTAGGCTTATTCTAATCCAATTAGGGTTTTTATCCAATCTTGAGCATCCAATAAGTGATTTTGTGTCATTGGTTGAACATTAAGGTCATTTTCGTCCTCCCTTGGCGTATTCTAATCCAATTAGGGTTTTTAATTAATCTTGTGCATCCAATAAGTGATTTAGTGTAATTGGTGTAACATTTAGGTAATTTTCGTCCTCCCTAGGCTTATTCTCATCCAAATAAGGGTTTTAACCAATCTTGTGCATCCAATAAGTGATTTTCTGTCATTCGTTGAACATTTAGGTCATTTTCATCCTCTCTAGGCTTATTCTAATCTAATTAGGGTTTTTAACCAATCTTGTGCATCCAATAAGTGATTTTGTGTCATTGGTTGAACATTTAGGTCATTTTCGTCCTCCCTAGGCTTATTCTAATCCAATTAGGGTTTTTAACCAATCTTGTGCATCCAATAAGTGATTTTGTGTCATTGGTTGAACATTAGGGTCATTTTCGTCCTCCTTAGGCGTATTCTAATCCAATTAGGGTTTTTAACCAATCTTGTGCATCCAATAATTGATTTTATGTCATTGGTTGAACATTAAGGTCATTTTTTGTCTTCCCTAAGCTTATTCTAATCCAATTAGGGTTTTTAACCAATCTTGTGCATCCAATAAGTGATTTTAGGTCATTAGTTGAACAATAAGGTCATTTCCGTCCTCCCTGGGCGTAGTCTAATCCAATTAGGGTTTTTAACCAATCTTGTGCATCCAATAAGTGATTTTGTGTCATTGGTTGAACATTTAGGTCATTTTCGTCCTCCCTAGGCTTATTCTAATCCAATTAGGGTTTTTAACCAATCTTGTGCATCCAATAAGTGATTTTGTGTCATTGGTTAAACATTTACGTCATTTTCGTCCTCCCTAGGATTATTCTCATCCAATTAGGGTTTTTAACCAATCTTTTGCATCCAATAAGTGATTTTGTGTCATTGGTTGAACATTTAGGTCATTTTCGTCCTCCCTAGGCTTATTCTAATCCAATTAGGGTTTTTAACCAATCTTGTGCATCCAATAAGTGATTTTGTGTCATTGGTTCAACATTTAGGTCATTTTCATCCTCCCAAGGCTTATTCTAATTCAATTAGGGTTTTTAAATAATATTTGGCATCCAATAAGTGATTTTGTGTCATAGGTTGAATATTTAGGTTATTTTCGTCCTCCCTAGGCTTATTCTAATCCAATTAGGGTGTTTAATCAATCTTGTGCGTTCAATAAGTGAGTTTGTGTCATTGGTTGAACATTTAGGCCATTTTCGTCCTCCCAAGGCTTATTCTAATCCAATTAGGGTTTTTAACCAATCTTGTGCATCCAATAAGTGATTTTATGTCATTGGTTGAACATTTAGGTCATTTTCGTCCTCCTTAGGCTTATTCTAATCCAATTAGGGTTTTTAACCTATCTTGTGCATCCAATAAGTGATTTTGTGTCATTGGTTGAACATTTAGGTCTATTTCGTCCTCCCTTGGCTTATTCTAATTCAATTAGGGTTTTTAACCAATGTTGTGCATCCAATAAGTGATTTTGTGTCATTGGTTGAACATTTAGGTCATTTTCGTCCTCCCTAGGCTTATTCTAATCCAATTTGGGTTTTTAACCAATCTTGTGCATCCAATAAGTGATTTTGTGTCATTGGTTGAACATTTAGGCCATTTTCGTCCTCCCTAGGCTTGTTCTAATCCAATTAGGGTTTTTAACCAATCTTGTGCATCCAATAAGTGATTTTGTATCATTGGTTGAACATTTAGTTCATTTTCTTCCTCCCAAGACTTATTCTAATCCAATTTGGGTTTTTAACCAATCTTGTGCATCCAATAAGTGATTTTGTGTCATTGGTTGAACATTTAGGCCATTTTCGTCCTCCCTAGGCTTGTTCTAATCCAATTAGGGTTTTTAACCAATCTTGTGCATCCAATAAGTGATTTTGTGTCATTGGTTGAACATTTAGGTCATTTTCGTTCTCCCTAGGCATATTCAAATCCGATTAGGGGTTTTAAAAAATATTTGGTATCCAATAAGTGATTTTGGTCATTGGTTGAACATTTAGGTCATTTACGTCCTCCCTAGGCTTATTCTAATCTAATTAGGGTTTCTAACCAATCTTGTGCATCCAATAAGTGATTTTGTGTCATTGGTTCAACATTTAGGTCATTTTCATCCTCTCAAGGCTAATTCTAATTCAATTAGGGTTTTTAATCAATCTTGTGCATCCCACAAGTGAGTTTGTGTCATTGGTTGAACATTTAGGTCAATTTCGTCTTCCCTAGGCTTATTCTAATTCAATTAGAGTTTTTAACCAATCTTGTGCATCCAATAAGTGATTTTTTGTCATTGGTTGAACATTTAGGCCATTTTCGTCCTCCCTAGGCTTGTTCTAATCCAATTAGGGTTTTTAACCAATCTTGTGCATCCAATAAGTGATTTTGTGTCATTGGTTGAACATTTAGGTCATTTTCGTCCTCCCTAGGCTTATTCAAATCCAATTAGGGGTTTTAAACAATATTTGGCATCCAATAAGGGATTTTGGGTCATTGGTTGAACATTTAGGTCATTTTCGTCCTCCCAAGGCTTATTCTAATCCAATTAGGGTGTTTAACAAGTCTTGTGCATTCAATAAGTGAGTTTGTGTCATTGGTTGAACATTTAGGTCATTTTCGTCCTCCCTAGGCTTATTCTAATCCAATTAGGGTTTTTAACCAATCTTGTGCATCCAATAAGTGATTTTATGTCATTGGTTGAACATTTAGGTCATTTTCGTCCTCCCTAGGCTTATTCTAATCCAATTAGGGTTTTTAACCAATCTTGTGCATCCAATAAGTGATTTTGTGTCATTGGTTGAACATTTAGGTCTATTTCGTCCTCCCTTGCCTTATTCTAATTCAATTAGGGTTTTTAACCAATCTTGTGCATCGAATAAGTGATTTTGTATCATTGGTTGAACATTTAGTTCATTTTCTTCCTCCCATGACTTATTTTAATCCAATTTGGGTTTTTAACCAATCTTGTGCATCCAATAAGTGATTTTGTGTCATTGGTTGAACATTTAGGCCATTTTCGTCCTCCCTAGGCTTGTTCTAATCCAATTAGGGTTTTTAACCAATCTTGTGCATCCAATAAGTGATTTTGTGTCATTGGTTGAACATTTAGGTCATTTTCGTCCTCCCTAGGCTTATTCAAATCCAATTAGGGGTTTTAAACAATATTTGGCATCCAATAAGTGATTTTGGTCATTGGTTGAACATTTAGGTCATTTACGTCCTCCCTAGGCTTATTCTAATCCAATTAGGGTTTTTAACCAATCTTGTGCATCCAATAAGTGATTTTGTGTCATTGGTTCAACATTTAGGTCATTTTCATCCTCCCAAGGCTTATTCTAATTCAATTAGGGTTTTTAAATAATATTTGGCTTCCAATAAGTGATTTTGTGTCATAGGTTGAATATTTAGGTTATTTTCGTCCTCCCTAGGCTTATTCTAATCCAATTAGGGTGTTTAATCAATCTTGTGCATTCAATAAGTGAGTTTGTGTCATTGGTTGAACATTTAGGTCATTTTCGTCCTCCCTAGGCTTATTCTAATCCAATTAGGGTTTTTAACCAATCTTGTGCATCCAATAAGTGATTTTATGTCATTGGTTGAACATTTAGGTCATTTTCGTCCTCCCTAGGCTTATTCTAATCCAATTAGGGTTTTTAACCAATCTTGTGCATCCAATAAGTGATTTTGTGTCATTGGTTGAACATTTAGGTCTATTTCGTCCTCCCTTGCCTTATTCTAATTCAATTAGGGTTTTTAACCAATCTTGTGCATCGAATAAGTGATTTTGTATCATTGGTTGAACATTTAGTTCATTTTCTTCCTCCCATGACTTATTCTAATCCAATTTGGGTTTTTAACCAATCTTGTGCATCCAATAAGTGATTTTGTGTCATTGGTTGAACATTTAGGCCATGTTCGTCCTCCCTAGGCTTGTTCTAATCCAATTAGGGTTTTTAACCAATCTTGTGCATCCAATAAGTGATTTTGTGTCATTGGTTGAGCATTTAGGTCATTTTCGTCCTCCCTAGGCTTATTCAAATCCAATTAGGGGTTTTAAACAATATTTGGCATCCAATAAGTGATTTTGGTCATTGGTTGAACATTTAGGTCATTTACGTCCTCCCTAGGCTTATTCTAATCCAATTAGGGTTTTTAACCAATCTTGTGCATCCAATAAGTGATTTTGTGTCATTGGTTCAACATTTAGGTCATTTTCATCCTCCCAAGGCTTATTCTAATTCAATTAGGGTTTTTAAATAATATTTGGCTTCCAATAAGTGATTTTGTGTCATAGGTTGAATATTTAGGTTATTTTCGTCCTCCCTAGGCTTATTCTAATCCAATTAGGGTGTTTAATCAATCTTGTGCATTCAATAAGTGAGTTTGTGTCATTGGTTGAACATTTAGGCCATTTTCGTCCTCCCAAGGCTTATTCTAATCCAATTAGGGTTTTTAACCAATCTTGTGCATCCAATAAGTGATTTTATGTCATTGGTTGAACATTTAGGTCATTTTCGTCCTCCCTAGGCTTATTCTAATCCAATTAGGGTTTTTAACCAATCTTGTGCATCCAATAAGTGATTTTGTGTCATTGGTTGAACATTTAGGTCTATTTCGTTCTCCCTTGGCTTATTCTAATTCAATTAGGGTTTTTAACCAATGTTGTGCATCCAATAAGTGATTTTGTGTCATTGGTTGATCATTTAGGTCATTTTCGTCCTCCCTAGGCTTATTCTAATCCAATTTGGGTTTTTAACCAATCTTGTGCATCCAATAAGTGATTTTGTGTCATTGGTTGAACATTTAGGCCATTTTCGTCCTCCCTAGGCTTGTTCTAATCCAATTAGGGTTTTTAACCAATCTTGTGCATCCAATAAGTGATTTTGTATCATTGGTTGAACATTTAGTTCATTTTCTTCCTCCCAAGACTTATTCTAATCCAATTTGGGTTTTTAACCAATCTTGTGCATCCAATAAGTGATTTTGTGTCATTGGTTGAACATTTAGGCCATTTTCGTCCTCCCTAGGCTTGTTCTAATCCAATTAGGGTTTTTAACCAATCTTGTGCATCCAATAAGTGATTTTGTGTCATTGGTTGAACATTTAGGTCATTTTCGTTCTCCCTAGGCTTATTCAAATCCGATTAGGGGTTTTAAAAAATATTTGGCATCCAATAAGTGATTATGGTCATTGGTTGAACATTTAGGTCATTTACGTCCTCCCTAGGCTTATTCTAATCTAATTAGGGTTTTTAACCAATCTTGTGCATCCAATAAGTGATTTTGTGTCATTGGTTCAACATTTAGGTCATTTTCATCCTCTCAAGGCTAATTCTAATTCAATTATGGTTTTTAATCAATCTTGTGCATCCCACAAGTGAGTTTGTGTCATTGGTTGAACATTTAGGTCAATTTCGTCTTCCCTAGGCTTATTCTAATTCAATTAGGGTTTTTAACCAATCTTGTGCATCCAATAAGTGATTTTTTGTCATTGGTTGAACATTTAGGCCATTTTCGTCCTCCCTTGGCTTGTTCTAATCCAATTAGGGTTTTTAACCAATCTTGTGCATCCAATAAGTGATTTTATGTCATTGGTTGAACATTTAGATCAATTTCCTCCTCCCTAGGCTTGTTCTAATCCAATTAGGGTTTTTAACCAATCTTGTGCATCCAATAAGTGATTTTGTGTCATTGGTTGAACATTTATGTCATTTTCGTCCTCCCTAGGCTTATTCAAATCCAATTAGGGTTTTTAAACAATATTTGGCATCCAATAAGTGATTTTGTGTCATTGGTTGAACATTTTGGTTATTTTCGTCCTCCCTAGGCTTATTCTAATTCAATTATGATTTTTAACCAATCTTGTGCATCCCACAAGTGAGTTTGTATCATTGGTTGAACATTTAGGTCATTTTCGTCCTCCCAAAGCTTATTCTAATTCAATTAGGCTTTTTAATCAATCTTGTGCATCCAATAAGTGATTTTGTGTCATTGGTTGAACATTTAGATCAATTTCCTCCTCCCTAGGCTTGTTCTAATCCAATTAGGGTTTTTAACCAATCTTGTGCATCCAATAAGTGATTTTGTGTCATTGGTTGAACATTTAGGTCATTTTCGTCCTCCCTAGGCTTATTCAAATCCAATTAGGGTTTTTAAACAATATTTGGCATCCAATAAGTGATTTTGTGTCATTGGTTGAACATTTTGGTTATTTTCGTCCTCCCTAGGCTTATTCTAATTCAATTATG
>JBBPBP010000001.1:48339150-48350530 GCA_037974735.1 Cicer chorassanicum | reverse complement strand
TTCTAATCCAATTAGGGTTTTTAACCAATCTTGTGCATCCAATAAGTGATTTTATGTCATTGGTTGAACATTTAGATCAATTTCCTCCTCCCTAGGCTTGTTCTAATCCAATTAGGGTTTTTAACCAATCTTGTGCATCCAATAAGTGATTTTGTGTCATTGGTTGAACATTTGTGTCATTTTCGTCCTCCCTAGGCTTATTCAAATCCAATTAGGGTTTTTAAACAATATTTGGCATCCAATAAGTGATTTTGTGTCATTGGTTGAACATTTTGGTTATTTTCGTCCTCCCTAGGCTTATTCTAATTCAATTATGATTTTTAACCAATCTTGTGCATCCCACAAGTGAGTTTGTATCATTGGTTGAACATTTAGGTCATTTTCGTCCTCCCAAAGCTTATTCTAATCCAATTAGGGTTTTTAACCAATCTTGTGCATCCAATAAGTGATTTTATGTCATTGGTTGAACATTTAGATCAATTTCCTCCTCCCTAGGCTTGTTCTAATCCAATTAGGGTTTTTAACCAATCTTGTGCATCCAATAAGTGATTTTGTGTCATTGGTTGAACATTTAGGTCATTTTCGTCCTCCCTAGGCTTATTCAAATCCAATTGGGGTTTTTAAACAATATTTGGCATCCAATAAGTGATTTTGTGTCATTGGTTGAACATTTTGGTTATTTTCGTCCTCCCTAGGCTTATTCTAATTCAATTATGATTTTTAACCAATCTTGTGCATCCAATAAGTGATTTTGTATCATTGGTTGAACATTTAGGTCATTTTCGTCCTCCCAAAGCTTATTCTAATTCAATTAGGGTTTTTAATCAATCTTGTGCATCCAATAAGTGATTTTGTGTCATTGGTTGAACATTTAGATCAATTTCCTCCTCCCTAGGCTTGTTCTAATCCAATTAGGGTTTTTAACCAATCTTGTGCATCCAATAAGTGATTTTATGTCATTGGTTGAACATTTAGGTCATTTTCGTCCTCCCTAGGCTTATTCTAATCCAATTAGGGTTTTTAACCAATCTTGTGCATCCAATAAGTGATTTTGTGTCATTGGTTGAACATTTAGGTCTATTTCGTCCTCCCTTGCCTTATTCTAATTCAATTAGGGTTTTTAACCAATGTTGTGCATCCTATAAGTGATTTTGTGTCATTGGTTGAACATTTAGTTCATTTTCATCCTCCCAAGGCTTATTCTAATTCAATTAGGGTTTTTAATCAATCTTATGCATCCAATAAGTGATTTTGTGTCATTGGTTGAACATTTAGGTTAATTTCGTCCTCCCTAGGCTTATTCTAATCCAAGTTGGGTTTCTAACCAATCTTGTGCATCCAATAAGTGATTTTGTGTCATTGGTTGAACATTTAGGCCATTTTCGTCCTCCCTAGGCTTATTCTAATCCAATTAGGGTGTTTAACCAATCTTGTGCATTCAATAAGTGATTTTATGTCATTGGTTGAACATTTAGGTCATTTTCGTCCTCCCTAGGCTTATTCTAATCCAATTAGGGTTTTTAACCAATCTTGTGCATCCAATAAGTGATTTTGTGTCATTGGTTGAACATTTAGGTCTATTTCGTCCTCCCTTGCCTTATTCTAATTCAATTAGGGTTTTTAACCAATCTTGTGCATCGAATAAGTGATTTTGTATCATTGGTTGAACATTTAGTTCATTTTCTTCCTCCCATGACTTATTTTAATCCAATTTGGGTTTTTAACCAATCTTGTGCATCCAATAAGTGATTTTGTGTCATTGGTTGAACATTTAGGCCATTTTCGTCCTCCCTAGGCTTGTTCTAATCCAATTAGGGTTTTTAACCAATCTTGTGCATCCAATAAGTGATTTTGTGTCATTGGTTGAACATTTAGGTCATTTTCGTCCTCCCTAGGCTTATTCAAATCCAATTAGGGGTTTTAAACAATATTTGGCATCCAATAAGTGATTTTGGTCATTGGTTGAACATTTAGGTCATTTACGTCCTCCCTAGGCTTATTCTAATCCAATTAGGGTTTTTAACCAATCTTGTGCATCCAATAAGTGATTTTGTGTCATTGGTTCAACATTTAGGTCATTTTCATCCTCCCAAGGCTTATTCTAATTCAATTAGGGTTTTTAAATAATATTTGGCATCCAATAAGTGATTTTGTGTCATAGGTTGAATATTTAGGTTATTTTCGTCCTCCCTAGGCTTATTCTAATCCAATTAGGGTGTTTAATCAATCTTGTGCATTCAATAAGTGAGTTTGTGTCATTGGTTGAACATTTAGGCCATTTTCGTCCTCCCAAGGCTTATTCTAATCCAATTAGGGTTTTTAACCAATCTTGTGCATCCAATAAGTGATTTTATGTCATTGGTTGAACATTTAGGTCATTTTCGTCCTCCCTAGGCTTATTCTAATCCAATTAGGGTTTTTAACCAATCTTGTGCATCCAATAAGTGATTTTGTGTCATTGGTTCAACATTTAGGTCATTTTCATCCTCCCAAGGCTTATTCTAATTCAATTAGGGTTTTTAAATAATATTTGGCATCCAATAAGTGATTTTGTGTCATAGGTTGAATATTTAGGTTATTTTCGTCCTCCCTAGGCTTATTCTAATCCAATTAGGGTGTTTAATCAATCTTGTGCGTTCAATAAGTGAGTTTGTGTCATTGGTTGAACATTTAGGCCATTTTCGTCCTCCCAAGGCTTATTCTAATCCAATTAGGGTTTTTAACCAATCTTGTGCATCCAATAAGTGATTTTATGTCATTGGTTGAACATTTAGGTCATTTTCGTCCTCCTTAGGCTTATTCTAATCCAATTAGGGTTTTTAACCTATCTTGTGCATCCAATAAGTGATTTTGTGTCATTGGTTGAACATTTAGGTCTATTTCGTCCTCCCTTGGCTTATTCTAATTCAATTAGGGTTTTTAACCAATGTTGTGCATCCAATAAGTGATTTTGTGTCATTGGTTGAACATTTAGGTCATTTTCGTCCTCCCTAGGCTTATTCTAATCCAATTTGGGTTTTTAACCAATCTTGTGCATCCAATAAGTGATTTTGTGTCATTGGTTGAACATTTAGGCCATTTTCGTCCTCCCTAGGCTTGTTCTAATCCAATTAGGGTTTTTAACCAATCTTGTGCATCCAATAAGTAATTTTGGGTCATTGGTTGAACATTTAGGTCATTTTAGTCCTCCCTAGGCTTATTCAAATCCAATTAGGGTTTTTAAATAATATTTGGCATCCAATATGTGATTTTGTGTCATTGGTTGAATATTTAGGTTATTTTCGTCCTCCCTAGGCTTATTCTAATCCAATTAGGGTGTTTAACCAATCTTGTGCATTCAATAAGTGAGTTTGTGTCATTGGTTGAACATTTAGGTCATTTTCGTCCTCCCTAGGCTTATTCTAATCCAATTAGGGTTTTTAACCAATCTTGTGCATCCAATAAGTGATTTTGTGTCATTGGTTGAACATTTAGGCCATTTTCGTCCTCCCTAGGCTTGTTCTAATCCAATTAGGGTTTTTAACCAATCTTGTGCATCCAATAAGTAATTTTGGGTCATTGGTTGAACATTTAGGTCATTTTAGTCCTCCCTAGGCTTATTCAAATCCAATTAGGGTTTTTAAATAATATTTGGCATCCAATAAGTGATTTTGTGTCATTGGTTGAATATTTAGGTTATTTTCGTCCTCCCTAGGCTTATTCTAATCCAATTAGGGTGTTTAACCAATCTTGTGCATTCAATAAGTGAGTTTGTGTAATTGGTTGAACATTTAGGTCATTTTCGTCCTCCCTAGGCTTATTCTAATCCAATTAGGGTTTTTAACCAATCTTGTGCATCCAATAAGTGATTTTGTGTCATTGGTTGAACATTTAGGTCATTTTCGTCCTCCCTAGGCTTGTTCTAATCCAATTAGGGTTTTTAACCAATCTTGTGCATCCAATAAGTGATTTTGTGTCATTGGTTGAACATTTAGGTCATTTTCGTCCTCCCTAGGCTTATTCAAATCCAATTAGGGTTTTTAAACAATATTTGGCATCCAATAAGTGATTTTGTGTCATTGGTTGAACATTTTGGTTATTTTCGTCCTCCCTAGGCTTATTCTAATTCAATTATGATTTTTAACCAATCTTGTGCATCCAATAAGTGATTTTGTATCATTGGTTGAACATTTAGGTCATTTTCGTCCTCCCAAAGCTTATTCTAATTCAATTAGGGTTTTTAATCAATCTTGTGCATCCAATAAGTGATTTTGTGTCATTGGTTGAACATTTAGATCAATTTCCTCCTCCCTAGGCTTGTTCTAATTCAATTAGGGTTTTTAACCAATCTTGTGCATCCAATAAGTGATTTTGTGTCATTGGTTGAACATTTAGGTCATTTTCGTCCTCCCTAGGCTTATTCAAATCCAATTAGGGTTTTTAAACAATATTTGGCATCCAATAAGTGATTTTGTGTCATTGGTTGAACATTTTGGTTATTTTCGTCCTCCCTAGGCTTATTCTAATTCAATTATGGTTATTAACCAATCTTGTGCATCCAATAAGTGATTTTGTATCATTGGTTCAACATTTAGTTCATTTTCATCCTCCCAAGACTTATTCTAATCCAATTTGGGTTTTTAACCAATCTTGTGCATCGAATAAGTGATTTTGTGTCATTGGTTGAACATTTAGGCCATTTTCGTCCTCCCTAGGCTTGTTCTAATCCAATTAGGGTTTTTAACCAATCTTGTGCATCCAATAAGTGATTTTGTGTCATTGGTTGAACATTTAGGTCATTTTCCTCCTCCATAGGCTTATTCAAATCCAATTAGGGGTTTTAAACAATATTTGGCATCCAATAAGTGATTTTGTGTCATTGGTTGAACATTTAGGCCATTTTCGTCCTCCCTAGGCTTGTTCTAATTCAATCAGGGTTTTTAACCAATCTTGTGCATCCAATAAGTGATTTTGTGCCATTGGTTGAACATTTAGGTCATTTTCGTCCTCCCTAGGCTTATTCAAATCCAATTAGGGGTTTTAAACAATATTTGGCATCCAATAAGTGATTTTGTGTCATTGGTTGAACATTTAGGTCATTTTCGTCCTCCCTAGGCTTATTCTAATCCAATTAGGATTTTTAACCAATCTTGTGCATCCAATAAGTGATTTTGTGTCATTGGTTGAACATTTAGGTCATTTTCGTCCTCCCTAGGCTTATTCTAATCCAATTAGGGTTTTTAACCAATCTTGTGCATCCAATAATTGATTTTGTGTCATTGGTTGAACATTAGGTCATTTTCGTCCTCCCTAGGCTTATTCTAATCCAATTAGGGTTTTTAACCAATCTTGTGCATCCAATAAGTGATTTTGTGTCATTGGTTGAACATTTAGGTCATTTTCGTCCTCCCTAGGCTTATTCAAATCCAATTAGGGGTTTTAAACAATATTTGGCATCCAATAAGTGATTTTGGTCATTGGTTGAACATTTAGGTCATTTACGTCCTCCCTAGGCTTATTCTAATCCAATTAGGGTTTTTAACCAATCTTGTGCATCCAATAAGTGATTTTGTGTCATTGGTTCAACATTTAGGTCATTTTCATCCTCCCAAGGCTTATTCTAATTCAATTAGGGTTTTTAAATAATATTTGGCATCCAATAAGTGATTTTGTGTCATAGGTTGAATATTTAGGTTATTTTCGTCCTCCCTAGGCTTATTCTAATCCAATTAGGGTGTTTAATCAATCTTGTGCATTCAATAAGTGAGTTTGTGTCATTGGTTGAACATTTAGGCCATTTTCGTCCTCCCAAGGCTTATTCTAATCCAATTAGGGTTTTTAACCAATCTTGTGCATCCAATAAGTGATTTTATGTCATTGGTTGAACATTTAGGTCATTTTCGTCCTCCCTAGGCTTATTCTAATCCAATTAGGGTTTTTAACCAATCTTGTGCATCCAATAAGTGATTTTGTGTCATTGGTTGAACATTTAGGTCTATTTCGTCCTCCCTTGCCTTATTCTAATTCAATTAGGGTTTTTAACCAATGTTGTGCATCCTATAAGTGATTTTGTGTCATTGGTTGAACATTTAGTTCATTTTCATCCTCCCAAGGCTTATTCTAATTCAATTAGGGTTTTTAACCAATCTTGTGCATCCAATAAGTGATTTTTTGTCATTGGTTGAATATTTAGGCCATTTTCGTCCTCCCTAGGCTTGTTCTAATCCAATTAGGGTTTTTAACCAATCTTGTGCATCCAATAAGTGATTTTGTGTCATTGGTTTAACATTTAGGCCATTTTCGTCCTCCCTAGGCTTATTCAAATCCAATTAGGGTTTTTAAATAATATTTGGCATCCAATAAGTGATTTTGTGTCATTGGTTGAACATTTATGTCATTTTTTCTCCTCCCTAGGCTTATTCTAATCCAATTAGGGTTTCTAACCAATCTTGTGCATCCAATAAGTGATTTTGTGTCATTGGTTGAACATTTAGGTCATTTTCGTCCTCCCAAAGCATATTCTAATTCAATTAGGGTTTTTAGTCAATCTTGTGCATCCAATAAGTGATTTTGTGTCATTGGTTGAACATTTAGATCAATTTCCTCCTCCCTAGGCTTGTTCTAATCCAATTAGGGTTTTTAACCAATCTTGTGCATCCAATAAGTGATTTTGTGTCATTGGTTGAACATTTAGGTCATTTTCGTCCTCCCTAGGCTTATTCAAATCCAATTAGGGTTTTTAAACAATATTTGGCATCCAATAAGTGATTTTGTGTCATTGGTTGAACATTTTGGTTATTTTCGTCCTCCCTAGGCTTATTCTAATTCAATTATGGTTTTTAACCAATCTTGTGCATCCAATAAGTGATTTTGTATCATTGGTTCAACATTTAGTTCATTTTCATCCTCCCAAGACTTATTCTAATCCAATTTGGGTTTTTAACCAATCTTGTGCATCGAATAAGTGATTTTGTGTCATTGATTGAACATTTAGGCCATTTTCGTCCTCCCTAGGCTTGTTCTAATCCAATTAGGGTTTTTAACCAATCTTGTGCATCCAATAAGTGATTTTGTGTCATTGGTTGAACATTTAGGTCATTTTCCTCCTCCATAGGCTTATTCAAATCCAATTAGGGGTTTTAAACAATATTTGGCATCCAATAAGTGATTTTGTGTCATTGGTTGAACATTTAGGCCATTTTCGTCCTCCCTAGGCTTGTTCTAATTCAATCAGGGTTTTTAACCAATCTTGTGCATCCAATAAGTGATTTTGTGCCATTGGTTGAACATTTAGGTCATTTTCGTCCTCCCTAGGCTTATTCAAATCCAATTAGGGGTTTTAAACAATATTTGGCATCCAATAAGTGATTTTGTGTCATTGGTTGAACATTTAGGTCATTTTCGTCCTCCCTAGGCTTATTCTAATCCAATTAGGATTTTTAACCAATCTTGTGCATCCAATAAGTGATTTTGTGTCATTGGTTGAACATTTAGGTCATTTTCGTCCTCCCTAGGCTTATTCTAATCCAATTAGGGTTTTTAACCAATCTTGTGCATCCAATAAGTGATTTTATGTCATTGGTTGAACATTTAGGTCATTTTCGTCCTCCCTAGGCTTATTCTAATCCAATTAGGGTTTTTAACCAATCTTGTGCATCCAATAAGTGATTTTGTGTCATTGGTTGAACATTTAGGTCTATTTCGTCCTCCCTTGCCTTATTCTAATTCAATTAGGGTTTTTAACCAATCTTGTGCATCGAATAAGTGATTTTGTATCATTGGTTGAACATTTAGTTCATTTTCTTCCTCCCATGACTTATTTTAATCCAATTTGGGTTTTTAACCAATCTTGTGCATCCAATAAGTGATTTTGTGTCATTGGTTGAACATTTAGGCCATTTTCGTCCTCCCTAGGCTTGTTCTAATCCAATTAGGGTTTTTAACCAATCTTGTGCATCCAATAAGTGATTTTGTGTCATTGGTTGAACATTTAGGTCATTTTCGTCCTCCCTAGGCTTATTCAAATCCAATTAGGGGTTTTAAACAATATTTGGCATCCAATAAGTGATTTTGGTCATTGGTTGAACATTTAGGTCATTTACGTCCTCCCTAGGCTTATTCTAATCCAATTAGGGTTTTTAACCAATCTTGTGCATCCAATAAGTGATTTTGTGTCATTGGTTCAACATTTAGGTCATTTTCATCCTCCCAAGGCTTATTCTAATTCAATTAGGGTTTTTAAATAATATTTGGCATCCAATAAGTGATTTTGTGTCATAGGTTGAATATTTAGGTTATTTTCGTCCTCCCTAGGCTTATTCTAATCCAATTAGGGTGTTTAATCAATCTTGTGCATTCAATAAGTGAGTTTGTGTCATTGGTTGAACATTTAGGCCATTTTCGTCCTCCCAAGGCTTATTCTAATCCAATTAGGGTTTTTAACCAATCTTGTGCATCCAATAAGTGATTTTATGTCATTGGTTGAACATTTAGGTCATTTTCGTCCTCCCTAGGCTTATTCTAATCCAATTAGGGTTTTTAACCAATCTTGTGCATCCAATAAGTGATTTTGTGTCATTGGTTCAACATTTAGGTCATTTTCATCCTCCCAAGGCTTATTCTAATTCAATTAGGGTTTTTAAATAATATTTGGCATCCAATAAGTGATTTTGTGTCATAGGTTGAATATTTAGGTTATTTTCGTCCTCCCTAGGCTTATTCTAATCCAATTAGGGTGTTTAATCAATCTTGTGCGTTCAATAAGTGAGTTTGTGTCATTGGTTGAACATTTAGGCCATTTTCGTCCTCCCAAGGCTTATTCTAATCCAATTAGGGTTTTTAACCAATCTTGTGCATCCAATAAGTGATTTTATGTCATTGGTTGAACATTTAGGTCATTTTCGTCCTCCTTAGGCTTATTCTAATCCAATTAGGGTTTTTAACCTATCTTGTGCATCCAATAAGTGATTTTGTGTCATTGGTTGAACATTTAGGTCTATTTCGTCCTCCCTTGGCTTATTCTAATTCAATTAGGGTTTTTAACCAATGTTGTGCATCCAATAAGTGATTTTGTGTCATTGGTTGAACATTTAGGTCATTTTCGTCCTCCCTAGGCTTATTCTAATCCAATTTGGGTTTTTAACCAATCTTGTGCATCCAATAAGTGATTTTGTGTCATTGGTTGAACATTTAGGCCATTTTCGTCCTCCCTAGGCTTGTTCTAATCCAATTAGGGTTTTTAACCAATCTTGTGCATCCAATAAGTGATTTTGTATCATTGGTTGAACATTTAGTTCATTTTCTTCCTCCCAAGACTTATTCTAATCCAATTTGGGTTTTTAACCAATCTTGTGCATCCAATAAGTGATTTTGTGTCATTGGTTGAACATTTAGGCCATTTTCGTCCTCCCTAGGCTTGTTCTAATCCAATTAGGGTTTTTAACCAATCTTGTGCATCCAATAAGTGATTTTGTGTCATTGGTTGAACATTTAGGTCATTTTCGTCCTCCCTAGGCTTATTCAAATCCAATTAGGGGTTTTAAACAATATTTGGCATCCAATAAGTGATTTTGTGTCATTGGTTGAACATTTAGGTCATTTTCGTCCTCCCCAGGCTTATTCTAATCCAATTAGGGTTTTTAACCAATCTTGTGCATCCAATAAGTGATTTTATGTCATTGGTTGAACATTTAGGTCATTTTCGTCCTCCCTAGGCTTATTCTAATCCAATTAGGGTTTTTAACCAATCTTGTGCATCCAATAAGTGATTTTGTGTCATTGGTTGAACATTTAGGTCTATTTCGTCCTCCCTTGGCTTATTCTAATTCAATTAGGGTTTTTAACCAATGTTGTGCATCCAATAAGTGATTTTGTGTAATTGGTTGAACATTTAGGTCATTTTCGTCCTCCCTAGGCTTATTCTAATCCAATTTGGGTTTTTAACCAATCTTGTGCATCCAATAAGTGATTTTGTGTCATTGGTTGAACATTTAGGCCATTTTCGTCCTCCCTGGGCTTGTTCTAATCCAATTAGGGTTTTTAACCAATCTTGTGCATCCAATAAGTGATTTTGTATCATTGGTTGAACATTTAGTTCATTTTCTTCCTCCCAAGACTTATTCTAATCCAATCTGGGTTTTTAACCAATCTTGTGCATCCAATAAGTGATTTTGTGTCATTGGTTGAACATTTAGGCCATTTTCGTCCTCCCTAGGCTTGTTCTAATCCAATTAGGGTTTTTAACCAATCTTGTGCATCCAATAAGTGATTTTGTGTCATTGGTTGAACATTTAGGTCATTTTCGTTCTCCCTAGGCTTATTCAAATCCGATTAGGGGTTTTAAAAAATATTTGGCATCCAATAAGTGATTTTGGTCATTGGTTGAACATTTAGGTCATTTACGTCCTCCCTAGGCTTATTCTAATCTAATTAGGGTTTTTAACCAATCTTGTGCATCCAATAAGTGATTTTGTGTCATTGGTTCAACATTTAGGTCATTTTCATCCTCTCAAGGCTACTTCTAATTCAATTAGGGTTTTTAATCAATCTTGTGCATCCCACAAGTGAGTTTGTGTCATTGGTTGAACATTTAGGTCAATTTCGTCTTCCGTAGGCTTATTCTAATTCAATTAGGGTTTTTAACCAATCTTGTGCATCCAATAAGTGATTTTTTGTCATTGGTTGAATATTTAGGCCATTTTCGTCCTCCCTAGGCTTGTTCTAATCCAATTAGGGTTTTTAACCAATCTTGTGCATCCAATAAGTGATTTTGTGTCATTGGTTTAACATTTAGGCCATTTTCGTCCTCCCTAGGCTTATTCAAATCCAATTAGGGTTTTTAAATAATATTTGGCATCCAATAAGTGATTTTGTGTCATTGGTTGAACATTTATGTCATTTTTTCTCCTCCCTAGGCTTATTCTAATCCAATTAGGGTTTCTAACCAATCTTGTGCATCCAATAAGTGATATTGTGTCATTGGTTGAACATTTAGGTCATTTTCTTCCTCCCAAAGCTTATTCTAATTCAATTAGGGTTTTTAATCAATCTTGTGCATCCAATAAGTGATTTTGTGTCATTGGTTGTACATTTAGATCAATTTCGTCCTCCCTAGGCTTGTTCTAATCCAATTAGGGTTTTTAACCAATCTTGTGCATCCAATAAGTGATTTTGTGTTATTGGTTGAAATTTAGGTCATGTTCGTCCTCCCTAGGCTTATTCAAATCCAATTAGGGTTTTTAAACAATATTTGGCATCCAATAAGTGATTTTGTGTCATTGGTTGAACATTTTGGTTATTTTCGTCCTCCCTAGGCTTATTCTAATTCAATTATGGTTTTTAACCAATCTTGTGCATCCAATAAGTGATTTTGTATCATTGGTTCAACATTTAGTTCATTTTC
>JBBPBP010000001.1:48317692-48331137 GCA_037974735.1 Cicer chorassanicum | reverse complement strand
GCATCCAATAAGTGATTTTGTGTCATTGGTTGAACATTTAGGTCATTTTCGTCCTCCCTAGGCTTATTCTAATCCAATTTGGGTTTTTAACCAATCTTGTGCATCCAATAAGTGATTTTATGTCATTGGTTGAACATTTAGGTCATGTTCATCCTCCCAAGGCTTCTTCTAATTCAATTAGGGTTTTTAACCAATCTTGTGCATCCAATAAGTGATTTTTTGTCATTGGTTGAACATTTAGATCATTTTCATCCTCCCTAGGCTTATTCTAATCCAATTAGGGTTTTAACCAATCTTGTGCATCCAATAATTGATTTTATGTCATTGGTTGAACATTTAGGTCATTTTCATCCTCCCTAGGCTTATTCTAATCCAATTAGGGTTTTTAACCAATCTTGTGCATCCAATAATTGATTTTGTGTCATTGGTTGAACATTTAGGTCATTTTTGTCCTCCCTAGGCTTATTCTAATCCAATTAGGGATTTTAACCAATCTTGTGCATCCAATAAGTGATTTTGTGTCATTGGTTGAACATTTTGGTCATTTTCATCCTCCCAAGGCTTATTCTAATTCAATTAGGGTTTTTAATCAATCTTATGCATCCAACAAGTGATTTTGTGTCATTGGTTGAACATTTAGGTCAATTTCGTACTCCATAGGCTTATTCTAATTCAATTAGGGTTTTTAATCAATCTTATGCATCCAACAAGTGATTTTGTGTCATTGGTTGAACATTTAGGTCAATTTCGTTCTCCATAGGCTTATTCTAATTCAATTAGGGTTTTTAACCAGTCTTGTGCATCCAATAAGTGATTTTGTGTCATTGGTTGAACATTTAGGTCAATTTCGTCCTCCCTAGGCTTATTCTAATTCAATTAGGGTTTTTAACCAATCTTGTGCATCAAATATGTGATTTTGTGTCATTGGTTGAACATTTAGGCCATTGTCGTCCTCCCTAGGCTTGTTCTAATCCAATTAGGTTTTTAACTAAACTTGTGCATCCAATAAAAGATTTTGTGTCATGGGTTGAACATTTAGGTCATTTTCGTCCTCCCTAGGCTTATTCAAATCCAATTAGGGTTTTTAAACAATATTTGGCATCTAATAAGTGATTTTGTGTCATTGGTTGAACATTTAGGTCATTTTTGTCCTCCCTAGGCTTATTCTAATCCAATTAGGGTTTTTAACCAATCTTGTGCATCCAATAAGTGATTTTGTGTCATTGGTTGAACATTTAGGCCATTTTCGTCCTCCCTAGGCTTGTTCTAATCCAATTAGGGTTTTTAACCAATCTTGTGCATCCAATAAGTGATTTTGTGTCATTGGTTGAACATTTAGGTCATTTTCGTCCTCCCTAGGCTTATTCTAATCCAATTTGGGTTTTTAACCAATCTTGTGCATCCAATAAGTGATTTTGTGTCATTGGTTGAACATTTAGGCCATTTTCGTCCTCCCTAGGCTTGTTCTAATCCAATTAGGGTTTTTAACCAATCTTGTGCATCCAATAAGTGATTTTCTGTCATTGGTTGAACATTTAGGTCATTTTCATCCTCCATAGGCTTATTCTAATTCAATTAGGGTTTTTAATCAATCTTGTGCATCCAACAAGTGATTTTGTGTCATTGGTTGAACATTTAGGTCAATTTCGTCCTCCCTAGGCTTGTTCTAATCCAATTAGGGTTTTTAACCAATATTGTGCATCCAATAAGTAATTTTGTGTCATTGGTTGAACATTTAGGTCATTTTCGTCCTCCCTAGGCTTATTTAAATCCAATTAGGGTTTTTAAACAATATTTGGCATCCAATAAGTGATTTTGTGTCATTGGTTGAACATTTAGGTTATTTTCGTCTCTCTAGGCTTATTCTAATCCAATTAGGGTGTTTAACCAATCTTGTGCATTCAATAAGTGAGTTTGTGTCATTGGTTGAACATTTAGGTCATTTTCGTCCTCCCTAGGCTTATTCTAATCCAATTAGGGTTTTTAACCAATCTTGTGCATCCAATAAGTGATTTTGTGTCATTGGTTGAACATTTAGGCCATTTTCGTCCTCCCTAGGCTTGTTCTAATCCAATTAGGGTTTTTAACCAATCTTGTGCATCCAATAAGTAATTTTGGGTCATTGGTTGAACATTTAGGTCATTTTCGTCCTCCCTAGGCTTCTTCAAATCCAATTAGGGGTTTTAAACAATATTTGGCATCCAATAAGTGATTTTGTGTCATTGGTTGAACATTTAGGTCATTTTCGTCCTCCCTAGGCTTATTCTAATCCAATTTGGGTTTTTAACCAATCTTGTGCATCCAATAAGTGATTTTATGTCATTGGTTGAACATTTAGGTCATGTTCATCCTCCCAAGGCTTCTTCTAATTCAATTAGGGTTTTTAACCAATCTTGTGCATCCAATAAGTGATTTTGTGTCATTGGTTGAACATTTAGATCATTTTCATCCTCCCTAGGCTTATTCTAATCCAATTAGGGTTTTAACCAATCTTGTGCATCCAATAATTGATTTTATGTCATTGGTTGAACATTTAGGTCATTTTCATCCTCCCTAGGCTTATTCTAATCCAATTAGGGTTTTTAACCAATCTTGTGCATCCAATAATTGATTTTGTGTCATTGGTTGAACATTTAGGTCATTTTTGTCCTCCCTAGGCTTATTCTAATCCAATCAGGGATTTTAACCAATCTTGTGCATCCAATAAGTGATTTTGTGTCATTGGTTGAACATTTTGGTCATTTTCATCCTCCCAAGGCTTATTCTAATTCAATTAGGGTTTTTAATCAATCTTATGCATCCAACAAGTGATTTTGTGTCATTGGTTGAACATTTAGGTCAATTTCGTTCTCCATAGGCTTATTCTAATTCAATTAGGGTTTTTAATCAATCTTATGCATCCAACAAGTGATTTTGTGTCATTGGTTGAACATTTAGGTCAATTTCGTTCTCCATAGGCTTATTCTAATTCAATTAGGGTTTTTAACCAGTCTTGTGCATCCAATAAGTGATTTTGTGTCATTGGTTGAACATTTAGGTCAATTTCGTCCTCCCTAGGCTTATTCTAATTCAATTAGGGTTTTTAACCAATCTTGTGCATCAAATATGTGATTTTGTGTCATTGGTTGAACATTTAGGCCATTGTCGTCCTCCCTAGGCTTGTTCTAATCCAATTAGGTTTTTAACTAAACTTGTGCATCCAATAAAAGATTTTGTGTCATGGGTTGAACATTTAGGTCATTTTCGTCCTCCCTAGGCTTATTCAAATCCAATTAGGGTTTTTAAACAATATTTGGCATCTAATAAGTGATTTTGTGTCATTGGTTGAACATTTAGGTCATTTTTGTCCTCCCTAGGCTTATTCTAATCCAATTAGGGTTTTTAACCAATCTTGTGCATCCAATAAGTGATTTTGTGTCATTGGTTGAACATTTAGGCCATTTTCGTCCTCCCTAGGCTTGTTCTAATCCAATTAGGGTTTTTAACCAATCTTGTGCATCCAATAAGTGATTTTGTGTCATTGGTTGAACATTTAGGTCATTTTCATCCTCCATAGGCTTATTCTAATTCAATTAGGGTTTTTAATCAATCTTGTGCATCCAACAAGTGATTTTGTGTCATTGGTTGAACATTTAGGTCAATTTCGTCTTCCCTAGGATTATTCTAATTCAATTAGGGTTTTTAACCAATCTTGTGCATCCTATAAGTGATTTTGTGTCATTGGTTGAATATTTAGGCCATTTTCGTCCTCCCTAGGCTTGTTCTAATCCAATTAGGGTTTTTAACCAATATTGTGCATCCAATAAGTAATTTTGTGTCATTGGTTGAACATTTAGGTCATTTTCGTCCTCCCTAGGCTTATTTAAATCCAATTAGGGTTTTTAAACAATATTTGGCATCCAATAAGTGATTTTGTGTCATTGGTTGAACATTTAGGTTATTTTCGTCTCTCTAGGCTTATTCTAATCCAATTAGGGTGTTTAACCAATCTTGTGCATTCAATTAGTGAGTTTGTGTCATTGGTTGAACATTTAGGTCATTTTCGTCCTCCCTAGGCTTATTCTAATCCAATTAGGGTTTTTAACCAATCTTGGGCATCCAATAAGTGATTTTATGTTATTGGTTGAACATTTAGGTCATTTTCGTCCTCCCTAGGCTTATTCTAATCCAATTAGGGTTTTTAACCAATCTTGTGCATCCAATAAGTGATTTTGTTTCATTGGTTGAACATTTAGGTCAATTTCGTCCTCCCTTGGCTTATTCTAATTCAATTAGGGTTTTTAACCAATGTTGTGCATCCAATAAGTTATTTTGTGTCATTGGTTGAACATTTGGGTCATTTTCGTCCTCCCTAGGCTTATTCTAATCCAATTAGGGTTTTTAACCAATCTTGTGCATCCAACAAGTGATTTTGTGTCATTGGTTGAACATTTAGTTCATTTTCTTCCTCCCAAGACTTATTCTAATCCAATTTGGATTTTTAACCAATCTTGTGTATCCAATAAGTGATTTTGTGTCATTGGTTGAACATTTAGGCCATTTTCGTCCTCCCTCGGCTTGTTCTAATCCAATTAGGGTTTTTAACCAATCTTGTGCATCCAATAAGTAATTTTGTGTCATTGGTTGATTATTTAGGTCATTTTCGTCCTCCTTAGGCTTATTCAAATCCAATTAGGGTTTTTAAACAATATTTGGCATCCAATAAATGATTTTGTGTCATTGGTTGAACATTTAGGTCATTTTCGTCCTCCCTAGGCTTATTCTAATCCAATTAGGGTTTTTAACCAATCTTGTGCATCCAATAAGTGATTTTGTGTCAATGGTTGAACATTTAGGCCATTTTCGTCCTCCCTAGGCTTGTTCTAATCCAATTAGGGTTTTTAACCAATCTTGTGCATCCAATAAGTGATTTTGTGTCATTGGTTGAACATTTAGGTCATTTTCGTCCTCCCTAGGCTTATTCAAATCCAATTAGGGGTTTTAAACAATATTTGGCATCCAATAAGTGATTTTGTGTCATTGGTTGACCATTTAGGCCATTTTCGTCCTCCCTAGGCTTGTTCAAATCCAATTAGGGTTTTTAACCAATCTTGTGCCTCCAATAATTGATTTTGTGTCATTGGTTGAACATTTAGGTCATTTTCGTCCTCCCTAGGCTTATTCAAATCCAATTAGGGGTTTTAAACAATATTTCGCATCCAAGAAGTGATTTTGTGTCATTGGTTGAATATTTAGGTCATTTTCGTCCTCCCTAGGCTTATTCTAATCCAATTAGGGTTTTTAACCAATCTTGGGCATCCAATAAGTGATTTTATGTTATTGGTTGAACATTTAGGTCATTTTCGTCCTCTCTAGGCTTATTCTAATCCAATTAGGGTTTTTAACCAATCTTGTGCATCCAATAAGTGATTTTGTTTCATTGTTTGAACATTTAGGTCAATTTCGTCCTCCCTTGGCTTATTCTAATTCAATTAGGGTTTTTAACCAATGTTGTGCATCCAGTAAGTTATTTTGTGTCATTGGTTGAACATTTAGGTCATTTTCGTCCTCCCTAGGCTTATTCTAATCCAATTAGGGTTTTTAACCAATCTTGTGCATCCAACAAGTGATTTTGTGTCATTGGTTGAACATTTAGTTCATTTTCTTCCTCCCAAGACTTATTCTAATCCAATTTGGATTTTTAACAAATCTTGTGTATCCAATAAGTGATTTTGTGTCATTGGTTGAACATTTAGGCCATTTTCGTCCTCCCTAGGCTTGTTCTAATCCAATTAGGGTTTTTAACCAATCTTGTGCATCCAATAAGTGATTTTGTGTCATTGGTTGAACATTTAGGTCATTTTCGTCCTCCCTAGGCTTATTCAAATCCAATTAGGGGTTTTAAACAATATTTGGCATCCAATAAGTGATTTTGTGTCATTGGTTGAACATTTAGGCCATTTTCGTCCTCCCTAGGCTTGTCCTAATCCAATTAGGGTTTTTAACCAATCTTGTGCATCCAATAAGTAATTTTGTGTCATTGGTTGATTATTTAGGTCATTTTCGTCCTCCTTAGGCTTATTCAAATCCAATTAGGGTTTTTAAACAATATTTGGCATCCAATAACTGATTTTGTGTCATTGGTTGAACATTTAGGTCATTTTCGTCCTCCCTAGGCTTATTCTAATCCAATTAGGGTTTTTAACCAATCTTGTGCATCCAATAAGTGATTTTGTGTCATTGGTTGAACATTTAGGTCATTTCCGTCCTCCCTAGGCTTATTCTCTTCCAATTAGGGTTTTTAACCAATCTTGTGCATCCAATAAGTGATTTTGTGTCATTGGTTGAACATTTAGGTCATTTTCGTCCTCCCTAGGCTTATTCTCATCCAATTAGGGTTTTTAACCAATCTTGTGAATCCAATAAGTGATTTTGTGTCATTGGTTGAACATTTAGGTCATTTTCGTCCTCCCAAGGCTTATTCTCGTCCAATTAGGGTTTTTAACCAATCTTGTGCATCCAATAAGTACATTTGTGTCATTGGTTGAACATTTAGGTCATTTATGTCCTCTAAAAGTTGATTCTCGTCCAATTAGGGTTTTTAACCAATCTTGTGCATCCAATAAGTGATTTTGTGTCATTGGTTGAACATTTAGGTCATTTTCGTCCTCCCTAGGCTTATTCTCGTCCAATTAGGGTTTTTAACCAATCTTGTGCATCCAATAAGTGATTTTGTGTCATTGGTTGAACATTTAGGTCATTTTCGTCCTCCCTAAGCTTATTCTCGTCCAATTAGTGTTTTTAAACAATCTTGTGCATCCAATAAGTGATTTTGTGCCATTGGTTGAACATTTAGGTCATTTTTGTCCTCCTTCGGCTTATTCTCGTCCAATTAGGGTTTTTAACCAATCTTGTGCATCCAATAAGTGATTTTGTGTCATTGGTTGAACATTTTGGTCATTTTCGTCCTCCCTAGGCTTATTCTCGTCCAATTAGGGTTTTTAACCAATCTTGTGCATCCAATAAGTGATTTTGTGCCATTGGTTGAACATTTAGGTGATTTTCGTCCTCCCAATGCTTATTGTCGTCCAATTAGGGTTTTTAACCAATCTTGTGCATCCAATAAGTACATTTGTGTCATTGGTTGAACATTTAGGTCCTTTATGTCCTCCAAAAGCTTATTCTCGTCCAATTAGGGTTTTTAACCAATCTTGTGCATCCAATAAGTGATTTTGTGTCATTGGTTGAACATTTAGGTCATTTTCGTCCTCCCTAGGCTTATTCTCGTCCAATTAGGGTTTTTAACCAATCTTGTGCATCCAATAAGTGATTTTGTGTCATTGGTTGAACATTTAGGTCATTTTCGTCCTCCCAAGGCTTATTCTATCCAATTAGGGTTTTTAACCAATCTTGTGCATCCAATAAGTGATTTTGTGTCATTGGTTGAACATTTAGGTCATTTTCGTCCTCCCTAGGCTTATTCTCGTCCAATTAGGGTTTTTAACCAATCTTGTGCATCCAATAAGTGATTTTGTGTCATTGGTTGAACATTTAGGTCATTTTGTCCTCCCTAGGCTTATTCTTATCCAATTGGCGTTTTTAACCAATCTTGTGCAACCAATAAGTGATTTTGTGTCGTTGGATGAACATTTAGGTCATTTTCCTCCTCCCTAGGCTTATTCTAATCCAATTACAGTTTTTAACCAATCTTGTGAATCCAACAAGTGATTTAGTGCCATTGGTTGAACATTTAGGTTATTTTCGTCCTCCCTAGGCTTATTCTTATCCAATTGGGGTTTTTAACCAATCTTGTGCATCCAATAAGTGATTTTGTGTCATTGGATGAACATTTAGGTCATTTTCATCCTCCCTAGGCTTATTCTAATCCAATTAGGGTTTTTAACCAATCTTGTGCATCCAATAAGTGATTTTGTGTCATTGGTTGAACATTTAGGTCATTTTCGTCCTCCCTAGGCTTATTCTAATCCAATTTGGGTTTTTAACCAATCTTGTGCATCCAATAAGTGATTTTGTGTCATTGGTTGAACATTTAGGCCATTTTCGTCCTCCCTAGGCTTGTTCTAATCCAATTAGGGTTTTTAACCAATCTTGTGCATCCAATAAGTAATTTTGGGTCATTGGTTGAACATTTAGGTCATTTTCGTCCTCCCTAGGCTTATTCTAATCCAATTAGGGACTTTAACCAATCTTGTGCATCCAATAAGTGATTTTGTGTCATTGGTTGAACATTTTGGTCATTTTCATCCTCCCAAGGCTTATTCTAATTCAATTAGGGTTTTTAATCAATCTTATGCATCCAACAAGTGATTTTGTGTCATTGGTTGAACATTTAGGTCAATTTCGTTCTCCATAGGCTTATTCTAATTCAATTAGGGTTTTTAATCAATCTTATGCATCCAACAAGTGATTTTGTGTCATTGGTTGAACATTTAGGTCAATTTCGTTCTCCATAGGCTTATTCTAATTCAATTAGGGTTTTTAACCAGTCTTGTGCATCCAATAAGTGATTTTGTGTCATTGGTTGAACATTTAGGTCAATTTCGTCCTCCCTAGGCTTATTCTAATTCAATTAGGGTTTTTAACCAATCTTGTGCATCAAATATGTGATTTTGTGTCATTGGTTGAACATTTAGGCCATTGTCGTCCTCCCTAGGCTTGTTCTAATCCAATTAGGGTTTTTAACTAAACTTGTGCATCCAATAAAAGATTTTGTGTCATGGGTTGAACATTTAGGTCATTTTCGTCCTCCCTAGGCTTATTCAAATCCAATTAGGGTTTTTAAACAATATTTGGCATCCAATAAGTGATTTTGTGTCATTGGTTGAACATTTAGGTCATTTTTGTCCTCCATAGGCTTATTCTAATCCAATTAGGGTTTTTAACCAATCTTGTGCATCCAACAAGTGATTTTGTGTCATTGGTTAAACATTTAGTTCATTTTCTTCCTCCCAAGACTTATTCTAATCCAATTTGGGTTTTTAACCAATCTTGTGCATCCAATAAGTGATTTTGTGTCATTGGTTGAACATTTAGGCCATTTTCGTCCTCCCTAGGCTTGTTCTAATCCAATTAGGGTTTTTAACCAATCTTGTGCATCCAATAAGTGATTTTCTGTCATTGGTTGAACATTTAGGTCATTTTCATCCTCCATAGGCTTATTCTAATTCAATTAAGGTTTTTAATCAATCTTGTGCATCCAACAAGTGATTTTGTGTCATTGGTTGAACATTTAGGTCAATTTCGTCCTCCCTAGGCTTGTTCTAATCCAATTAGGGTTTTTAACCAATATTGTGCATCCAATAAGTAATTTTGTGTCATTGGTTGAACATTTAGGTCATTTTCGTCCTCCCTAGGCTTATTTAAATCCAATTAGGGTTTTTAAACAATATTTGGCATCCAATAAGTGATTTTGTGTCATTGGTTGAACATTTAGGTTATTTTCGTCTCTCTAGGCTTATTCTAATCCAATTAGGGTGTTTAACCAATCTTGTGCATTCAATAAGTGAGTTTGTGTCATTGGTTGAACATTTAGGTCATTTTCGTCCTCCCTAGGCTTATTCTAATCCAATTAGGGTTTTTAACCAATCTTGGGCATCCAATAAGTGATTTTATGTTATTGGTTGAACATTTAGGTCATTTTCGTCCTCCCTAGGCTTATTCTAATCCAATTAGGGTTTTTAACCAATCTTGTGCATCCAATAAGTGATTTTGTTTCATTGGTTGAACATTTAGGTCAATTTCGTCCTCCCTTGGCTTATTCTAATTCAATTAGGGTTTTTAACCAATGTTGTGCATCCAATAAGTTATTTTGTGTCATTGGTTGAACATTTAGGTCATTTTCGTCCTCCCTAGGCTTATTCTAATCCAATTAGGGTTTTTAACCAATCTTGTGCATCCAACAAGTGATTTTGTGTCATTGGTTGAACATTTAGTTCATTTTCTTCCTCCCAAGACTTATTCTAATCCAATTTGGATTTTTAACAAATCTTGTGTATCCAATAAGTGATTTTGTGTCATTGGTTGAACATTTAGGCCATTTTCGTCCTCCCTAGGCTTGTTCTAATCCAATTAGGGTTTTTAACCAATCTTGTGCATCCAATAAGTGATTTTGTGTCATTGGTTGAACATTTAGGTCATTTTCGTCCTCCCTAGGCTTATTCAAATCCAATTAGGGGTTTTAAACAATATTTGGCATCCAATAAGTGATTTTGTGTCATTGGTTGAACATTTAGGCCATTTTCGTCCTCCCTAGGCTTGTCCTAATCCAATTAGGGTTTTTAACCAATCTTGTGCATCCAATAAGTAATTTTGTGTCATTGGTTGATTATTTAGGTCATTTTCGTCCTCCTTAGGCTTATTCAAATCCAATTAGGGTTTTTAAACAATATTTGGCATCCAATAACTGATTTTGTGTCATTGGTTGAACATTTAGGTCATTTTCGTCCTCCCTAGGCTTATTCTAATCCAATTAGGGTTTTTAACCAATCTTGTGCATCCAATAAGTGATTTTGTGTCAATGGTTGAACATTTAGGCCATTTTCGTCCTCCCTAGGCTTGTTCTAATCCAATTAGGGTTTTTAACCAATCTTGTGCATCCAATAAGTGATTTTGTGTCATTGGTTGAACATTTAGGTCATTTTCGTCCTCCCTAGGCTTATTCAAATCCAATTAGGGGTTTTAAACAATATTTGGCATCCAATAAGTGATTTTGTGTCATTGGTTGACCATTTAGGCCATTTTCGTCCTCCCTAGGCTTGTTCAAATCCAATTAGGGTTTTTAACCAATCTTGTGCCTCCAATAATTGATTTTTTGTCATTGGTTGAACATTTAGGTCATTTTCGTCCTCCCTAGGCTTATTCAAATCCAATTAGGGGTTTTAAACAATATTTCGCATCCAAGAAGTGATTTTGTGTCATTGGTTGAATATTAAGGTCATTTTCGTCCTCCCTAGGCTTATTCTAATCCAATTAGGGTTTTTAACCAATCTTGGGCATCCAATAAGTGATTTTATGTTATTGGTTGAACATTTAGGTCATTTTCGTCCTCTCTATGCTTATTCTAATCCAATTAGGGTTTTTAACCAATCTTGTGCATCCAATAAGTGATTTTGTTTCATTGTTTGAACATTTAGGTCAATTTCGTCCTCCCTTGGCTTATTCTAATTCAATTAGGGTTTTTAACCAATGTTGTGCATCCAGTAAGTTATTTTGTGTCATTGGTTGAACATTTAGGTCATTTTCGTCCTCCCTAGGCTTATTCTAATCCAATTAGGGTTTTTAACCAATCTTGTGCATCCAACAAGTGATTTTGTGTCATTGGTTGAACATTTAGTTCATTTTCTTCCTCCCAAGACTTATTCTAATCCAATTTGGGTTTTTAACCAATCTTGTGCATCCAATAAGTGATTTTGTGTCATTGGTTGAACATTTAGGCCATTTTCGTCCTCCCTAGGCTTGTTCTAATCCAATTAGGGTTTTTAACCAATCTTGTGCATCCAATAAGTGATTTTCTGTCATTGGTTGAACATTTAGGTCATTTTCATCCTCCATAGGCTTATTCTAATTCAATTAAGGTTTTTAATCAATCTTGTGCATCCAACAAGTGATTTTGTGTCATTGGTTGAACATTTAGGTCAATTTCGTCCTCCCTAGGCTTGTTCTAATCCAATTAGGGTTTTTAACCAATATTGTGCATCCAATAAGTAATTTTGTGTCATTGGTTGAACATTTAGGTCATTTTCGTCCTCCCTAGGCTTATTTAAATCCAATTAGGGTTTTTAAACAATATTTGGCATCCAATAAGTGATTTTGTGTCATTGGTTGAACATTTAGGTTATTTTCGTCTCTCTAGGCTTATTCTAATCCAATTAGGGTGTTTAACCAATCTTGTGCATTCAATTAGTGAGTTTGTGTCATTGGTTGAACATTTAGGTCATTTTCGTCCTCCCTAGGCTTATTCTAATCCAATTAGGGTTTTTAACCAATCTTGGGCATCCAATAAGTGATTTTGTGTCATTGGTTGAACATTTAGATCATTTTCATCCTCCCTAGGCTTATTCTAATCCAATTAGGGTTTTAACCAATCTTGTGCATCCAATAATTGATTTTATGTCATTGGTTGAACACTTAGGCCATTTTCGTCCTCCCTAGGCTTGTTCTAATCCAATTAGGGTTTTTAACCAATCTTGTGCATCCAATAAGTAATTTTGGGTCATTGGTTGAACATTTAGGTCATTTTCGTCCTCCCTAGGCTTCTTCAAATCCAATTAGGGGTTTTAAACAATATTTGGCATCCAATAAGTGATTTTGTGTCATTGGTTGAACATTTAGGTCATTTTCGTCCTCCCTAGGCTTATTCTAATCCAATTTGGGTTTTTAACCAATCTTGTGCATCCAATAAGTGATTTTATGTCATTGGTTGAACATTTAGGTCATGTTCATCCTCCCAAGGCTTCTTCTAATTCAATTAGGGTTTTTAACCAATCTTGTGCATCCAATAAGTGATTTTGTGTCATTGGTTGAACATTTAGATCATTTTCATCCTCCCTAGGCTTATTCTAATCCAATTAGGGTTTTAACCAATCTTGTGCATCCAATAATTGATTTTATGTCATTGGTTGAACATTTAGGTCATTTTCATCCTCCCTAGGCTTATTCTAATCCAATTAGGGTTTTTAACCAATCTTGTGCATCCAATAATTGATTTTGTGTCATTGGTTGAACATTTAGGTCATTTTTGTCCTCCCTAGGCTTATTCTAATCCAATTAGGGATTTTAACCAATCTTGTGCATCCAATAAGTGATTTTGTGTCATTGGTTGAACATTTTGGTCATTTTCATCCTCCCAAGGCTTATTCTAATTCAATTAGGGTTTTTAATCAATCTTATGCATCCAACAAGTGATTTTGTGTCTTTGGTTGAACATTTAGGTCAATTTCGTACTCCATAGGCTTATTCTAATTCAATTAGGGTTTTTAATCAATCTTATGCATCCAACAAGTGATTTTGTGTCATTGGTTGAACATTTAGGTCAATTTCGTTCTCCATAGGCTTATTCTAATTTAATTAGGGTTTTTAACCAGTCTTGTGCATCCAATAAGTGATTTTGTGTCATTGGTTGAACATTTAGGTCAATTTCGTCCTCCCTAGGCTTATTCTAATTCAATTAGGGTTTTTAACCAATCTTGTGCATCAAATATGTGATTTTGTGTCATTGGTTGAACATTTAGGCCATTGTCGTCCTCCCTAGGCTTGTTCTAATCCAATTAGGGTTTTTAACTAAACTTGTGCATCCAATAAAAGATTTTGTGTCATGGGTTGAACATTTAGGTCATTTTCGTCCTCCCTAGGCTTATTCAAATCCAATTAGGGTTTTTAAACAATATTTGGCATCCAATAAGTGATTTTGTGTCATTGGTTGAACATTTAGGTCATTTTTGTCCTCC
>JBBPBP010000001.1:48208802-48304692 GCA_037974735.1 Cicer chorassanicum | reverse complement strand
TGGTTGAACATTTAGGCCATTTTCGTCCTCCCTAGGCTTGTTCTAATCCAATTAGGGTTTTTAACCAATCTTGTGCATCCAATAAGTGATTTTGTGTCATTGGTTGAACATTTAGGTCATTTTCGTCCTCCCTAGGCTTATTCAAATCCAATTAGGGGTTTTAAACAATATTTGGCATCCAATAAGTGATTTTGTGTCATTGGTTGACCATTTAGGCCATTTTCGTCCTCCCTAGGCTTGTTCAAATCCAATTAGGGTTTTTAACCAATCTTGTGCCTCCAATAATTGATTTTTTGTCATTGGTTGAACATTTAGGTCATTTTCGTCCTCCCTAGGCTTATTCAAATCCAATTAGGGGTTTTAAACAATATTTCGCATCCAAGAAGTGATTTTGTGTCATTGGTTGAATATTAAGGTCATTTTCGTCCTCCCTAGGCTTATTCTAATCCAATTAGGGTTTTTAACCAATCTTGGGCATCCAATAAGTGATTTTATGTTATTGGTTGAACATTTAGGTCATTTTCGTCCTCTCTATGCTTATTCTAATCCAATTAGGGTTTTTAACCAATCTTGTGCATCCAATAAGTGATTTTGTTTCATTGTTTGAACATTTAGGTCAATTTCGTCCTCCCTTGGCTTATTCTAATTCAATTAGGGTTTTTAACCAATGTTGTGCATCCAGTAAGTTATTTTGTGTCATTGGTTGAACATTTAGGTCATTTTCGTCCTCCCTAGGCTTATTCTAATCCAATTAGGGTTTTTAACCAATCTTGTGCATCCAACAAGTGATTTTGTGTCATTGGTTGAACATTTAGTTCATTTTCTTCCTCCCAAGACTTATTCTAATCCAATTTGGATTTTTAACCAATCTTGTGCATCCAATAAGTGATTTTGTGTCATTGGTTGAACATTTAGGCCATTTTCGTCCTCCCTAGGCTTGTTCTAATTCAATTAGGGTTTTTAACCAATGTTGTGCATCCAATAAGTTATTTTGTGTCATTGGTTGAACATTTAGTTCATTTTCGTCCTCCCTAGGCTTATTCTAATCCAATTAGGGTTTTTAACCAATCTTGTGCATCCAATAAGTGATTTTGTGTCATTGGTTGAACATTTAGGTCATTTTCGTCCTCCCTAGGCTTATTCTAATCCAATTAGGGTTTTTAACCAATCTTATGCATCCAATAAGTGATTTTGTGTCATTGGTTGAACATTTAGGTCATTTTCGTCCTCCCTAGGCTTATTCTAATCCAATTAGGGTTTTTAACCAATCTTGTGCATCCAATAAGTGATTTTGTGTCATTGGTTGAACATTTAGGTCTATTTCGTCCTCCCTTGCCTTATTCTAATTCAATTAGGGTTTTTAACCAATCTTGTGCATCGAATAAGTGATTTTGTATCATTGGTTGAACATTTAGTTCATTTTCTTCCTCCCATGACTTATTTTAATCCAATTTGGGTTTTTAACCAATCTTGTGCATCCAATAAGTGATTTTGTGTCATTGGTTGAACATTTAGGCCATTTTCGTCCTCCCTAGGCTTGTTCTAATCCAATTAGGGTTTTTAACCAATCTTGTGCATCCAATAAGTGATTTTGTGTCATTGGTTGAACATTTAGGTCATTTTCGTCCTCCCTAGGCTTATTCAAATCCAATTAGGGGTTTTAAACAATATTTGGCATCCAATAAGTGATTTTGGTCATTGGTTGAACATTTAGGTCATTTACGTCCTCCCTAGGCTTATTCTAATCCAATTAGGGTTTTTAACCAATCTTGTGCATCCAATAAGTGATTTTGTGTCATTGGTTCAACATTTAGGTCATTTTCATCCTCCCAAGGCTTATTCTAATTCAATTAGGGTTTTTAAATAATATTTGGCATCCAATAAGTGATTTTGTGTCATAGGTTGAATATTTAGGTTATTTTCGTCCTCCCTAGGCTTATTCTAATCCAATTAGGGTGTTTAATCAATCTTGTGCATTCAATAAGTGAGTTTGTGTCATTGGTTGAACATTTAGGCCATTTTCGTCCTCCCAAGGCTTATTCTAATCCAATTAGGGTTTTTAACCAATCTTGTGCATCCAATAAGTGATTTTATGTCATTGGTTGAACATTTAGGTCATTTTCGTCCTCCCTAGGCTTATTCTAATCCAATTAGGGTTTTTAACCAATCTTGTGCATCCAATAAGTGATTTTGTGTCATTGGTTGAACATTTAGGTCATTTTCGTCCTCCCTAGGCTTGTTCTAATCCAATTAGGGTTTTTAACCAATCTTGTGCATCCAATAAGTGATTTTGTGTCATTGGTTGAACATTTAGGTCATTTTCGTCCTCCCTAGGCTTATTCAAATCCAATTAGGCGTTTTAAACAATATTTGGCATCCAATAAGTGATTTTGTGTCATTGGTTGACCATTTAGGCCATTTTCGTCCTCCCTAGGCTTGTTCAAATCCAATTAGGGTTTTTAACCAATCTTGTGCATCCAATAATTGATTTTGTGTCATTGGTTGAACATTTAGGTCATTTTCGTCCTCCCTAGGCTTATTCAAATCCAATTAGGGGTTTTAAACAATATTTCGCATCCAAGAAGTGATTTTATGTCATTGGTTGAACATTTAGGTCATTTTGTCCTCCCTAGGCTTATTCTAATCCAATTAGGGTTTTTAACCAATCTTGTGCATCCAACAAGTGATTTTGTGTCATTGGTTGAACATTTAGTTCATTTTCTTCCTCCCAAGACTTATTCTAATCCAATTTGGGTTTTTAACCAATCTTGTGCATCCAATAAGTGATTTTGTGTCATTGGTTGAACATTTAGGTCATTTTCGTCCTCCCTAGGCTTATTCAAATCCAATTAGGCGTTTTAAACAATATTTGGCATCCAATAAGTGATTTTGTGTCATTGGTTGACCATTTAGGCCATTTTCGTCCTCCCTAGGCTTGTTCAAATCCAATTAGGGTTTTTAACCAATCTTGTGCATCCAATAATTGATTTTGTGTCATTGGTTGAACATTTAGGTCATTTTCGTCCTCCCTAGGCTTATTCAAATCCAATTAGGGGTTTTAAACAATATTTCGCATCCAAGAAGTGATTTTGTGTCATTGGTTGAACATTTAGGTCATTTTCGTCCTCCCTAGGCTTATTCTAATCCAATTAGGGTTTTTAACCAATCTTGTGCATCCAACAAGTGATTTTGTGTCATTGGTTGAACATTTAGTTCATTTTCTTCCTCCCAAGACTTATTCTAATCCAATTTGGATTTTTAACCAATCTTGTGCATCCAATAAGTTATTTTGTGTCATTGGTTGAACATTTAGGTCATTTTCGTCCTCCCTAGGCTTATTCTAATCCAATTAGGGTTTTTAACCAATCATGTGCATCCAACAAGTGATTTTGTGTCATTGGTTGAACATTTAGTTCATTTTCTTCCTCCCAAGACTTATTCTAATCCAATTTGGATTTTTAACCAATCTTGTGTATCCAATAAGTGATTTTGTGTCATTGGTTGAACATTTAGGCCATTTTCGTCCTCCCTAGGCTTGTTCTAATCCAATTAGGGTTTTTAACCAATCTTGTGCATCCAATAAGTAATTTTGTGTCATTGGTTGAACATTTAGGTCATTTTCGTCCTCCCTAGGCTTATTTAAATCCAATTAGGGTTTTTAAACAATATTTGGCATCCAATAAGTGATTTTGTGTCATTGGTTGAACATTTAGGTCAATTTCGTCTTCCCTAGGCTTATTCTAATTCAATTAGGGTTTTTAACCAATCTTGTGCATCCAATAAGTGATTTTGTGTCATTGGTTGAATATTTAGGCCATTTTCGTCCTCCCTAGGCTTGTTCTAATCCAATTAGGGTTTTTAGCCAATCTTGTGCATCCAATAAGTAATTTTGTGTCATTGGTTGAACATTTAGGTCATTTTCGTCCTCCCTAGGCTTATTCAAATCCAATTAGGGGTTTTAAACAATATTTGGCATCCAATAAGTGATTTTGTGTCATTGGTTGAACATTTAGGTCATTTTCGTCCTCCCTAGGCTTATTCTAATCCAATTACGATTTTTAACCAATCTTGTGCATCCAATAAGTGATTTTCTGTCATTGGTTGAACATTTAGGTCATTTTCCTCCTCCCTAGGCTTATTCTAATCCAATTAGGCTTTTTAACCAATCTTGTGCATCCAATAAGTGATTTTGTGTCATTGGTTGAACATTTAGGTCAATTTCGTCCTCCCTTGGCTTATTCGAGTTCAATTAGGGTTTTTAACCAATGTTGTGCATCCAATAAGTGATTTTGTGTCATTGGTTGAACATTTAAGTGATTTTCGTCCTCCCTAGGCTTATTCTAATCCAATTAGGGTTTTTAACCAATCTTGTGCATCCAATAATTGATTTTAAGTAATTGGTTGAACATTTAGGTCATTCTCATCCTCCTTAGGCTTATTCTAATCCAATTAGGGTTTTTAACCAATCTTGTGCATCCAATAATTGATTCTGCGTCATTGGTTGAACATTTAGGTCAATTTTGTCCTCCCTAGGCTTATTCTAATCCAATTAGTATTTTTAACAAATCTTGTGCATCCAATAAGTGATGTTGTGTCATTGGTTTAACATTTATGTCATTTTCGTCCTCCCTAAGATTATTCTTATCCAATTAGGGTTTTTAACCAATCTTGTGCATCCAATAAGTGATTTTGTGTCATTGGTTGGACATTTGGGTCATTTTCGTCCTCCTTAGGCTTATTCTAATCCAATCAGGGTTTTTAACCAATCTTGTATATCCAATAATTTATTTTGTGTCATTGGTTGAACGTTTAGGTCATTTTCATCCTCCCTAGACATATTCTGATCCAATTAGAGTTTTTAACCAATCTTGTGCATTCAATAAGTGATTTTGTGTCATTGGTTGAACATTTTGGTCATTTTCGTCCTCCCTAGGCTCATTCTAATCCAACTAGGGTTTTTAACCAATCTTGTGCATCCAATAAGTTATTTTGTTTCATTGGTTGAACATTTAGGTCATTTTCGTCCTCGCTATGCATATTCTAATCCAATTAGGGTTTTTAACCAATCTTGTGCAACCATTAAGTGATTTTGTGTCATTGGTTGAACATTTAGGTTATTTTCGTCCTCCCTAGGCTTATTCTAATTCAATTAAGGTTTTTAACTATTCTTGTGCATCCAATAAGTTATTTTGTATCATTGGTTGAACATTTAGTTCATTTTCTTCCTCCCAAGAGTTATTCAAATCCAATTTGGGTTTTTAACCAATCTTATGCATCCAATAAGTGATTTTGTGTCATTGGTTGAACATTTAGGCCATTTTCGTCTTCCCTAGGCTTGTTCTAATCCAATTAGGGTTTTTAACCAATTGTGCATCCAATAATTGATTTTATGTCATTGGTTGAACATTTAGGTCATTTTCATCCTCCCTAGGCTTATTCTAATCCAATTAGGGTTTTTAACCAATCTTGTGCATCCAATAATTGATTTTATGCCATTGGTTGAACATTTAGGTCATTTTCATCCTCCCTAGGCTTATTCTAATCCAATTTGGGTTTTTAAACAATATTTGGCATCCAATAAGTGATTTTGTGTCATTGGTTGAACATTTAGGTCATTTTTGTCCTCCCTAGGCTTATTCTAATTCAATTAGGGTTTTTAACCAATCTTGTGCATCCAATAAGTGATTTTGTGTCATTGGTTGAACATTTTGGTCATTTTCATCCTCCCAAGGCTTATTCTAATTCAATTAGGGTTTTTAACCAATCTTGTGCATCCAATAAGTGATTTTGTGTCATTGGTAGAACATTTAGATCATTTTCGTCCTCCCTAGGCTTATTCAAATCCAATTAAGGTATTTAAAAAATATTTGGCATCCAATAAGTGATTTTGTGTCATTGGTTGAACATTTTGGTTATTTTCGTGCTCCCTAGGCTTATTCTAATTCAATTATGGTTTTTAACCAATCTTGTGCATCCAATAATTGATTTTGCATCATTGGTTGAACATTTAGTTCATTTTCTTCCTCCCAAGACTTATTCTAATCGAATTTGGGTTTTTAACCAATCTTGTGCATCCAATAAATGATTTTGTGTCATTGGTTGAACATTTAGGCCATTTTCGTCTTCCCTAGGCTTGTTCTAATCCAATTAGGGTTTTTAACCAATCTTGTGCATCCAATAAGTGATTTTGTGTCATTGGTAGAACATTTAGATCATTTTCGTCCTCCCTAGGCTTATTCAAATCCAATTAAGGTATTTAAAAAATATTTGGCATCCAATAAGTGATTTTGTGTCATTGGTTGAACATTTTGGTTATTTTCGTGCTCCCTAGGCTTATTCTAATTCAATTATGGTTTTTAACCAATCTTGTGCATCCAATAATTGATTTTGCATCATTGGTTGAACATTTAGTTCATTTTCTTCCTCCCAAGACTTATTCTAATCGAATTTGGGTTTTTAACCAATCTTGTGCATCCAATAAATGATTTTGTGTCATTGGTTGAACATTTAGGCCATTTTCGTCTTCCCTAGGCTTGTTCTAATCCAATTAGGGTTTTTAACCAATCTTGTGCATCCAATAAGTGATTTTGTGTCATTGGTTGAACATTTAGGTCATTTTCGTCCTCCCTAGGCTTATTCAAATCCAATTAGGGGTTTTAAACAATATTTGGCATCCAATAAGTGATTTTGTGTCATTGGTTGAACATTTAGGTCATTTTCGTCCTCCCTAGGCTTTTTCTAATCCAATTAGGGTTTTTAACAAATCTTGTGCATCCAATAATTGATTTTAAGTAATTGGTTGAACATTTAGGTCATTCTCATCCTCCTTAGGCTTATTCTAATCCAATTAGGGTTTTTAACCAATCTTGTGCATCCAATAATTGATTCTGCGTCATTGGTTGAACATTTAGGTCAATTTTGTCCTCCCTAGGCTTATTCTAATCCAATTAGTATTTTTAACAAATCTTGTGCATCCAATAAGTGATTTTGTGTCATTGGTTGAACATTTAGGTCAATTTCGTCCTCCCTTGGCTTATTCGAATTCAATTAGGGTTTTTAACCAATGTTGTGCATCCAATAAGTGATTTTGTGTCATTGGTTGAACATTTAAGTGATTTTCGTCCTCCCTAGGCTTATTCTAATCCAATTAGGGTTTTTAACCAATCTTGTGCATCCAATAATTGATTTTAAGTAATTGGTTGAACATTTAGGTCATTCTCATCCTCCTTAGGCTTATTCTAATCCAATTAGGGTTTTTAACCAATCTTGTGCATCCAATAATTGATTCTGCGTCATTGGTTGAACATTTAGGTCAATTTTGTCCTCCCTAGGCTTATTCTAATCCAATTAGTATTTTTAACAAATCTTGTGCATCCAATAAGTGATGTTGTGTCATTGGTTTAACATTTAGGTCATTTTCGTCCTCCCTAAGATTATTCTTATCCAATTAGGGTTTTTAACCAATCTTGTGCATCCAATAAGTGATTTTGTGTCATTGGTTGGACATTTGGGTCATTTTCGTCCTCCTTAGGCTTATTCTAATCCAATCAGGGTTTTTAACCAATCTTGTATATCCAATAATTTATTTTGTGTCATTGGTTGAACGTTTAGGTCATTTTCATCCTCCCTAGACATATTCTGATCCAATTAGAGTTTTTAACCAATCTTGTGCATTCAATAAGTGATTTTGTGTCATTGGTTGAACATTTTGGTCATTTTCGTTCTCCCTAGGCTCATTCTAATCCAACTAGGGTTTTTAACCAATCTTGTGCATCCAATAAGTTATTTTGTTTCATTGGTTGAACATTTAGGTCATTTTCGTCCTCGCTATGCATATTCTAATCCAATTAGGGTTTTTAACCAATCTTGTGCAACCATTAAGTGATTTTGTGTCATTGGTTGAACATTTAGGTTATTTTCGTCCTCCCTAGGCTTATTCTAATTCAATTAAGGTTTTTAACCAATCTTGTGCATCCAATAAGTTATTTTGTATCATTGGTTGAACATTTAGTTCATTTTCTTCCTCCCAAGAGTTATTCTAATCCAATTTGGGTTTTTAACCAATCTTATGCATCCAATAAGTGATTTTGTGTCATTGGTTGAACATTTAGGCCATTTTCGTCTTCCCTAGGCTTGTTCTAATCCAATTAGGGTTTTTATCCAATTGTGCATCCAATAATTGATTTTATGTCATTGGTTGAACATTTAGGTCATTTTCATCCTCCCTAGGCTTATTCTAATCCAATTAGGGTTTTTAACCAATCTTGTGCATCCAATAATTGATTTTATGCCATTGGTTGAACATTTAGGTCATTTTCATCCTCCCTAGGCTTATTCTAATCCAATTAGGGTTTTTAAACAATATTTGGCATCCAATAAGTTATTTTGTGTCATTGGTTGAACATTTAGGTCATTTTTGTCCTCCCTAGGCTTATTCTAATTCAATTAGGGTTTTTAACCAATCTTGTGCATCCAATAAGTGATTTTGTGTCATTGGTTGAACATTTAGGTCATTTTCGTCCTCCCTAGGCTTATTCTAATCCAATTAGGGTTTTTAACCAATCTTGTGCATCCAACAAGTGATTTTGTGTCATTGGTTGAACATTTAGTTCATTTTCTTCCTCCCAAGACTTATTCTAATCCAATTTGGATTTTTAACCAATCTTGTGTATCCAATAAGTGATTTTGTGTCATTGGTTGAACATTTAGGCCATTTTCGTCCTCCCTAGGCTTGTTCTAATCCAATTAGGGTTTTTAACCAATCTTGTGCATCCAATAAGTAATTTTGTGTCATTGGTTGAACATTTAGGTCATTTTCGTCCTCCCTAGGCTTATTCAAATCCAATTAGGGTTTTTAAACAATATTTGGCATCCAATAAGTGATTTCGTGTCATTGGTTGAACATTTCGGTTATTTTCGTCCTCCCTAGGCTTATTCTAATCCAATTAGGGTGTTTAACCAATCTTGTGCATTCAATAAGTGAGTTTATGTCATTGGTTGAACATTTAGGTCATTTTCGTCCTCCCTAGGCTTATTCTAATCCAATTAGGGTTTTTAACAAATCTTGTGCATCCAATAAGTGATTTTGTGTCATTGGTTGAACATTTAGGTCATTTTCATCCTCCCAAGGCTTATTCTAATTCAATTAGGGTTTTTAATCAATCTTGTGCATCCAACAAGTGATTTTGTGTCATTGGTTGAACATTTAGGTCAATTTCGTCTTCCCTAGGCTAATTCTAATTCAATTAGGGTTTTTAACCAATCTTGTGCATCCAATAAGTGATTTTGTGTCATTGGTTGAACATTTAGGCCATTTTCGTCCTCCCTAGGCTTGTTCTAATCCAATTAGGGTTTTTAACCAATCTTGTGCATCCAATAAGTGATTTTGTGTCATTGGTTGAACATTTAGGTCATTTTCGTCCTCCCTAGGCTTATTCAAATCCAATTAGGGGTTTTAAACAATATTTCGCATCCAAGAAGTGATTTTGTGTCATTGGTTGAACATTTAGGTCATTTTCGTCCTCCCTAGGCTTATTCTAATCCAATTAGGGTTTTTAACCAATCTTGTGCATCCAACAAGTGATTTTGTGTCATTGGTTGAACATTTAGTTCATTTTCTTCCTCGCTATGCATATTCTAATCCAATTAGGGTTTTTAACCAATCTTGTGCAACCATTAAGTGATTTTGTGTCATTGGTTGAACATTTAGGTTATTTTCGTCCTCCCTAGGCTTATTCTAATTCAATTAAGGTTTTTAACCAATCTTGTGCATCCAATAAGTTATTTTGTATCATTGGTTGAACATTTAGTTCATTTTCTTCCTCCCAAGAGTTATTCTAATCCAATTTGGGTTTTTAACCAATCTTATGCATCCAATAAGTGATTTTGTGTCATTGGTTGAACATTTAGGCCATTTTCGTCTTCCCTAGGCTTGTTCTAATCCAATTAGGGTTTTTAACCAATTGTGCATCCAATAATTGATTTTATGTCATTGGTTGAACATTTAGGTCATTTTCATCCTCCCTAGGCTTATTCTAATCCAATTAGGGTTTTTAACCAATCTTGTGCATCCAATAATTGATTTTATGCCATTGGTTGAACATTTAGGTCATTTTCATCCTCCCTAGGCTTATTCTAATCCAATTTGGGTTTTTAAACAATATTTGGCATCCAATAAGTGATTTTGTGTCATTGGTTGAACATTTAGGTCATTTTTGTCCTCCCTAGGCTTATTCTAATTCAATTAGGGTTTTTAACCAATCTTGTGCATCCAATAAGTGATTTTGTGTCATTGGTTGAACATTTTGGTCATTTTCATCCTCCCAAGGCTTATTCTAATTCAATTAGGGTTTTTAACCAATCTTGTGCATCCAATAAGTGATTTTGTGTCATTGGTAGAACATTTAGATCATTTTCGTCCTCCCTAGGCTTATTCAAATCCAATTAAGGTATTTAAAAAATATTTGGCATCCAATAAGTGATTTTGTGTCATTGGTTGAACATTTTGGTTATTTTCGTGCTCCCTAGGCTTATTCTAATTCAATTATGGTTTTTAACCAATCTTGTGCATCCAATAAGTGATTTTGCATCATTGGTTGAACATTTAGTTCATTTTCTTCCTCCCAAGACTTATTCTAATCGAATTTGGGTTTTTAACCAATCTTGTGCATCCAATAAATGATTTTGTGTCATTGGTTGAACATTTAGGCCATTTTCGTCTTCCCTAGGCTTGTTCTAATCCAATTAGGGTTTTTAACCAATCTTGTGCATCCAATAAGTGATTTTGTGTCAATTGTTGAACATTTAGGTCATTTTCGTCCTCCCTAGGCTTATTCAAATCCAATTAGGGGTTTTAAACAATATTTGGCATCCAATAAGTGATTTTGTGTCATTGGTTGAACATTTAGGTCATTTTCGTCCTCCCTAGGCTTTTTCTAATCCAATTAGGGTTTTTAACAAATCTTGTGCATCCAATAAGTGATTTTGTGTCATTGGTTGAACATTTAGGTCATTTTCATCCTCCCAAGGCTTATTCTAATTCAATTAGGGTTTTTAATCAATCTTGTGCATCCAACAAGTGATTTTGTGTCATTGGTTGAACATTTAGGTCAATTTCGTCTTCCCTAGGCTAATTCTAATTCAATTTGGGTTTTTAACCAATCTTGTGCATCCAATAAGTGATTTTGTGTCATTGGTTGAACATTTAGGTCATTTTCGTCCTCCCTAAGATTATTCTTATCCAATTAGGGTTTTTAACCAATCTTGTGCATCCAATAAGTGATTTTGTGTCATTGGTTGGACATTTAGGTCATTTTCGTCCTCCTTAGGCTTATTCTAATCCAATTAGGGTTTTTAACAAATCTTGTATATCCAATAATTTATTTTGTGTCATTGGTTAAACGTTTAGGTCATTTTCATCCTCCCTAGACATATTCTGATCCAATTAGAGTTTTTAACCAATCTTGTGCATTCAATAAGTGATTTTGTGTCATTGGTTGAACATTTTGGTCATTTTCGTCCTCCCTAGGCTCATTCTAATCCAATTAGGGTTTTTAACCAATCTTGTGCATCCAATAAGTTATTTTGTTTCATTGGTTGAACATTTAGGTCATTTTCGTCCTCGCTATGCATATTCTAATCCAATTAGGGTTTTTAACCAATCTTGTGCAACCATTAAGTGATTTTGTGTCATTGGTTGAAAATTTAGGTTATTTTCGTCCTCCCTAGGCTTATTCTAATTCAATTAAGGTTTTTAACCAATCTTGTGCATCCAATAAGTTATTTTGTATCATTGGTTGAACATTTAGTTCATTTTCTTCCTCCCAAGAGTTATTCTAATCCAATTTGGGTTTTTAACCAATCTTATGCATCCAATAAGTGATTTTGTGTCATTGGTTGAACATTTAGGCCATTTTCGTCTTCCCTAGGCTTGTTCTAATCCAATTAGGGTTTTTAACCAATTGTGCATCCAATAATTGATTTTATGTCATTGGTTGAACATTTAGGTCATTTTCATCCTCCCTAGGCTTATTCTAATCCAATTAGGGTTTTTAACCAATCTTGTGCATCCAATAATTGATTTTATGCCATTGGTTGAACATTTAGGTCATTTTCATCCTCCCTAGGCTTATTCTAATCCAATTTGGGTTTTTAAACAATATTTGGCATCCAATAAGTGATTTTGTGTCATTGGTTGAACATTTAGGTCATTTTTGTCCTCCCTAGGCTTATTCTAATTCAATTAGGGTTTTTAACCAATCTTGTGCATCCAATAAGTGATTTTGTGTCATTGGTTGAACATTTTGGTCATTTTCATCCTCCCAAGGCTTATTCTAATTCAATTAGGGTTTTTAACCAATCTTGTGCATCCAATAAGTGATTTTGTGTCATTGGTAGAACATTTAGATCATTTTCGTCCTCCCTAGGCTTATTCAAATCCAATTAAGGTATTTAAAAAATATTTGGCATCCAATAAGTGATTTTGTGTCATTGGTTGAACATTTTGGTTATTTTCGTGCTCCCTAGGCTTATTCTAATTCAATTATGGTTTTTAACCAATCTTGTGCATCCAATAATTGATTTTGCATCATTGGTTGAACATTTAGTTCATTTTCTTCCTCCCAAGACTTATTCTAATCGAATTTGGGTTTTTAACCAATCTTGTGCATCCAATAAATGATTTTGTGTCATTGGTTGAACATTTAGGCCATTTTCGTCTTCCCTAGGCTTGTTCTAATCCAATTAGGGTTTTTAACCAATCTTGTGCATCCAATAAGTGATTTTGTGTCATTGGTTGAACATTTAGGTCATTTTCGTCCTCCCTAGGCTTATTCAAATCCAATTAGGGGTTTTAAACAATATTTGGCATCCAATAAGTGATTTTGTGTCATTGGTTGAACATTTAGGTCATTTTCGTCCTCCCTAGGCTTATTCTAATCCAATTAGGGTTTTTAACCAATCTTGTGCATCCAATAAGTGATTTTGTGTCATTGGTTGAACATTTAGGTCATTTTCGTCCTTCCTAGGCTTATTCTCATCCAATTAGGGTTTTTAACCAATCTTGTGCATCCAATAAGTACGTTTGTGTCATTAGTTGAACATTTAGGTCATTTTCGTCCTCCCTAGGCTTATTCTCATCCAATTAGGGTTTTTAACCAATCTTGTGCATCCAATAAGTGATTTTGTGTCATTGGTTGAACATTTAGGTCATTTTCGTCCTCCCTAGGTTTATTCTCATCCAATTAGGGTTTTTAACCAATCTTGTGCATCCAATAAGTGATTTTGTGTCATTGGTTGAACATTTAGGTCATTTTCGTCAGCCCAAGGCTTATTCTCACCCAATTAGGGTTTTTAAGCAATCCTGGGTATCCAATAAGTGATTTTGTGTCATTGGTTGAACATTTAGGTCATTTTCGTCCTCCCAAGGCTTATTCTCGTCCAATTAGGGTTTTTAACCAATCTTGTGCATCCAATAAGTGATTTTGTGTCATTGGTTGAACATTTTGGTAATTTTCGACCTCCCAAGGCTTATTCTCGTCCAATTAGGGTTTTTAACCAATCTTGTGCATCCAATAAGTGATTTTGTGTCATTGGTTGAACATTTAGGTCATTTTCGTCCTCCCTAGGCTTATTCTCGTCCAATTAGGGTTTTTAACCAAGTTTGTGCATCCAATAAGTGATTTTGTACCATTGGTTGAACATTTAGGTCATTTTCGTCCTCCCAAGGCTTATTCTCGTCCAATTAGGGTTTTTAACCAATCTTGTGCATCCAATAAGTGATTTTGTGTCATTGGTTGAACATTTAGGTCATTTTCGTCCTCCCTAGGCTTATTCTAATCCAATTAGGGTTTTTAACCAATCTTGTGCATCCAACAAGTGATTTTGTGTCATTGGTTGAACATTTAGTTCATTTTCTTCCTCCCAAGACTTATTCTAATCCAATTTGGATTTTTAACCAATCTTGTGTATCCAATAAGTGATTTTGTGTCATTGGTTGAACATTTAGGCCATTTTCGTCCTCCCTCGGCTTGTTCTAATCCAATTAGGGTTTTTAACCAATCTTGTGCATCCAATAAGTAATTTTGTGTCATTGGTTGATTATTTAGGTCATTTTCGTCCTCCTTAGGCTTATTCAAATCCAATTAGGGTTTTTAAACAATATTTGGCATCCAATAAATGATTTTGTGTCATTGGTTGAACATTTAGGTCATTTTCGTCCTCCCTAGGCTTATTCTAATCCAATTAGGGTTTTTAACCAATCTTGTGCATCCAATAAGTGATTTTGTGTCAATGGTTGAACATTTAGGCCATTTTCGTCCTCCCTAGGCTTGTTCTAATCCAATTAGGGTTTTTAACAAATCTTGTGCATCCAATAAGTGATTTTGTGTCATTGGTTGAACATTTAGGTCATTTTCGTCCTCCCTAGGCTTAGTGAAATCCAATTAGGGGTTTTAAACAATATTTGGCATCCAATAAGTGATTTTGTGTCATTGGTTGACCATTTAGGCCATTTTCGTCCTCCCTAGGCTTGTTCAAATCCAATTAGGGTTTTTAACCAATCTTGTGCATCCAATAATTGATTTTGTGTCATTGGTTGAACATTTAGGTCATTTTCGTCCTCCCTAGGCTTATTCAAATCCAATTAGGGGTTTTAAACAATATTTCGCATCCAAGAAGTGATTTTGTGTCATTGGTTGAACATTTAGGTCATTTTCGTCCTCCCTAGGCTTATTCTAATCCAATTAGGGTTTTTAACCAATCTTGTGCATCCAACAAGTGATTTTGTGTCATTGGTTGAACATTTAGTTCATTTTCTTCCTCGCTATGCATATTCTAATCCAATTAGGGTTTTTAACCAATCTTGTGCAACCATTAAGTGATTTTGTGTCATTGGTTGAACATTTAGGTTATTTTCGTCCTCCCTAGGCTTATTCTAATTCAATTAAGGTTTTTAACCAATCTTGTGCATCCAATAAGTTATTTTGTATCATTGGTTGAACATTTAGTTCATTTTCTTCCTCCCAAGAGTTATTCTAATCCAATTTGGGTTTTTAACCAATCTTATGCATCCAATAAGTGATTTTGTGTCATTGGTTGAACATTTAGGCCATTTTCGTCTTCCCTAGGCTTGTTCTAATCCAATTAGGGTTTTTATCCAATTGTGCATCCAATAATTGATTTTATGTCATTGGTTGAACATTTAGGTCATTTTCATCCTCCCTAGGCTTATTCTAATCCAATTAGGGTTTTTAACCAATCTTGTGCATCCAATAATTGATTTTATGCCATTGGTTGAACATTTAGGTCATTTTCATCCTCCCTAGGCTTATTCTAATCCAATTAGGGTTTTTAAACAATATTTGGCATCCAATAAGTTATTTTGTGTCATTGGTTGAACATTTAGGTCATTGTTGTCCTCCCTAGGCTTATTCTAATTCAATTAGGGTTTTTAACCAATCTTGTGCATCCAATAAGTGATTTTGTGTCATTGGTTGAACATTTAGGTCATTTTCGTCCTCCTTAGGCTTATTCAAATCCAATTAGGGGTTTTAAACAATATTTGGCATCCAATAAGTGATTTTGTGTCATTGGTTGAACATTTAGGTCATTTTCGTCCTCCCCAGGCTTATTCTAATCCAATTAGGGTTTTTAACCAATCTTGTGCATCCAACAAGTGATTTTGTGTCATTGGTTGAACATTTAGTTCATTTTCTTCCTCCCAAGACTTATTCTAATCCAATTTGGATTTTTAACCAATCTTGTGTATCCAATAAGTGATTTTGTGTCATTGGTTGAACATTTAGGCCATTTTCGTCCTCCCTAGGCTTGTTCTAATCCAATTAGGGTTTTTAACCAATCTTGTGCATCCAATAAGTAATTTTGTGTCATTGGTTGATTATTTAGGTCATTTTCGTTCTCCCTAGGCTTATTCAAATCCAATTAGGGGTTTTAAACAATATTTGGCATCCAATAAGTGATTTTGTGTCATTGGTTGAACATTTAGGTCATTTTCGTCCTCCCTAGGCTTTTTCTAATCCAATTAGGGTTTTTAACAAATCTTGTGCATCCAATAAGTGATTTTGTGTCATTGGTTGAACATTTAGGTCATTTTCATCCTCCCAAGGCTTATTCTAATTCAATTAGGGTTTTTAATCAATCTTGTGCATCCAACAAGTGATTTTGTGTCATTGGTTGAACATTTAGGTCAATTTCGTCTTCCCTAGGCTAATTCTAATTCAATTAGGGTTTTTAACCAATCTTGTGCATCCAATAAGTGATTTTGTGTCATTGGTTGAACATTTAGGCCATTTTCGTCCTCCCTAGGCTTGTTCTAATCCAATTAGGGTTTTTAACCAATCTTGTGCATCCAATAAGTGATTTTGTGTCATTGGTTGAACATTTAGGTCATTTTCGTCCTCCCTAGGCTTATTCAAATCCAATTAGGGTTTTTAAACAATATTTGGCATCCAATAAGTGATTTTGTGTCATTGGTTGAACATTTTGGTTATTTTCGTCCTCCCTAGGCTTATTCTAATTCAATTATGGTTTTTAACCAATCTTGTGCATCCAATAAGTGATTTTGTATCATTGGTTCAACATTTAGTTCATTTTCATCCTCCCAAGACTTATTCTAATCCAATTTGGGTTTTTAACCAATCTTGTGCATCGAATAAGTGATTTTGTGTCATTGGTTGAACATTTAGGCCATTTTCGTCCTCCCTAGGCTTGTTCTAATTCAATCAGGGTTTTTAACCAATCTTGTGCATCCAATAAGTGATTTTGTGTCATTGGTTGAACATTTAGGTCATTTTCGTCCTCCCTAGGCTTATTCAAATCCAATTAGGGGTTTTAAACAATATTTGGCATCCAATAAGTGATTTTGTGTCATTGGTTGAACATTTAGGTCATTTTCGTCCTCCCTAGGCTTATTCTAATCCAATTAGGGTTTTTAACCAATCTTGTGCATCCAATAAGTGATTTTGTGTCATTGGTTGAACATTTAGGTCTATTTCGTCCTCCCTTGCCTTATTCTAATTCAATTAGGGTTTTTAACCAATCTTGTGCATCGAATAAGTGATTTTGTATCATTGGTTGAACATTTAGTTCATTTTCTTCCTCCCATGACTTATTTTAATCCAATTTGGGTTTTTAACCAATCTTGTGCATCCAATAAGTGATTTTGTGTCATTGGTTGAACATTTAGGCCATTTTCGTCCTCCCTAGGCTTGTTCTAATCCAATTAGGGTTTTTAACCAATCTTGTGCATCCAATAAGTGATTTTGTGTCATTGGTTGAACATTTAGGTCATTTTCGTCCTCCCTAGGCTTATTCAAATCCAATTAGGGGTTTTAAACAATATTTGGCATCCAATAAGTGATTTTGGTCATTGGTTGAACATTTAGGTCATTTACGTCCTCCCTAGGCTTATTCTAATCCAATTAGGGTTTTTAACCAATCTTGTGCATCCAATAAGTGATTTTGTGTCATTGGTTCAACATTTAGGTCATTTTCATCCTCCCAAGGCTTATTCTAATTCAATTAGGGTTTTTAAATAATATTTGGCATCCAATAAGTGATTTTGTGTCATAGGTTGAATATTTAGGTTATTTTCGTCCTCCCTAGGCTTATTCTAATCCAATTAGGGTGTTTAATCAATCTTGTGCATTCAATAAGTGAGTTTGTGTCATTGGTTGAACATTTAGGCCATTTTCGTCCTCCCAAGGCTTATTCTAATCCAATTAGGGTTTTTAACCAATCTTGTGCATCCAATAAGTGATTTTATGTCATTGGTTGAACATTTAGGTCATTTTCGTCCTCCCTAGGCTTATTCTAATCCAATTAGGGTTTTTAACCAATCTTGTGCATCCAATAAGTGATTTTGTGTCATTGGTTGAACATTTAGGTCATTTTCGTCCTCCCTAGGCTTATTCAAATCCAATTAGAGTTTTTAACCAATCTTGTGCATCCAATAAGTTCGTTTGTATAATTGGTTGAACATTTAGGTCAATTTCGTCCTCCCTAGTCTTATTCTAAACCAATTTGGGTTTTTAACCAATCTTGTGCATCCAATAAGTGATTTTGTGTCATTGGTTGAACATTTAGGTCATTTTCGTCCTCCCTAGGCTTATTCTAATCCAATTAGGGTTTTTAACCAATCTTGTGCATCCAACAAGTGATTTTGTGTCATTGGTTGAACATTTAGTTCATTTTCTTCCTCCCAAGACTTATTCTAATCCAATTTGGATTTTTAACCAATCTTGTGTATCCAATAAGTGATTTTGTGTCATTGGTTGAACATTTAGGCCATTTTCGTCCTCCCTCGGCTTGTTCTAATCCAATTAGGGTTTTTAACCAATCTTGTGCATCCAATAAGTAATTTTGTGTCATTGGTTGATTATTTAGGTCATTTTCGTCCTCCTTAGGCTTATTCAAATCCAATTAGGGTTTTTAAACAATATTTGGCATCCAATAAATGATTTTGTGTCATTGGTTGAACATTTAGGTCATTTTCGTCCTCCCTAGGCTTATTCTAATCCAATTAGGGTTTTTAACCAATCTTGTGCATCCAATAAGTGATTTTGTGTCAATGGTTGAACATTTAGGCCATTTTCGTCCTCCCTAGGCTTGTTCTAATCCAATTAGGGTTTTTAACCAATCTTGTGCATCCAATAAGTGATTTTGTGTCATTGGTTGAACATTTAGGTCATTTTCGTCCTCCCTAGGCTTATTCAAATCCAATTAGGGGTTTTAAACAATATTTGGCATCCAATAAGTGATTTTGTGTCATTGGTTGACCATTTAGGCCATTTTCGTCCTCCCTAGGCTTGTTCAAATCCAATTAGGGTTTTTAACCAATCTTGTGCATCCAATAATTGATTTTGTGTCATTGGTTGAACATTTAGGTCATTTTCGTCCTCCCTAGGCTTATTCAAATCCAATTAGGGGTTTTAAACAATATTTCGCATCCAAGAAGTGATTTTGTGTCATTGGTTGAACATTTAGGTCATTTTCGTCCTCCCTAGGCTTATTCTAATCCAATTAGGGTTTTTAACCAATCTTGTGCATCCAACAAGTGATTTTGTGTCATTGGTTGAACATTTAGTTCATTTTCTTCCTCGCTATGCATATTCTAATCCAATTAGGGTTTTTAACCAATCTTGTGCAACCATTAAGTGATTTTGTGTCATTGGTTGAACATTTAGGTTATTTTCGTCCTCCCTAGGCTTATTCTAATTCAATTAAGGTTTTTAACCAATCTTGTGCATCCAATAAGTTATTTTGTATCATTGGTTGAACATTTAGTTCATTTTCTTCCTCCCAAGAGTTATTCTAATCCAATTTGGGTTTTTAACCAATCTTATGCATCCAATAAGTGATTTTGTGTCATTGGTTGAACATTTAGGCCATTTTCGTCTTCCCTAGGCTTGTTCTAATCCAATTAGGGTTTTTAACCAATTGTGCATCCAATAATTGATTTTATGTCATTGGTTGAACATTTAGGTCATTTTCATCCTCCCTAGGCTTATTCTAATCCAATTAGGGTTTTTACCCAATCTTGTGCATCCAATAATTGATTTTATGCAATTGGTTGAACATTTAGGTCATTTTCATCCTCCCTAGGCTTATTCTAATCCAATTAGGGTTTTTAAACAATATTTGGCATCCAATAAGTTATTTTGTGTCATTGGTTGAACATTTAGGTCATTTTTGTCCTCCCTAGGCTTATTCTAATCCAATTAGGGTTTTTAACCAATCTTGTGCATCCAATAAGTAATTTTGTGTCATTGGTTGATTATTTAGGTCATTTTCGTCCTCCCTAGGCTTATTCAAATCCAATTAGGGTTTTTAAACAATATTTGGCATCCAATAAGTGATTTTGTGTCATTGGTTGAACATTTAGGTCATTTTCGTCCTCCCTAGGCTTATTCTAATCCAATTAGGGTTTTTAACCAATCTTGTGCATCCAATAAGTGATTTTGTGTCATTGGTTGAACATTTAGGTCTATTTCGTCCTCCCTTGCCTTATTCTAATTCAATTAGGGTTTTTAACCAATCTTGTGCATCGAATAAGTGATTTTGTATCATTGGTTGAACATTTAGTTCATTTTCTTCCTCCCATGACTTATTTTAATCCAATTTGGGTTTTTAACCAATCTTGTGCATCCAATAAGTGATTTTGTGTCATTGGTTGAACATTTAGGCCATTTTCGTCCTCCCTAGGCTTGTTCTAATCCAATTAGGGTTTTTAACCAATCTTGTGCATCCAATAAGTGATTTTGTGTCATTGGTTGAACATTTAGGTCATTTTCGTCCTCCCTAGGCTTATTCAAATCCAATTAGGGGTTTTAAACAATATTTGGCATCCAATAAGTGATTTTGGTCATTGGTTGAACATTTAGGTCATTTACGTCCTCCCTAGGCTTATTCTAATCCAATTAGGGTTTTTAACCAATCTTGTGCATCCAATAAGTGATTTTGTGTCATTGGTTCAACATTTAGGTCATTTTCATCCTCCCAAGGCTTATTCTAATTCAATTAGGGTTTTTAAATAATATTTGGCATCCAATAAGTGATTTTGTGTCATAGGTTGAATATTTAGGTTATTTTCGTCCTCCCTAGGCTTATTCTAATCCAATTAGGGTGTTTAATCAATCTTGTGCATTCAATAAGTGAGTTTGTGTCATTGGTTGAACATTTAGGCCATTTTCGTCCTCCCAAGGCTTATTCTAATCCAATTAGGGTTTTTAACCAATCTTGTGCATCCAATAAGTGATTTTATGTCATTGGTTGAACATTTAGGTCATTTTCGTCCTCCCTAGGCTTATTCTAATCCAATTAGGGTTTTTAACCAATCTTGTGCATCCAATAAGTGATTTTGTGTCATTGGTTGAACATTTAGGTCATTTTTGTCCTCCCTAGGCTTATTCTAATCCAATTAGGGTTTTTAACCAATCTTGTGCATCCAATAAGTGATTTTGTGTCATTGGTTGAACATTTAGGCCATTTTCGTCCTCCCTAGGCTTGTTCTAATCCAATTAGGGTTTTTAACCAATCTTGTGCATCCAATAAGTGATTTTGTGTCATTGGTTGAACATTTAGGTCATTTTCGTCCTCCCTAGGCTTATTCAAATCCAATTAGGGGTTTTAAACATTATTTGGCATCCAATAAGTAATTTTGTGTCATTGGTTGACCATTTAGGCCATTTTCGTCCTCCCTAGGCTTGTTCAAATCCAATTAGGGTTTTTAACCAATCTTGTGCATCCAATAATTGATTTTGTGTCATTGGTTGAACATTTAGGTCATTTTCGTCCTCCCTAGGCTTATTCAAATCCAATTAGGGGTTTTAAACAATATTTCGCATCCAAGAAGTGATTTTGTGTCATTGGTTGAACATTTAGGTCATTTTCGTCCTCCCTAGGCTTATTCTAATCCAATTAGGGTTTTTAACCAATCTTGTGCATCCAACAAGTGATTTTGTGTCATTGGTTGAACATTTAGTTCATTTTCTTCCTCCCAAGACTTATTCAAATCCAATTTGGGTTTTTAACCAATCTTGTGCATCCAATAAGTGATTTTGTGTCATTGGTTGAACATTTAGGCCATTTTCGTCCTCCCTATGCTTGTTCTAATCCAATTAGGGTTTTTAACCAATCTTGTGCATCCAATAAGTAATTTTGTGTCATTGGTTGAACATTTAGGTCATTTTCGTCCTCCCTAGGCTTATTCAAATCCAATTAGGGGTTTTAAACAATATTTGGCATCCAATAAGTGATTGTGTCATTGGTTGAACATTTAGGTGATTTTCGTCTTCCCTAGGCTTATTCTAATCCAATTAGGGTTTTTAACCAATCTTGTGCATCCAATAAGTAATTTTGTGTCATTGGTTGAACATTTAGGTCATTTTCGTCCTCCCTAGGCTTATTTAAATCCAATTAGGGTTTTTAAACAATATTTGGCATCCAATAAGTGATTTTGTGTCATTGGTTGAACATTTAGGTTATTTTCGTCCTCCCTAGGCTTATTCTAATCCAATTAGGGTTTTTAACCAATCTTGTGCATCCAACAAGTGATTTTGTGTCATTGGTTGAACATTTAGTTCATTTTCTTCCTCCCAAGACTTATTCTAATCCAATTTGGATTTTTAACCAATCTTGTGCATCCAATAAGTGATTTTGTGTCATTGGTTGAACATTTAGGCCATTTTCGTCCTCCCTAGGCTTGTTCTAATCCAATAAGGGTTTTTAACCAATCTTGTGCATCCAATAAGTGATTTTGTGTCATTGGTTGAACATTTAGGTCATTTTCGTCCTCCCTAGGCTTATTTTAATTCAATTATGGTTTTTAACCAATCTTGTGCATCCAATAAGTGATTTTGTATCATTGGTTGAACATTTAGTTCATTTTCTTCCTCCCAAGACTTATTCTAATCGAATTTGGGTTTTTAACCAATCTTGTGCATCCAATAAGTGATTTTGTGTCATTGGTTGAACATTTAGGCCATTTTCGTCTTTCCTAGGCTTGTTCTAATCCAATTAGGGTTTTTAACCAATTGTGCATCCAATAAGTGATTTTGTGTCATTGGTTGAACATTTAGGTCATTTTCATCCTCCCTAGGCTTATTCAAATCCAATTAGGGGTTTTAAACAATAGTTGGCATCCAATAAGTGATTTTGTGTCATTGGTTGAACATTTAGGTCATTTTCGTCCTCCCTAGGCTTATTCTAATCCAATTAGGGTTTTTAACAAATCTTGTGCATCCAATAAGTGATTTTGTGTCATTGGTTGAACATTTAGTTCATTTTCATCCTCCCAAGGCTTATTCTAATTAATTTAGGGTTTTTAATCAATCGTGTGCATCCAACAAGTGATTTTGTGTCATTGGTTGAACATTTAGGTCAATTTCGTCTTCCCTAGGCTAATTCTAATTCAATTAGGGTTTTTAACCAATCTTGTGTATCCAATAAGTAATTTTGTGTCATTGGTTGAACATTTAGGCCATTTTCGTCCTCCCTAGGCTTGTTCTAATCCAATTAGGGTTTTTAACCAATCTTGTGCATCCAATAAGTAATTTTGTGTCATTGGTTGAACATTTAGGTCATTTTCGTCCTCCCTAGGCTTATTCAAATCCAATTAGGGGTTTTAAACAATATTTGGCATCCAATAAGTGATTTTGTGTCATTGGTTGAACATTTAGGTCATTTTCGTTTTCCCTAGGCTTATTCTAATCCAATTAGGATTTTTAACCAATCTTGTGCATCCAATAAGTGATTTTATGTCATTGGTTGAACATTTAGGTTATTTTCCTCCTCCCTAGGCTTATTCTAATCCAATTAAGGTTTTTAACCAATCTTGTGCATCCAATAAGTGATTTTGTGTCATTGGTTGAACATTTAGGTCAATTTCGTCCTCCCTTGGCTTATTTTAATTCAATTAGGGTTTTTAACCAATGTTGTGCATCCAATAAGTGATTTTGTGTCATTGGTTGAACATTTAGGTGATTTTCGTCCTCCCTAGGCTTATTCTAATCCAATTAGGGTTTTTAACCAATATTGTGCATCCAATAATTGATTTTAAGTAATTGGTTGAACATTTAGGTCATTCTCATCCTCCTTAGGCTTATTGTAATCCAATTAGGGTTTTTAACCAATCTTGTGCATCCAATAATTGATTCTCCGTCATTGGTTGAACATTTAGGTCAATTCGGTCCTCCCTAGGCTTATTCTAATCCAATTAGTATTTTTAACAAATCTTGTGCATCCAATAAGTGATGTTGTGTCATTGGTTGAACATTTAGGTCATTTTCGTCCTCCCTAAGATTATTCTTATCCAATTAGGGTTTTTAACCAATCTTGTGCATCCAATAAGTGATTTTGTGTCATTGGTTGGACATTTAGGTCATTTTCGTCCTCCTTAGGCTTATTCTAATCCAATCAGGGTTTTTAACCAATCTTGTATATCCAATAATTTATTTTGTGTCATTGGTTGAACGTTTAGGTCATTTTCATCCTCCCTAGACATATTCTGATCCAATTAGAGTTTTTAACCAATCTTATGCATTCAATAAGTGATTTTGTGTCATTGGTTGAACATTTTGGTCATTTTCGTCCTCCCTAGGCTCATTCTAATCCAATTAGGGTTTTTAACCAATCTTGTGCATCCAATAAGTTATTTTGTTTCCTTGGTTGAACATTTAGGTCATTTTCGTCCTCGCTATGCATATTCTAATCCAATTAGGGTTTTTAACCAATCTTGTGCAACCATTAAGTGATTTTGTGTCATTGGTTGAACATTTAGGTTATTTTCGTCCTCCCTAGGCTTATTCTAATTCAATTAAGGTTTTTAACCAATCTTGTGCATCCAATAAGTTATTTTGTATCATTGGTTGAACATTTAGTTCATTTTCTTCCTCCCAAGAGTTATTCTAATCCAATTTGGGTTTTTAACCAATCTTATGCATCCAATAAGTGATTTTGTGTCATTGGTTGAACATTTAGGCCATTTTCGTCTTCCCTAGGCTTGTTCTAATCAAATTAGGGTTTTTAACCAATTGTGCATCCAATAATTGATTTTATGTCATTGGTTGAACATTTAGGTCATTTTCATCCTCCCTAGGCTTATTCTAATCCAATTAGGGTTTTTAACCAATCTTGTGCATCCAATTATTGATTTTATGCCATTGGTTGAACATTTAGGTCATTTTCATCCTCCCTAGGCTTATTCTAATCCAATTAGGGTTTTTAAAAAATATTTGGCATCCAATAAGTGATTTTGTGTCATTGGTTGAACATTTAGGTCATTTTTGTCCTCCCTAGGCTTATTCTAATTCAATTAGGGTTTTTAACCAATCTTGTGCATCCAATAAGTGATTTTGTGTCATTGGTTGAACATTTTGGTCATTTTCATCCTCCCAAGGCTTATTCTAATTCAATTAGGGTTTTTAACCAATCTTGTGCATCCAATAAGTGATTTTGTGTCATTGGTAGAACATTTAGATCATTTTCGTCCTCCCTAGGCTTATTCAAATCCAATTAGGGTATTTAAACAATATTTGGCATCCAATAAGTGATTTTGTGTCATTGGTTGAACATTTTGGTTATTTTCGTCCTCCCTAGGCTTATTCTAATTCAATTATGGTTTTTAACCAATCTTGTGCATCATTGGTTGAACATTTAGTTCATTTTCTTCCTCCCAAGACTTATTCTAATCGAATTTGGGTTTTTAACCAATCTTGTGCATCCAATAAGTGATTTTGTGTCATTGGTTGAACATTTAGGCCATTTTCGTCTTCCCTAGGCTTGTTCTAATCCAATTAGGGTTTTTAACCAATCTTGTGCATCCAATAAGTGATTTTGTGTCATTGGTTGAACATTTAGGTCATTTTCGTCCTCCCTAGGCTTATTCAAATCCAATTAGGGGTTTTAAACAATATTTGGCATCCAATAAGTAATTTTGTGTCATTGGTTGAACATTTAGGTCATTTTCGTCCTCCCTAGGCTTTTTCTAATCCAATTAGGGTTTTTAACAAATCTTGTACATCCAATAAGTGATTTTGTGTCATTGGTTGAACATTTAGGTCATTTTCATCCTCCCAAGGCTTATTCTAATTCAATTAGGGTTTTTAATCAATCTTGTGCATCCAACAAGTGATTTTGTGTCATTGGTTGAACATTTAGGTCAATTTCGTCTTCCCTAGGCTAATTCTAATTCAATTAGGGTTTTTAACCAATCTTGTGCATCAAATAAGTGATTTTGTGTCATTGGTTGAACATTTAGGTCAATTTCGTCCTACCTTGGCTTATTCTAATTCAATTAGGGTTTTTAACCAATGTTGTGCATCCAATAAGTGATTTTGTGCCATTGGTTGAACATTTAGGTCATTTTCGTCCTCCCTAGGCTTATTCTAATCCAATTAGGGTTTTTAACCAATCTTGTGCATCCAATAATTGATTTTAAGTAATTGGTTGAACATTTAGGTCACTCTCATCCTCCTTAGGCTTATTCTAATCCAATTAGGGTTTTTAACCAATCTTGTGCATCCAATAATTGATTCTCCGTCATTGGTTGAACATTTAGGTCAATTTTGTCCTCCCTAGGCTTATTCTAATCCAATTAGTATTTTTAACAAATCTTGTGCATCCAATAAGTAATGTTGTGTCATGGTTGAACATTTAGGTCATTTTCGTCCTCCCTAAGATTATTCTTATCCAATTAGGGTTTTTAACCAATCTTGTGCATCCAATAAGTGATTTTGTGTCATTGGTTGGACATTTAGGTCATTTTCGTCCTCCTTAGGCTTATTCTAATCCAATTAGGGTTTTTAACCAATCTTGTATATCCAATAATTTATTTTGTGTCATTGGTTGAACGTTTAGGTCATTTTCATCCTCCCTAGACATATTCTGATCCAATTAGAGTTTTTAACCAATCTTGTGCATTCAATAAGTGATTTTGTGTCATTGGTTGAACATTTTGGTCATTTTCGTCCTCCCTAGGCTCATTCTAATCAGATTAGGGTTTTTAACCAATCTTGTGCATCCAATAAGTTATTTTGTTTCATTGGTTGAACATTTAGGTCATTTTCGTCCTCGCTATGCATATTCTAATCCAATTAGGGTTTTTAACCAATCTTGTGCAACCATTAAGTGATTTTGTGTCATTGGTTGAACATTTAGGTTATTTTCGTCCTCCCTAGGCTTATTCTAATTCAATTAAGGTTTTTAACCAATCTTGTGCATCCAATAAGTTATTTTGTATCATTGGTTGAACATTTAGTTCATTTTCTTCCTCCCAAGAGTTATTCTAATCCAATTTGGGTTTTTAACCAATCTTATGCATCCAATAAGTGATTTTGTGTCATTGGTTGAACATTTAGGCCATTTTCGTCTTCCCTAGGCTTGTTCTAATCCAATTAGGGTTTTTAACCAATTGTGCATCCAATAATTGATTTTATGTCATTGGTTGAACATTTAGGTCATTTTCATCCTCCCTAGGCTTATTCTAATCCAATTAGGGTTTTTAACCAATCTTGTGCATCCAATAATTGATTTTATGCCATTGGTTGAACATTTAGGTCATTTTCATCCTCCCTAGGCTTATTCTAATCCAATTTGGGTTTTTAAACAATATTTGGCATCCAATAAGTGATTTTGTGTCATTGGTTGAACATTTAGGTCATTTTTGTCCTCCCTAGGCTTATTCTAATTCAATTAGGGTTTTTAACCAATCTTGTGCATCCAATAAGTGATTTTGTGTCATTGGTTGAACATTTTGGTCATTTTCATCCTCCCAAGGCTTATTCTAATTCAATTAGGGTTTTTAACCAATCTTGTGCATCCAATAAGTGATTTTGTGTCATTGGTAGAACATTTAGATCATTTTCGTCCTCCCTAGGCTTATTCAAATCCAATTAAGGTATTTAAAAAATATTTGGCATCCAATAAGTGATTTTGTGTCATTGGTTGAACATTTTGGTTATTTTCGTGCTCCCTAGGCTTATTCTAATTCAATTATGGTTTTTAACCAATCTTGTGCATCCAATAATTGATTTTGCATCATTGGTTGAACATTTAGTTCATTTTCTTCCTCCCAAGACTTATTCTAATCGAATTTGGGTTTTTAACCAATCTTGTGCATCCAATAAATGATTTTGTGTCATTGGTTGAACATTTAGGCCATTTTCGTCTTCCCTAGGCTTGTTCTAATCCAATTAGGGTTTTTAACCAATCTTGTGCATCCAATAAGTGATTTTGTGTCATTGGTTGAACATTTAGGTCATTTTCGTCCTCCCTAGGCTTATTCAAATCCAATTAGGGGTTTTAAACAATATTTGGCATCCAATAAGTGATTTTGTGTCATTGGTTGAACATTTAGGTCATTTTCGTCCTCCCTAGGCTTATTCTAATCCAATTAGGATTTTTAACCAATCTTGTGCATCCAATAAGTGATTTTGTGTCATTGGTTGAACATTTAGGTCATTTTCGTCCTCCCTAGGCTTATTCTCATCCAATTAGGGTTTTTAACCAATCTTGTGCATCCAATAAGTACATTTGTCTCATTGGTTTAACATTTAGGTCATTTTCGTCCTCCCAAGGCTTATTCTCGTCCAATTAGGGTTTTTAACCAATCTTGTGCATCCAATAAGTACATTTGTGTCATTGGTTGAACATTTAGGTCATTTTCGTCCTCCCTAGGCTTATTCTCGTCCAATTAGGGTTTTTAACCAATCTTGTGCATCCAATAAGTGATTTTGTGTCACTGGTTGAACATTTAGGTCATTTTCCTCCTCCTAAGGCTTATTCTCGTCCAATTAGGGTTTTTAACCAATCTTGTGCATCCAATAAGTACATTTGTGTCATTGGTTGAACATTTAGGTCATTTTCGTCCTCCCAAGGCTTATTCTCGTCCAATTAGGGTTTTTAACCAATCTTGTGCATCCAATAAGTACATTTGTGTCATTGGTTGAACATTTAGGTTATTTTCGTCCTCCAAAGGCTTATTCTTGTTCAATTAGAGTTTTTAACCAATCTTGTGCTTCCAATAAGTGATTTTGTGCCGTTGGTTGAACATTTAGGTCATTTTCGTCCTCCCAAGGCTTATTCTCGTCCAATTAGGGTTTTTAACCAATCTTGTGCATCCAATAAGTACATTTGTGTCATTGGTTGAACATTTAGGTCATTTTCGTCCTCCCATGGCTTATTCTCGTCCAATTCGGGTTTTTAACCAATCTTGTGCATCCAATAAGTACATTTGTGTCATTGGTTGAACATTTAGGTCATTTTCGTCCTCCCAAGGCTTATTCTCGTCCAATTAGGGTTTTTAACCAATCTTGTGCATCCAATAAGTACATTTGTGTCATTGGTTGAACATTTAGGTCATTTTCGTCCTCCCAAGGCTTATTCTCGTCCAATTAGGGTTTTTAACCAATCTTGTGCATCCAATAAGTGATTTTGTGTAATTGGTTGAACATTTAGGTCATTTCGTCCTCCCTAGGCTTAATCTCGTCCAATTAGGGTTTTTAACCAATCTTGTGCATCCAATAAGTGATTTTGTGTCATTGGTTGAACATTTAGGTCATTTTCGTCCTCCCAAGGCTTATTCTCGTCCAATTAGGGTTTTTAACCAATCTTGTGCATCCAATAAGTGATTTTGTGTCATTGGTTGAACATTTAGGTCATTTTCGTCCTCCAAAAGCTTATTCTGGTCCAATTAGGGTTTTTAACCAATCTTGTGCATCCAATAAGTGATTTTGTGTCATTGGTTGAACATTTAGGTCATTTTCGTCCTCCCTAGGCTTATTCTCGTCCAATTAGGGTTTTTAACCAATCTTGTGCATCCAATATGTACACTTGTGTCATTGGTTGAACATTTAGGTCATTTTCGTCCTCCCAAGGCTTATTCTCGTCCAATTAGGGTTTTTAACCAATCTTGTGCATCCAATAAGTGATTTTGTGTCATTGGTTGAACATTTAGGTCATTTTCGTCCTCCCTAGGCTTATTCTCGTCCAATTAGGGTTTTTAACCAAGTTTGTGCATCCAATAAGTGATTTTGTACCATTGGTTGAACATTTAGGTCATTTTCGTCCTCCCAAGGCTTATTCTCGTCCAATTAGGGTTTTTAACCAATCTTGTGCATCCAATAAGTGATTTTGTGTCATTGGTTGAACATTTAGGTCATTTTCGTCCTCCCTAGGCTTATTCTAATCCAATTAGGGTTTTTAACCAATCTTGTGCATCCAACAAGTGATTTTGTGTCATTGGTTGAACATTTAGTTCATTTTCTTCCTCCCAAGACTTATTCTAATCCAATTTGGATTTTTAACCAATCTTGTGCATCCAATAAGTTATTTTGTGTCATTGGTTGAACATTTAGGTCATTTTCGTCCTCCCTAGGCTTATTCTAATCCAATTAGGGTTTTTAACCAATCATGTGCATCCAACAAGTGATTTTGTGTCATTGGTTGAACATTTAGTTCATTTTCTTCCTCCCAAGACTTATTCTAATCCAATTTGGATTTTTAACCAATCTTGTGTATCCAATAAGTGATTTTGTGTCATTGGTTGAACATTTAGGCCATTTTCGTCCTCCCTAGGCTTGTTCTAATCCAATTAGGGTTTTTAACCAATCTTGTGCATCCAATAAGTAATTTTGTGTCATTGGTTGAACATTTAGGTCATTTTCGTCCTCCCTAGGCTTATTCAAATCCAATTAGGGTTTTTAAACAATATTTGGCATCCAATAAGTGATTTCGTGTCATTGGTTGAACATTTCGGTTATTTTCGTCCTCCCTAGGCTTATTCTAATCCAATTAGGGTGTTTAACCAATCTTGTGCATTCAATAAGTGAGTTTGTGTCATTGGTTGAACATTTAGGTCATTTTCGTCCTCCCTAGGCTTATTCTAATTCAATTATGGTTTTTAACCAATCTTGTGCATCCAATAAGTGATTTTGTGTCATTGGTTGAACATTTAGGTCAATTTCGTCTTCCCTAGGCTAATTCTAATTCAATTAGGGTTTTTAACCAATCTTGTGCATCCAATAAGTGATTTTGTGTCATTGGTTGAACATTTAGGCCATTTTCGTCCTCCCTAGGCTTGTTCTAATCCAATTAGGGTTTTTAACCAATCTTGTGCATCCAATAAGTGATTTTGTGTCATTGGTTGAACATTTAGGTCATTTTCGTCCTCCCTAGGCTTATTCAAATCCAATTAGGGGTTTTAAACATTATTTGGCATCCAATAAGTAATTTTGTGTCATTGGTTGACCATTTAGGCCATTTTCGTCCTCCCTAGGCTTGTTCAAATCCAATTAGGGTTTTTAACCAATCTTGTGCATCCAATAATTGATTTTGTGTCATTGGTTGAACATTTAGGTCATTTTCGTCCTCCCTAGGCTTATTCAAATCCAATTAGGGGTTTTAAACAATATTTCGCATCCAAGAAGTGATTTTGTGTCATTGGTTGAACATTTAGGTCATTTTCGTCCTCCCTAGGCTTATTCTAATCCAATTAGGGTTTTTAACCAATCTTGTGCATCCAACAAGTGATTTTGTGTCATTGGTTGAACATTTAGTTCATTTTCTTCCTCGCTATGCATATTCTAATCCAATTAGGGTTTTTAACCAATCTTGTGCAACCATTAAGTGATTTTGTGTCATTGGTTGAACATTTAGGTTATTTTCGTCCTCCCTAGGCTTATTCTAATTCAATTAAGGTTTTTAACCAATCTTGTGCATCCAATAAGTTATTTTGTATCATTGGTTGAACATTTAGTTCATTTTCTTCCTCCCAAGAGTTATTCTAATCCAATTTGGGTTTTTAACCAATCTTATGCATCCAATAAGTGATTTTGTGTCATTGGTTGAACATTTAGGCCATTTTCGTCTTCCCTAGGCTTGTTCTAATCCAATTAGGGTTTTTATCCAATTGTGCATCCAATAATTGATTTTATGTCATTGGTTGAACATTTAGGTCATTTTCATCCTCCCTAGGCTTATTCTAATCCAATTAGGGTTTTTAACCAATCTTGTGCATCCAATAATTGATTTTATGCCATTGGTTGAACATTTAGGTCATTTTCATCCTCCCTAGGCTTATTCTAATCCAATTAGGGTTTTTAAACAATATTTGGCATCCAATAAGTGATTTTGTGTCATTGGTTGAACATATAGGTCATTTTTGTCCTCCCTAGGCTTATTCTAATTCAATTAGGGTTTTTAACCAATCTTGTGCATCCAATAAGTGATTTTGTGTCATTGGTTGAACATTTTGGTCATTTTCATCCTCCCAAGGCTTATTGTAATTCAATTAGGGTTTTTAACCAATCTTGTGCATCCAATAAGTGATTTTGTGTCATTGGTAGAACATTTAGATCATTTTCGTCCTCCCTAGGCTTATTCAAATCCAATTAGGGTATTTAAACAATATTTGGCATCCAATAAGTGATTTTGTGTCATTGGTTGAACATTTTGGTTATTTTCGTCCTCCCTAGGCTTATTCTAATTCAATTATGGTTTTTAACCAATCTTGTGCATCCAATAAGTTATTTTGTATCATTGGTTGAACATTTAGTTCATTTTCTTCCTCCCAAGACTTATTCTAATCGAATTTGGGTTTTTAACCAATCTTGTTTTGTGTCATTGGTTGAACATTTAGGCCATTTTCGTCTTCCCTAGGCTTGTTCTAATCCAATTAGGGTTTTTAACCAATCTTGTGCATCCAATAAGTGATTTTGTGTCATTAGTTGAACATTTAGGTCATTTTCGTCCTCCCAAGGCTTATTCAAATCCAATTAGGGGTTTTAAACAATATTTGGCATCCAATAAGTGATTTTTTGTCATTGGTTGAACATTTAGGTCATTTTCGTCCTCCCTAGGCTTTTTCTAATCCAATTAGGGTTTTTAACAATCATGTGCATCCAATAAGTGATTTTGTGTCATTGGTTGAACATTTACGTCATTTTCATCCTCCCAAGGCTTATTCTAATTCAATTAGGGTTTTTAATCAATCTTGTGCATCCAACAAGTGATTTTGTGTCATTGGTTGAACATTTAGGCCATTTTCGTCCTACCTAGGCTTGTTCTAATCCAATTAGGGTTTTTAACCAATCTTGTGCATCCAATAATTAATTTTGTGTCATTGGTTGAACATTTAGGTCATTTTCGTCTTCCCTAGGCTTATTCAAATCCAATTAGGGTTTTTAAACAATATTTGGCATCCAATAAGTGATTTCGTGTCATTGGTTGAACATTTCGGTTATTTTCGTCCTCCCTAGGCTTATTCTAATCCAATTAGGGTGTTTAACCAATCTTGTGCATTCAATAAGTGAGTTTGTGTCATTGGTTGAACATTTAGGTCATTTTCGTCCTCCCTAGGCTTATTTTAATCCAATTAGGGTTTTTAACCAATCTTGTGCATCCAATAAGTGATTTTATGTTATTGGTTGAACATTTAGATCATTTTCGTCCTCCCTTGGCTTATTCTAATTCAATTAGGGTTTTTAACCAATGTTGTGCATCCAATAAGTTATTTTGTGTCATTGGTTGAACATTTAGGTCATTTTCGTCCTCCCTAGGCTTATTCTAATCCAATTAGGGTTTTTAACCAATCTTGTGCATCCAATAACTGATTTTGTGTCATTGGTTGAACATTTAGGTCATTTTCGTCAATATGCTTATTCTAATCCATGTAGGGTTTTTAACCAATCTTCTGCATCCAATAAATGCGTTTGTGTCATTGGTTGAACATTTAGGTCATTTCCGTCCTTCCTAGGCCTATTCTAATCCAATTACGGTTTTTAACCAATCTTGTGCATCCAATAAGTGATTTTGTGTCATTGGTTGAACATTTAGGTCACTTTCGTTCTCCCATGGCTTATTCTAATCCAATTAAGGTTTTTAACAAATCTTGTGCATCCAATAAGTGCGTTTGTGTCATTGGTTGAACATTAAGGTCATTTTCGTTCTTCTTAGGAATATTCTAATCCAATTAGGGTTTTTAACCAATCTTGTGCATCCAATAAGTGATTTTGTGTCATTGGTTGAACATTTAGGTCATTTTCGTCCTCCATAGGCTTATTCTAATCCAATTAGGGTTTTTAACCAATCTTCTGCATCCAATAAGTGCATTTGTGTCATTGGTTGAACATTTAGGTCATTTTCGTCCTCCCTAGGCTTATTCTAATCCAATTAGGGTTTTTAACCAATCTTGTGCATCCAATAAGTGATTTTGTGTCATTGGTTGAACATTTAGGTCATTTTCGTCCTCCCTAGGCTTGTTCTAATCCAATTAGGGTTTTTAACCAATCTTGTGCATCCAATAAGTGATTTTGTGTCATTGGTTGAACATTTAGGTCATTTTCGTCCTCCCTAGGCTTATTCAAATCCAATTAGGGGTTTTAAACAATATTTCGCATCCAAGAAGTGATTTTGTGTCATTGGTTGAACATTTAGGTCATTTTCGTCCTCCCTAGGCTTATTCTAATCCAATTAGGGTTTTTAACCAATCTTGTGCATCCAACAAGTGATTTTGTGTCATTGGTTGAACATTTAGTTCATTTTCTTCCTCCCAAGACTTATTCTAATCCAATTTGGATTTTTAACCAATCTTGTGCATCCAATAAGTGATTTTGTGTCATTGGTTGAACATTTAGGCCATTTTCGTCCTCCCTAGGCTTGTTCTAATTCAATTAGGGTTTTTAACCAATGTTGTGCATCCAATAAGTTATTTTGTGTCATTGGTTGAACATTTAGTTCATTTTCGTCCTCCCTAGGCTTATTCTAATCCAATTAGGGTTTTTAACCAATCTTGTGCATCCAATAAGTGATTTTGTGTCATTGGTTGAACATTTAGGTCATTTTCGTCCTCCCTAGGCTTATTCTAATCCAATTAGGGTTTTTAACAAATCTTGTGCATCCAATAAGTTATTTTGTGTCATTGGTTGAACATTTAGGTCATTTTCATCCTTCCAAGGCTTATTCTAATTCAATTAGGGTTTTTAATCAATCTTGTGCATCCAACAAGTGATTTTGTGTCATTGGTTGAACATTTAGGTCAATTTCGTCTTCCCTAGGCTAATTCTAATTCAATTAGGGTTTTTAACCAATCTTGTGCATCCAATAAGTGATTTTGTGTCATTGGTTGAACATTTAGGCCATTTTCGTCCTCCCTAGGCTTGTTCTAATCCAATTAGGGTTTTTAACCAATCTTGTGCATCCAATAAGTAATTTTGTGTCATTGGTTGAACATTTAGGTCATTTTCATCCTCCCTAGGCTTATTCAAATCCAATTAGGGTTTTTAAACAATATTTGGCATCCAATAAGTGATTTCGTGTCATTGGTTGAACATTTCGGTTATTTTCGTCCTCCCTAGGCTTATTCTAATCCAATTAGGGTGTTTAACCAATCTTGTGCATTCAATAAGTGAGTTTATGTCATTGGTTGAACATTTAGGTCATTTTCGTCCTCCCTAGGCTTATTCTAATCCAATTAGGGTTTTTAACAAATCTTGTGCATCCAATAAGTGATTTTGTGTCATTGGTTGAACATTTAGGTCATTTTCATCCTCCCAAGGCTTATTCTAATTCAATTAGGGTTTTTAATCAATCTTGTGCATCCAACAAGTGATTTTGTGTCATTGGTTGAACATTTAGGTCAATTTCGTCTTCCCTAGGCTAATTCTAATTCAATTAGGGTTTTTAACCAATCTTGTGCATCCAATAAGTGATTTTGTGTCATTGGTTGAACATTTAGGCCATTTTCGTCCTCCCTAGGCTTGTTCTAATCCAATTAGGGTTTTTAACCAATCTTGTGCATCCAATAAGTAATTTTGTGTCATTGGTTGAACATTTAGGTCATTTTCGTCCTCCCTAGGCTTATTCAAATCCAATTAGGGTTTTTAAACAATATTTGGCATCCAATAAGTGATTTCGTGTCATTGGTTGAACATTTCGGTTATTTTCGTCCTCCCTAGGCTTATTCTAATCCAATTAGGGTGTTTAACCAATCTTGTGCATCCAATAAGTGATTTTGTGTCATTGGTTGAACATTTAGGTCATTTTCGTCCTCCCTAGGCTTATTCTAATCCAATTAGGGTTTTTAACAAATCTTGTGCATCCAATAAGTTATTTTGTGTCATTGGTTGAACATTTAGGTCATTTTCATCCTTCCAAGGCTTATTCTAATTCAATTAGGGTTTTTAATCAATCTTGTGCATCCAACAAGTGATTTTGTGTCATTGGTTGAACATTTAGGTCAATTTCATCTTCCCTAGGCTAATTCTAATTCAATTAGGGTTTTTAACCAATCTTGTGCATCCAATAAGTGATTTTGTGTCATTGGTTGAAATTTTAGGCCATTTTCGTCCTCCCTAGGCTTGTTCTAATCCAATTAGGGTTTTTAACCAATCTTGTGCATCCAATAAGTAATTTTGTGTCATTGGTTGAACATTTAGGTCATTTTCATGCTCCCTAGGCTTATTCAAATCCAATTAGGGTTTTTAAACAATATTTGGCATCCAATAAGTGATTTCGTGTCATTGGTTGAACATTTCGGTTATTTTCGTCCTCCCTAGGCTTATTCTAATCCAATTAGGGTGTTTAACCAATCTTGTGCATTCAATAAGTGAGTTTGTGTCATTGGTTGAACATTATGGTCATTTTCGTCCTCCCTAGGCTTATTCTAATTCAATTATGGTTTTTAACCAATCTTGTGCATCCAATAAGTAATTTTGTATCATTGGTTGAACATTTAGTTCATTTTCTTCCTCCCAAGACTTATTCTAATCGAATTTGGGTTTTTAACCAATCTTGTGCATCCAATAAGTGATTTTGTGTCATTGGTTGAACATTTAGGCCATTTTCGTCTTCCCTAGGCTTGTTCTAATCCAATAAGGGTTTTTAACCAATCTTGTGCATCCAATAAGTGATTTTGTGTCATTGGTTGAACATTTAGGTCATTTTCGTCCTCCCTAGGCTTGTTCAAATCCAATTAGGGGTTTTAAATAATATTTCGCATCCAATAAGTGATTTTGTGTCATTGGTTGAACATTTACGTCATTTTCGTCTTCCCTAGGCTAATTCTAATTCAATTAGGGTTTTTAATCAATCTTGTGCATCCAACAAGTGATTTTGTGTCATTGGTTGAACATTTAGGCCATTTTCGTCCTACCTAGGCTTGTTCTAATCCAATTAGGGTTTTTAACCAATCTTGTGCATCCAATAATTAATTTTGTGTCATTGGTTGAACATTTAGGTCATTATCGTCTTCCCTAGGCTTATTCAAATCCAATTAGGGTTTTTAAACAATATTTGGCATCCAATAAGTGATTTCGTGTCATTGGTTGAACATTTCGGTTATTTTCGTCCTCCCTAGGCTTATTCTAATCCAATTAGGGTGTTTAACCAATCTTGTGCATTCAATAAGTGAGTTTGTGTCATTGGTTGAACATTTAGGTCATTTTCGTCCTCCCTAGGCTTATTTTAATCCAATTAGGGTTTTTAACCAATCTTGTGCATCCAATAAGTGATTTTATGTTATTGGTTGAACATTTAGATCATTTTCGTCCTCCCTTGGCTTATTCTAATTCAATTAGGGTTTTTAACCAATGTTGTGCATCCAATAAGTTATTTTGTGTCATTGGTTGAACATTTAGGTCATTTTCGTCCTCCCTAGGCTTATTCTAATCCAATAACTGATTTTGTGTCATTGGTTGAACATTTAGGTCATTTTCGTCCTCCCTAGGCTTATTCTAATCCAATTAGGGTTTTTAACAAATCTTGTGCATCCAATAAGTTATTTTGTGTCATTGGTTGAACATTTAGGTCATTTTCATCCTTCCAAGGCTTATTCTAATTCAATTAGGGTTTTTAATCAATCTTGTGCATCCAACAAGTGATTTTGTGTCATTGGTTGAACATTTAGGTCAATTTCATCTTCCCTAGGCTAATTCTAATTCAATTAGGGTTTTTAACCAATCTTGTGCATCCAATAAGTGATTTTGTGTCATTGGTTGAACATTTAGGCCATTTTCGTCCTCCCTAGGCTTGTTCTAATCCAATTAGGGTTTTTAACCAATCTTGTGCATCCAATAAGTAATTTTGTGTCATTGGTTGAACATTTAGGTCATTTTCATGCTCCCTAGGCTTATTCAAATCCAATTAGGGTTTTTAAACAATATTTGGCATCCAATAAGTGATTTCGTGTCATTGGTTGAACATTTCGGTTATTTTCGTCCTCCCTAGGCTTATTCTAATCCAATTAGGGTGTTTAACCAATCTTGTGCATTCAATAAGTGAGTTTGTGTCATTGGTTGAACATTTAGGTCATTTTCGTCCTCCCTAGGCTTATTCTAATTCAATTATGGTTTTTAACCAATCTTGTGCATCCAATAAGTAATTTTGTATCATTGGTTGAACATTTAGTTCATTTTCTTCCTCCCAAGACTTATTCTAATCGAATTTGGGTTTTTAACCAATCTTGTGCATCCAATAAGTGATTTTGTGTCATTGGTTGAACATTTAGGCCATTTTCGTCTTCCCTAGGCTTGTTCTAATCCAATAAGGGTTTTTAACCAATCTTGTGCATCCAATAAGTGATTTTGTGTCATTGGTTGAACATTTAGGTCATTTTCGTCCTCCCTAGGCTTGTTCAAATCCAATTAGGGGTTTTAAATAATATTTCGCATCCAAGAAGTGATTTTGTGTCATTGGTTGAACATTTAGGTCATTTTCGTCCTCCCTAGGCTTATTCTAATCCAATTAGGGTTTTTAACCAATCTTGTGCATCCAACAAGTGATTTTGTGTCATTGGTTGAACATTTAGTTCATTTTCTTCCTCCCAAGACTTATTCTAATCCAATTTGGATTTTTAACCAATCTTGTGCATCCAATAAGTTATTTTGTGTCATTGGTTGAACATTTAGGTCATTTTCGTCCTCCCTAGGCTTATTCTAATCCAATTAGGGTTTTTAACCAATCATGTGCATCCAACAAGTGATTTTGTGTCATTGGTTGAACATTTAGTTCATTTTCTTCCTCCCAAGACTTATTCTAATCCAATTTGGATTTTTAACCAATCTTGTGTATCCAATAAGTGATTTTGTGTCATTGGTTGAACATTTAGGCCATTTTCGTCCTCCCTAGGCTTGTTCTAATCCAATTAGGGTTTTTAACCAATCTTGTGCATCCAATAAGTAATTTTGTGTCATTGGTTGAACATTTAGGTCATTTTCGTCCTCCCTAGGCTTATTCAAATCCAATTAGGGTTTTTAAACAATATTTGGCATCCAATAAGTGATTTCGTGTCATTGGTTGAACATTTCGGTTATTTTCGTCCTCCCTAGGCTTATTCTAATCCAATTAGGGTGTTTAACCAATCTTGTGCATCCAATAAGTGATTTTGTGTCATTGGTTGAACATTTAGGTCATTTTCGTCCTCCCTAGGCTTATTCTAATCCAATTAGGGTTTTTAACAAATCTTGTGCATCCAATAAGTTATTTTGTGTCATTGGTTGAACATTTAGGTCATTTTCATCCTTCCAAGGCTTATTCTAATTCAATTAGGGTTTTTAATCAATCTTGTGCATCCAACAAGTGATTTTGTGTCATTGGTTGAACATTTAGGTCAATTTCGTCTTCCCTAGGCTAATTCTAATTCAATTAGGGTTTTTAACCAATCTTGTGCATCCAATAAGTGATTTTGTGTCATTGGTTGAACATTTAGGCCATTTTCGTCCTCCCTAGGCTTGTTCTAATCCAATTAGGGTTTTTAACCAATCTTGTGCATCCAATAAGTAATTTTGTGTCATTGGTTGAACATTTAGGTCATTTTCATCCTCCCTAGGCTTATTCAAATCCAATTAGGGTTTTTAAACAATATTTGGCATCCAATAAGTGATTTCGTGTCATTGGTTGAACATTTCGGTTATTTTCGTCCTCCCTAGGCTTATTCTAATCCAATTAGGGTGTTTAACCAATCTTGTGCATTCAATAAGTGAGTTTGTGTCATTGGTTGAACATTTAGGTCATTTTCGTCCTCCCTAGGCTTATTCTAATTCAATTATGGTTTTTAACCAATCTTGTGCATCCAATAAGTGATTTTGTATCATTGGTTGAACATTTAGTTCATTTTCTTCCTCCCAAGACTTATTCTAATCGAATTTGGGTTGTTAACCAATCTGGTGCATCCAATAAGTGATTTTGTGTCATTGGTTGAACATTTAGGCCATTTTCGTCTTCCCTAGGCTTGTTCTAATCCAATTAGGGTTTTTAACCAATCTTGTGCATCCAACAAGTGATTTTGTGTCATTGGTTGAACATTTAGGTTATTTTCGTCCTCCCTAGGCTTATTCAATTCCAATTAGGGTTTTTAAACAATATTTGGCATCCAATAAGTGATTTCGTGTCATTGGTTGAAGATTTCGGTTATTTTCATCCTCCCTAGGCTTATTCTAATCCAATTAGGGTGTTTAACCAATCTTGTGCATTCAATAAGTGAGTTTGTGTCATTGGTTGAACATTTAGGTCATTTTCGTCCTCCCTAGGCTTATTCTAATTCAATTATGGTTTTTAACCAATCTTGTGCATCCAATAAGTGATTTTGTATCATTGGTTGAACATTTAGTTCATTTTCTTCCTCCCAAGACTTATTCTAATCGAATTTGGGTTTTTAACCAATCTTGTGCATCCAATAAGTGATTTTGTGTCATTGGTTGAACATTTAGGCCATTTTCGTCTTCCCTAGGCTTGTTCTAATCCAATTAGGGTTTTTAACCAATCTTGTGCATCCAATAAGTGATTTTGTGTCATTGGTTGAACATTTAGGTCATTTTCGTCCTCCCTAGGCTTATTCAAATCCAATTAGGGGTTTTAAACAATATTTGGCATCCAATAAGGGATTTTGGGTCATTGGTTGAACATTTAGGTCATTTTCGTCCTCCCAAGGCTTATTCTAATCCAATTAGGGTGTTTAACAAGTCTTGTGCATTCAATAAGTGAGTTTGTGTCATTGGTTGAACATTTAGGTCATTTTCGTCCTCCCTAGGCTTATTCTAATCCAATTAGGGTTTTTAACCAATCTTGTGCATCCAATAAGTGATTTTATGTCATTGGTTGAACATTTAGGTCATTTTCGTCCTCCCTAGGCTTATTCTAATCCAATTAGGGTTTTTAACCAATCTTGTGCATCCAATAAGTGATTTTGTGTCATTGGTTGAACATTTAGGTCATTTTCATCCTCCCTAGGCTTATTCTCTTCCAATTAGGGTTTTTAACCAATCTTGTGCATCCAATAAGAGATTTTGTGTCATTGGTTGATTATTTAGGTCATTTTCGTCCTCCCAAGGCTTATTCTCGTCCAATTAGTGTTTGTAACCAATCTTGTGCATCCAATAAGTGATTTTGTGTCATTGGTTGAAAATTTAGGTCATTTTCGTCCTCCCTAGGCTTATTCTTGCCAATTAGGGTTTTTAACGAATCTTGTGCATCCAATAAGTACATTTGTGTCATTGGTTGAACATTTAGGTCATTTTCGTCCTCCCTAGGCTTATTCTCGTCCAATTAGGGTTTTTAACCAATCTTGTGCATCCAATAAGTGATTTTGTGTCATTGGTTGAACATTTAGGTCATTTTCGTCCTCCCAAGGCTTATTCTCGTCCAATTAGGGTTTTTAACCAATCTTGTGCATCCAATAAGTGATATTGTGTCATTGGTTGAACATTTAGGTCATTTTCGTCCTCCCTAGGCTTATTCTCGTCCAAATAGGGATTTTAATCAATCTTGTGCATCCATTAAGTGATTTTGTGTCATTGGTTGAACATTTAGGTCATTTTCGTCCTCTACAGGCTTATTCTCGTCCAATTAGGGTTTTTAACCAATCTTGTGCATCCAATAAGTGATTTTGTGTCATTGGTTGAACATTTAGGTCATTTTCGTCATCCCAAGGCTTATTCTCGTCCAATTAGGGTTTTTAACCAATCTTAAACATCCAATAAAGTATTTTGTGCCATTGGTTGAACATTTAGGTCATTTTCGACCTCCCTAGGCTTATTCTCGTCCAATTAGGGTTTTTAACCAATCTTGTGCATCCAATAAGTACATTTGTGTCATTGGTTGAACATTTAGGTCATTTTCTTCCTCCCAAGGTTTATTCTCGTCCAATTAGGGTTTTTAACCAATCTTGTGCATCCAATAAGTACATTTGTGTCATTGGTTGAACATTTAAGTCATTTCTGTCCTCCCAAGGCTTATTCTCGTCCAATTAGAGTTTTTAACCAATCTTGTGCATCCAATAAGTGATTTTGTGCCATTTGTTGAACATTTAGGTCATTTTCGTCCTCCCATGGCTTATTCTCGTCCAATTAGGGTTTTTAACCATTCTTGTGCATCCAATAAGTGATTTTGTGTCATTGGTTGAACATTTAGGTCATTTTCGTCCTCCCTTGGCTTATTCTCATCAAATTAAGGTTTTTAACCAATCTTGTGCATCAAATAAGTACATTTGTGTCATTGGTTGAACATTTAGGTCATTTTCGTCCTCCCTAGGCTTATTCTCGTCCAATTAGGGTTTTTAACCAATCTTGTGCATCCAATAAGTGATTTTGTGTCATTGGTTGAACATTTAGGTCATTTTCGTCCTCCCAAGGCTTATTCTCGTCCAATTAGGGTTTTTAACCAATCTTGTGCATCCAATAAGTGATTTTGTGTCTTTAGTTGAACATTTAGGTCATTTTCGTCCTCCCAAGGCTTATTCTCGTCCAATTAGGGGTTTTAACCAATCTTGTGCATCCAATAAGTACATTTGTGTCATTGGTTGAACATTTAGGTCATTTTCGTCCTCCCAAGGCTTATTCTCGTCCAATTATGGTTTTTAACCAATCTTGTGCATCCAATAAGTACATTTGTGTCATTGGTTGAACATTTAGGACATTTTCGTCCTCCCAAGGCTTATTCTAGTCCAATTAGGGTTTTTAACCAATCTTGTGCATCCAATAAGTACATTTGTGTCATTGGTTGAACATTTAGGTCATTTTCGTCCTCCCAAGGCTTATTCTCGTCCAATTAGGGTTTTTAACCAATCTTGTGCATCCAATAAGTACATTTGTGTCATTCGTTGAATATTTAGGTCATTTTCATCCTCCCAAGGCTTATTCTCGTCCAATTAGGGTTTTTAACCAATCTTGTGCATCCAATAAGTACATTTGTGTCATTGGTTGAACATTTAGGTCATTTTCGTCCTCCCAAGGCTTATTCTCGTCCAATTAGGGTTTTTAACCAATCTTGTGCATCCAATAAGTACATTTGTGTCATTGGTTGAACAATTTAGGTCATTTTCGTCCTCCCTAGGCTTATTCTCGTCCAATTAGGGTTTTTAACCAATCTTGTGCATCCAATAAGTGATTTTGTGTCATTGGTTGAACATTTAGGTCATTTTCGTCCTCCCAAGGCTTATTCTCGTCCAATTAGGGTTTTTAACCAATCTTGTGCATCCAATAAGTGATTTTGTGTCATTGGTTGAACATTTAGGTCATTTTCGTCCTCCCAAGGCTTATTCTCGTCAAATTATGGTTTTTAACCAATCTTGTGCATCCAATAAGTGATTTTGTGTCATTGGTTGAACATTTAGGTCATTTTCGTCCTCCCAAGGCTTATTCTCGTCCAATTAGGGTTTTTAACCAATCTTGTGCATCCAATAAGTACATTTGTGTCATTGGTTGAACATTTATGTCATTTTTGTCCTCCCAAGGCTTATTCTCGTCCAATTAGGGCTTTTAACCAATCTTGTGCATCCAATAAGTGATTTTGTGTCATTGGTTGAACATTTAGGTCATTTTCGTCCTCCCAAGGCTTATTCTCGTCCAATTAGGGTTTTTAACCAATCTTGTGCATCCAATAAGTGATTTTGTGTCATTGGTTGAACATTTAGGTCATTTTCGTCCTCCCAAGGCTTATTCTCGTCCAATTAGGGGTGTTAACCAATCTTGTGCATCCAATAAGTACATTTGTGTCATTGGTTGAACATTTAGGTCATTTTCGTCCTCCCAAGGCTTATTCTCGTCCAATTAGGGTTTTTAACCAATCTTGTGCATCCAATAAGTGATTTTGTGTCACTGGTTGAACATTTAGGTCATTTTCGTCCTCCCTAGGCTTGTTCTCGTCCAATTAGGGTTTTTAACCAATCTTGTGGATCCAATAAGCGATTTTGGGCTATTGGTTGAACATTTAGGTCATTTTCGTCCTCCAAAGGCTTATTCTCCTCCAATTAGGGTTTTTAACCAATCTTGTGCATCCAATAAGTGATTTTGTGTCATTGGTTGAACATTTAGGTCATTTTCGTCCTCCCAAGGCTTATTCTCGTCCAATTAGGGTTTTTAACCAATCTTGTGCATCCAATAAGTGATTTTGTGTCATTGGTTGAACATTTAGGTCATTTTCGTCCTCCCTAGGCTTATTCTCGTCCAATTAGGGTTTTTAACCAAGTTTGTGCATCCAATAAGTGATTTTGTACCATTGGTTGAACATTTAGGTCATTTTCGTCCTCCCAAGGCTTATTCTCGTCCAATTAGGGTTTTTAACCAATCTTGTGCATCCAATAAGTGATTTTGTGTCATTGGTTGAACATTTAGGTCATTTTCGTCCTCCCTAGGCTTATTCTAATCCAATTAGGGTTTTTAACCAATCTTGTGCATCCAACAAGTGATTTTGTGTCATTGGTTGAACATTTAGTTCATTTTCTTCCTCCCAAGACTTATTCTAATCCAATTTGGATTTTTAACCAATCTTGTGCATCCAATAAGTTATTTTGTGTCATTGGTTGAACATTTAGGTCATTTTCGTCCTCCCTAGGCTTATTCTAATCCAATTAGGGTTTTTAACCAATCATGTGCATCCAACAAGTGATTTTGTGTCATTGGTTGAACATTTAGTTCATTTTCTTCCTCCCAAGACTTATTCTAATCCAATTTGGATTTTTAACCAATCTTGTGTATCCAATAAGTGATTTTGTGTCATTGGTTGAACATTTAGGCCATTTTCGTCCTCCCTAGGCTTGTTCTAATCCAATTAGGGTTTTTAACCAATCTTGTGCATCCAATAAGTAATTTTGTGTCATTGGTTGAACATTTAGGTCATTTTCGTCCTCCCTAGGCTTATTCAAATCCAATTAGGGTTTTTAAACAATATTTGGCATCCAATAAGTGATTTCGTGTCATTGGTTGAACATTTCGGTTATTTTCGTCCTCCCTAGGCTTATTCTAATCCAATTAGGGTGTTTAACCAATCTTGTGCATTCAATAAGTGAGTTTGTGTCATTGGTTGAACATTTAGGTCATTTTCGTCCTCCCTAGGCTTATTCTAATTCAATTATGGTTTTTAACCAATCTTGTGCATCCAATAAGTGATTTTGTGTCATTGGTTGAACATTTAGGTCAATTTCGTCTTCCCTAGGCTAATTCTAATTCAATTAGGGTTTTTAACCAATCTTGTGCATCCAATAAGTGATTTTGTGTCATTGGTTGAACATTTAGGCCATTTTCGTCCTCCCTAGGCTTGTTCTAATCCAATTAGGGTTTTTAACCAATCTTGTGCATCCAATAAGTGATTTTGTGTCATTGGTTGAACATTTAGGTCATTTTCGTCCTCCCTAGGCTTATTCAAATCCAATTAGGGGTTTTAAACAATATTTGGCATCCAATAAGTGATTTTGTGTCATTGGTTGAACATTTAGGTCATTTTCGTCCTCCCTAGGCTTATTCTAATCCAATTAGGGTTTTTATTAAATCTTGTGCATCCAATAAGTGATTTTGTGTCATTGGTTGAACATTTAGGTCATTTTCATCCTCCCAAGGCTTATTCTAATTCAATTAGGGTTTTTAATCAATCTTGTGCATCCAACAAGTGATTTTGTGTCATTGGTTGAACATTTAGGTCAATTTCGTCTTCCCTAGGCTAATTCTAATTCAATTAGGGTTTTTAACCAATCTTGTGCATCCAATAAGTGATTTTGTGTCATTGGTTGAACATTTAGGCCATTTTCGTCCTCCCTAGGCCTGTTCTAATCCAATTAGGGTTTTTAACCAATCTTGTGCATCCAATAAGTAATTTTGTGTCATTGGTTGAACATTTAGGTCATTTTCGTCCTCCCTAGGCTTATTCAAATCCAATTAGGGTTTTCAAACAATATTTGGCATCCAATAAGTGATTTCGTGTCATTGGTTGAACATTTCGGTTATTTTCGTCCTCCCTAGGCTTATTCTAATCCAATTAGGGTGTTTAACCAATCTTGTGCATTCAATAAGTGAGTTTGTTTCATTGGTTGAACATTTAGGTCATTTTCGTCCTCCCTAGGCTTATTCTAATCCAATTAGGATTTTTAACCAATTTTGTGCATCCAATAAGTGATTTTATGTCATTGGTTGAACATTTAGGTCATTTTCCTCCTCCCTAGGCTTATTCTAATCCAATTAGGGTTTTTAACCAATCTTGTGCATCCAATAAGTGATTTTGTGTCATTGGTTGAACATTTAGGTCAATTTCGTCCTCCCTTGGCTTATTCTAATTCAATTAGGGTTTTTAACCAATGTTGTGCATCCAATAAGTGATTTTGTGTCATTGGTTGAACATTTAGGTCATTTTCGTCCTCCCTAGGCTTATTCTAATCCAATTAGGGATTTTAACCAATCTTGTGCATCCAATAATTGATTTTAAGTAATTGGTTGAACATTTAGGTCATTCTCATCCTCCCTAGGCTTATTCTAATCCAATTAGGGTTTTTAACCAATCTTGTGCATCCAATAATTGATTCTCCGTCATTGGTTGAACATTTAGGTCAATTTTGTCCTCCCAAGGCTTATTCTAATCCAATTAGTATTTTTACACTACAGCATTTTTGCTTTATAACAACATTTGAAAAAGGTTGCCAAAACACGAAAAAATGTTGCCAAAGAGAATAGGCAACATTTTTCGCGCGTCTCATATGCGAGCGTTGCCTATTACCTTTGGCAAAATTTTTCTCGCACTTTTGGGCACATTGTTTATAAATGTTGCCTAAACTATGGGAATAGAGAACAATTTTTCAACGCACCTATGGCAACATTTATCAATTGTTCTCATATCTAACAACAATTGATAAATGTTGCCTTAAAGCAACCCAATGAGAACATTGATAAAATGTTGCTAGAGCTTATAGGCAACAATTTTAAACTGTATTCATATATGTAAAATAAATTTTCATTTTTCTATTATTTTAATTCAAATCATAAATTAAATATTTTGCCATTATTTTATGATAATAAATTATTATGTATATAATCAATTTAATTACATACACAAATTGAACCAAGGAAAACATAATGCAATTTTAACACAAATTATTAACAAAGTTGTATTCAAATAAATGCTAATAAACAAATTGTCTAACATAATTTAATAAAGTTTAATACTTAAAGTACGAGACTAGCAAAATATATAGTTTGTTGAAGTTTTGATGCTTCAATCAAGTACATGCCTAATAAAAAAAACATCATCTAAAAAACCATAGTCTAAAATCATCATCTAAATCACTCAAGTGTGTCTTCTTCATATTTATCATCTACACCGTTCTCTTCAAATTTGTTATCTATGTCGTCCTCTTCAAACTCATCGCCTTCATCGTCATCTTGAAATAATTCATCATCATTTTCATCATCTTCATTGATACTTTGGTACATAATAAAATAAAAACAAAAATAAATGATGAAATAGAACTCGCAAACAAAACAAAAAACGCATGCAAAACAGAATCGCATAAAACGCAAACAAAAACAGAACCGGGCAGAAACAGAACCGCAAGCAGAAACTCAAAAATGCAAAACATAGCTTGACATAAGCATCACCACAAACAGCAAGCAAAATAGAACTGCACAAAATAGCGAGCAAAACGCACAAACAGAATTGCATGCAAAATAGAATCGCAAACAGAAACAGAACTCAACAGTGAAACAAAACTAAAACCAGAACTTATGATCAAAGTGTATCTTTCATTTTTCCCTCATTGTTCTACTTCTCAAATCAAATAAAAATACAAAGTACTCCATAACCTTTTAACTAGCTTATTTAAGTCAAGAAGTAAGAAAGTTAGTATATACATCTTTTCATGATTAGTTTTAATATGCATTTTTAGAGTTCATATTCAACAAGGCAAATAAGCTAGGTCCTAAACTTACCAAAAGAAAAGAGCTATGAAAGACTATACAATACCATCCTTGTAAGTATCAAACAAGAGTTCAGTGGTATTGAGACATTGACAAATTTGGTAAGTTGTAATATAAATCAAATATGTAAATAATATTATATAACAAAAAATTAAATTGTAATAAGCACAAAGTGAAGTATCAAATAATTTAACTACATGACTTAAGAATACCTTAAAGTGCTCTTTAATTAACTTGAAATAATCTCTTTCACTCTCACAAATTTTCCTTTTGAAAAAAGAATCAATTATTTTACTCTTCTTCCTTCTAAAATTAAATAAATCATCAAATAGAACAACTTGAACTGCCATTATGGTTGCATTCTAAAACAAAGAGTTGCATTCGAAATCTAAAACAGGCAGCCATTATGTATGTTTCTTTATTCTAAATCTGCCATATATGTTGTTCCATAAATCAACCAATTTTGGAAACATAAATCAGCAAAATCAGCAATAAACATCTAAATCAGTACAAAAATCACCAACAAAAATCAGCACAACCATTCTAACAAACACCTTGTATGCAACAAAAATCAGCACAAACATTCTAACAAACACCTTGTATGCGATAAAAATCAGCAAAATCAACGCAAACAAAAATCAGCACATGAAATTCAAACAAAAATCAGCACATGAAATCATCACTAACATCTAAATTGAAAATCAGCACTAACTCCAAACAAAAATCAGCACATGAAATTCAAGAAATTAGCACATAAAAATCAAGAAAGTAGCAAAATCATCACTAACATCTAAAATGAAATCCTGTTATCTTGATAATGAACGAAATTCAAATTCAATTTCCAAACAGAACTCCAAAACGAAACTCCAAATATCAATTCTGATGATGAACGAAATTGAAATCCAAACCTTTTGAGTTTGACGAACGGCCAAGGTGAGGAGAGGCGAGGCCGAGAGAGCAGGCTGAGCAGCGGCGGCGCGCAAGAGGGCGAGGCGAGAGAATAACAGCGGCGCCGGCGCATGAGAGAGAGGAAGAGAAAGCGGCGGGCAGCGGCGCCGGCGCAAGAGAGAGAGGAAGAGAAAGCGACGGCAGAAGAGAAAGGGAGAGAGACGCGCATCAAAGAAAGGAAGAGAGATAAGCTGACTTAGGTTTAGGTATTAATGTAATTTTGTAATTTTCACAATGGCGTTATGTTCATTTTAATTATAATTTTTTTGGCCCTTTGACAAAACCTTCAACACTTTCTTCAGAAAATATACGCTTCAGTACTGTGTTGAAACCAAAGAACACTTTAATAAATCAAGGACCTGTACAAATAAGAAACTAATAATCAATAAAAAATGAGTAACAAATGATGAAAAATTTAAAATTATCTGGGTATTTTATGTTGGTTCCTTTCTTCTTTTTATTTTATTAAAATTTGCTTCATTTCTTTTAACTATAATTAAAATAATAATAATAAGAATAATAAGCAAATTTTTTTTTACTGTTTGCGAAAATAATTATAGTTAATAAGAATAATTTTTATTTTGTTTACGAGTTAATAAATTTTTCTTTTAAATTTTAATAAAAAAATTATATTTAAATATGTATTTGAAATAATTCAATCAGCAAAAAATCTCATCAATTTTAAACTTTTTAAGTAATATTTTAAAAGTATAGCATTTTGTTCGAAGAAAGATAACAATTGAAAAATGTTCCTAGAAATATCTAAAGGGACAGTTATCATATATTGCCAAAAACTAGCATAGAGACGTTTCAAAATTGTTCCCATAAATATTTTAGGGAACGTTTATATAGTGTTGCAAGAAAAGTAATAGCAACAGACATAAAATGTTGCTTTATCCACTTTTAAGCAACACTTTATACACGTTGTTTAAAAAAGTGTTGCTAGAGACCATAATTGTTGTAGTGTTAACAAATCTTGTGCATCCAATAAGTGATGTTGTGTCATTGGTTGAACATTTAGGTCATTTTCGTCCTCCCTAGGCTTATTCTAATTCAATTAGGGTTTTTAACCAATCTTGTGCATCCAATAAGTCATTTTGTGTCATTGGTAGAACATTTAGATCATTTTCGTCCTCCCTAGGCTTATTCTAATCCAATTAGGGTTTTTAACCAATCTTGTGCATCCAATAATTGATTTTATGCCATTGGTTGAAAATTTAGGTCATTTTCATCCTCCCTAGGCTTATTCTAATCCAATTAGGGTTTTTAACCAAACTTGTGCATCCAATAATTGATTTTGTGTCATTGGTTGAACATTTAGGTCATTTTCATCCTCCCAAGGCTTATTCTAATTCAATTAGGGTTTTTAATCAATCTTGTGCATCCAATAAGTGATTTTGTGTCTTTGGTTGAACATTTAGGTCAATTTCGTCCTCCCTAGGCTTATTCTAATTCAATTAGGGTTTTTAACCAATCTTGGGCATCCAATAAGTGATTTTGTGTCATTGGTAGAACATTTAGATCATTTTCGTCCTCCCTAGGCTTATTCAAATCCAATTAGGGTATTTTAACAATATTTGGCATCCAATAAGTGATTTTGTGTCATTGGTTGAACATTTTGGTTATTTTCGTCCTCCCTAGGCTTATTCTAATTCAATTATGGTTTTTAACCAATCTTGTGCATCCAATAAGTGATTTTGTATCATTGGTTGAACATTTAGTTCAATTTCTTCCTCCCAAGACTTATTCTAATCGAATTTGGGTTTTTAACCAATCTTGTGCATCCAATAAGTGATTTTGTGTCATTGGTTGAACATTTAGGCCATTTTCGTCTTCCCTAGGCTTGTTCTAATCCAATTAGGGTTTTTAACCAATCTTGTGCATCCAATAAGTGATTTTGTGTCATTGGTTGAACATTTAGGTCATTTTCGTCCTCCCTAGGCTTATTCAAATCCAATTAGGGGTTTTAAACAATATTTGGCATCCAATAAGGGATTTTGGGTCATTGGTTGAACATTTAGGTCATTTTCGTCCTCCCAAGGCTTATTCTAATCCAATTAGGGTGTTTAACAAGTCTTGTGCATTCAATAAGTGAGTTTGTGTCATTGGTTGAACATTTAGGTCATTTTCGTCCTCCCTAGGCTTATTCTAATCCAATTAGGGTTTTTAACCAATCTTGTGCATCCAATAAGTGATTTTATGTCATTGGTTGAACATTTAGGTCATTTTCGTCCTCCCTAGGCTTATTCTAATCCAATTAGGGTTTTTAACCAATCTTGTGCATCCAATAAGTGATTTTGTGTCATTGGTTGAACATTTAGGTCAATTTCGTCCCCCCTTGGCTTATTCTGTTTCAATTAGGGTTTTTAACCAATGTTGTGCATCCAATAAGTGATTTTGTGTCATTGGTTGAACATTTAGGTCATTTTCGTCCTCCCTAGGCTTATTCTAATCCAATTAGGGTTTTTAACCAATCTTGTGCATCCAATAATTGATTTTAAGTAATTGGTTGAACATTTAGGTCATTCTCATCCTGCCTAGGCTTATTCTAATCCAATTAGGGTTTTTAACCAATCTTGTGCATCCAATAATTGATTCTCCGTCATTGTTTGAACATTTAGGTCAATTTTGTCCTCCCTAGGCTTATTCTAATCCAATTAGTATTTTTAACAAATCTTGTGCATCCAATAAGTGATGTTGTGTCATTGGTTGAACATTTAGGTCATTTTTGTCCTCCCTATGATTATTCTTATCCAATTAGGGTTTTTAACCAATCTTGTGCATCCAATAAGTGATTTTGTGTCATTGGTTGGACATTTAGGTCATTTTCGTCCTCCCTAGGCTTATTCTAATCCAATTAGGGTTTTTAACCAATCTTGTATATCCAATAATTTATTTTGTGTCATTGGTTGAACGTTTAGGTTATTTTCATCCTCCCTAGACATATTATGATCCAATTAGAGTTTTTAACCAATCTTGTGCATTCAATAAGTGATTTTGTGTCATTGGTTGAACATTTTGGTCATTTTCGTCCTCCCTAGGCTCATTCTAATCCAATTAGGGTTTTTAACCAATCTTGTGCATCCAATAAGTTATTTTGTTTCATTGTTTGAACATTTAGGTCATTTTCGTCCTCGCTATGCATATTCTAATCCAATTAGGGTTTTTAACCAATCATGTGCAACCATTAAGTGATTTTGTGTCATTGGTTGAACATTTAGGTTATTTTCGTCCTCCCTAGGCTTATTCTAATTCAATTAAGGTTTTTAACCAATCTTGTGCATCCAACAAGTGATTTTGTGTCATTGGTTGAACATTTAGTTCATTTTCTTCCTCCCAAGACTTATTCTAATCCAATTTGGATTTTTAACCAATCTTGTGCATCCAATAAGTGATTTTGTGTCATTGGTTGAACATTTAGGTCATTTTCGTCCTCCCTAGGCTTATTCTAATCCAATTAGGGTTTTTAACAAATCTTGTGCATCCAATAAGTGATTTTGTGTCATTGGTTGAACATTTAGGTCATTTTCATCCTCCCAAGGCTTATTCTAATTCAATTAGGGTTTTTAATCAATCTTGTGCATCCAACAAGTGATTTTGTGTCATTGGTTGAACATTTAGGTCAATTTCGTCATCCCTAGGCTAATTCTAATTCAATTAGGGTTTTTAACCAATCTTGTGCATCCAATAAGTGATTTTGTGTCATTGGTTGAACATTTAGGCCATTTTCGTCCTCCCTAGGCTTGTTCTAATCCAATTACGATTTTTAACCAATCTTGTGCATCCAATAAGTAATTTTGTGTCATTGGTTGAACATTTAGGTCATTTTCGTCCTCCCTAGGCTTATTCAAATCCAATTAGGGATTTTAAACAATATTTGGCATCCAATAAGGGATTTCGTGTCATTGGTTGAACATTTCGGTTATTTTCGTCCTCCCTAGGCTTATTCTAATCTAATTAGGGTGTTTAACCAATCTAGTGCATTCAATAAGTGAGTTTGTGTCATTGGTTGAACATTTAGGTCATTTTCGTCCTCCCTAGGCTTATTCTAATCCAATTAGGGTTTTTAACCAATCTTGTGCATCCAATAAGTGATTTCATGTCATTGGTTGAACATTTAGGTCATTTTCCTCCTCCCTAGGCTTATTCTAATCCAATTAGGGTTTTTAACCAATCTTGTGCATCCAATAAGTGATTTTGTGTCATTGGTTGAACATTTAGGTCAATTTCGTCCCCCCTTGGCTTATTCTAATTCAATTAGGGTTTTTAACCAATGTTGTGCATCCAATAAGTGATTTTGTGTCATTGGTTGAACGTTTAGGTCATTTTCGTCCTCCCTAGGCTTATTCTAATCCAATTAGGGTTTTTAACCAATCTTGTGCATCCAATAATTGATTTTAAGTAATTGGTTGAACATTTAGGTCATTCTCATCCTCCCTAGGCTTATTCTAATCCAATTAGGGTTTTTAACCAATCTTGTGCATCCAATAATTGATTCTCCGTCATTGTTTGAACATTTAGGTCAATTTTGTCCTCCCTAGGCTTATTCTAATCCAATTAGTATTTTTAACAAATCTTGTGCATCCAATAAGTGATGTTGTGTCATTGGTTGAACATTTAGGTCATTTTCGTCCTCCCTAAGATTATTCTTATCCAATTAGGGTTTTTAACCAATCTTGTGCATCCAATAAGTGATTTTGTGTCATTGGTTGGACATTTAGGTCATTTTCGTCCTCCCTAGGCTCATTCTAATCCAATTAGGGTTTTTAACCAATCTTGTGCATCCAATAAGTTATTTTGTTTCATTGATATAACATTTAGGTCATTTTCGTCCTCGCTATGCATATTCTAATCCAATTAGGGTTTTTAACCAATCTTGTGCAACCATTAAGTGATTTTGTGTCATTGGTTGAACATTTAGGTTATTTTCGTCCTCCCTAGGCTTATTCTAATTCAATTAAGGTTTTTAACCAATCTTGTGCATCCAATAAGTTATTTTGTATCATTGGTTGAATATTTAGTTCATTTTCTTCCTCCCAAGAGTTATTCTAATCCAATTTGGGTTTTTAACCAATCTTATGCATCCAATAAGTGATTTTGTGTCATTGGTTGAACATTTAGGTGAATTTCGTCCTCCCTAGGCTTATTCTAATTCAATTAGGGTTTTTAACCAATCTTGTGCATCCAATAAGTGATTTTGTGTCATTGGTAGAACATTTAGATCATTTTCGTCCTCCCTAGGCTTATTCTAATCCAATTAGGGTTTTTAACCAATCTTGTGCATCCAATAATTGATTTTGTGTCATTGGTTGAACATTTAGGTCATTTTCATCCTCCCAAGGCTTATTCTAATTCAATTAGGGTTTTTAATCAATCTTGTGCATCCAATAAGTGATTTTGTGTCATTGGTTGAACATTTAGGTCATTTTCATCCTCCCTAGGCTTATTCTAATCCAATTAGGGTTTTTAACCAAACTTGTGCATCCAATAATTGATTTTGTGTCATTGGTTGAACATTTAGGTCAATTTCGTCCCCCCTTGGCTTATTCTAATTCAATTAGGGTTTTTAACCAATGTTGTGCATCCAATAAGTGATTTTGTGTCATTGGTTGAACGTTTAGGTCATTTTCGTCCTCCCTAGGCTTATTCTAATCCAATTAGGGTTTTTAACCAATCTTGTGCATCCAATAATTGATTTTAAGTAATTGGTTGAACATTTAGGTCATTCTCATTGAAGAAAGTAAAAGACAAAATACTTTCATGTTTTATTACTACATCCCTAAGCTGTTTATATAGGAAAAGAAATTACAATAGTAATACTGAGTAATAATGACAGAATCATAAAATAAAAATAAACATAATAATATAAAATAAAAGAGAATCAAATCTGATTTCTCTTGATTCTTCAACACCCCCCCTCAAGTTGGTGCATAGATATCTGTCATGCCCAACTTGGCTATAAGTCGCTCAAAATTGGGTCTTGCCAAACTTTTTGTCAAGATATCAGCAGTTTGCTGATTGGAAGTCACAAATGGCAGGCATATAATTCCAGCATCAATTTTTTCTTTTATAAAATGGCGGTCAATCTCAATGTGCTTGGTTCTATCATGTTGTACAGGGTTGTGAGCTATACTTATTGCTGCTTTGCTATCACAGAATAATTTTAAGGGCGAGTCAACTTTCATTTTCAGTTCGTCCAAGAGTTTACGAATCCATAAAAGTTCACAGATTCCTTGAGCCATTGCCCTGAATTCAGCTTCTGCATTGCTTCGAGCAACAACCCCTTGTTTCTTACTTCTCCAAGTAACTAAATTTCCCCAAACATAGGCACAATATCCAGTGGTGGATTTTCTATCAGTAACTGATCCTGCCCAATCAGCATCTGTAAATATAGAGACTTCTCTGTCATTAGTTTTCTTGAAGTACAAACCCTTTCCAGGATTGGATTTCAAGTACCTTAAGATCCGATAAACTGCCTCCAAGTGTTCTTCATAGGGAGAATGCATGAATTGACTTACAACACTCACAGAGAAAGCGATGTCAGGTCTAGTGTGGGCTAGATAAATAAGTTTGCCGACTGCCTCCAATCTCAACAGGAACACTGCCTTTCTCCCAAAGTTTAGCATTTAATTCCATAGGAGTATCTGCTGGTCTACACCCACTCATCCCAGTTTCTTCCAAGAGATCTAGGATGTATTTTCTTTGAGAAACAACAATTCCCTTCTTTGAGCGAGCAACTTCCATACCAAGAAAATATTTAAGCGCGCCTAAATCTTTGATCTCAAATTCTTTTGTCAAATTTTTCTTCAATCTTTCCATCTCAACAATGTCATCTCCTGTGAGAATAATATCATCTACATATACAATTAGAATTGCAATTTTACCAACATTAGAGAACTTCATGAACAGAGTGTGGTCTGATTGTCCCTGCATATATCCTTGCCTTTTGACCGACCGAGTGAATTTTTCAAACCAAGCCCTTGGGGATTGCTTGAGACCATAAAGGGATTTTTGTAGTTTGCACACATTTGAACCAAATTTATCTTCAAAGCCAGGTGGACTATCCATGTATACTTCCTCCTCCAAATCACCATTCAGACAAGCATTCTTTACATCAAGTTGGTTAAGAGACCAATCTAAATTCACTGCCAAGGACAAGAGAACTCTAATAGTGTTTAATTTGGCAACGGGAGCAAAAGTCTCTGAGTAATCAATGCCATATGTCTGAGTAAACCCTTTAGCAACCAAGCGTGCCTTGTATCTTTCAACTGTGTTATCAGAATTATATTTTACAGTAAATACCCATTTACAACCAACAGTATTCTTTCTTGTAGGTAACGTCATGACTCTCCAAGTTTGATTCTTCTCAAGAGCTCTCATCTCCTCAAGAACAGCTTCCTTCCACTTTGGAATTTTTAGAGCCTCCTGTATATTTTTTGGAATTTCTACAGCAGACAACTTAGAGGTAAATGCAGCAAATGAAGAAGACAATTTTGAGTATGACACATAATTAGACAAAGGATATTTAGTGCATGATCTAACAGGTTTTCTAATTGCAATAGGAAGGTCTATATCAGGATACTCAACATGACTCTTAAGAACAGAAGAAGACTTACCTGTATCAAGATGATGTGTTGGATTATCTATTGGTTCAGAATCTTGGAAGGGTCGGAGAATGGGTCCTTCATTTCTCTGTTTATGGTTTCTTCTTTCAAAGACATTTCCCTTCCAAGTAGGGTCAATTGTAGTAAACCTGCTTTGTGTCTCTTTATCTGAGTCATTATGTTGTGGCATTTCAGGTGGTCCTTCATTATTGTGATTTTGATCATTGTGATTTTGATTTGAAATTGTCGCCCCTGAATCTGTCGAAACCTCATTCATAAGTGGATTGAGTTTCAATATTGATTCTTGGGCATTTTCTTTTGGTGCATCAATATAAGTCTCAGAATTTTGCGACAACACTATATCAGTTAAAGTAATGATGTTTTCAAAAGTAAAAGATGAATCTTCCTTAAAATTTCCCCCCTGAAGATGAATGTCAGTAAAAAATGGTTCATTTTCAACAAAAGTAACATCCATGGTTACAAATATTCTTTTTGATTTTGGTTCAAAACACCGATACGCCTTTTGAGTTGGAGAGTAACCGGTAAACACACATTTTATTGCTCGTGGCTCGAGTATGTCAAGGTGTTTATGTTCATGAACAAAAGCAGTGCAACCAAAAACTTTTAATGGCAAATCAGCAGAGACACTAGTCAAAGGAAAATAATTTCGAAAAACATCAAGAGGGGTACGAAAATCTAAAACTTTAGATGGCATTCGATTAATTAAATATGATGCAGTTAAAACAGCTTCACCCCACAAATATTTTGGAACCTTATTTGCAAATAGTAAAGCTCTAGCAACCTCAAGAAGATGCCTATTCTTTCTCTCTGCAATTCCATTTTGTTGGGGTGTATTAACACAAGAACTTTGATGAACAACCCCATTTGCAAGAAAAAAATCGGACAAAAGTATATTAAAATATTCTTTACCATTGTCACTTCTGAATACTTGAATATTTGTTTGGTATTGAGTGTGCACCATTCTAAAAAAATTTTTGACGACCTGTCCAACTTCAGATTTTTCTTTCAATAGATAAACCCAACAAATTCTAGTATGATCATCAATAAAAGTTATAAACCATTTTTTATTAGAAAAGGTGTTTATTCTATTAGGACCCCAAACATCACTATGAATAACTGCAAACGGTTTTGATGGTTTATATGGTTGTGTCGAAAAAGAAGAACGATGATGTTTAGCAAATTCACAAGTTTCACAATGAAATAAAGACGGATCCTTCTTAGAAAATAATTTGGGAAACAAATGTTTCAAATACGGAAAACTAGGATGTCCTAACCGTAAATGCCATAACATAATATCATCATTATTAGAAGAGACAAAAATAGATTCAAAGCAAGTACTTGTTTTTTGTTGGTCTTTGAAGTCGAGTCCATTGTCAAGATAATAGAGTCCTCCACTCTCCTTAGCATTGCCAATCATCTTCCCCGTCCTCAAATCCTTAAAAGTGCAATGAGAATGAAAGAAGTTAGCTTGACAATTTATATCCTTTGTTAATTTAGTAATGGATAACAGATTACATGATAAATTAGGAACATGTAAGACATCTTTTAAAGTTAACACAGGTGACAGAATAACAGAACCTTTCCCTGCAATGGCTGAAAGAGAGCCATCTGCAATTTTAATTTTGTGGTTACCTACACAAGGACTATAAGAAGAAAACAGACTCGACTCCCCAGTCATATGATCAGTAGCACCAGAATCGATAATCCAAGTATGGCTGGGAGTGACACTAAGTAGAGCAGTATTTGGAAAATTACCTCTCTGAGCTATAGAGCAAGAAGGAGTTTGAAACTCAAGGAGTTTGTACAATTGATCTAATTGTTCCTTGGTGAAGGGAGATGGGCTTGAAGGAGACTGCTTCTCGTGATTAGAGGTACCAGCTTGGAGGGCATGACCTTCGTTTCCTTCTTTTTTCTTCCAATTTAGAGGTTTTCCATGGAGCTTCCAACAGGTATCACGTGTGTGCCCTGGACGTTTGCAATGTTCGCACCATGGTTTCTTGCCATCTCTCTTCCCGTCTTCATTCTTAGTGACTAGGGCAGAGCTTTCAACTTCACCAACAGAAGGTGTCTTACCCATCATAACACCTTGTCTCGCCTCTTCTCTTCTAACTTCTGAGAACGCTTCCCGAAGTGATGGCAATGGAATCTTTCCCAATATTCTGCCTCGGACTTCATCAAGCCGCTTATTAAGCCCAACCAAGAACATAAATACTCGGTCGTTCTCTTGTCTCTTAAGAAACAAAACACTGTCCTCACAGCACTTCCAATGATCATCATAGCAGAGATCCAATTCTTGCCATAGTGTCATCAACTCATTATAATAGGTAGTGACATCTCTATCTCCTTGTTTGGCATGCCACAATCGTGATTTGAGATCGAAAATTTGAGAAGAATTTTGAATGTCAGAATATGTTTCTTTGACTGCCTCCCAAACTTCCTTTGCAGTAGGTAAAAACATAAAAGGTTTTCTAATCATTGATTCCATATTACTAAGCAGCCAAGCAATAATAACAGAGTTCTCAGATTTCCAAAACCTGTAATTCGGATCAGTTGTGGCAGGCATTTGCACCTCTCCTGTTAGGAAACCATATTTTCCCTTACCGTCTAGTATCAATCTTGTGGTTTGGGACCATTCGACATAATTTTTTCCATTGAGTTTTTGGATTTCAACCTTGAGGACATTAGAAGTTCCCTCATGGCCAAAAAAGTTGGAAAAACCATTGTTGGATAAACCATTCCTGCCGCCTGGGCCGCCGCCACCTAGGCCGCTGCCCAAACCAATACTGTCGTTGTTGACTACTGATTTTTTACCCAAACCATCGTCGATGTCGTCGCTACCCATCAGGGTTTGGGACTCATCGTTGTTGTCCTCGCTACCCATCAGGGTTTAAAGCTCTAACCAAATGAGCTATGCGGAAAGCTTTACAGAACCCTAACCAGAGCTCTTGATACCATGAAGAAAGTAAAAGACAAAATACTTTCATGTTTTATTACTACAGCCCTAAGCTGTTTATATAGGAAAAGAAATTACAATAGTAATACTGAGTAATAATGACAGAATCATAAAATAAAAATAAACATAATAATATAAAATAAAAGAGAATCAAATCTGATTTCTCTTGATTCTTCAACACTCATCCTCCCTAGGCTTATTCTAATCCAATTAGGGTTTTTAACCAATCTTGTGCATCCAATAATTGATTCTCCGTCATTGTTTGAACATTTAGGTCAATTTTGTCCTCCCTAGGCTTATTCTAATCCAATTAGTATTTTTAACAAATCTTGTGCATCCAATAAGTGATGTTGTGTCATTGTTGAACATTTAGGTCATTTTCGTCCTCCCTAAGATTATTCTTATACAATTAGGGTTTTTAACCAATCTTGTGCATCCAATAAGTGATTTTGTGTCATTGGTTGGACATTTAGGTCATTTTCGTCCTCCCTAGGCTCATTCTAATCCAATTAGGGTTTTTAACCAATCTTGTGCATCCAATAAGTTATTTTGTTTCATTGATATAACATTTAGGTCATTTTCTTCCTCGCTATGCATATTCTAATCCAATTAGGGTTTTTAACCAATCTTGTGCAACCATTAAGTGATTTTGTGTCATTGGTTGAACATTTAGGTTATTTTCGTCCTCCCTAGGCTTATTCTAATTCAATTAAGGTTTTTAACCAATCTTGTGCATCCAATAAGTTATTTTGTATCATTGGTTGAATATTTAGTTCATTTTCTTCCTCCCAAGAGTTATTCTAATCCAATTAAGGTTTTTAACCAATCTTATGCATCCAATAAGTGATTTTGTGTCATTGGTTGAACATTTAGGTGAATTTCGTCCTCCCTAGGCTTATTCTAATTCAATTAGGGTTTTTAACCAATCTTGTGCATCCAATAAGTGATTTTGTGTCATTGGTAGAACATTTAGATCATTTTCGTCCTCCCTAGGCTTATTCTAATCCAATTAGGGTTTTTAACCAATCTTGTGCATCCAATAATTGATTTTGTGTCATTGGTTGAACATTTAGGTCATTTTCATCCTCCCAAGGCTTATTCTAATTCAATTAGGGTTTTTAATCAATCTTGTGCATCCAATAAGTGATTTTGTGTCATTGGTTGAACATTTAGGTCATTTTCATCCTCCCTAGGCTTATTCTAATCCAATTAGGGTTTTTAACCAAACTTGTGCATCCAATAATTGATTTTGTGTCAGTGAATGAACATTTAGGTCATTTTCATCCTCCCAAGGCTTATTCTAATTCAATTAGGGTTTTTAATCAATCTTGTGCATCCAATAAGTGATTTTGTGTCATTGGTTGAACATTTAGGTCAATTTCGTCCTCTCTAGGCGTATTTTAATTCAATTAGGGTTTTTAACCAATCTGAGGCATCCAATAAGTGATTTTGTGTCATTGGTAGAACATTTAGATCATTTTCGTCCTCCCTAGGCTTATTCTAATCCAATTAGGGTTTTTAACCAATCTTGTGCATCCAATAATTGATTTTATGTCATTGGTTGAACATTTAGGTCATTTTCTTCCTCCCTAGGCTTATTCTAATCCAATTAGGGTTTTTAACCAACCTTGTGCATCCAATAGTTGATTCTATGTCATTGGTTGAACATTTAGGTCAATTTCGTCCTCCCTAGACTTATTCTAATCCAATTAGTGTTTTTAACAAATCTTGTGCATCCAATAATTGATGTGGTGTCATTGGTTGAACATTTAGGTCATTTTTGTCCTCCCTAAGCTTATTCTTATCCAATTAGGGTTTTTAACCAATCTTGTGCATCCAATAAGTGATTTTGTGTCATTGGTTAAACATTTAGGTCATTTTCGTCCTCCCTAGGCTTATTCTAATCAAATTTGGGTTTTTAACCAATCTTGTGCATCCAATAATTTATTTTGTGTCATTGGTTGAACATTTAGGTCATTTTCGTCCTCCCTATACATATTCTAATCCAATTAGAGTTTTTAACCAATCTTGTGCATTCAATAAGTGATTTTGTGTCATAGGGTTAACATTTTGGTCATTTTCGTCCTCCCTAGGCTCATTCTAATCCAATTAGGGTTTTTAACCAATCTTGTGCATCCAATAAGTTATTTTGTGTCATTGGTTGAACATTTAGGTCATTTTCGTCCTCCCTAGGCATATTCTAATTCAATTAGGGTTTTTAACCAATCTTGTGCATCCAATAAGTGATTTTGTGTCATTGGTTGAACATTTAGGCCATTTTCGTCCTCCCTAGGCTTATTCTAATTCAATTAGGGTTTTTAACCAATCTTGTGCATCCAATTTGTGATTTTGTCTCATTGGTTGAACATTTAGGTCATTTTTGTCCTCCTTATGCGTATTCTAATCCAATTAGGGTTTTCAACCAATCTTGTGCATCCAATAAGTTATTTTGTTTCATTGGTTGAACATTTAGGTCCTTTTCGTCCTCCCTAGGAATATTCTAATCCAATTAGGGTTTTTAACCAATCTTGTATATCCAATAATTTATTTTGTGTCATTGGTTGAACGTTTAGGTCATTTTTGTCCTCCTTATGCGTATTCTAATCCAATTAGGGTTTTCAACCAATCTTGTCCATCCAATAAGTTATTTTGTTTCATTGGTTGAACATTTAGGTCATTTTCGTCCTCGCTATGCATATTCTAATCCAATTAGGGTTTTTAACCAATCTTGTGCAACCATTAAGTGATTTTGTGTCATTGGTTGAACATTTAGGTTATTTTCGTCCTCCCTAGGCTTATTCTAATTCAATTAAGGTTTTTAACCAATCTTGTGCATCCAATAAGTTATTTTGTATCATTGGTTGAACATTTAGTTCATTTTCTTCCTCCCAAGAGTTATTCTAATCCAATTTCGGTTTTTAACCAATCTTGTGCATCCAATAATTGATTTTATGCCATTGGTTGAACATTTAGGTCATTTTCATCCTCCCTAGGCTTATTCTAATCCAATTAAGGTTTTTAACCAAACTTGTGCATCCAATAATTGATTTTGTGTCATTGGTTGAAAAATTAGATTATTTTCATCCTCCCAATGCTTATTCTAATTCAATTAGGGTTTTTAATCAATTTTGTGCATCCAATAAGTGATTTTGTGTCATTGGTTGAACATTTAGGTCAATTTCGTCCTCCCTAGGCATATTCTAATCCAATTAGGGTTTTTAACCAATCTTGTGCATCCAATAAGTGATTTTGTGTCATTGGTTGAACATTTAGGCCATTTTCGTCCTCCCTAGGCTTATTCTAATTCAATTAGGGTTTTTAACCAATCTTGTGCATCCAATTTGTGATTTTGTCTCATTGGTTGAACATTTAGGTCATTTTTGCCCTCCTTATGCGTATTCTAATCCAATTAGGGTTTTTAACCAATCTTGTGCATCCAATAAGTTATTTTGTTTCATTGGTTGAACATTTAGGTCCTTTTCGTCCTCCCTAGGAATATTCTAATCCAATTAGGGTTTTTAACCAATCTTGTATATCCAATAATTTATTTTTTGTTATTGGTTGAACGTTTAGGTCATTTTCGTCCTCCCTAGACATATTCTGATCCGATTAGAGTTTTTAACCAATCTTGTGCATTCAATAAGTGATTTTGTGTCATTGGTTGAACATTTTGGTCATTTTCGTCCTCCCTAGGCTCATTCTAATCCAATTAGGGTTTTTAACCAATCTTGTGCATCCAATAAGTTATTTTGTATCATTGCTTGAACATTTAGGTCATTTTCTTCCTCCCAAGACTTATTCTAATCCAATTTAGGTTTTTAACCAATCTTGTACATCCAATCAGTGATTTTGTGTCATTGGTTGAACATTTTGGTCATTTTCGTCCTCCCTAGGCTCATTCTAATCGAATTAAGAGTTTTTAACCAATCTTGTGCTTCCGATAAGTTATTTTGTTTCATTGGTTGAACATTTAGGTCAATTTCGTCCTCCCTAGGCTTATTTTAATTCAATTAGGGTTTTTAACCAATCTTGTGCATCCAATACGTGATTTTGTGTCATTGGTTCAACATTTAGGCCATTTTCGTCATCCCTAGGCCTTTTCTAATCCAATTAGGGTTTTTAACCAATCTTGTGCATCCAATAAGTGATTTTGTGTCATTGGTTGAACATTTAGGCCATTTTCGTCCTCCCTAGGCTTGTTCTAATCAAATTTGGGTATTTAACCAATCTTGTGCCTCCAATAAGTGCTTTTGTGTCATTGGTTGAACATTTAGGTCATTTTCGTCCTCCCTAGGCTTATTCAAATCCAATTAGGGTTTTTAAACAATATTTGGCATCCAATAAGTGATTTTGTGTCATTGGTTGAACATTTAGGTCATTTTTGTCCTCCCAAGGCTGATTCTAATCCAATTAGGGTTTTTAACCAATCTTGTGCATCCAATAAGTGATTTTGTGTCATTGGTTGAACATTTAGGTCATTTTCATCCTCCCAAGGCTTATTCTAATTCAATTAGGGTTTTTAATCAATCTTGTGCATCCGACAAGTGATTTTGTGTCATTGGTTGAACATTTAGGTCAATTTCGTCCTCCCTAGGCTTATTCTAATTCAATTAGGGTTTTTAACCAATCTTGTGCATCCAATAAGTGATTTTGTGTCATTGGTTGAACATTTAGGTCATTTTCGTCCTCCCTAGGCTTATTCTAATCCAATTAGGGTTTTTAACCAATCTTGTGCATACAATTATCGATTTTATGTCATTGGTTGAATATTTAGGTCATTTTCATCCTCCCTAGGCTTATTCTATTCCAATTAGGGTTTTTAACCAATCTTGTGCATCCAATAAGTGATTTTGTGTCATTGGTTGAACATTTAGGCCATTTTCGTCCTCCCTAGGCTTGTTCTTATCCAATTAGGGTTTTTAACCAATCTTGTGCATCCAATAAGTGGTTTTGTGTCATTGGTTGAAAATTTAGGTCATTTTCGTCCTCCCTAGGCGTATTGAAATCCAATTAGGGTTTTTAAACAATATTTGGCATCACATAAGTGAATTTGTGTCATTGGTTGAACATTTAGGTCATTTTTGTCCTCCCTAGGCTTATTCTAATCCAATTAGGGTTTTTAATCAATCTTGTGCATCCGACAAGTGATTTTGTGTCATTGGTTGAACATTTAGGTCAATTTCGTCCTCCCTAGGCTTATTCTGATCCAATTAGTGTTTTTAACAAATCTTGTGCATCCAATAAGTGATGTTGTGTCATTGGTTGAACATTCAGGTCATTTTCGTCGTCCCTAGGCTTATTCTAATCCAATTAGGGTTTTTAACCAATGTTGTGCATCCAATAAGTGATTTTGTGTCATTGTTTGAACATTTCGGTCATTTTCGTCCTCCCTAGGCTTATTCTAATCCAATTAGGGTTTTTATAAAATCTTGTGCATCCAATAAGTGATTTTGTGTCATTGGTTGAACATTTAGGCCATTTTCGTCCTCCCTAGGCTTGTTCTTATCCAATTAGGGTTTTTAACCAATCTTGTGCATCCAATAAGTGGTTTTGTGTCATTGGTTGAAAATTTAGGTCATTTTCGTCCTCCCTAGGCGTATTGAAATCCAATTAGGGTTTTTAAACAATATTTGGTATCACATAAGTGAATTTGTGTCATTGGTTGAACATTTAGGTCAATTTTGTCCTCCCTAGGCTTATTCTAATCCAATTAGGGTTTTTAACCAATCTTGTGCATCCAATAAGTGATTTTGTGTCATTGGTTGAACATTTAGGTCATTTTCATCCTCCCAAGGCTTATTCTAATTCAATTAGGGTTTTTAATCAATCTTGTGCATCCAATAAGTGATTTTGTGTCATTGGTTGAACATTTAGGTCAATTTCATCCTCCCTAGGCTTATTCTAATTCAATTAGGGTTTTTAACCAATCTGGTGCATCCAATAAGTGATTTTGTGTCATTGGTAGAACATTTAGATCATTTTCATCCTCCCTAGGCTTATTCTAATCCAATTAGGGTTTTTAAACAATCTTGTGCATCCAATAAGTGATTTTGTGTTATTGGTTGAACATTTAGGTCATTTTCGTCCTCCGTAGGCTTATTCTAACCCAATTAGGGTTCTTAACCAATCTTGTGCATCCAATAAGTGATTTCGTGTCATTGGTTGAACATTTAGGTCATTTTCGTCCTCCCTAGGCTTATTCTAATTCAATTAGGGTTTTTAACCAATCTTATGTATCCAATAAGTTATTTTATGTCATTGCTTGAACATTTAGGTCATTTTCGTCCTCCCTAGGCAAATTCTAATCCAATTAGGGTTTTTATCCAATCTTGTGCATCCAATAAGTGATTTTGTGTCATTGGTTGAACATTTAGGCCATTTTCGTCCTCCCTAGGCTTGTTCTTATCCAATTAGGGTTTTTAACCAATCTTGTGCATCCAATAAGTGGTTTTGTGTCATTGGTTGAACATTTAGGTCATTTTCGTCCTCCGTAGGCGTATTGAAATCCAATTAGGGTTTTTAAACAATATTTGGCATCACATAAGTGAATTTGTGTCATTGGTTGAACATTCAGGTCATTTTTGTCCTCCCTAGGCTTATTCTAATCCAATTAGGGTTTTTAACCAATCTTGTGCATCCAATAAGTGATTTTGTGTCATTGGTTGAACATTTAGGTCATTTTCATCCTCCCAAGGCTTATTCTAATTCAATTAGGGTTTTTAATCAATCTTGTGCATCCAATAAGTGATTTTGTGTCATTGGTTGAACATTTAGGTCAATTTCGTCCTCCCTAGGCTTATTCTAATCCAATTTGGGTTTTTAACCAATCTTGTGCATCCAATAAGTGATTTTGTGTCATTGGTTGAACATTTAGGCCATTTTCGTCCTCCCTAGGCTTGTTCTAATCCAATTAGGGTTTTTAACCAATCTTGTGCATCCAATAAGTGATTTTGTGTCATTGGTTGAACATTTAGGTCATTTTCGTCCTCCCTAGGCTTATTCAAATCCAATTAGGGGTTTTAAACAATATTTCGCATCCAAGAAGTGATTTTGTGTCATTGGTTGAACATTTAGGTCATTTTCGTCCTCCCTAGGCTTATTCTAATCCAATTAGGGTTTTTAACCAATCTTGTGCATCCAACAAGTGATTTTGTGTCATTGGTTGAACATTTAGTTCATTTTCTTCCTCGCTATGCATATTCTAATCCAATTAGGGTTTTTAACCAATCTTGTGCAACCATTAAGTGATTTTGTGTCATTGGTTGAACATTTAGGTTATTTTCGTCCTCCCTAGGCTTATTCTAATTCAATTAAGGTTTTTAACCAATCTTGTGCATCCAATAAGTTATTTTGTATCATTGGTTGAACATTTAGTTCATTTTCTTCCTCCCAAGAGTTATTCTAATCCAATTTGGGTTTTTAACCAATCTTATGCATCCAATAAGTGATTTTGTGTCATTGGTTGAACATTTAGGCCATTTTCGTCTTCCCTAGGCTTGTTCTAATCCAATTAGGGTTTTTATCCAATTGTGCATCCAATAATTGATTTTATGTCATTGGTTGAACATTTAGGTCATTTTCATCCTCCCTAGGCTTATTCTAATCCAATTAGGGTTTTTAACCAATCTTGTGCATCCAATAATTGATTTTATGCCATTGGTTGAACATTTAGGTCATTTTCATCCTCCCTAGGCTTATTCTAATCCAATTAGGGTTTTTAAACAATATTTGGCATCCAATAAGTTATTTTGTGTCATTGGTTGAACATTTAGGTCATTTTTGTCCTCCCTAGGCTTATTCTAATTCAATTAGGGTTTTTAACCAATCTTGTGCATCCAATAAGTGATTTTGTGTCATTGGTTGAACATTTAGGTCATTTTCGTCCTCCCTAGGCTTATTCTAATCCAATTAGGGTTTTTAACTAATCTTGTGCATCCAATAAGTGATTTTGTGTCATTGGTTGAACATTTAGGTCATTTTCGTCCTCCCTATGCGTATTCTAATCCAATTAGGGTTTTTAACCAATCTTGTGCATCCAATAAGTGATTTTGTGTCATTGGTTGAACATTTAGGTCATTTTCGTCCTCCCTAGGCTTATTCTAATCCAATTAGGGTTTTTAACCAATCTTGTGCATCCAATTAGTGATTTTGTGTCATTGGTGTAACATTAAGGTCATTTCCGTCCTTCTTGGGCGTATTCTAATCCAAATAGGGTTTTTAACCAATCTTGTGCATCCAATAAGTGATTTTGTGTCATTGGTTAATCATTTAGGTCATTTTCGTCTTCCCTAGGCTTATTCTAATCCAATTAGGGTTTTTAACCAATCTTGTGCATCCAATAAGTGATTTTGTGTCATTGGTTGAACATTTAGGTCATTTTCGTCCTCCCTAGGCTTATTCTAATCCAATTAAGGTTTTTAACCAATCTTGTGCATCCAATAATTGATTTTGTGTCATTGGTTGAACATTAGGTCATTTTCGTCCTCCCTAGGCTTATTCTAATCCAATTAGGGTTTTTAACCAATCTTGTGCATCCAATAAGTGATTTTGTGTCATTGGTTGAACATTTAGGTCATTTTCGTCCTCCCTAGGCTTATTCTTATCTAATTAGGGTTTTTAACCAATCTTGTGCATCCAATAAGTGATTTTGTGTCATTGGCTGAACATTTAGGTCATTTTCGTCCTCCCTAGGCTTATTCTAATCCAATTAGGGTTTTTAACCAATCTTGTGCATCCAATAAGTGATTTTGTGTCATTGGTTGAACATTTAGGTAATTTTCGTCCTCCATAGGCTTATTCTAATCCAAATAAGGGTTTTAACCAATCTTGTGCATCCAATAAGTGATTTTGTGTCATTCGTTGAACATTTAGGTCATTTTCGTCCTCTCTAGGCTTATTCTAATCCAATTAGGGTTTTGAACCAATCTTGTGCATCCAATAAGTGATTTTGTGTCATTGGTTGAGCATTATGTCATTTTCGTCCACCCTCGGCTTATTCTAATCCAATTAGGGGTTTTATCCAATCTTGTGCATCCAATAAGTGATTTTGAGTCATTGGTTGAACATTTAGTTCTATTTGTCCTCCCTAAGCGTATTCTAAACCAATTAAGGTTTTTAACCAATCTTCTCTATCCAATAAGTGATTTTTTGTCATTGGTTGAACATTTAGGTAATTTTCGTCATCCCTAGGATTATTCTAATCCAAATAAGGGTTTTAACCAATCTTGTGCATCCAATAAGTGATTTTGTGTCATTCGTTTAAAATTTAGGTCATTTTCGTCTTCTCTAGGCTTATTCTAATCCAATTAGGGTTTTGTACCAATCTTGTGCATCCAATAAGTGATTTTTTGTCATTGGTTGAGCATTTAGGTCATTTTCGTCCTCGCTAGGCTTATTCTTATCCAATTAGGGTTTTTAACCAATCTTGTGCATCCAATAATTGATTTTAAGTCATTGGTTGAACATTTAAGTCATTTTCATCCTCCCTAGGCTTATTCTAATCCAATTAGGGTTTTTAACCAATCTTGTGCATCCAATAAGTGATTTTGTGTCATTGGTTGAACATTTAGGTCATTTTCGTCCTCCCTAGGCTTATTCTAATCCAATTAGGGTTTTTAACCAATCTTGTGCATCCAATTAGTGATTTTGTGTCATTGGTTGAACATTTAGGTCATTTTCGTCCTCCCTATGCGTATTCTAATCCAATTAGGGTTTTTAACCAATCTTGTGCATCCAATAAGTGATTTTGTGTCATTGGTTGAACATTTTGGTCATTTTTGTCCTCCTTAAGCTTATTCTAATCCAATTAGGGTTTTTAACCAATCTTGTGCATCCAATATGTGATTTTGTGTCATTGGTTGAACATTTAGGCCATTTTCGTCCTCCCTAGGCTTATTCTAATTCAATTTGGGTTTTTAACCAATCTTGTGCATCCAATAAGTTATTTTGTATCATAGGTTGAACATTTAGTTCATTTTCTTCCTCCCAAGACTTATTCTAATCCAATTTGGGTTTTTAACCAATCTTGTACATCCAATCAGTGATTTTGTGTCATTGGTTGAACATTTAGGTCAATTTCGTCCTCCCTAGGCTTATTTTAATTCAATTAGGGTTTTTAACCAATCTTGTGTATCCAATAAGTGATTTTGTGTCATTGGTTGAACATTTAGGCCATTTTCGTCATCCCTAGGCCTTTTGTAATCCAATTAGGGTTTTTAACCAATCTTGTGCATCCAATAAGTGATTTTGTGTCATTGGTTGAACATTTAGGCCATTTTCGTCCTCCCTAGGCTTGTTCTAATCCAATTAGGGTATTTAACCAATCTTGTGCATCCAATAAGTGCTTTTGTGTCATTGGTTGAACATTTAGGTCATTTTCGTCGTCCCTAGGCTTATTCAAATCCAATTAGGGTTTTTAAACAATATTTGGCATCCAATAAGTGATTTTGTGTCATTTGTTGAACATTTAGGTCATTTTTGTCCTCCCAAGGCTTATTCTAATCCAATTAGGGTTTTTAACCAATCTTGTGCATCCAATAAGTGATTTTGTGTCATTGGTTGAACATTTAGGTCATTTTCATCCTCCCAAGGCTTATTCTAATTCAATTAGGGTTTTTAATCAATCTTGTGCATCCAATAAGTGATTTTGTGTCATTGGTTGAACATTTAGGTCAATTTCGTCCTCCCTAGGCTTATTCTAATTCAATTAGGGTTTTTAACCAATCTTGTGCATCCAATAAGTGATTTTGTGTAATTGGTAGAACATTTAGATCATTTTCATCCTCCCTAGGCTTATTCTAATCCAATTAGGGTTTTTAACCAATCTTGTGCATCCAATAAGTGATTTTGTGTCATTGGTTGAACATTTAGGTCAACTTTGTCCTCCTTAGGCTTATTCTAATCCAATTAGTGTTTTTATCAAATCTTGTGCATCCAATAATTGATGTGGTGTCATTTGTTGAACAATTAGGTCATTTTTGTCCTCCCTAAGCTTATGCTTATCCAATTAGGGTTTTTAACCAATCTTGTGCATCCAATAAGTGATTTTGTGTCATTGGTTGAAAATTTAGGTCATTTTCGTCATCCCTAGGCCTTTTCTAATCCAATTAGGGTTTTTAACCAATCTTGTGCATCCAATAAGTGATTTTGTGTCATTGGTTGAACCTTTAGGCCATTTTCGTCCTCCCTAGGCTTGTTCTAATCCAATTTGGGTATTTAACCAATCTTGTGCATCCAATAAGTGCTTTTGTGTCATTGGTTGAATATTTAGGTCATTTTCGTCCTCCCTAGGCTTATTCTAATCCAATTAGGGTTTTTAACCAATCTTGTGCATCCAATGAGTGATTTTGTGTCATTGGTTGAACATTTAGGTCATTTTGATCCTCCCAAGGCTTATTCTAATCCAATTAGGGTTTTGAACCAATCTTGTGCATCCGATAAGTGATTTTGTGTCATTGGTTGAACATTTAGGTCAATTTCGTCCTCCCTAGGCTTATTCTAATTCAATTAGGGTTTTTAACCAATCTTGTGCATCCAATAAGTGATTTTGTGTCATTGGTTGAACATTAAGGTCATTTCCGTCCTCCCTAGGCGTGTTCTAATCCAATTAGTGTTTTTAACAAATCTTGTGCATCCAATAAGTGATGTTGTGTCATTGGTTGAACATTCAGGTCATTTTCGTCGTCCCTAGGCTTATTCTAATCAAATTTGGGTTTTTAACCAATCTTGTGCATCCAATAAGTGATTTTGTGTCATTAGTTGAACATTTAGGTAATTTTCGTCCTCCATAGGCTTATTCTAATCCAAATAAGGGTTTTAACCAATCTTGTGCATCCAATAAGTGATTTTGTTTCATTGGTTGAACATTTAGGTCATTTTCGTCCTCCCTAGGCTTATTCTAATCCAATTAGGGTTTTTGAACCAATCTTGTGCATCCAATAAGTGATTTTGTGTCATTGGTTGAACATTTAGGTCATTTTCGTCCTCCCTCGGCTTATTCTAATCCAATTAGGGGTTTTAACCAATCTTGTGCATCCAATAAATGATTTTGAGTCATTGGTTGAACATTAAGGTCATTTCCGTCCTCCCTAGGCGTATTCTAATCCAATTAGGGTTTTTAACCAAACTTGTGCATCCAATAAGTGATTTTGTGTCATTTGTTGAACATTTAGGTAATTTTTATCCTCCCTAGGCATATTCTAATCAAATTCGGGTTTTTCACCAATCTTGTGCATCCAATAAGTGATTTTGTGTCATTAGTTGAACATTTAGGTAATTTTCGTCCTCCATAGGCTTATTCTAATCCAAATAAGGGTTTTAACCAATCTTGTGCATCCAATAAGTGATTTTGTGTCATTAGTTGAACATTTAGGTAATTTTCGTCCTCCATAGGCTTATTCTAATCCAAATAAGGGTTTTGAACCAATCTTGTGCATCCAATAAGTGATTTTGTGTCATTGGTTGAGCATTTAGGTCATTTTCGTCCTCGGTAGGCTTATTGTAATCCAATTCGGGTGTTTAACCAATCTTGTGCATCCAATAACTGATTTTAAGTCATTGGTTGAACATTTAGGTCATTTTCATCCTCTCTAGGCTTATTCTAATCCAATTAGGGTTTTTAACCAATCTTGTGCATCCAATAAGTGATTTTGTGTCATTGGTTGAACATTTAGGTCATTTTCGTCCTCCCTATGCGTATTCTAATCCAATTAGGGTTTTTAACCAATCTTGTGCATCCAATAAGTGATTTTGTGTCATTGGTTGAACATTTAGGCCATTTTCGTCCTCCCTAGGCTTATTCTAATTCAATTTGGGTTTTTAACCAATCTTGTGCATCCAATAAGTTATTTTGTATCAATGGTTGAACATTTAGTTCATTTTCTTCCTCCCAAGACTTATTCTAATCCAATTTGGGTTTTTAACCAATCTTGTACATCCAATTAGTTATTCTGTGTCATTGGTTGAACATTTTGGTCATTTTCGTCTTCCCTAGGCTCATTCTAATCCAATTAGAGTTTTTAACCAATCTTGTATATCCGATAAGTTATTTTGTTTCATTGGTTGAACATTTAGGTCATTTTCGTCCTCCCTAGGCTTATTTTAATTCAATTAGGGTTTTTAACCAATCTTGTGCATCCAATAAGTGATTTCGTGTCATTAGTTGAACATTTAGGTAATTTTCGTCCTCCATAGGCTTATTCTAATCCCAATAAGGGTTTTAACCAATCTTGTGCATCCAATAAGTGATTTTGTGTCATTCGTTGAACATTTAGGTCATTTTCGTCCTCTCTAGGGTTATTCTAATCCAATTAGGGTTTTGAACCAATCTTGTGCATCCAATAAGTGATTTTGTGTCATTGGTTGAGCATTTAGGTCATTTTCGTCCTCGATAGGCTTATTGTAATCCAATTAGAGTTTTTAACCAATCTTGTGAATCCAATAACTGATTTTAAGTCATTGGTTGAACATTTAGGTCATTTTCATCCTCCCTAGGCTTATTCTAATCCAATTAGGATTTTTAACCAATCTTATGCATCCAATAAGTGATTTTGTGTCATTGGTTGAACATTTAGGTCATTTTCGTCCTCCCTAGGCTTATTCTAATCCAATTAGGGTTTTTAACCAATCTTGTGCATCCAATAAGTGATTTTGTGTCATTGGTTGAACATTTAGGCCATTTTCGTCCTCCCTAGGCTTATTCTAATTCAATTTGGATTTTTAACCAATCTTTTGCATCCAATAAGTTATTTTGTATCATTGGTTGATCATTTAGTTCATTTTCTTCCTCCCAAGACTTATTCTAATGCAATTTGGGTTTTTCACCAATCTCGTACATCCAATTAGTGATTCTGTGTTATTGGTTGAACATTTTGGTCATTTTCGTCCTCCCTAGGCTCATTCTAATCCAATTAGAGTTTTTAACCAATCTTGTGCATCCGATAAGTTATTTTGTTTCATTGGTTGAACATTTAGGTCATTTTCGTCCTCCCTAGGCTTATTTTAATTCAATTAAGGTTTTAAACCAATCTTGTGCATCCAATAAGTGATTTTGTGTCATTAGTTGAACATTTAGGTAATTTTCGTCCTCCATAGGCTTATTCTTATCCCAATAAGGGTTTTAACCAATCTTGTGCATCCAATAAGTGATTTTGTGTAGTTCGTTGAACATTTAGGTCATTTTCGTCCTTTCTAGGCTTATTCTAATCCAATTAGGGTTTTGTACCAATCTTGTGCATCCAATAAGTGATTTTTTGTCATTGGTTGAGCATTTAGGTCATTTTCGTCCTCGCTAGGCTTATTCTTATCCAATTAGGGTTTTTAACCAATCTTGTGCATCCAATAATTGATTTTAAGTCATTGGTTGAACATTTAAGTCATTTTCATCCTCCCTAGGCTTATTCTAATCCAATTAGGGTTTTTAACCAATCTTGTGCATCCAATAAGTGATTTTGTGTCATTGGTTGAACATTTAGGTCATTTTCGTCCTCCCTAGGCTTATTCTAATCCAATTAGGGTTTTTAACCAATCTTGTGCATCCAATTAGTGATTTTGTGTCATTGGTTGAACATTTAGGTCATTTTCGTCCTCCCTATGCGTATTCTAATCCAATTAGGGTTTTTAACCAATCTTGTGCATCCAATAAGTGATTTTGTGTCATTGGTTGAACATTTTGGTCATTTTTGTCCTCCTTAAGCTTATTCTAATCCAATTAGGGTTTTTAACCAATCTTGTGCATCCAATATGTGATTTTGTGTCATTGGTTGAACATTTAGGCCATTTTCGTCCTCCCTAGGCTTATTCTAATTCAATTTGGGTTTTTAACCAATCTTGTGCATCCAATAAGTTATTTTGTATCATAGGTTGAACATTTAGTTCATTTTCTTCCTCCCAAGACTTATTCTAATCCAATTTGGGTTTTTAACCAATCTTGTACATCCAATCAGTGATTTTGTGTCATTGGTTGAACATTTAGGTCAATTTCGTCCTCCCTAGGCTTATTTTAATTCAATTAGGGTTTTTAACCAATCTTGTGTATCCAATAAGTGATTTTGTGTCATTGGTTGAACATTTAGGCCATTTTCGTCATCCCTAGGCCTTTTGTAATCCAATTAGGGTTTTTAACCAATCTTGTGCATCCAATAAGTGATTTTGTGTCATTGGTTGAACATTTAGGCCATTTTCGTCCTCCCTAGGCTTATTCTAATTCAATTTGGGTTTTTAACCAATCTTGTGCATCCAATAAGTTATTTTGTATCAATGGTTGAACATTTAGTTCATTTTCTTCCTCCCAAGACTTATTCTAATCCAATTTGGGTTTTTAACCAATCTTGTACATCCAATTAGTGATTCTGTGTCATTGGTTGAACATTTTGGTCATTTTCGTCTTCCCTAGGCTCATTCTAATCCAATTAGAGTTTTTAACCAATCTTGTATATCCGATAAGTTATTTTGTTTCATTGGTTGAACATTTAGGTCATTTTCGTCCTCCCTAGGCTTATTTTAATTCAATTAGGGTTTTTAACCAATCTTGTGCATCCAATAAGTGATTTCGTGTCATTAGTTGAACATTTAGGTAATTTTCGTCCTCCATAGGCTTATTCTAATCCCAATAAGGGTTTTAACCAATCTTGTGCATCCAATAAGTGATTTTGTGTCATTCGTTGAACATTTAGGTCATTTTCGTCCTCTCTAGGGTTATTCTAATCCAATTAGGGTTTTGAACCAATCTTGTGCATCCAATAAGTGATTTTGTGTCATTGGTTGAGCATTTAGGTCATTTTCGTCCTCGATAGGCTTATTGTAATCCAATTAGAGTTTTTAACCAATCTTGTGAATCCAATAACTGATTTTAAGTCATTGGTTGAACATTTAGGTCATTTTCATCCTCCCTAGGCTTATTCTAATCCAATTAGGATTTTTAACCAATCTTATGCATCCAATAAGTGATTTTGTGTCATTGGTTGAACATTTAGGTCATTTTCGTCCTCCCTAGGCTTATTCTAATCCAATTAGGGTTTTTAACCAATCTTGTGCATCCAATAAGTGATTTTGTGTCATTGGTTGAACATTTAGGCCATTTTCGTCCTCCCTAGGCTTATTCTAATTCAATTTGGGTTTTTAACCAATCTTGTGCATCCAATAAATTATTTTGTATCATTGGTTGAACATTTAGTTCATTTTCTTCCTCCCAAGACTTATTCTAATGCAATTTGGGTTTTTCACCAATCTCGTACATCCAATTAGTGATTCTGTGTTATTGGTTGAACATTTTGGTCATTTTCGTCCTCCCTAGGCTCATTCTAATCCAATTAGAGTTTTTAACCAATCTTGTGCATCCGATAAGTTATTTTGTTTCATTGGTTGAACATTTAGGTCAATTTCGTCCTCCCTAGGCTTATTTTAATTCAATTACGGTTTTAAACCAATCTTGTGCATCCAATAAGTGATTTTGTGTCATTAGTTGAACATTTAGGTAATTTTCGTCCTCCATAGGCTTATTCTAATCCCAATAAGGGTTTTAACCAATCTTGTGCATCCAATAAGTGATTTTGTGTAGTTCGTTGAACATTTAGGTCATTTTCGTCCTCTTTAGGCTTATTCTAATCCAATTAGGGTTTTGTACCAATCTTGTGCATCCAATAAGTGATTTTTTGTCATTGGTTGAGCATTTAGGTCATTTTCGTCCTCGCTAGGCTTATTCTTATCCAATTAGGGTTTTTAACCAATCTTGTGCATCCAATAATTGATTTTAAGTCATTGGTTGAACATTTAAGTCATTTTCATCCTCCCTAGGCTTATTCTAATCCAATTAGGGTTTTTAACCAATCTTGTGCATCCAATAAGTGATTTTGTGTCATTGGTTGAACATTTAGGTCATTTTCGTCCTCCCTAGGCTTATTCTAATCCAATTAGGGTTTTTAACCAATCTTGTGCATCCAATTAGTGATTTTGTGTCATTGGTTGAACATTTAGGTCATTTTCGTCCTCCCTATGCGTATTCTAATCCAATTAGGGTTTTTAACCAATCTTGTGCATCCAATAAGTGATTTTGTGTCATTGGTTGAACATTTTGGTCATTTTTGTCCTCCTTAAGCTTATTCTAATCCAATTAGGGTTTTTAACCAATCTTGTGCATCCAATATGTGATTTTGTGTCATTGGTTGAACATTTAGGCCATTTTCGTCCTCCCTAGGCTTATTCTAATTCAATTTGGGTTTTTAACCAATCTTGTGCATCCAATAAGTTATTTTGTATCATAGGTTGAACATTTAGTTCATTTTCTTCCTCCCAAGACTTATTCTAATCCAATTTGGGTTTTTAACCAATCTTGTACATCCAATCAGTGATTTTGTGTCATTGGTTGAACATTTAGGTCAATTTCGTCCTCCCTAGGCTTATTTTAATTCAATTAGGGTTTTTAACCAATCTTGTGTATCCAATAAGTGATTTTGTGTCATTGGTTGAACATTTAGGCCATTTTCGTCATCCCTAGGCCTTTTGTAATCCAATTAGGGTTTTTAACCAATCTTGTGCATCCAATAAGTGATTTTGTGTCATTGGTTGAACATTTAGGCCATTTTCGTCCTCCCTAGGCTTGTTCTAATCCAATTAGGGTATTTAACCAATCTTGTGCATCCAATAAGTGCTTTTGTGTCATTGGTTGAACATTTAGGTCATTTTCGTCGTCCCTAGGCTTATTCAAATCCAATTAGGGTTTTTAAACAATATTTGGCATCCAATAAGTGATTTTGTGTCATTTGTTGAACATTTAGGTCATTTTTGTCCTCCCAAGGCTTATTCTAATCCAATTAGGGTTTTTAACCAATCTTGTGCATCCAATAAGTGATTTTGTGTCATTGGTTGAACATTTAGGTCATTTTCATCCTCCCAAGGCTTATTCTAATTCAATTAGGGTTTTTAATCAATCTTGTGCATCCAACAAGTGATTTTGTGTCATTGGTTGAACATTTAGGTCATTTTCGTCCTCCCTATGCGTATTCTAATCCAATAAGGGTTTTTAACCAATCTTGTGCATCCAATAAGTGATTTTGTGTCATTGGTTGAACATTTTGGTCATTTTCTTCCTCCTTATGCTTATTCTAATCCAATTAGGGTTTTTATCCAATCTTGTGCATCCAATAAGTGATTTTGTGTCATTGGTTGAACATTAAGGTCATTTCCGTCCTCCCTGGGCGTATTCTAAACCAATTAGGGTTTTTAACCAATCTTGTGCATCCAATAAGTGACTTTGTGTCATTGGTTGAACATTTAGGTAATTTTAGTCCTCCCTAGGCTTATTCTAATCAAATTCGGGTTTTTAACCAATCTTGTGCATCCAATAAGTGATTTTGTGTCATTAGTTGAACATTTAGGTAATTTTCGTCCTCCATAGGCTTATTCTATTCCAAATAAGGGTTTTAACCAATCTTGTGCTTCCAATAAGTGATTTAGTGTCATTCGTTGAACATTTAGGTCATTTTCGTCCTCTCTAGGCTTATTCTAATCCAATTAGGGTTTTGAACCAATCTTGTGCATCCAATAAGTGATTTTGTGTCATTGGTTGAGCATTATGTCATTTTCGTCCACCCTCGGCTTATTCTAATCCAATTAGGGGTTTTATCCAATCTTGTGCATCCAATAAGTGATTTTGAGTCATTGGTTGAACATTTAGTTCTATTTGTCCTCCCTAAGCGTATTCTAAACCAATTAAGGTTTTTAACCAATCTTCTCTATCCAATAAGTGATTTTTTGTCATTGGTTGAACATTTAGGTAATTTTCGTCATCCCTAGGATTATTCTAATCCAAATAAGGGTTTTAACCAATCTTGTGCATCCAATAAGTGATTTTGTGTCATTCGTTTAAAATTTAGGTCATTTTCGTCTTCTCTAGGCTTATTCTAATCCAATTAGGGTTTTGTACCAATCTTGTGCATCCAATAAGTGATTTTTTGTCATTGGTTGAGCATTTAGGTCATTTTCGTCCTCGCTAGGCTTATTCTTATCCAATTAGGGTTTTTAACCAATCTTGTGCATCCAATAATTGATTTTAAGTCATTGGTTGAACATTTAAGTCATTTTCATCCTCCCTAGGCTTATTCTAATCCAATTAGGGTTTTTAACCAATCTTGTGCATCCAATAAGTGATTTTGTGTCATTGGTTGAACATTTAGGTCATTTTCGTCCTCCCTAGGCTTATTCTAATCCAATTAGGGTTTTTAACCAATCTTGTGCATCCAATTAGTGATTTTGTGTCATTGGTTGAACATTTAGGTCATTTTCGTCCTCCCTATGCGTATTCTAATCCAATTAGGGTTTTTAACCAATCTTGTGCATCCAATAAGTGATTTTGTGTCATTGGTTGAACATTTTGGTCATTTTTGTCCTCCTTAAGCTTATTCTAATCCAATTAGGGTTTTTAACCAATCTTGTGCATCCAATATGTGATTTTGTGTCATTGGTTGAACATTTAGGCCATTTTCGTCCTCCCTAGGCTTATTCTAATTCAATTTGGGCTTTTAACCAATCTTGTGCATCCAATAAGTTATTTTGTATCATTGGTTGAACATTTAGTTCATTTTCTTCCTCCCAAGACTTATTCTAATCCAATTTGGGTTTTTAACCAATCTTGTACATCCAATCAGTGATTTTGTGTCATTGGTTGAACATTTTGGTCATTTTCGTCCTCCCTAGGCTCAATCTAATCCAATTAGAGTTTTTAACCAATCTTGTGCATCCGATAAGTTATTTTGTTTCATTGGTTGAACATTTAGGTCAATTTCGTCCTCCCTAGGCTTATTTTAATTCAATTAGGGTTTTTAACCAATCTTGTGTATCCAATATGTGATTTTGTGTCATTGGTTGAACATTTAGGCCATTTTCGTCATCCCTAGGCCTTTTCTAATCCAATTAGGGTTTTTAACCAATCTTGTGCATCCAATAAGTGATTTTGTGTCATTGGTTGAACATTTAGGCCATTTTCGTCCTCCCTAGGCTTGTTCTAATCCAATTAGGGTATTTAACCAATCTTGTGCATCCAATAAGTGCTTTTGTGTCATTGGTTGAACATTTAGGTCATTTTCGTCGTCCCTAGGCTTATTCAAATCCAATTAGGGTTTTTAAACAATATTTGGCATCCAATAAGTGATTTTGTGTCATTTGTTGAACATTTAGGTCATTTTTGTCCTCCCAAGGCTTATTCTAATCCAATTAGGGTTTTTAACCAATCTTGTGCATCCAATAAGTGATTTTGTGTCATTGGTTGAACATTTAGGTCATTTTCATCCTCCCAAGGCTTATTCTAATTCAATTAGGGTTTTTAATCAATCTTGTGCATCCAACAAGTGATTTTGTGTCATTGGTTGAACATTTAGGTCATTTTCGTCCTCCCTATGCGTATTCTAATCCAATAAGGGTTTTTAACCAATCTTGTGCATCCAATAAGTGATGTTGTGTCATTGGTTGAACATTTTGGTCATTTTCTTCCTCCTTATGCTTATTCTAATCCAATTAGGGTTTTTATCCAATCTTGTGCATCCAATAAGTGATTTTGTGTCATTGGTTGAACATTAAGGTCATTTCCGTCCTCCCTGGGCGTATTCTAATCCAATTAGGGTTTTTAACCAATCTTGTGCATCCAATAAGTGACTTTGTGTCATTGGTTGAACATTTAGGTAATTTTAGTCCTCCCTAGGCTTATTCTAATCAAATTCGGGTTTTTAACCAATCTTGTGCATCCAATAAGTGATTTTGTGTCATTGGTTGAACATTTAGGTAATTTTCGTCCTCCATAGGCTTATTCTAATCCAAATAAGGGTTTTAACCAATCTTGTGCTTCCAATAAGTGATTTTGTGTCATTCGTTGAACATTTAGGTCATTTTCGTCCTCTCTAAGCTTATTCTAATCCAATTAGGGTTTTGAACCAATCTTGTGCATCCAATAAGTGATTTTGTGTCATTGGTGAGCATTATGTCATTTTCGTCCACCCTCGGCTTATTCTAATCCAATTAGGGGTTTTAACCAATCTTGTGCATCCAATAAGTGATTTTGAGTCATTGGTTGAACATTTAGTTCTATTTGTCCTCCCTAAGCGTATTCTAAACCAATTAAGGTTTTTAACCAATCTTCTCTATCCAATAAGTGATTTTTTGTCATTGGTTGAACATTTAGGTAATTTTCGTCATCCCTAGGATTATTCTAATCCAAATAAGGGTTTTAACCAATCTTGTGCATCCAATAAGTGATTTTGTGTCATTCGTTTAAAATTTAGGTCATTTTCGTCTTCTCTAGGCTTATTCTAATCCAATTAGGGTTTTGAACCAATCTTGTGCATCCAATAAGTGATTTTGTGTCATTGGTTGAACATTTAGGTCATTTTCGTCCTCCCTAGGCATATTCTAATCCAATTAAGGTTTTTAACCAATCTTGTGCATCCAATAAGTGATTTTGTGTCATTGGTTGAACATTTAGGCCATTTTCGTCCTCCCTAGGCTTATTCTAATTCAATTAGGGTTTTTAACCAATCTTGTGCATCCAATAAGTTATTTTGTATCATTGGTTGAACATTTTGGTCAATTTCGTCCTCCCTAGGCTTATTTTAATTCAATTAGGGTTTTTAACCAATCTTGTGCATCCAATACGTGATTTTGTGTCATTGGTTGAACATTTAGGCCATTTTCGTCATCCCTAGGCCTTTTCGAATCCAATTAGGGTTTTTAACCAATCTTGTGCATCCAATAAGTGATTTTGTGTCATTGGTTGAACATTTAGGCCATTTTCGTCCTCCCTAGGCTTGTTCTAATCCAATTTGGGTATTTAACCAATCTTGTGCATCCAATAAGTGCTTTTGTGTCATTGGTTGAACATTTAGGTCATTTTCGTCCTCCCTAGGCTTATTAAAATCCAATTAGGGTTTTTAAACAATATTTGGCATCCAATAAGTGATTTTGTGTCATTGGTTGAACATTTAGGTCATTTTTGTCCTCCCAAGGCTTATTCTAATCCAATTAGGGTTTTTAACCAATCTTGTGCATCCAATAATTTATTTTGTGTCATTGGTTGAATGTTTAGGTCATTTTTGTCCTCCCTAGAAATATTCTTATCCAATTAGAGTTTTTAACCAATCTTGTGCATTCAATAAGTGATTTTGTGTCATAGGTTGAACATTTTGGTCATTTTCGTCATCCCTAGGCTCATTCTAATCCAATTAGGGTTTTTAACCAATCTTGTGCATCCAATAAGTTATTTTGTGTCATTGGTTGAACATTTAGGTCATTTTCGTCCTCCCTAGGCATATTCTAATCCAATTAAGGTTTTTAACCAATCTTGTGCATCCAATAAGTGATTTTGTGTCATTGGTTGAACATTTAGGCCATTTTCGTCCTCCCGGGGTTTATTCTAATTCAATTAGGGTTTTTAACTAATCTTGTGCATCCAATAAGTTATTTTGTATCATTAGTTGAACATTTAGTTCATTTTCTTCCTCCGAAGACTTATTCTAATCCAATTTGGGTTTTTAACCAATGTTGTACATCCAATCAGTGATTTTGTGTCATTGGTTGAACATTTTGGTCATTTTCGTCCTCCCTAGGCTCATTCTAATCCATTTAAGAGTTTTTAACCAATCTTGTGCATCCGATAAGTTATTTTGTTTCATTGGTTGAACATTTAGGTCAATTTCGTCCTCCCTAAGCTTATTTTAATTCAATTAGGGTTTTTAACCAATCTTGTGCATCCAATACGTGATTTTGTGTCATTGGTTGAACATTTAGGCAATTTTCGTCATCCCTAGGCCTTTTCTAATCCAATTAGGGTTTTTAACCAATCTTGTGCATCCAATAAGTGATTTTGTGTCATTGGTTGAACCTTTAGGCCATTTTCGTCCTCCCTAGGCTTGTTCTAATCCAATTTGGGTATTTAACCAATCTTGTGCATCCAATAAGTGCTTTTGTGTCATTGGTTGAACATTTAGGTCATTTTCGTCCTCCCTAGGCTTATTCTAATCCAATTAGGGTTTTTAACCAATCTAGTGCATCCAATGAGTGATTTTGTGTCATTGGTTGAACATTTAGGTCATTTTCATCCTCCCAAGGCTTATTCTAATCCAATTAGGGTTTTGAACCAATCTTGTGCATCCGATAAGTGATTTTGTGTCATTGGTTGAATATTTAGGTCAATTTCGTCCTCCCTAGGCTTATTCTAATTCAATTAGGGTTTTTAACCAATCTTGTGCATCCAATAAGTGATTTTGTGTCATTGGTTGAACATTAAGGTCATTTCCGTCCTCCCTAGGCGTATTCTAATCCAATTAGTGTTTTTAACAAATCTTGTGCATCCAATAAGTGATGTTGTGTCATTGGTTGAACATTCAGGTCATTTTCATCGTCCCTAGGCTTATTCTAATCAAATTTGGGTTTTTAACCAATCTTGTGCATCCAATAAGTGATTTTGTGTCATTAGTTGAACATTTAGGTAATTTTCGTCCTCCATAGGCTTATTCTAATCCAAATAAGGGTTTTAACCAATCTTGTGCGTCCAATAAGTGATTTTGTTTCATTGGTTGAACATTTAGGTCATTTTCGTCCTCCCTAGGCTTATTCTAATCCAATTAGGGTTTTTGAACCAATCTTGTGCATCCAATAAGTGATTTTGAGTCATTGGTTGAACATTAAGGTCATTTCCGTCCTCCCTAGGCGTATTCTAATCCAATTAGGGTTTTTAACCAAACTTGTGCATCCAATAAGTGATTTTGTGTCATTTGTTGAACATTTAGGTAATTTTTATCCTCCCTAGGCTTATTCTAATCAAATTCGGGTTTTTCACCAATCTTGTGCATCCAATAAGTGATTTTGTGTCATTAGTTGAACATTTAGGTAATTTTCGTCCTCCATAGGCTTATTCTAATCCAAATAAGGGTTTTAACCAATCTTGTGCATCCAATAAGTGATTTTGTGTCATTAGTTGAACATTTAGGTAATTTTCGTCCTCCATAGGCTTATTCTAATCCAAATAAGGGTTTTGAACCAATCTTGTGCATCCAATAAGTGATTTTGTGTCATTGGTTGAGCATTTAGGTCATTTTCGTCCTCGGTAGGCTTATTGTAATCCAATTCGGGTGTTTAACCAATCTTGTACATCCAATCAGTGATTTTGTGTCATTGGTTGAACATTTTGGTCATTTTCGTCCTCCCTAGGCTCAGTCTAATCCAATTAGAGTTTTTAACCAATCTTGTGCATCCAATAAGTGATTTTGTGTCATTGGTTGAACATTTAGGCCATTTTCGTCCTCCCTAGGCTTATTCTAATTCAATTTGGGTTTTTAACCAATCTTGTGCATCCAATAAGTTATTTTGTATCATTGGTTGAACATTTAGTTCATTTTCTTCCTCCCAAGACTTATTCTAATCCAATTTGGGTTTTTAACCAATCTTGTACATCCAATTAGTGATTCTGTGTCATTGGTTGAACATTTTGGTCATTTTCGTCTTCCCTAGGCTCATTCTAATCCAATTAGAGTTTTTAACCAATCTTGTGCATCCGATAAGTTATTTTGTTTCTTTGGTTGAACATTTAGGTCATTTTCGTCCTCCCTAGGCTTATTTTAATTCAATTAGGGTTTTTAACCAATCTTGTGCATCCAATAAGTGATTTCGTGTCATTAGTTGAACATTTAGGTAATTTTCGTCCTCCATAGGCTTATTCTAATCCCAATAAGGGTTTTAACCAATCTTGTGCATCCAATAAGTGATTTTGTGTCATTCGTTGAACATTTAGGTCATTTTCGTCCTCTCTAGGGTTATTCTAATCCAATTAGGGTTTTGAACCAATCTTGTGCATCCAATAAGTGATTTTGTGTCATTGGTTGAGCATTTAGGTCATTTTCGTCCTCGATAGGCTTATTGTAATCCAATTAGAGTTTTTAACCAATCTTGTGCATCCAATAACTGATTTTAAGTCATTGGTTGAACATTTAGGTCATTTTCATCCTCCCTAGGCTTATTCTAATCCAATTAGGATTTTTAACCAATCTTATGCATCCAATAAGTGATTTTGTGTCATTGGTTGAACATTTAGGTCATTTTCGTCCTCCCTAGGCTTATTCTAATCCAATTAGGGTTTTTAACCAATCTTGTGCATCCAATAAGTGATTTTGTGTCATTGGTTGAACATTTAGGCCATTTTCGTCCTCCCTAGGCTTATTCTAATTCAATTTGGATTTTTAACCAATCTTTTGCATCCAATAAGTTATTTTGTATCATTGGTTGATCATTTAGTTCATTTTCTTCCTCCCAAGACTTATTCTAATGCAATTTGGGTTTTTCACCAATCTCGTACATCCAATTAGTGATTCTGTGTTATTGGTTGAACATTTTGGTCATTTTCGTCCTCCCTAGGCTCATTCTAATCCAATTAGAGTTTTTAACCAATCTTGTGCATCCGATAAGTTATTTTGTTTCATTGGTTGAACATTTAGGTCATTTTCGTCCTCCCTAGGCTTATTTTAATTCAATTAAGGTTTTAAACCAATCTTGTGCATCCAATAAGTGATTTTGTGTCATTAGTTGAACATTTAGGTAATTTTCGTCCTCCATAGGCTTATTCTTATCCCAATAAGGGTTTTAACCAATCTTGTGCATCCAATAAGTGATTTTGTGTAGTTCGTTGAACATTTAGGTCATTTTCGTCCTTTCTAGGCTTATTCTAATCCAATTAGGGTTTTGTACCAATCTTGTGCATCCAATAAGTGATTTTTTGTCATTGGTTGAGCATTTAGGTCATTTTCGTCCTCGCTAGGCTTATTCTTATCCAATTAGGGTTTTTAACCAATCTTGTGCATCCAATAATTGATTTTAAGTCATTGGTTGAACATTTAAGTCATTTTCATCCTCCCTAGGCTTATTCTAATCCAATTAGGGTTTTTAACCGATCTTGTGCATCCAATAAGTGATTTTGTGTCATTGGTTGAACATTTAGGTCATTGTCGTCCTCCCTAGGCTTATTCTAATCCAATTAGGGTTTTTAACCAATCTTGTGCATCCAATTAGTGATTTTGTGTCATTGGTTGATCATTTAGGTCATTTTCTTCCTCCCTATGCGTATTCTAATCCAATTAGGGTTTTTAACCAATCTTGTGCATCCAATAAGTGATTTTGTGTCATTGGTTGAACATTAAGGTCATTTTCGTTCTACTTGGGCTTATTCTAATCAAATTCGGGTTTTTAACCAATCATGTGCATCCAATATGTGATTTTATGTCATTGGTTGAACATTTAGGTCATTTTCGTCCTCCCTAGGCTTATTCTAATCCAATTAGGGTTTTTAACCAATCTTGTGCATCCAATAAGTGATTTTGTGTCATTGGTTGAACATTTAGGTAATTTTTGTCCTCCCTAGGCTTATTCTAATCAAATTCGGGGTTTTCACCAATCATGTGCATCCAATAAGTGATTTTGTGTCATTGGTTGAACATTTAGGCCATTTTCGTCCTCCCTAGGCTTATTCTAATTCAATTTGGATTTTTAACCAATCTTTTGCATCCAATAAGTTATTTTGTATCATTGGTTGATCATTTAGTTCATTTTCTTCCTCCCAAGACTTATTCTAATGCAATTTGGGTTTTTCACCAATCTCGTACATCCAATTAGTGATTCTGTGTTATTGGTTGAACATTTTGGTCATTTTCGTCCTCCCTAGGCTCATTCTAATCCAATTAGAGTTTTTAACCAATCTTGTGCATCCGATAAGTTATTTTGTTTCATTGGTTGAACATTTAGGTCATTTTCGTCCTCCCTAGGCTTATTTTAATTCAATTAAGGTTTTAAACCAATCTTGTGCATCCAATAAGTGATTTTGTGTCATTAGTTGAACATTTAGGTAATTTTCGTCCTCCATAGGCTTATTCTTATCCCAATAAGGGTTTTAACCAATCTTGTGCATCCAATAAGTGATTTTGTGTAGTTCGTTGAACATTTAGGTCATTTTCGTCCTCTCTAGGCTTATTCTAATCCAATTAGGGTTTTGTACCAATCTTGTGCATCCAATAAGTGATTTTTTGTCATTGGTTGAGCATTTAGGTCATTTTCGTCCTCGCTAGGCTTATTCTTATCCAATTAGGGTTTTTAACCAATCTTGTGCATCCAATAATTGATTTTAAGTCATTGGTTGAACATTTAAGTCATTTTCATCCTCCCTAGGCTTATTCTAATCCAATTAGGGTTTTTAACCAATCTTGTGCATCCAATAAGTGATTTTGTGTCATTGGTTGAACATTTAGGTCATTTTCGTCCTCCCTAGGCTTATTCTAATCCAATTAGGGTTTTTAACCAATCTTGTGCATCCAATTAGTGATTTTGTGTCATTGGTTGAACATTTAGGTCATTTTCGTCCTCCCTAGGCTTATTCTAATCCAATTAGGGTTTTGATTCAATCTTTGCATCCAATAAGTTATTTTGTGTCATTGGTTGAACATTTAGGTCATTTTCGTCCTCCCTAGGCTTATTCTAATCCAATTAGGGTTTTAACCAATCTTGTGCATCCAGTAATTGATTTTGTGTCATTCGTTTAACATTTAGGTCGTTTTCGTACTCTCTAGGCTTATTCTAATCCAATTAGGGTTTTTAACCAATCTTGTGCATCCAAAAAGTGATTTTGTGTCATTAGTTGAACATTTAGGTCATTTTCGTCCTCCCTAGGCTTATTCTAATCCAATTAGGGTTTTTAACCAATCTTGTGCATCCAATTAGTGATTTTGTGTCATTGGTTGAACATTTAGGTCATTTTCGTCCTTCCTAGGCTTATTCTAATCAAGTTAGGGTTCTTAACCAATCTTGTGCATCCAATAAGTGATTTTGTGTCATTGGCTTAACATTAAGGTCATTTTCGTCCTCCCTATGCGTATTCTAATCCAATTAGGGTTTTTAACCAATCTGGTGCATCCAATAAGTGATTTTGTGTCATTGGTTGAACATTTAGGTCATTTTCGTCCTCCCTAGGCTTATTCTAATCCAATTAGGGTTTTTAACCAATCTTGTGCATCCAATTAGTGATTTTGTGTCATTGGTTGAACATTTAGGTCATTTTCGTCCTTCCTAGGCTTATTCTAATCCAATTAGGGTTCTTAACCAATCTTGGGCATCCAATAAGTGATTTTGTGTCATTGGCTTAACATTAAGGTCATTTTCATCCTCCTTAGGCGTATTCTAATCCAATTAGGGTTTTTAACCAATCTTGTGCATCCAATAAGTGATTTTGTGTCATTGGTTGAACATTTAGGTCATTTTTCGTCTTCCCTAGGCTTATTCTAATCCAATTAGGGTTTTTAACCAATCTTGTGCATCCAATAAGTGATTTTGTGTCATTGGTTGAACATTTAGGTCATTTTCCTCCTCCTTAGGCTTATTCTAATCCAATTATGGTTTTTATCCAATCTTGTGCATCCAATAAGTGATTTTGTGTCATTGGTTGAACATTAAGGTCATTTCCGTCTTCCCTGGGCGTATTCTAATCCAATTAGGGTCTTTAACCAATCTTGTGCATCCAATAAATGATTTTGTGTCATTGGTTGAACATTTAGGTAATTTTAGTCCTCCCTAGGCTTATTCTAATCAATATCGGGTTTTTAACCAATCTTGTGCATCCAATAAGTGATTTTGTGTCATTGGTTGAACATTTAGGTAATTTTCGTCCTCCATAGGCTTATTCTAATCCAAATAAGGGTTTTAACCAATCTTGTGCATCCAATAAGTGATTTTGTGTCATTCGTTGAACATTTAGGTCATTTTCGTCCTCTCTAGGCTTATTCTAATCCAATTAGGGTTTTGAACCAATCTTGTGCATCCAATAAGTGATTTTGTGTCATTGGTTGAGCATTATGTCATTTTCGTCCACCCTCGGCTTATTCTAATCCAATTAGGGGTTTTATCCAATCTTGTGCATCCAATAAGTGATTTTGAGTCATTGGTTGAACATTTAGTTCTATTTGTCCTCCCTAAGCGTATTCTAAACCAATTAAGGTTTTTAACCAATCTTCTCTATCCAATAAGTGATTTTTTGTCATTGGTTGAACATTTAGGTAATTTTCGTCATCCCTAGGATTATTCTAATCCAAATAAGGGTTTTAACCAATCTTGTGCATCCAATAAGTGATTTTGTGTCATTCGTTTAAAATTTAGGTCATTTTCGTCTTCTCTAGGCTTATTCTAATCCAATTAGGGTTTTGTACCAATCTTGTGCATCCAATAAGTGATTTTTTGTCATTGGTTGAGCATTTAGGTCATTTTCGTCCTCGCTAGGCTTATTCTTATCCAATTAGGGTTTTTAACCAATCTTGTGCATCCAATAATTGATTTTAAGTCATTGGTTGAACATTTAAGTCATTTTCATCCTCCCTAGGCTTATTCTAATCCAATTAGGGTTTTTAACCAATCTTGTGCATCCAATAAGTGATTTTGTGTCATTGGTTGAACATTTAGGTCATTGTCGTCCTCCCTAGGCTTATTCTAATCCAATTAGGGTTTTTAACCAATCTTGTGCATCCAATTAGTGATTTTGTGTCATTGGTTGATCATTTAGGTCATTTTCTTCCTCCCTATGCGTATTCTAATCCAATTAGGGTTTTTAACCAATCTTGTGCATCCAATAAGTGATTTTGTGTCATTGGTTGAACATTTTGGTCATTTTTGTCCTCCTTAAGCTTATTCTAATCCAATTAGGGTTTTTAACCAATCTTGTGCATCCAATATGTGATTTTGTGTCATTGGTTGAACATTTAGGCCATTTTCGTCCTCCCTAGGCTTATTCTAATTCAATTTGGGCTTTTAACCAATCTTGTGCATCCAATAAGTTATTTTGTATCATTGGTTGAACATTTAGTTCATTTTCTTCCTCCCAAGACTTATTCTAATCCAATTTGGGTTTTTAACCAATCTTGTACATCCAATCAGTGATTTTGTGTCATTGGTTGAACATTTTGGTCATTTTCGTCCTCCCTAGGCTCAGTCTAATCCAATTAGAGTTTTTAACCAATCTTGTGCATCCGATAAGTTATTTTGTTTCATTGGTTGAACATTTAGGTCAATTTCGTCCTCCCTAGGCTTATTTTAATTCAATTAGGGTTTTTAACCAATCTTGTGTATCCAATAAGTGATTTTGTGTCATTGGTTGAACATTTAGGCCATTTTCGTCATCCCTAGGCCTTTTCTAATCCAATTAGGGTTTTTAACCAATCTTGTGCATCCAATAAGTGATTTTGTGTCATTGGTTGAACATTTAGGCCATTTTCGTCCTCCCTAGGCTTGTTCTAATCCAATTAGGGTATTTAACCAATCTTGTGCATCCAATAAGTGCTTTTGTGTCATTGGTTGAACATTTAGGTCATTTTCGTCGTCCCTAGGCTTATTCAAATCCAATTAGGGTTTTTAAACAATATTTGGCATCCAATAAGTGATTTTGTGTCATTTGTTGAACATTTAGGTCATTTTTGTCCTCCCAAGGCTTATTCTAATCCAATTAGGGTTTTTAACCAATCTTGTGCATCCAATAAGTGATTTTGTGTCATTGGTTGAACATTTAGGTCATTTTCATCCTCCCAAGGCTTATTCTAATTCAATTAGGGTTTTTAATCAATCTTGTGCATCCAACAAGTGATTTTGTGTCATTGGTTGAACATTTAGGTCATTTTCGTCCTCCCTATGCGTATTCTAATCCAATGAGGGTTTTTAACCAATCTTGTGCATCCAATAAGTGATTTTGTGTCATTGGTTGAACATTTTGGTCATTTTCTTCCTTCTTATGCTTATTCTAATCCAATTAGGGTTTTTATCCAATCTTGTGCATCCAATAAGTGATTTTGTGTCATTGGTTGAACATTAAGGTCATTTCCGTCCTCCCTGGGCGTATTCTAATCCAATTAGGGTTTTTAACCAATCTTGTGCATCCAATAAGTGACTTTGTGTCATTGGTTGAACATTTAGGTAATTTTAGTCCTCCCTAGGCTTATTCTAATCAAATTCGGGTTTTTAACCAATCTTGTGCATCCAATAAGTGATTTTGTGTCATTAGTTGAACATTTAGGTAATTTTCGTCCTCCATAGGCTTATTCTAATCCAAATAAGGGTTTTAACCAATCTTGTGCTTCCAATAAGTGATTTTGTGTCATTCGTTGAACATTTAGGTCATTTTCGTCCTCTCTAGGCTTATTCTAATCCAAATAGGGTTTTGAACCAATCTTGTGCATCCAATAAGTGATTTTGTGTCATTGGTTGAGCATTATGTCATTTTCGTCCACCCTCGGCTTATTCTAATCCAATTAGGGGTTTTAACCAATCTTGTGCATCCAATAAGTGATTTTGAGTCATTGGTTGAACATTTAGTTCTATTTGTCCTCCCTAAGCGTATTCTAAACCAATTAAGGTTTTTAACCAAACTTCTCTATCCAATAAGTGATTTTTTGTCATTGGTTGAACATTTAGGTAATTTTCGTCATCCCTAGGATTATTCTAATCCAAATAAGGGTTTTAACCAATCTTGTGCATCCAATAAGTGATTCTGTGTCATTCGTTTAAAATTTGGGTCATTTTCGTCTTCTCTAGGCTTATTCTAATCCAATTAGGGTTTTGAACCAATCTTGTGCATCCAATAAGTGATTTTGTGTCATTGGTTGAACATTTAAGTCATTTTCGTCCTCCCTAGGCTTATTCTAATCCAATTACGGTTTTTAACCAATCTTCTATATCCAATAAGTGATTTTGTGTCGTTGGTTGAACATTTAGGTAATTTTCGTCATCCCTAGGCTTATTCTAATCCAAATAAGGGTTTTAACCAATCTTGTGCATCCAATAAGTGATTTTGTGTCATTCGTTTAAAATTTAGGTCATTTTCGTCTTCTCTAGGCTTATTCTAATCCAATTAGGGTTTTGAACAAATCTTGTGCATCCAATAAGTGATTTTGTGTCATTGGTTGAACATTTAAGTCATTTTCGTCCTCCATAGGCTTATTCTAATCCAATTAGGGTTTTGAACCAATCTTGTGTATCCAATAAGTGATTTTGTGTCCTTGGTTGAACATTTAAGTCATTTTCGTCCTCCCTAGGCTTATTCTAATCCAATTATGGTTTTTAACCAATCTTGTTCATCCAATAAGTGATTTTGTATCATTGGTTGAACATTTAGGTTATTTTCGTTCTCCGAAGGCTTATTCTAATCCAATTAGGGTTTTTATCCAATCTTGTGCCTCCAATAAGTGATTTTGTGTCATTGGTTGAACATTAAGGTCATTTTCGTCCTCCCTAGGCGTATTTTAATCCAATTAGGGTTTTTAACCAATCTTGTGCATCCAATAAGTGATTTAGTGTCATTGGTTGAACATTTAGGTAATTTGCGTCCTCCGTAGGCTTATTCTAATCCAAATAATGGTTTTAACCAATCTTGTGCATCCAATTAGTGATTTTGTGTCATTGGTTGATCATTTAGGTCATTTTCGTCCTCCCTATGCGTATTCTAATCCAATTAGGGTTTTTAACCAATCTTGTGCATCCAATAAGTGATTTTGTGTCATTGGTTGAACATTTTGGTCATTTTTGTCCTCCCTAGGCTTATTCTAATCCAAATAATGGTTTTAACCAATCTTGTGCATCCAATAAGTGATTTTGTGTCATTCGTTGAACATTTAGGTCATTTTTGTCCTCTCTAGGCTTATTCTAATCCAATTAGGATTTTGAACCATTCTTGTGCATCCAATAAGTGATTTTGTGTCATTGGTTGAACATTTAGGTCATTTTCATCCTCCCAAGGCTTATTCTAATCCAATTAGGGTTTTGAACCAATCTTGTGCATCCAATAAGTGATTTTGTGTCATTGGTTGAGCATTTAGGTCATTTTCGTCCTCCCTCGGCTTATTCTAATCCAATTAGGGGTTTTAACCAATCTTGTGCATCCAATAAGTGATTTTGTGTCATTGGTTGAGCATTTAGGTCATTTTCGTCCTCCCTAGGCGTATTCTAAACCAATTACGGTTTTTAACCAATCTTCTCTATCCAATAAGTGATTTTGTGTCATTGGTTGAACATTTAGGTAATTTTTGTCCTCCGTATGCGTATTCTAATCCAATTAGGGTTTTTAACCAATCTTGTGCATCCAATAAGTGATTTTGTGTCATTGGTTGAACATTAAGGTCATTTTCGTCATCCTTAGGCGTATTCTAATCCAATTAGGGTTTTTAACCAATCTTGTGCATCCAATACGTGATTTTGTGTCATTGGTTGAACATTTAGGTCATTTTTCGTCTTCCCTAGGCTCATTCTAATCCAACTAGGGTTTTTAACCAATCTAGTGCATCCCATAAGTGATTTTATGTCATTGGTTTAACATTTAGGTCATTTTCGTCCTCCCTAGGCTTATTCTAATCCAATTAGGGTTTTTATCCAATCATGTGCATCCTATAAGTGATTTTGTGTCATTGGTTGAACATTAAGGTCATTTCCGTACTCCCTGGGCGTATTCGAATCCAATTAGGGTTTTTAACCAATCTTGTGCATCCAATAAGTGATTTTGTGCCATTGGTTGAACATTTAGGTAATTTTAGTCCTCCATAGGCTTATTCTTATCAAATTTGGGTTTTTAACCAATCTTGTGCATCCAATAAGTGATTTTGTGTCATTAGTTGAACATTTAGGTAATTTTCGTCCTCCATAGGCTTATTCTAATCCAAATAAGGGTTTTAACCAATCTTGTGCATCCAATAAGTGCTTTTGTGTCATTCGTTGAACATTTAGGTCATTTTCGTCCTCTCTAGGCTTATTCTAATCCAATTAGGGGTTTTAACCAATCTTGTGCATCCAATAATTGATTTTGTGTCATTCGTTTAACACTTAGGTCATTTTCGTACTCTCTAGGCTTATTCTAATCCAATTAGGGTTTTTAACCAATCTTGTGCATCCAAAAAGTGATTTTGTGTCATTAGTTGAACATTTAGGTCATTTTCGTCCTCCCTAGGCTTATTCTAATCCAATTAGGGTTTTTAACCAATCTTGTGCATCCAATAAGTGATTTTGTGTCATTGGTTGAACATTTAGGTCATTTTCGTCCTCTCTAGGGTTATTCTAATCCAATTAGGGTTTTGATTCAATCTTGTGCATCCAATAAGTGATTTTGTGTCATTGGTTCAACATTTAGGTCATTTTCGTCCTCCCTAGGCTTATTCTAATCCAATTAGGGTTTTAACCAATCTTGTGCATCCAATAATTGATTTTGTGTCATTCGTTTAACATTTAGGTCATTTTCGTACTCTTTAGGCTTATTCTAATCCAATTAGGGTTTTTAACCAATCTTGTGCATCCAAAAAGTGATTTTGTGTCATTAGTTGAACATTTAGGTCATTTTCGTCCTCCCTAGGCTTATTCTAATCCAATTAGGGTTTTTAACCAATCTTGTGCATCCAATTAGTGATTTTGTGTCATTGGTTGAACATTAAGGTCATTTTCGTCATTCCTAGGCTTATTCTAATCCAATTAGGGTTCTTAACCAATCTTGTGCATCCAATAAGTGATTTTGTGTCATTGGTTGAAGATTTAGGTCATTTTCGTCATCCTTAGGCGTATTCTAATCCAATTAGGGTTTTTAACCAATCTTGTGCATCCAATAAGTGATTTTGTGTCATTGGTTGAACATTTAGGTCATTTTTCGCCTTCCCTAGGCTTATTCTAATCCAATTAGGGTTTTTAACCAATCTTGTGCATCCAGTAAGTGATTTTGTGTCATTGGTTGAACATTTAGGTCATTTTCGTCCTCCTTAGGCTTATTCTATACCAATTATGGTTTTTATCCAATATTGTGCATCCAATAAGTGATTTTGTGTCATTGGTTGAACATTAAGGTCATTTCCGTCCTTCCTGTGCGTATTCTAATCCAATCTTGTGCATCCAATAAGTGATTTTGTGTCATTAGTTGAAGATTTAGGTAATTTTAATCCTCCCTAGGCTTATTCTAACCAAATTCGGGTTTTTAACCAATCTTGTGCATCCAATAAGTGATTTTGTGTCATTAGTTGAACATTTAGGTGATTTTCGTCCTCCATAGGCTTATTCTAATCGAAATAAGGGTTTTAACCAATCTTGTGCATCCAATAAGTGATTTTGTGTCATTCGTTGAACATTTAGGTTATTTTCGTCCTCTCTAGGCTTATTCTAATCCAATTAAGGTTTTGAACCAATCTTGTGCATCCAATAAGTGATTTTGTGTCATTGGTTGAGCATTTAGGTCATTTTCGTCCTCCCTCGGCTTATTCTAATCCAATTAGGGGTTTTAACCAATCTTGTGCATCCAATAAGTGATTTTGAGTCATTGGTTGAACATTTAGTTCTTTTTCGTCCTCCCTAGGCGTATTCTAAACCAATTAGGATTTTTAACCAATCTTGTGCATCCAATAAGTGATTTTGTGTCATTGGTTGAACATTTAGGTCATTTTTCGTCTTCCCTAGGCTTATTCTAATCCAATTAGGGTTTTTAACCAATCTTGTGCATCCAATAAGTGATTTTGTGTCATTGGTTGAGCATTTAGGTCATTTTCGTCCTCCCAAGGCGTATTCTAAACCAATTACGGTTTTTAACCAATCTTCTCTATCCAATAAGTGATTTTGTGTCATTGGTTGAACATTTAGGTCATTTTTGTCCTCCCTATGCGTATTCTAATCCAATCAGGGTTTTTAACCAATCTTGTGCATCCAATAAGTGATTTTGTGTCATTGGTTTAACATTTAGGTCATTTTCGTCCTTCCTAGGCTTATTCTAATCCAATTAGGGTTCTTAACCAATCTTGTGCATCCAATAAGTGATTTTGTGTCATTGGTTGAAGATTTAGGTCATTTTCGTCATCCTTAGGCGTATTCTAATCCAATTAGGGTTTTTAACCAATCTTGTGCATCCAATAAGTGATTTTGTGTCATTGGTTGAACATTTAGGTCATTTTTCGCCTTCCCTAGGCTTATTCTAATCCAATTAGGGTTTTTAACCAATCTTGTGCATCCAATAAGTGATTTTGTGTCATTAGTTGAAGATTTACGTAATTTTAATCCTCCCTAGGCTTATTCTAACCAAATTCGGGTTTTTAACCAATCTTGTGCATCCAATAAGTGATTTTGTGTCATTAGTTGAACATTTAGGTGATTTTCGTCCTCCATAGGCTTATTCTAATCGAAATAAGGGTTTTAACCAATCTTGTGCATCCAATAAGTGATTTTGTGTCATTCGTTGAACATTTAGGTTATTTTCGTCCTCTCTAGGCTTATTCTAATCCAATTAAGGTTTTGAACCAATCTTGTGCATCCAATAAGTGATTTTGTGTCATTGGTTGAGCATTTAGGTCATTTTCGTCCTCCCTCGGCTTATTCTAATCCAATTAGGGGTTTTAACCAATTTTGTGCATCCAATAAGTGATTTTGAGTCATTGGTTGAACATTTAGTTCTTTTTCGTCCTCCCTAGGCGTATTCTAAACCAATTATTGTTTTTAACCAATCTTCTCTATCCAATAAGTGATTTTGTGTCATTGGTTGAACATTTAGGTAATTTTTGTCCTCCCTATTCGTATTCTAATCCAATTAGGGTTTTTAACCAATCTTGTGCATCCAACAAGTGATTTTGTGTCAATGGTTGAGCATTTAGGTCATTTTCGTCCTCCCTAGGCTTATTCTAATC
>JBBPBP010000001.1:48153121-48194491 GCA_037974735.1 Cicer chorassanicum | reverse complement strand
TTGTGTCATTGGGTTAACATTTAGGTCATTTTTCGTCTTCCCTAGGCTTATTCTAATCCAATTAGGGTTTTTTACCAATCTTGTGCATCCAATAAGTGATTTTGTGTCATTGGTTGAACATTTAGGTCATTTTCCTCCTCCTTAGGCTTATTCTAATCCAATTATGGTGTTTATCCAATCTTGTGCATCCAATAAGTGATTTTGTGTCATTGGTTGAACATTCAGGTCAATTCCGTCCTCCCTGGGCGTATTCTAATCCAATTAGGGTCTTTAACCAATCTTGTGCATCCAATTAGTGATTTTGTGTCATTGGTTGAACATTTAGGTAATTTTAATCCTCCCTAGGCTTATTCTAATCAAATTCGGGTTTTTAACCAATCTTCGCTATCCAATAAGTGATTTTGTGTCATTAGTTGAACATTTAGGTAATTTTCGTCCTCCATAGGCTTATTCTAATCCAAATAAGGGTTTTAACCAATCTTCTGCATTCAATAAGTGATATTGTGTCATTGGTTGAACATTAAGGTCATTTCCGTCCTCCCTGGGCGTATTCTAATCCAATTAGGGTTTTTAACCAATCTTATGCATCCAATAAGTGATTTTGTGTCATTGGTTGAACATTTAGGTAATTTTTGTCCTCCCTAGGCTTATTCTAATCAAATTTAGGTTTTTAACTAATCTTGTGTATCCAATAAGTGATTTTGTGTCATTGGTTAAACATTAAGGTCATTTTCGTCCTCCCTGGGCGTATTCTAATCCAATTAGGGTTTTTTTAGCAATCTTGTGCATCCAATAAGTGATTTAGTGTCATTGGTTGAACATTTTGGTAATTTTCGTCCTCCCTAGGCTTATTCTAATCCAATTAGGGTTTTTTACCAATCTTGTGCATCCAATTAGTGATTTTGTGTCATTGGTTGAACATTTAGGTCATTTTTCGTCTTCCCTAGGCTTATTCTAATCCAATTAGGGTTTTTAACCAATCTTGTGCATCCAATAAGTGATTTTGTGTCATTGGTTGAACATTTAGGTCATTTTCCTCCTCCTTAGGCTTATTCTAATCCAATTATGGTTTTTATCCAATCTTGTGCATCCAATAAGTGATTTTGTGTCATTGGTTGAACATTAAGGTCATTTCCGTCCTCCCTGGGCGTATTCTAATCCAATTAGGGTCTTTAACCAATCTTGTGCATCCAATAAATGATTTTGTGTCATTGGTTGAACATTTAGGTAATTTTAGTCCTCCCTAGGCTTATTCTAATCAATATCGGGTTTTTAACCAATCTTGGGAATCCAATAAGTGATTTTGTGTCATTGGTTGAACATTTAGGTAATTTTCGTCCTCCATAGGCTTATTCTAATCCAAATAAGGGTTTTAACCAATCTTGTGCATCCAATAAGTGATTTTGTGTCATTCGTTGAACATTTAGGTCATTTTCGTCCTCTCTACGGTTATTCTAATCCAATTAGAGTTTTGAACTAATCTTGTGCATCCAATAAGTGATTTAGTGTCATTGGTTGAACATTTTGGTAATTTTCGTCCTCCCTAGGCTTATTCTAATCCAATTAGGGTTTTTAACCAATCTTGTGCATCCAATTAGTGATTTTGTGTCATTGGTTGAACATTTAGGTCATTTTTCGTCTTCTCTAGGCTTATTCTAATCCAATTAGGGTTTTTAACCAATCTTGTGCATCCAATAAGTGATTTTGTGTCATTGGTTGAACATTTAGGTCATTTTCCTCCTCCTTAGGCTTATTCTAATCCAATTATGGTTTTTATCCAATCTTGTGCATCCAATAAGTGATTTTGTGTCATTGGTTGAACATTAAGGTCATTTCCGTCCTCCCTGGGCGTATTCTAATCCAATTAGGGTCTTTAACCAATCTTGTGCATCCAATAAATGATTTTGTGTCATTGGTTGAACATTTAGGTAATTTTAATCCTCCCTAGGCTTATTCTAATCAAATTCGGGTTTTTAACCAATCTTGTGCATCCAATAAGTGATTTTGTGTCATTAGTTGAACATTTAGGTAATTTTCGTCCTCCTTAGGCTTATTCTAATCCAAATAAGGGTTTTAACCAATCTTGTGCATCCAATAAGTGATTTTGTGTCATTCGTTGAACATTTAGGTCATTTTCGTCCTCTCTACGGTTATTCTAATCCAATTAGAGTTTTGAACCAATCTTGTGCATCCAATAAGTGATTTAGTGTCATTGGTTGAACATTTTGGTAATTTTCGTCCTCCCTAGGCTTATTCTAATCCAATTAGGGTTTTTAACCAATCTTGTGCATCCAATAAGTGATTTTGTGTCATTGGTTGAACATTTAGGTCATTTTCCTCCTCCTTAGGCTTATTCTAATCCAATTATGGTTTTTATCCAATCTTGTGCATCCAATAAGTGATTTTGTGTCATTGGTTGAACATTAAGGTCATTTCCGTCCTTCCTGTGCGTATTCTAATCCAATCTTGTGCATCCAATAAGTGATTTTGTGTCATTAGTTGAAGATTTAGGTAATTTTAATCCTCCCTAGGCTTATTCTAACCAAATTCGGGTTTTTAACCAATCTTGTGCATCCAATAAGTGATTTTGTGTCATTAGTTGAACATTTAGGTGATTTTCGTCCTCCATAGGCTTATTCTAATCGAAATAAGGGTTTTAACCAATCTTGTGCATCCAATAAGTGATTTTGTGTCATTCGTTGAACATTTAGGTTATTTTCGTCCTCTCTAGGCTTATTCTAATCCAATTAAGGTTTTGAACCAATCTTGTGCATCCAATAAGTGATTTTGTGTCATTGGTTGAGCATTTAGGTCATTTTCGTCCTCCCTCGGCTTATTCTAATCCAATTAGGGGTTTTAACCAATCTTGTGCATCCAATAAGTGATTTTGAGTCATTGGTTGAACATTTAGTTCTTTTTCGTCCTCCCTAGGCGTATTCTAAACCAATTACGGTTTTTAACCAATCTTGTGCATCAAATAAGTGATTTTGTGTCATTGGTTGAAGATTTAGGTCATTTTCGTCAATCCTAGGCTTATTCTTATCCAATTAGGGTTCTTAACCAATCTTGTGCATCCAATAAGTGATTTTGTGTCATTGGTTGAACATTAAGGTCATTTTCATCCTCCTTAGGCGTATTCTAATCCAATTAGGGTTTTTAACCAATCTTGTGCATCCAATAAGTGATTTTGTGTCATTGGTTGAACATTTAGGTCATTTTTCGTCTTCCCTAGGCTTATTCTAATCCAATTAGGGTTTTTAACCAATCTTGTGCATCCAATAAGTGATTTTGTGTCATTGGTTGAACATTTAGGTCATTTTCCTCCTCCTTAGGCTTATTCTAATCCAATTATGGTTTTTATCCAATCTTGTGCATCCAATAAGTGATTTTGTGTCATTGGTTGAACATTAAGGTCATTTCCGTCCTCCCTGGGCGTATTCTAATCCAATTAGGGTTTTTTACCAATCTTGTGCATCCAATAAGTGATTTAGTGTCATTGGTTGAACATTTTGGTAATTTTCGTCCTCCCTAGGCTTATTCTAATCCAATTAGGGTTTTTAACCAATCTTGTGCATCCAATTAGTGATTTTGTGTCATTGGTTGAACATTTAGGTCATTTTTCGTCTTCCCTAGGCTTATTCTAATCCAATTAGGGTTTTTAACCAATCTTGTGCATCCAATAAGTGATTTTGTGTCATTGGTTGAACATTTAGGTCATTTTCCTCCTCCTTAGGCTTATTCTAATCCAATTATGGTTTTTATCCAATCTTGTGCATCCAATAAGTGATTTTGTGTCATTGGTTGAACATTAAAGTCATTTTCGTCCTCCCTGGGCGTATTCAAATCCAATTAGGGTCTTTAACCAATCTTGTGCATCCAATAAATGATTTTGTGTCATTGGTTGAACATTTAGGTAATTTTAGTCCTCCCTAGGCTTATTCTAATCAATATCGGGTTTTTAACCAATCTTGTGCATCCAATAAGTGATTTTGTGTCATTGGTTGAACATTTAGGTAATTTTCGTCCTCCATAGGCTTATTCTAATCCAAATAAGGGTTTTAACCAATCTTGTGCATCCAAAAAGTGATTTTGTGTCATTCGTTGAACATTTAGGTCATTTTCGTCCTCTCTACGGTTATTCTAATCCAATTAGAGTTTTGAACTAATCTTGTGCATCCAATAAGTGATTTAGTGTCATTGGTTGAACATTTTGGTAATTTTCGTCCTCCCTAGGCTTATTCTAATCCAATTAGGGTTTTTAACCAATCTTGTGCATCCAATTAGTGATTTTGTGTCATTGGTTGAACATTTAGGTCATTTTTCGTCTTCCCTAGGCTTATTCTAATCCAATTAGGGTTTTTAACCAATCTTGTGCATCCAATAAGTGATTTTGTGTCATTGGTTGAACATTTAGGTCATTTTCCTCCTCCTTAGGCTTATTCTAATCCAATTATGGTTTTTATCCAATCTTGTGCATCCAATAAGTGATTTTGTGTCATTGGTTGAACATTAAGGTCATTTCCGTCCTCCCTGGGCGTATTCTAATCCAATTAGGGTCTTTAACCAATCTTGTGCATCCAATAAATGATTTTGTGTCATTGGTTGAACATTTAGGTAATTTTAGTCCTCCCTAGGCTTATTCTAATCAATATCGGGTTTTTAACCAATCTTGGGAATCCAATAAGTGATTTTGTGTCATTGGTTGAACATTTAGGTAATTTTCGTCCTCCATAGGCTTATTCTAATCCAAATAAGGGTTTTAACCAATCTTGTGCATCCAATAAGTGATTTTGTGTCATTCGTTGAACATTTAGGTCATTTTCGTCCTCTCTACGGTTATTCTAATCCAATTAGAGTTTTGAACTAATCTTGTGCATCCAATAAGTGATTTAGTGTCATTGGTTGAACATTTTGGTAATTTTCGTCCTCCCTAGGCTTATTCTAATCCAATTAGGGTTTTTAACCAATCTTGTGCATCCAATTAGTGATTTTGTGTCATTGGTTGAACATTTAGGTCATTTTTCGTCTTCTCTAGGCTTATTCTAATCCAATTAGGGTTTTTAACCAATCTTGTGCATCCAATAAGTGATTTTGTGTCATTGGTTGAACATTTAGGTCATTTTCCTCCTCCTTAGGCTTATTCTAATCCAATTATGGTTTTTATCCAATCTTGTGCATCCAATAAGTGATTTTGTGTCATTGGTTGAACATTAAGGTCATTTCCGTCCTCCCTGGGCGTATTGTAATCCAATTAGGGTCTTTAACCAATCTTGTGCATCCAATAAATGATTTTGTGTCATTGGTTGAACATTTAGGTAATTTTAATCCTCCCTAGGCTTATTCTAATCAAATTCGGGTTTTTAACCAATCTTGTGCATCCAATAAGTGATTTTGTGTCATTAGTTGAACATTTAGGTAATTTTCGTCCTCCATAGGCTTATTCTAATCCAAATAAGGGTTTTAACCAATCTCGTGCATCCAATAAGTGATTTTGTGTCATTCGTTGAACATTTAGGTCATTTTCGTCCTCTCTACGGTTATTCTAATCCAATTAGAGTTTTGAACCAATCTTGTGCATCCAATAAGTGATTTAGTGTCATTGGTTGAACATTTTGGTAATTTTCGTCCTCCCTAGGCTTATTCTAATCCAATTAGGGTTTTTAACCAATCTTGTGCATCCAATTAGTGATTTTGTGTCATTGGTTGAACATTTAGGTCATTTTTCGTCTTCCCTAGGCTTATTCTAATCCAATTAAGGTTTTTAACCAATCTTGTGCATCCAATAAGTGATTTTGTGTCATTGGTTGAACATTTAGGTCATTTTCCTCCTCCTTAGGCTTATTCTAATCCAATTATGGTTTTTATCCAATCTTGTGCATCCAATAAGTGATTTTGTGTCATTGGTTGAACATTAAGGTCATTTCCGTCCTCCCTGGGCGTATTCTAATCCAATTAGGGTCTTTAACCAATCTTGTGCATCCAATAAATGATTTTGTGTCATTGGTTGAACATTTAGGAAATTTTAATCCTCACTAGGCTTATTCTAATCAAATTCGGGTTTTTAACCAATCTTGTGCATCCAATTAGTGATTTTGTGTCATTGGTTGAACATTTATGTCATTTTTCGTCTTCTCTAGGCTTATTCTAATCCAATTAGGGTTTTTAACCAATCTTGTGCATCCAATAAGTGATTTTGTGTCATTGGTTGAACATTTAGGTCATTTTCCTCCTCCTTAGGCTTATTCTAATCCAATTATGGTTTTTATCCAATCTTGTGCATCCAATAAGTGATTTTGTGTCATTGGTTGAACATTAAGGTCATTTCCGTCCTCCCTGGGCGTATTCTAATCCAATTAGGGTCTTCAACCAATCTTGTGCATCCAATAAATGATTTTGTGTCATTGGTTGAACATTTAGGTAATTTTAATCCTCCCTAGGCTTATTCTAATCAAATTCGGGTTTTTAACCAATCTTGTGCATCCAATAAGTGATTTTGTGTCATTCGTTGAACATTTAGGTAATTTTCGTCCTCCATAGGCTTATTCTAATCCAAATAAGGGTTTTAACCAATCTTGTGCATCCAATAAGTGATTTTGTGTCATTCGTTGAACATTTAGGTCATTTTCGTCCTCTCTACGGTTATTCTAATCCAATTAGAGTTTTGAACCAATCTTGTGCATCCAATAAGTGATTTAGTGTCATTGGTTGAACATTTTGGTAATTTTCGTCCTACCTAGGCTTATTCTAATCCAATTAGGGTTTTTAACCAATCTTGTGCATCCAATTAGTGATTTTGTGTCATTGGTTGAACATTTAGGTCATTTTTCGTCTTCCCTAGGCTTATTCTAATCCAATTAGGGTTTTTAACCAATCTTGTGCATCCAATAAGTGATATTGTGTCATTGGTTGAACATTAAGGTCATTTCCGTCCTCCCTGGGCGTATTCTAATCCAATTAGGGTCTTTAACCAATCTTGTGCATCCAATAAATGATTTTGTGTCATTGGTTGAACATTTAGGTAATTTTAATCCTCCCTAGGCTTATTCTAATCCAATTAGGGTTTTTAACCAATCTTGTGCATCCAATTAGTGATTTTGTGTCATTGGTTGAACATTTAGGTCATTTTTCGTCTTCCCTAGGCTTATTCTAATCCAATTAATGTTTTTAACCAATCTTGTGCATCCAATAAGTGATTTTGTGTCATTGGTTGAACATTTAGGTCATTTTCCTCCTCCTTAGCCTTATTCTAATCCAATTATGGTTTTTATCCAATCTTGTGCATCCAATAAGTGATTTTGTGTCATTGGTTGAACATTAAGGTCATTTCCGTCCTCCCTGGGCGTATTCTAATCCAATTAGGGTCTTTAACCAATCTTGTGCATCCAATAAATGATTTTGTGTCATTGGTTGAACATTTACGTAATTTTAATCCTCCCTAGGCTTATTCTAATCAAATTCGGGTTTTTAATCAATCTTGTGCATCCAATAAGTGATTTTGTGTCATTGGTTGAACATTTAGGTAATTTTCGTCCTCCATTGGCTTATTCTAATCCAAATAAGGGTTTTAACCAATCTTGTGCATCCAATAAGTGATTTTGTGTCATTCGTTGAACATTTAGGTCATTTTCGTCCTCTCTACGGTTAGTCTAATCCAATTAGAGTTTTGAACCAATCTTGTGCATCCAATAAGTGATTTTGTGTCATTGGTTGAACATATAGGTCATTTTCAACCTCCCTAGGCTTATTCTAATCCAATTAGGGTTTTTAACCAATTTTGTGCATCCAATTATTGATTTTGTGTCATTGGGTTAACATTTAGGTCATTTTTCGTCTTCCCTAGGCTTATTCTAATCCAATTAGGGTTTTTAACCAATCTTGTGCATCCAATAAGTGATTTTGTGTCATTGGTTGAACATTTAGGTCATTTTCCTCCTCCTTAGGCTTATTCTAATCCAATTATGGTTTTTATCCAATCTTGTGCATCCAATAAGTGATTTTGTGTCATTGGTTGAACATTAAAGTCATTTTCGTCCTCCCTGGGCGTATTCAAATCCAATTAGGGTCTTTAACCAATCTTGTGCATCCAATAAATGATTTTGTGTCATTGGTTGAACATTTAGGTAATTTTAGTCCTCCCTAGGCTTATTCTAATCAATATCGGGTTTTTAACCAATCTTGTGCATCCAATAAGTGATTTTGTGTCATTGGTTGAACATTTAGGTAATTTTCGTCCTCCATAGGCTTATTCTAATCCAAATAAGGGTTTTAACCAATCTTGTGCATCCAAAAAGTGATTTTGTGTCATTCGTTGAACATTTAGGTCATTTTCGTCCTCTCTACGGTTATTCTAATCCAATTAGAGTTTTGAACTAATCTTGTGCATCCAATAAGTGATTTAGTGTCATTGGTTGAACATTTTGGTAATTTTCGTCCTCCCTAGGCTTATTCTAATCCAATTAGGGTTTTTAACCAATCTTGTGCATCCAATTAGTGATTTTGTGTCATTGGTTAAACATTTAGGTCATTTTTCGTCTTCCCTAGGCTTATTCTAATCCAATTAGGGTTTTTAACCAATCTTGTGCATCCAATAAGTGATTTTGTGTCATTGGTTGAACATTTAGGTCATTTTCCTCCTCCTTAGGCTTATTCTAATCCAATTATGGTTTTTATCCAATCTTGTGCATCCAATAAGTGATTTTGTGTCATTGGTTGAACATTAAGGTCATTTCCGTCCTCCCTGGGCGTATTGTAATCCAATTAGGGTCTTTAACCAATCTTGTGCATCCAATAAATGATTTTGTGTCATTGGTTGAACATTTAGGTAATTTTAATCCTCCCTAGGCTTATTCTAATCAAATTCGGGTTTTTAACCAATCTTGTGCATCCAATAAGTGATTTTGTGTCATTAGTTGAACATTTAGGTAATTTTCGTCCTCCATAGGCTTATTCTAATCCAAATAAGGGTTTTAACCAATCTTGTGCATCCAATAAGTGATTTTGTGTCATTCGTTGAACATTTAGGTCATTTTTGTCCTCTCTAGGCTTATTCTAATCCAATTAGGGTTTTGAACCAATCTTGTGCATCCAATAAGTGATTTTGTGTCATTGGTTGAGCATTTAGGTCATTTTCGTCCTCCCTCGGCTTATTCTAATCCAATTAGGGGTTTTAACCAATCTTGTGCATCCAATAAGTGATTTTGAGTCATTGGTTGAACATTTAGTTCTTTTTCGTCCTCCCTAGGCGTATTCTAAACCAATTACGGTTTTTAACTAATCTTGTGCATCAAATAAGTGATTTTGTGTCATTGGTTGAAGATTTAGGTCATTTTCGTCCTTCCTAGGCTTATTCTTATCCAATTAGGGTTCTTAACCAATCTTGTGCATCCAATAAGTGATTTTGTGTCATTGGTTGAACATTAAGGTCATTTTCATCCTCCTTAGGCGTATTCAAATCCAATTAGGGTTTTTAACCAATCTTGTGCATCCAATAAGTGATTTTGTGTCATTGGTTAAACATTTAGGTCATTTTTCGTCTTCCCTAGGCTTATTCTAATCCAATTAGGGTTTTTAACCAATCTTGTGCATCCAATAAGTGATTTTGTGTCATTGGTTGAACATTTAGGTCATTTTCGTCCTCCTTAGGCTTATTCTAATCCAATTAGGGTTTTTATCCAATCTTGTGCATCCAATAAGTGATTTTGTGTCATTGGTTGAACATTAAGGTCGTTTCCGTCCTCCCTGGGCGTATTCTAATCCAATTAGGGTTTTTAACCAATCTTTTGCATCCAATAAGTGATTTTGTGTCATTGGTTGAATATTTAGGTAATTTTCGTCCTCCCTAGGCTTATTCTAATCAAATTCGGGTTTTTAACCAATCTTGTGCATCCAATAAGTGATTTTGTGTCATTAGTTGAACATTTAGTAATTTTTGTCCTCCATAGGCTTATTCTAATCCAAACAAGGGTTTTAACCAATCTTGTGCATCCAATAAGTGATTTTGTGTCATTCGTTGAACATTTAGGTCATTTTCATCCTCCTTAGGCGTATTCTAATCCAATTAGGGTTTTTAACCAATCTTGTGCATCCAATAAGTGATTTTGTGTCATTGGTTAAACATTTAGGTCATTTTTCGTCTTCCCTAGGCTTATTCTAATCCAATTAGGGTTTTTAACCAATCTTGTGCATCCAATAAGTGATTTTGTGTCATTGGTTGAACATTTAGGTCATTTTCCTACTCCTTAGGCTTATTCTAATCCAATTATGGTTTTTATCCAATCTTGTGCATCCAATAAGTGATTTTGTGTCATTGGTTGAACATTAAGGTCATTTCCGTCCTCCCTGGGCGTATTCTAATCCAATTAGGGTCTTTAACCAATCTTGTGCATCCAATAAGTGATTTTGTGTCATTGGTTGAACATTTAGGTAATTTTAATCCTCCCTAGGCTTATTCTAATCAAATTCGGGTTTTTAACCAATCTTGTGCATCTAATAAGTGATTTTGTGTCATTAGTTGAACATTTAGGTAATTTTCGTACTCCATAAGCTTATTCTAATCCAAGTAAGGGTTTTAACCAATCTTGTGCATCCAATAAGTGATTTCGTGTCATTCGTTGAACATTTAGGTCATTTTCGTCCTCTCTACGGTTATTCTAATCCAATTAGAGTTTTGAACCAATCTTGTGCATCCAATAAGTGATTTTGTGTCATTGGTTGAACATTTAGGTCATTTTCGTCCTCCCTAGGCTTATTCTAATCCAATTAGGGTTTTTAACCAATCTTGTGCATCCAATTAGTGATTTTGTGTCATTGGTTGAACATTTAGGTCATTTTTCGTCTTCCCTAGGCTTATTCTAATCCAATTAGGGTTTTTAACCAATCTTGTGCATCCAATAAGTGATTTTGTGTCATTGGTTGAACATTTAGGTCATTTTCCTCCTCCTTAGGCTTATTCTAATCCAATTATGGTTTTTATCCAATCTTGTGCATCCAATAAGTGATTTTGTGTCATTGGTTGAACATTAAGGTCATTTCCGTCCTCCCTGGGCGTATTCTAATCCAATTAGGGTCTTTAACCAATCTTGTGCATCCAATAAATGATTTTGTGTCATTGGTTGAACATTTAGGTAATTTTAGTCCTCCCTAGGCTTATTCTAATCAATATCGGGTTTTTAACCAATCTTGGGAATCCAATAAGTGATTTTGTGTCATTGGTTGAACATTTAGGTAATTTTCGTCCTCCATAGGCTTATTCTAATCCAAATAAGGGTTTTAACCAATCTTGTGCATCCAATAAGTGATTTTGTGTCATTCGTTGAACATTTAGGTCATTTTCGTCCTCTCTACGGTTATTCTAATCCAATTAGAGTTTTGAACTAATCTTGTGCATCCAATAAGTGATTTAGTGTCATTGGTTGAACATTTTGGTAATTTTCGTCCTCCCTAGGCTTATTCTAATCCAATTAGGGTTTTTAACCAATCTTGTGCATCCAATTAGTGATTTTGTGTCATTGGTTGAACATTTAGGTCATTTTTCGTCTTCTCTAGGCTTATTCTAATCCAATTAGGGTTTTTAACCAATCTTGTGCATCCAATAAGTGATTTTGTGTCATTGGTTGAACATTTAGGTAATTTTCGTCCTCCATAGGCTTATTCTAATCCAAATAAGGGTTTTAACCAATCTTGTGCATCCAATAAGTGATTTTGTGTCATTCGTTGAACATTTAGGTCATTTTCGTCCTCTCTACGGTTATTCTAATCCAATTAGAGTTTTGAACCAATCTTGTGCATCCAGTAAGTGATTTAGTGTCATTGGTTGAACATTTTGGTAATTTTCGTCCTCCCTAGGCTTATTCTAATCCAATTAGGGTTTTTAACCAATCTTGTGCATCCAATTAGTGATTTTGTGTCATTGGTTGAACATTTAGGTCATTTTTCGTCTTCCTTAGGCTTATTCTAATCCAATTAGGGTTTTTAACCAATCTTGTGCATCCAATAAGTGATATTGTGTCATTGGTTGAACATTAAGGTCATTTCCGTCCTCCCTGGGCGTATTCTAATCCAATTAGGGTCTTTAACCAATCTTGTGCATCCAATAAATGATTTTGTGTCATTGGTTGAACATTTAGGTAATTTTAATCCTCCATAGGCTTATTCTAATCAAATTCGGGTTTTTAACCAATCTTGTGCATCCAATAAGTGATTTTGTGTCATTAGTTGAACATTTAGGTAATTTTCGTCCTCCATAGGCTTATTCTAATCCAAATAAGGGTTTTAACCAATCTTGTGCATCCAATAAGTGATTTTGTGTCATTCGTTGAACATTTAGGTCATTTTCGTCCTCTCTACGGTTATTCTAATCCAATTAGAGTTTTGAACCAATCTTGTGCATCCAATAAGTGATTTTGTGTCATTGGTTGAACATTTAGGTCATTTTCGTCCTCCCTAGGCTTATTCTAATCCAATTAGGGTTTTTAACCAATCTTGTGCATCCAATTAGTGATTTTGTGTCATTGGTTGAACATTTAGGTCATTTTTCGTCTTCCCTAGGCTTATTCTAATCCAATTAGGGTTTTTAACCAATCTTGTGCATCCAATAAGTGATTTTGTGTCATTGGTTGAACATTTAGGTCATTTTCCTCCTCCTTAGGCTTATTCTAATCCAATTATGGTTTTTATCCAATCTTGTGCATCCAATAAGTGATTTTGTGTCATTGGTTGAACATTAAGGTCATTTCCGTCCTCCCTGGGCGTATTCTAATCCAATTAGGGTCTTTAACCAATCTTGTGCATCCAATAAATGATTTTGTGTCATTGGTTGAACATTTAGGTAATTTTAGTCCTCCCTAGGCTTATTCTAATCAATATCGGGTTTTTAACCAATCTTGGGAATCCAATAAGTGATTTTGTGTCATTGGTTGAACATTTAGGTAATTTTCGTCCTCCATAGGCTTATTCTAATCCAAATAAGGGTTTTAACCAATCTTGTGCATCCAATAAGTGATTTTGTGTCATTCGTTGAACATTTAGGTCATTTTCGTCCTCTCTACGGTTATTCTAATCCAATTAGAGTTTTGAACTAATCTTGTGCATCCAATAAGTGATTTAGTGTCATTGGTTGAACATTTTGGTAATTTTCGTCCTCCCTAGGCTTATTCTAATCCAATTAGGGTTTTTAACCAATCTTGTGCATCCAATTAGTGATTTTGTGTCATTGGTTGAACATTTAGGTCATTTTTCGTCTTCTCTAGGCTTATTCTAATCCAATTAGGGTTTTTAACCAATCTTGTGCATCCAATAAGTGATTTTGTGTCATTGGTTGAACATTTAGGTCATTTTCCTCTTCCTTAGGCTTATTCTAATCCAATTATGGTTTTTATCCAATCTTGTGCATCCAATAAGTGATTTTGTGTCATTGGTTGAACATTAAGGTCATTTCCGTCCTCCCTGGGCGTATTCTAATCCAATTAGGGTCTTCAACCAATCTTGTGCATCCAATAAATGATTTTGTGTCATTGGTTGAACATTTAGGTAATTTTAATCCTCCCTAGGCTTATTCTAATCAAATTCGGGTTTTTAACCAATCTTGTGCATCCAATAAGTGATTTTGTGTCATTCGTTGAACATTTAGGTAATTTTCGTCCTCCATAGGCTTATTCTAATCCAAATAAGGGTTTTAACCAATCTTGTGCATCCAATAAGTGATTTTGTGTCATTCGTTGAACATTTAGGTCATTTTCGTCCTCTCTACGGTTATTCTAATCCAATTAGAGTTTTGAACCAATCTTGTGCATCCAGTAAGTGATTTAGTGTCATTGGTTGAACATTTTGGTAATTTTCGTCCTCCCTAGGCTTATTCTAATCCAATTAGGGTTTTTAACCAATCTTGTGCATCCAATAAGTGATTTTGTGTCATTGGTTGAACATTAAGGTCATTTCCGTCCTCCCTGGGCGTATTCTAATCCAATTAGGGTCTTTAACCAATCTTGTGCATCCAATAAATGATTTTGTGTCATTGGTTGAACATTTAGGTAATTTTAATCCTCCCTAGGCTTATTCTAATCAAATTCGGGTTTTTAACCAATCTTGTGCATCCAATAAGTGATTTTGTGTCATTGGTTGAACATTTAGGTAATTTTCGTCCTCCATTGGCTTATTCTAATCCAAATAAGGGTTTTAACCAATCTTGTGCATCCAATAAGTGATTTTGTGTCATTGGTTGAACATTTAGGTCATTTTCCTCCTCCTTAGGCTTATTCTAATCCAATTATGGTTTTTATCCAATCTTGTGCATCCAATAAGTGATTTTGTGTCATTGGTTGAACATTAAGGTCATTTCCGTCCTCCCTGGGCGTATTCTAATCCAATTAGGGTCTTTAACCAATCTTGTGCATCCAATAAGTGATTTAGTGTCATTGGTTGAACATTTTGGTAATTTTCGTCCTCCCTAGGCTTATTCTAATCCAATTAGGGTTTTTAACCAATCTTGTGCATCCAATTAGTGATTTTGTGTCATTGGTTGAACATTTAGGTCATTTTTCGTCTTCCTTAGGCTTATTCTAATCCAATTAGGGTTTTTAACCAATCTTGTGCATCCAATAAGTGATATTGTGTCATTGGTTGAACATTAAGGTCATTTCCGTCCTCCCTGGGCGTATTCTAATCCAATTAGGGTCTTTAACCAATCTTGTGCATCCAATAAATGATTTTGTGTTATTGGTTGAACATTTAGGTAATTTTAATCCTCCATAGGCTTATTCTAATCAAATTCGGGTTTTTAACCAATCTTGTGCATCCAATAAGTGATTTTGTGTCATTAGTTGAACATTTAGGTAATTTTCGTCCTCCATAGGCTTATTCTAATCCAAATAAGGGTTTTAACCAATCTTGTGCATCCAATAAGTGATTTTGTGTCATTCGTTGAACATTTAGGTCATTTTCGTCCTCTCTACGGTTATTCTAATCCAATTAGAGTTTTGAACCAATCTTGTGCATCCAGTAAGTGATTTAGTGTCATTGGTTGAACATTTTGGTAATTTTCGTCCTCCCTAGGCTTATTCTAATCCAATTAGGGTTTTTAACCAATCTTGTGCATCCAATTAGTGATTTTGTGTCATTGGTTGAACATTTAGGTCATTTTTCGTCTTCCTTAGGCTTATTCTAATCCAATTAGGGTTTTTAACCAATCTTGTGCATCCAATAAGTGATATTGTGTCATTGGTTGAACATTAAGGTCATTTCCGTCCTCCCTGGGCGTATTCTAATCCAATTAGGGTCTTTAACCAATCTTGTGCATCCAATAAATGATTTTGTGTCATTGGTTGAACATTTAGGTAATTTTAGTCCTCCCTAGGCTTATTCTAATCAATATCGGGTTTTTAACCAATCTTGTGCATCCAATAAGTGATTTTGTGTCATTGGTTGAACATTTAGGTAATTTTCGTCCTCCATAGGCTTATTCTAATCCAAATAAGGGTTTTAACCAATCTTGTGCATCCAATAAGTGATTTTGTGTCATTGGTTGAACATTTAGGTCATTTTCGTCCTCCCTAGGCTTATTCTAATCCAATTAGGGTTTTTAACCAATCTTGTGCATCCAATTAGTGATTTTGTGTCATTGGTTGAACATTTAGGTCATTTTTCGTCTTCCCTAGGCTTATTCTAATCCAATTAGGGTTTTTAACCAATCTTGTGCATCCAATAAGTGATTTTGTGTCATTGGTTGAACATTTAGGTCATTTTCCTCCTCCTTAGGCTTATTCTAATCCAATTATGGTTTTTATCCAATCTTGTGCATCCAATAAGTGATTTTGTGTCATTGGTTGAACATTAAGGTCATTTCCGTCCTCCCTGGGCGTATTGTAATCCAATTAGGGTCTTTAACCAATCTTGTGCATCCAATAAATGATTTTGTGTCATTGGTTGAACATTTAGGTAATTTTAATCCTCCCTAGGCTTATTCTAATCAAATTCGGGTTTTTAACCAATCTTGTGCATCCAATAAGTGATTTTGTGTCATTAGTTGAACATTTAGGTAATTTTCGTCCTCCATAGGCTTATTCTAATCCAAATAAGGGTTTTAACCAATCTTGTGCATCCAATAACTGATTTTGTGTCATTCGTTGAACATTTAGGTCATTTTCGTCCTCTCTACGGTTATTCTAATCCAATTAGAGTTTTGAACCAATCTTGTGCATCCAATAAGTGATTTAGTGTCATTGGTTGAACATTTTGGTAATTTTCGTCCTCCCTAGGCTTATTCTAATCCAATTAGGGTTTTTAACCAATCTTGTGCATCCAATTAGTGATTTTGTGTCATTGGTTGAACATTTAGGTCATTTTTCGTCTTCCCTAGGCTTATTCTAATCCAATTAAGGTTTTTAACCAATCTTGTGCATCCAATAAGTGATTTTGTGTCATTGGTTGAACATTTAGGTCATTTTCCTCCTCCTTAGGCTTATTCTAATCCAATTATGGTTTTTATCCAATCTTGTGCATCCAATAAGTGATTTTGTGTCATTGGTTGAACATTAAGGTCATTTCCGTCCTCCCTGGGCGTATTCTAATCCAATTAGGGTCTTTAACCAATCTTGTGCATCCAATAAATGATTTTGTGTCATTGGTTGAACATTTAGGTAATTTTAATCCTCCCTAGGCTTATTCTAATCAAATTCGGGTTTTTAACCAATCTTGTGCATCCAATAAGTGATTTTGTGTCATTGGTTGAACATTTAGGTAATTTTCGTCCTCCATTGGCTTATTCTAATCCAAATAAGGGTTTTAACCAATCTTGTGCATCCAATAAGTGATTTTGTGTCATTGGTTGAACATTTAGGTCATTTTCCTCCTCCTTAGGCTTATTCTAATCCAATTATGGTTTTTATCCAATCTTGTGCATCCAATAAGTGATTTTGTGTCATTGGTTGAACATTAAGGTCATTTCCGTCCTCCCTGGGCGTATTCTAATCCAATTAGGGTCTTTAACCAATCTTGTGCATCCAATAAATGATTTTGTGTCATTGGTTGAACATTTAGGTAATTTTAATCCTCCCTAGGCTTATTCTAATCAAATTCGGGTTTTTAATCAATCTTGTGCATCCAATAAGTGATTTTGTGTCATTGGTTGAACATTTAGGTAATTTTCGTCCTCCATTGGCTTATTCTAATCCAAATAAGGGTTTTAACCAATCTTGTGCATCCAATAAGTGATTTTGTGTCATTCGTTGAACATTTAGGTCATTTTCGTCCTCTCTACGGTTAGTCTAATCCAATTAGAGTTTTGAACCAATCTTGTGCATCCAATAAGTGATTTTGTGTCATTGGTTGAACATATAGGTCATTTTCGTCCTCCCTAGGCTTATTCTAATCCAATTAGGGTTTTTAACCAATTTTGTGCATCCAATTATTGATTTTGTGTCATTGGGTTAACATTTAGGTCATTTTTCGTCTTCCCTAGGCTTATTCTAATCCAATTAGGGTTTTTAACCAATCTTGTGCATCCAATAAGTGATTTTGTGTCATTGTTTGAACATTTAGGTCATTTTCCTCCTCCTTAGGCTTATTCTAATCCAATTATGGTGTTTATCCAATCTTGTGCATCCAATAAGTGATTTTGTGTCATTGGTTGAACATTCAGGTCATTTCCGTCCTCCCTGGGCGTATTCTAATCCAATTAGGGTCTTTAACCAATCTTGTGCATCCAATAAGTGATTTTGTGTCATTGGTTGAACATTTAGGTAATTTTAATCCTCCCTAGGCTTATTCTAATCAAATTCGGGTTTTTAACCAATCTTGTGCATCCAATAAATGATTTTGTGTCATTAGTTGAACATTTAGGTAATTTTCGCCCTCCATAGGCTTATTCTAATCCAAATAAGGGTTTTAACCAATCTTGTGCATTCAATAAGTGATATTGTGTCATTGGTTGAACATTAAGGTCATTTCCGTCCTCCCTAGGCGTATTCTAATCCAATTAGGGTTTTTAACCAATCTTATGCATCCAATAAGTGATTTTGTGTCATTGGTTGAACATTTAGGTAATTTTTGTCCTCCCTAGGCTTATTCTAATCGAATTCGGGTTTTTAACTAATCTTGTGTATCCAATAAGTGATTTTGTGTCATTGGTTAAACATTAAGGTCATTTTCGTCCTCCCTGGGCGTATTCTAATCCAATTAGGGTTTTTTTAGCAATCTTGTGCATCCAATAAGTGATTTTGTGTCATTCGTTGAACATTTAGGTCATTTTCGTCCTCTCTAGGCTTATTCTAATCCAATTAGGGTTTTTAACCAATCTTGTGAATCCAATTAGTGATTTTGAGTCATTGGTTGAACATTTAGGTCATTTTTCGTCTTCCCTAGGCTTATTCTAATCCAATTAGGGTTTTTAACCAATCTTGTGCATCCAATAAGTGATTTTGTGTCATTGGTTGAACATTTAGGTCATTTTCCTCCTCCTTAGGCTTATTCTAATCCAATTATGGTTTTTATCCAATCTTGTGCATCCAATAAGTGATTTTGTGTCATTGGTTGAACATTAAGGTCATTTCCGTCCTCCCTGGGCGTATTCTAATCCAATTAGGGTCTTTAACCAATCTTGTGCATCCAATAAGTGATTTTGTGTCATTTGTTGAACATTTAGGTCATTTTCGTCCTCTCTACGGTTATTCTAATCCAATTAGAGTTTTGAACCAATCTTGTGCATCCAATAAGTGATTTAGTGTCATTGGTTGAACATTTTGGTAATTTTCGTCCTCCCTAGGCTTATTCTAATCCAATTAGGGTTTTTAACCAATCTTGTGCATCCAATAAGTGATTTTGTGTCATTGGTTTAACATTTAGGTAATTTTAATCCTCCCTAGGCTTATTCTAATCAAATTCGGGTTTTTAACCAATCTTGTGCATCCAATAAGTGATTTTGTGTCATTAGTTGAACATTTAGGTAATTTTCGTCCTCCATAGGCTTATTCTAATCCAAATAAGGGTTTTAACCAATCTTGTGCATTCAATAAGTGATATTGTGTCATTGGTTGAACATTTAGGTCATTTTCGTCCTCTCTACGGTTATTCTAATCCAATTAGAGTTTTGAACCAATCTTGTGCATCCAATAAGTGATTTAGTGTCATCGGTTGAACATTTTGGTAATTTTCGTCCTCCCTAGGCTTATTCTAATCCAATTAGGGTTTTTAACCAATCTTGTGAATCCAATTAGTGATTTTGTGTCATTGGTTGAACATTTAGGTCATTTTTCGTCTTCCCTAGGCTTATTCTAATCCAATTAGGGTTTTTAACCAATCTTGTGCATCCAATAAGTGATTTTGTGTCATTGGTTGAACATTTAGGTCATTTTCCTCCTCCTTAGGCTTATTCTAATCCAATTATGGTTTTTATCCAATCTTGTGCATCCAATAAGTGATTTTGTGTCATTGGTTGAACATTAAGGTCATTTCCGTCCTCCCTGGGCGTATTCTAATCCAATTAGGGTCTTTAACCAATCTTGTGCATCCAGTAAGTGATTTTGTGTCATTGGTTTAACATTTAGGTAATTTTAATCCTCCCTAGGCTTATTCTAATCAAATTCGGGTTTTTAACCAATCTTGTGCATCCAATAAGTGATTTTGTGTCATTATTTGAACATTTAGGTAATTTTCGTCCTCCATAGGCTTATTCAAATCCAAATAAGGGTTTTAACCAATCTTGTGCATTCAATAAGTGATATTGTGTCATTGGTTGAACATTAAGGTCATTTCCGTCCTCCCTGGGCGTATTCTAATCCAATTAGGGTTTTTAACCAATCTTATGCATCCAGTAAGTGATTTTGTGTCATTGGTTGAACATTTAGGTAATTTTTGTCCTCCCTAGGCTTATTCTAATCAAATTCGGGTTTTTAACTAATCTTGTGTATCCAATAAGTGATTTTGTGTCATTGGTTAAACATTAAGGTTATTTCGTCCTCCCTGGGCGTATTCTAATCCAATTAGGTTTTTTTTAGCAATCTTGTGCATCCAATAAGTGATTTAGTGTCACTGGTTGAACATTTTGGTAATTTTCGTCCTCCCTAGGCTTATTCTAATCCAATTAGGGTTTTTAACCAATCTTGTGCATCCAATTAGTGATTTTGTGTCATTGGTTGAACATTTAGGTCATTTTTCGTCTTCCATAGGCTTATTCTAATCCAATTAGGGTTTTTAACCAATCTTGGCAATCCAATAAGTGATTTTGTGTCATTGGTTGAACATTTAGGTCATTTTCCTCCTCCTTAGGCTTATTCTAATCCAATTATGGTTTTTATCCAATCTTGTGCATCCAATAAGTGATTTTGTGTCATTGGTTGAACATTAAGGTCATTTCCGTCCTCCCTGGGCGTATTCTAATCCAATTAGGGTCTTTAACCAATCTTGTGCATCCAATAAGTGATTTTGTGTCATTGGTTGAACATTTAGGTAATTTTAATCCTCCCTAGGCTTATTCTAATCAAATTCGGGTTTTTAACCAATCTTGTGCATCCAATAAGTGATTTTGTGTCATTGGTTGAACATTTAGGTAATTTTCGTCCTCCATAGGCTTATTCTAATCCAAATAAGGGTTTTAACCAATCTTGTGCATCCAATAAGTGATTTTGTGTCATTCGTTGAACATTTAGGTCATTTTCGTCCTCTCTACGGTTATTCTAATCCAATTAGAGTTTTGAACCAATCTTGTGCATCCAATAAGTGATTTAGTGTCATTGGTTGAACATTTTGGTAATTTTTTTGTCCTCCCTAGGCTTATTCTAATCCAATTAGGGTTTTTAACCAATCTTGTGCATCCAATTAGTGATTTTGTGTCATTGGTTGAACATTTAGGTCATTTTTCGTCTTCCCTAGGCTTATTCTAATCCAATTAAGGTTTTTAACCAATCTTGTGCATCCAATAAGTGATTTTGTGTCATTGGTTGAACATTTAGGTCATTTTCCTCCTCCTTAGGCTTATTCTAATCCAATTATGGTTTTTATCCAATCTTGTGCATCCAATAAGTGATTTTGTGTCATTGGTTGAACATTAAGGTCATTTCCGTCCTCCCTGGGCGTATTCTAATCCAATTAGGGTTTTTTACCAATCTTGTGCATCCAATAAGTGATTTAGTGTCATTGGTTGAACATTTTGGTAATTTTCGTCCTCCCTAGGCTTATTCTAATCCAATTAGGGTTTTTAACCAATCTTGTGCATCCAATTAGTGATTTTGTGTCATTGGTTGAACATTTAGGTCATTTTTCGTCTTCCCTAGGCTTATTCTAATCCAATTAGGGTTTTTAACCAATCTTGTGCATCCAATAAGTGATTTTGTGTCATTGGTTGAACATTTAGGTCATTTTCCTCCTCCTTAGGCTTATTCTAATCCAATTATGGTTTTTATCCAATCTTGTGCATCCAATAAGTGATTTTGTGTCATTGGTTGAACATTAAGGTCATTTTCGTCCTCCCTGGGCGTATTCTAATCCAATTAGGGTCTTTAACCAATCTTGTGCATCCAATAAATGATTTAGTGTCATTGGTTGAACATTTAGGTAATTTTAATCCTCCCTAGGCTTATTCTAATCAAATTCGGGTTTTTAATCAATCTTGTGCATCCAATAAGTGATTTTGTGTCATTGGTTGAACATTTAGGTAATTTTCGTCCTCCATTGGCTTATTCTAATCCAAATAAGGGTTTTAACCAATCTTGTGCATCCAATAAGTGATTTTGTGTCATTCGTTGAACATTTAGGTCATTTTCGTCCTCTCTACGGTTAGTCTAATCCAATTAGAGTTTTGAACCAATCTTGTGCATCCAATAAGTGATTTTGTGTCATTGGTTGAACATATAGGTCATTTTCAACCTCCCTAGGCTTATTCTAATCCAATTAGGGTTTTTAACCAATTTTGTGCATCCAATTATTGATTTTGTGTCATTGGGTTAACATTTAGGTCATTTTTCGTCTTCCCTAGGCTTATTCTAATCCAATTAGGGTTTTTAACCAATCTTGTGCATCCAATAAGTGATTTTGTGTCATTGGTTGAACATTTAGGTCATTTTCCTCCTCCTTAGGCTTATTCTAATCCAATTATGGTGTTTATCCAATCTTGTGCATCCAATAAGTGATTTTGTGTCATTGGTTGAACATTCAGGTCATTTCCGTCCTCCCTGGGCGTATTCTAATCCAATTAGGGTCTTTAACCAATCTTGTGCATCCAATAAGTGATTTTGTGTCATTGGTTGAACATTTAGGTAATTTTAATCCTCCCTAGGCTTATTCTAATCAAATTCGGGTTTTTAACCAATCTTGTGCATCCAATAAGTGATTTTGTGTCATTAGTTGAACATTTAGGTAATTTTCGTCCTCCATAGGCTTATTCTAATCCAAATAAGGGTTTTAACCAATCTTGTGTATTCAATAAGTGATATTGTGTCATTGGTTACATTAAGGTCATTTCCGTCCTCCCAGGGCGTATTCTAATCCAATTAGGGTTTTTAACCAATCTTATGCATCCAATAAGTGATTTTGTGTCATTGGTTGAACATTTAGGTAATTTTTGTTCTCCCTAGGCTTATTCTAATCAAATTCGGGTTTTTAACTAATCTTGTGTATCCAATAAGTGATTTTGTGTCATTGGTTAAACATTAAGGTCATTTTCGTCCTCCCTGGGCGTATTCTAATCCAATTAGGGTTTTTTTAGCAATCTTGTGCATCCAATAAGTGATTTTGTGTCATTCGTTGAACATTTAGGTCATTTTCGTCCTCTCTAGGCTTATTCTAATCCAATTAGGGTTTTTAACCAATCTTGTGAATCCAATTAGTGATTTTGAGTCATTGGTTGAACATTTAGGTCATTTTTCGTCTTCCCTAGGCTTATTCTAATCCAATTAGGGTTTTTAACCAATCTTGTGCATCCAATAAGTGATTTTGTGTCATTGGTTTAACATTTAGGTAATTTTAATCCTCCCTAGGCTTATTCTAATCAAATTCGGGTTTTTAACCAATCTTGTGCATCCAATAAGTGATTTTGTGTCATTAGTTGAACATTTAGGTAATTTTCGTCCTCCATAGGCTTATTCTAATCCAAATAAGGGTTTTAACCAATCTTGTGCATTCAATAAGTGATATTGTGTCATTGGTTGAACATTAAGGTCATTTTCGTCCTCCCTGGGCGTATTCTAATCCAATTAGGGTTTTGAACCAATCTTATGCATCCAATAAGTGATTTAGTGTCATTGGTTGAACATTTAGGTAATTTTCGTCCTCCCTAGGCTTATTCTAATCCAATTAGGGTTTTTAACCAATCTTGTGAATCCAATTAGTGATTTTGTGTCATTGGTTGAACATTTAGGTCATTTTTCGTCTTCCCTAGGCTTATTCTAATCCAATTAGGGTTTTTAACCAATCTTGTGCATCCAATAAGTGATTTTGTGTCATTGGTTGAACATTTAGGTCATTTTCCTCCTCCTTAGGCTTATTCTAATCCAATTATGGTTTTTATCCAATCTTGTGCATCCAATAAGTGATTTTGTGTCATTGGTTGAACATTAAGGTCATTTCCGTCCTCCCTGGGCGTATTCTAATCCAATTAGGGTCTTTAACCAATCTTGTGCATCCAATAAGTGATTTTGTGTCATTGGTTGAACATTTAGGTAATTTTAATCCTCCCTAGGCTTGTTCTAATCAAATTCGGGTTTTTAACCAATCTTGTGCATCTAATAAGTGATTTTGTGTCATTAGTTGAACATTTAGGTAATTTTCGTACTCCATAAGCTTATTCTAATCCAAATAAGGGTTTTAACCAATCTTGTGCATCCAATAAGTGATTTCGTGTCATTCGTTGAACATTTAGGTCATTTTCGTCCTCTCTACGGTTATTCTAATCCAATTAGAGTTTTGAACCAATCTTGTGCATCCAATAAGTGATTTTGTGTCATTGGTTGAACATTTAGGTCATTTTCGTCCTCCCTAGGCTTATTCTAATCCAATTAGGGTTTTTAACCAATCTTGTGCATCCAATTAGTGATTTTGTGTCATCGGTTGAACATTTAGGTCATTTTTCGTCTTCCCTAGGCGTATTCTAATCCAATTAGGGTTTTTAACCAATCTTGTGCATTCAATAAGTGATATTGTGTCATTGGTTGAACATTTAGGTCATTTTCGTCCTCCATAGGCTTATTCTAATCCAATTAGGGTTTTTAACCAATCTTGTGCATCCAATTAGTGATTTTGTGTCATTGAGTGAACATTTAGGTAATTTTCGTCCTCCCTAGGCTTATTCTAATCAAATTCGAGTTTTTAACTAATCTTGTGTATCTAATAAGTTATTTTGTGTCATTGGTTGAACATTAAGGTCATTTTCGTCCTCCCTGGGCGTATTCTAATCCAATTAGGGTTTTTTACCAATCTTGTGCATCCAATAAGTGATTTAGTGTCATTGGTTGAACATTTTGGTAACTTTCGTCCTCCCTAGGCTTATTCTAATCCAATTAGGGTTTTTAACCAATCTTGTGCATCCAATTAGTGATTTTGTGTCATTGGTTGAACATTTAGGTCATTTTTCGTCTTCCCTTGGCTTATTCTAATCCAATTAGGGTTTTTAACCAATCTTGTGCATCCAATAAGTGATTTTGTGTCATTGGTTGAACATTTAGGTCATTTTCCTCCTCCTTAGGCTTATTCTAATCCAATTATGGTTTTATCCAATCTTGTGCATCCAATAAGTGATATTGTGTCATTGGTTGAACATTAAGGTCATTTACGTCCTCCCTGGGCGTATTCTAATCCAATTAGGGTTTTTAACCAATCTTATGCATCCAATAAGTGATTTTGTGTCATTGGTTGAACATTTAGGTAATTTTTGTCCTCCCTAGGCTTATTCTAATCAAATTCGAGTTTTTAACTAATCTTGTGTATCCAATAAGTGATTTTGTGTCATTGGTTGAACATTAAGGTCATTTTCGTCCTCCCTGGGCGTATTCTAATCCAATTAGGGTTTTTTACCAATCTTGTGCATCCAATAAGTGATTTAGTTTCATTGGTTAAACATTTTGGTAATTTTCGTCCTCCCTAGGCTTATTCTAATCCAATTAGGGTTTTTAACCAATCTTGTGCATCCAATTAGTGATTTTGTGTCATTGGTTGAGAATTTAGGTCATTTTTCGTCTTCCCTAGGCTTATTCTAATCCAATTTGGGTTTTTAACCAATCTTGTGCATCCAATAAGTGATTTTGTGTCATTGGTTGAACATTTAGGTCATTTTCCTCCTCCTTAGGCTTATTCTAATCCAATTATGGTTTTTATCCAATCTTGTGCATCGAATAAGTGATTTTGTGTCATTGGTTGAACATTAAGGTCATTTCCGTCCTCCCTGGGCGTATTCTAATCCAATTAGGGTCTTTAACCAATCTTGTGCATCCAATAAGTGATTTTCTGTCATTGGTTGAACATTTAGGTAATTTTAATCCTCCCTAGGCTTATTCTAATCAAATTCGGGTTTTTAACCAATCTTGTGCATCTAATAAGGGATTTTGTGTCATTAGTTGAACATTTAGGTAATTTTCGTCCTCCATAAGCTTATTCTAATCCAAATAAGGGTTTTAACCAATCTTGTGCATCCAATAAGTGATTTCGTGTCATTCGTTGAACATTTAGGTCATTTTCGTCCTCTCTACGGTTATTCTAATCCAATTAGAGTTTTGAACCAATCTTGTGCATCCAATAAGTGATTTTGTGTCATTGGTTGAACATTTAGGTCATTTTCGTCCTCCCTAGGCTTATTCTAATCCAATTAGGGTTTTTAACCAATCTTGTGCATCCAATTAGTGATTTTGTGTCATTGGTTGAACATTTAGGTCATTTTTCGTCTTCCCTAGGCTTATTCTAATCCAATTAGGGTATTTAACCAATCTTCTGCATCCAATAAGTGATTTTGTGTCATTGGTTGAACATTTAGGTCATTTTCCTCCTCCTTAGGCTTTTTCTAATCCAATTATGGTTTTTATCCAATCTTGTGCATCCAATAAGTGATTTTGTGTCAATTGTTGAACATTTAGGTCATTTTTGTCCTCCCTATGCGTATTCTAATCCAATTAGGGTTTTTAACCAATCTTGTGCATTCAATAAGTGATATTGTGTCATTGGTTGAACATTTAGGTCATTTTCGTCCTCCATAGGCTTATTCTAATGCAATAAGGGTTTTTAACCAATCTTGTGCATCCAATTAGATATTTTGTGTCATTGAGTGAACATTTAGGTAATTTTCGTCCTCCCTAGGCTTATTCTAATCAAATTCGAGTTTTTAACTAATCTTGTGTATCCAGTAAGTGATTTTGTGTCATTGGTTGAACATTAAGGTCATTTTCGTCCTCCCTGGGCGTATTCTAATCCAATTAGGGTTTTTTACCAATCTTGTGCATCCAATAAGTGATTTAGTGTCATTGGTTGAACATTTTGGTAATTTTCGTCCTCCCTAGGCTTATTCTAATCCAATTAGGGTTTTTAACCAATCTTGTGCATCCAATTAGTGATTTTGTGTCATTGGTTGAACATTTAGGTCATTTTTCGTCTTCCCTAGGCTTATTCTAATCCAATTAGGGTTTTTAACCAATCTTGTGCATCCAATAAGTGATTTTGTGTCATTGGTTGAACATTTAGGTCATTTTCCTCCTCCTTAGGCTTATTCTAATCCAATTATGGTTTTTATCCAATCTTGTGCATCCAATAAGTGATTTTGTGTCATTGGTTGAACATTAAGGTCATTTCCGTCCTCCCTGGGCGTATTCTAATCCAATTAGGGTCTTTAACCAATCTTGTGCATCCAATAAGTGATTTTGTGTCATTGGTTGAACATTTAGGTAATTTTAGTCCTCCTTAGGCTTATTCTAATCAAATTCGGGTTTTTAACCAATCTTGTGCATCCAATAAGTGATTTTGTGTCATTAGTTCAACATTTAGGTAATTTTCGTCCTCCATAGGCTTATTCTAATCCAAATAAGGGTTTTAACCAATCTTGTGCATCCAATACGTGATTTTGTGTCATACGTTGAACATTTAGGTCATTTTCGTCCTCTCTAGGCTTATTCTAATCCAATTAGGGTTTTGAACCAATCTTGTGCATCCAATAAGTGATTTTGTGTCATTGGTTTAGCATTTAGGTCATTTTCGTCGTTCCCTCGGCTTATTCTAATCCAATAAGGGGTTTTAACCAATCTTGTGCATCCAATAAGTGATTTTGAGTCATTGGATGAACATTTAGTTCTTTTTGGTCCTCCCTAGGCGTATTCTAAACCAATTATGGTTTTTAACCAATCTTCTCTATCCAATAAGTGATTTTGTGTCATTGGTTGAACATTTAGGTCATTTTTGTCCTCCCTATGCGTATTCTAATCCAATTAGGGTTTTTAACCAATCTTGTGCATTCAATAAGTGATATTGTGTCATTGGTTGAACATTTAGGTCATTTTCGTCCTCCATAGGCTTATTCTAATCCAATTAGGGTTTTTAACCAATCTTGTGCATCCAATTAGTGATTTTGTGTCATTGAGTGAACATTTAGGTAATTTTCGTCCTCCCTAGGCTTATTCTAATCAAATTCGAGTTTTTAACTAATCTTGTGTATCCAATAAGTGATTTTGTGTCATTGGTTGAACATTAAGGTCATTTTCGTCCTCCCTGGGCGTATTCTAATCCAATTAGGGTTTTTTACCAATCTTGTGCATCCAATAAGTGATTTAGTGTCATTGGTTGAACATTTTGGTAATTTTCGTCCTCCCTAGGCTTATTCTAATCCAATTAGGGTTTTTAACCAATCTTGTGCATCCAATTAGTGATTTTGTGTCATTGGTTGAACATTTAGGTCATTTTTCGTCTTCCCTAGGCTTATTCTAATCCAATTAGGGTTTTTAACCAATCTTGTGCATCCAATAAGTGATTTTGTGTCATTGGTTGAACATTTAGGTCATTTTCCTCCTCCTTAGGCTTATTCTAATCCAATTATGGTTTTTATCCAATCTTGTGCATCCAATAAGTGATTTTGTGTCATTGGTTGAACATTAAGGTCATTTCCGTCCTCCCTCGGCGTATTCTAATCCAATTAGGGTGTTTAAGCAATCTTGTGCATCCAATAAGTGATTTTGTGTCATTGGTTGAACATTTAGGTAATTTTAATCCTCCCTAGGCTTATTCTAATCCAAATAAGGGTTTTAACCAATCTTGTGCATCCAATAAGTGATTTTGTGTCATTCGTTGAACATTTAGGTCATTTTCGTCCTCTCTACGGTTATTCTAATCCAATTAGAGTTTTGAACCAATCTTGTGCATCCAATAAGTGATTTAGTGTCATTGGTTGAACATTTTGGTAATTTTTTTGTCCTCCCTAGGCTTATTCTAATCCAATTAGGGTTTTTAACCAATCTTGTGCATCCAATTAGTGATTTTGTGTCATTGGTTGAACATTTAGGTCATTTTTCGTCTTCCCTAGGCTTATTCTAATCCAATTAAGGTTTTTAACCAATCTTGTGCATCCAATAAGTGATTTTGTGTCATTGGTTGAACATTTAGGTCATTTTCCTCCTCCTTAGGCTTATTCTAATCCAATTATGGTTTTTATCCAATCTTGTGCATCCAATAAGTGATTTTGTGTCATTGGTTGAACATTAAGGTCATTTCCGTCCTCCCTGGGCGTATTCTAATCCAATTAGGGTCTTTAACCAATCTTGTGCATCCAATAAATGATTTTGTGTCATTGGTTGAACATTTACGTAATTTTAATCCTCCCTAGGCTTATTCTAATCAAATTCGGGTTTTTAATCAATCTTGTGCATCCAATAAGTGATTTTGTGTCATTGGTTGAACATTTAGGTAATTTTCGTCCTCCATTGGCTTATTCTAATCCAAATAAGGGTTTTAACCAATCTTGTGCATCCAATAAGTGATTTTGTGTCATTCGTTGAACATTTAGGTCATTTTCGTCCTCTCTACGGTTAGTCTAATCCAATTAGAGTTTTGAACCAATCTTGTGCATCCAATAAGTGATTTTGTGTCATTGGTTGAACATATAGGTCATTTTCGTCCTCCCTAGGCTTATTCTAATCCAATTAGGGTTTTTAACCAATTTTGTGCATCCAATTATTGATTTTGTGTCATTGGGTTAACATTTAGGTCATTTTTCGTCTTCCCTAGGCTTATTCTAATCCAATTAGGGTTTTTAACCAATCTTGTGCATCCAATAAGTGATTTTGTGTCATTGGTTGAACATTTAGGTCATTTTCCTCCTCCTTAAGCTTATTCTAATCCAATTATGGTGTTTATCCAATCTTGTGCATCCAATAAGTGATTTTGTGTCATTGGTTGAACATTCAGGTCATTTCCGTCCTCCCTGGGCGTATTCTAATCCAATTAGGGTCTTTAACCAATCTTGTGCATCCAATAAGTGATTTTGTGTCATTGGTTGAACATTTAGGTAATTTTAATCCTCCCTAGGCTTATTCTAATCAAATTCGGGTTTTTAACCAATCTTGTGCATCCAATAAGTGATTTTGTGTCATTAGTTGAACATTTAGGTAATTTTCGTCCTCCATAGGCTTATTCTAATCCAAATAAGGGTTTTAACCAATCTTGTGTATTCAATAAGTGATATTGTGTCATTGGTTACATTAAGGTCATTTCCGTCCTCCCAGGGCGTATTCTAATCCAATTAGGGTTTTTAACCAATCTTATGCATCCAATAAGTGATTTTGTGTCATTGGTTGAACATTTAGGTAATTTTTGTTCTCCCTAGGCTTATTCTAATCAAATTCGGGTTTTTAACTAATCTTGTGTATCCAATAAGTGATTTTGTGTCATTGGTTAAACATTAAGGTCATTTTCGTCCTCCCTGGGCGTATTCTAATCCAATTAGGGATTTTTTAGCAATCTTGTGCATCCAATAAGTGATTTAGTGTCATTGGTTGAACATTTTGGTAATTTTCGTCCTCCCTAGGCTTATTCTAATCCAATTAGGGTTTTTAACCAATCTTGTGCATCCAATTAGTGATTTTGTGTCATTGGTTGAACATTTAGGTCATTTTTCGTCTTCCCTAGGCTTATTCTAATCCAATTAGGGTTTTTAACCAATCTTGTGCATCCAATAAGTGATATTGTGTCATTGGTTGAACATTAAGGTCATTTCCGTCCTCCCTGGGCGTATTCTAATCCAATTAGGGTCTTTAACCAATCTTGTGCATCCAATAAATGATTTTGTGTCATTGGTTGAACATTTAGGTAATTTTAATCCTCCCTAGGCTTATTCTAATCAAATTCGGGTTTTTAACCAATCTTGTGCATCCAATAAGTGATTTTGTGTCATTAGTTGAACATTTAGGTAATTTTCGTCCTCCATAGGCTTATTCTAATCCAAACAAGGGTTTTAACCAATCTTGTGCATCCAATAAGTGATTTTGTGTCATTCGTTGAACATTTAGGTCATTTTCGTCCTCTCTAGGCTTATTCTAATCCAATTAGGGTTTTGAACCAATCTTGTGCATCCAATAAGTGATTTTGTGTCATTGGTTGAGCATTTAGGTCATTTTCGTCCTCCCTCGGGTAATTCTAATCTAATTAGGGGTTTTAACCAATCTTGTGCATACAATAAGTGCTTTTGAGTCATTGGTTGAACATTTAGTTCTTTTTCGTCCTCCATAGGCGTATTCTAAACCAATTACGGTTTTTAACCAATCTTGTGCATCAAATAAGTGATTTTGTGTCATTGGTTGAAGATTTAGGTCATTTTCGTCCTTCCTAGGCTTATTCTTATCCAATTAGGGTTCTTAACCAATCTTGTGCATCCAATAAGTGATTTTGTGTCATTGGTTGAACATTAAGGTAATTTTCATCCTCCTTAGGCGTATTCTAATCCAATTAGGGTTTTTAACCAATCTTGTGCATCCAATAAGTGATTTTGTGTCATTGGTTAAACATTTAGGTCATTTTTCGTCTTCCCTAGGCATATTCTAATCCAATTAGGGTTTTTAACCAATCTTGTGCATCCAATAAGTGATTTTGTGTCATTGGTTGAACATTTAGGTCATTTTCCTACTCCTTAGGCTTATTCTAATCCAATTATGGTTTTTATCCAATCTTGTGCATCCAATAAGTGATTTTGTGTCATTGGTTGAACATTAAGGTCATTTCCGTCCTCCCTGGGCGTATTCTAATCCAATTAGGGTCTTTAACCAATCTTGTGCATCCAATAAGTGATTTTGTGTCATTGGTTGAACATTTAGGTAATTTTAATCCTCCCTAGGCTTATTCTAATCAAATTCGGGTTTTTAACCAATCTTGTGCATCCAATAAGTGATTTTGTGTCATTAGTTGAACATTTAGGTAATTTTCGTCCTCCATAGGCTTATTCTAATCCAAATAAGGGTTTTAACCAATCTTGTGCATCCAATAACTGATTTTGTGTCATTCGTTGAACATTTAGGTCATTTTCGTCCTCTCTACGGTTATTCTAATCCAATTAGAGTTTTGAACCAATCTTGTGCATCCAATAAGTGATTTAGTGTCATTGGTTGAACATTTTGGTAATTTTCGTCCTCCCTAGGCTTATTCTAATCCAATTAGGGTTTTTAACCAATCTTGTGCATCCAATTAGTGATTTTGTGTCATTGGTTGAACATTTAGGTCATTTTTCGTCTTCCCTAGGCTTATTCTAATCCAATTAAGGTTTTTAACCAATCTTGTGCATCCAATAAGTGATTTTGTGTCATTGGTTGAACATTTAGGTCATTTTCCTCCTCCTTAGGCTTATTCTAATCCAATTATGGTTTTTATCCAATCTTGTGCATCCAATAAGTGATTTTGTGTCATTGGTTGAACATTAAGGTCATTTCCGTCCTCCCTGGGCGTATTCTAATCCAATTAGGGTCTTTAACCAATCTTGTGCATCCAATAAATGATTTTGTGTCATTGGTTGAACATTTAGGTAATTTTAATCCTCCCTAGGCTTATTCTAATCAAATTCGGGTTTTTAACCAATCTTGTGCATCCAATAAGTGATTTTGTGTCATTGGTTGAACATTTAGGTAATTTTCGTCCTCCATTGGCTTATTCTAATCCAAATAAGGGTTTTAACCAATCTTGTGCATCCAATAAGTGATTTTGTGTCATTGGTTGAACATTTAGGTCATTTTCCTCCTCCTTAGGCTTATTCTAATCCAATTATGGTTTTTATCCAATCTTGTGCATCCAATAAGTGATTTTGTGTCATTGGTTGAACATTAAGGTCATTTCCGTCCTCCCTGGGCGTATTCTAATCCAATTAGGGTCTTTAAACAATCTTGTGCATCCAATAAATGATTTTGTGTCATTGGTTGAACATTTAGGTAATTTTAATCCTCCCTAGGCTTATTCTAATCAAATTCGGGTTTTTAACCAATCTTGTGCATCCAATAAGTGATTTTGTGTCATTGGTTGAACATTTAGGTCATTTTCGTCCTCCATAGGCTTATTCTAATCCAAATAAGGGTTTTAACCAATCTTGTGCATCCAATAAGTGATTTTGTGTCATTCGTTGAACATTTAGGTCATTTTCGTCCTCTCTACGGTTATTCTAATCCAATTAGAGTTTTGAACTAATCTTGTGCATCCAATAAGTGATTTAGTGTCATTGGTTGAACATTTTGGTAATTTTCGTCCTCCCTAGGCTTATTCTAATCCAATTAGGGTTTTTAACCAATCTTGTGCATCCAATTAGTGATTTTGTGTCATTGGTTGAACATTTAGGTCATTTTTCGTCTTCCTTAGGCTTATTCTAATCCAATTAGGGTTTTTAACCAATCTTGTGCATCCAATAAGTGATATTGTGTCATTGGTTGAACATTAAGGTCATTTCCGTCCTCCCTGGGCGTATTCTAATCCAATTAGGGTCTTTAACCAATCTTGTGCATCCAATAAATGATTTTGTGTCATTGGTTGAACATTTAGGTAATTTTAATCCTCCCTAGGCTTATTCTAATCAAATTCGGGTTTTTAACCAATCTTGTGCATCCAATAAGTGATTTTGTGTCATTAGTTGAACATTTAGGTAATTTTCGACCTCCATAGGCTTATTCTAATCCAAATAAGGGTTTTAACCAATCTTGTGCATCCAATAAGTGATTTTGTGTCATTCGTTGAACATTTAGGTCATTTTCGTCCTCTCTACGGTTATTCTAATCCAATTAGAGTTTTGAACCAATCTTGTGCATCCAATAAGTGATTTAGTGTCATTGGTTGAACATTTTGGTAATTTTCGTCCTCCCTAGGCTTATTCTAATCCAATTAGGGTTTTTAACCAATCTTGTGCATCCAATAAGTGATTTTGTGTCATTGGTTGAACATTTAGGTCATTTTCCTCCTCCTTAGGCTTATTCTAATCCAATTATGGTTTTTATCCAATCTTGTGCATCCAATAAGTGATTTTGTGTCATTGGTTGAACATTAAGGTCATTTCCGTCCTCCCTGGGCGTATTCTAATCCAATTAGGGTCTTTAACCAATCTTGTGCATCCAATAAATGATTTAGTGTCATTGGTTGAACATTTAGGTAATTTTAATCCTCCCTAGGCTTATTCTAATCAAATTCGGGTTTTTAATCAATCTTGTGCATCCAATAAGTGATTTTGTGTCATTGGTTGAACATTTAGGTAATTTTCGTCCTCCATTGGCTTATTCTAATCCAAATAAGGGTTTTAACCAATCTTGTGCATCCAATAAGTGATTTTGTGTCATTCGTTGAACATTTAGGTCATTTTCGTCCTCTCTACGGTTATTCTAATCCAATTAGAGTTTTGAACCAATCTTGTGCATCCAATAAGTGATTTTGTGTCATTGGTTGAACATTTAGGTCATTTTCGTCCTCCCTAGGCTTATTCTAATCCAATTAGGGTTTTTAACCAATTTTGTGCATCCAATTAGTGATTTTGTGTCATTGGTTGAACATTTAGGTCATTTTTCGTCTTCCCTAGGCTTATTCTAATCCAATTAGGGTTTTTAACCAATCTTGTGCATCCAATAAGTGATTTTGTGTCATTGGTTGAACATTTAGGTCATTTTCCTCCTCCTTAGGCTTATTCTAATCCAATTATGGTTTTTATCCAATCTTGTGCATCCAATAAGTGATTTTGTGTCATTGGTTGAACATTAAGGTCATTTCCGTCCTCCCTGGGCGTATTCTAATCCAATTAGGGTCTTTAACCAATCTTGTGCATCCAATAAATGATTTTGTGTCATTGGTTGAACATTTAGGTAATTTTAGTCCTCCCTAGGCTTATTCTAATCAATATCGGGTTTTTAACCAATCTTGGGAATCCAATAAGTGATTTTGTGTCATTGGTTGAACATTTAGGTAATTTTCGTCCTCCATAGGCTTATTCTAATCCAAATAAGGGTTTTAACCAATCTTGTGCATCCAATAAGTGATTTTGTGTCATTCGTTGAACATTTAGGTCATTTTCGTCCTCTCTACGGTTATTCTAATCCAATTAGAGTTTTGAACTAATCTTGTGCATCCAATAAGTGATTTAGTGTCATTGGTTGAACATTTTGGTAATTTTCGTCCTCCCTAGGCTTATTCTAATCCAATTAGGGTTTTTAACCAATCTTGTGCATCCAATTAGTGATTTTGTGTCATTGGTTGAACATTTAGGTCATTTTTCGTCTTCTCTAGGCTTATTCTAATCCAATTAGGGTTTTTAACCAATCTTGTGCATCCAATAAGTGATTTTGTGTCATTGGTTGAACATTTAGGTCATTTTCCTCCTCCTTAGGCTTATTCTAATCCAATTATGGTTTTTATCCAATCTTGTGCATCCAATAAGTGATTTTGTGTCATTGGTTGAACATTAAGGTCATTTCCGTCCTCCCTGGGCGTATTCTAATCCAATTAGGGTCTTCAACCAATCTTGTGCATCCAATAAATGATTTTGTGTCATTGGTTGAACATTTAGGTAATTTTAATCCTCCCTAGGCTTATTCTAATCAAATTCGGGTTTTTAACCAATCTTGTGCATCCAATAAGTGATTTTGTGTCATTCGTTGAACATTTAGGTAATTTTCGTCCTCCATAGGCTTATTCTAATCCAAATAAGGGTTTTAACCAATCTTGTGCATCCAATAAGTGATTTTGTGTCATTGGTTGAACATTTAGGTCATTTTCCTCCTCCTTAGGCTTATTCTAATCCAATTATGGTTTTTATCCAATCTTGTGCATCCAATAAGTGATTTTGTGTCATTGGTTGAACATTAAGGTCATTTCCGTCCTCCCTGGGCGTATTCTAATCCAATTAGGGTCTTTAACCAATCTTGTGCATCCAATAAGTGATTTAGTGTCATTGGTTGAACATTTTGGTAATTTTCGTCCTCCCTAGGCTTATTCTAATCCAATTAGGGTTTTTAACCAATCTTGTGCATCCAATTAGTGATTTTGTGTCATTGGTTGAACATTTAGGTCATTTTTCGTCTTCCCTAGGCTTATTCTAATCCAATTAAGGTTTTTAACCAATCTTGTGCATCCAATAAGTGATTTTGTGTCATTGGTTGAACATTTAGGTCATTTTCCTCCTCCTTAGGCTTATTCTAATCCAATTATGGTTTTTATCCAATCTTGTGCATCCAATAAGTGATTTTGTGTCATTGGTTGAACATTAAGGTCATTTCCGTCCTCCCTGGGCGTATTCTAATCCAATTAGGGTCTTTAACCAATCTTGTGCATCCAATAAATGATTTTGTGTCATTGGTTGAACATTTAGGTAATTTTAATCCTCCCTAGGCTTATTCTAATCAAATTCGGGTTTTTAACCAATCTTGTGCATCCAATAAGTGATTTTGTGTCATTGGTTGAACATTTAGGTAATTTTCGTCCTCCATTGGCTTATTCTAATCCAAATAAGGGTTTTAACCAATCTTGTGCATCCAATAAGTGATTTTGTGTCATTCGTTGAACATTTAGGTCATTTTCGTCCTCTCTACGGTTAGTCTAATCCAATTAGAGTTTTGAACCAATCTTGTGCATCCAATAAGTGATTTTGTGTCATTGGTTGAACATTTAGGTCATTTTCGTCCTCCCTAGGCTTATTCTAATCCAATTAGGGTTTTTAACCAATTTTGTGCATCCAATTATTGATTTTGTGTCATTGGGTTAACATTTAGGTCATTTTTTGTCCTCCCTAGGCTTATTCTAATCAAATTCGGGTTTTTAACTAATCTTGTGTATCCAATAAGTGATTTTGTGTCATTGGTTAAACATTAAGGTCATTTTCGTCCTCCCTGGGCGTATTCTAATCCAATTAGGGTTTTTTTAGCAATCTTGTGCATCCAATAAGTGATTTTGTGTCATTCGTTGAACATTTAGGTCATTTTCGTCCTCTCTAGGCTTATTCTAATCCAATTAGGGTTTTTAACCAATCTTGTGAATCCAATTAGTGATTTTGAGTCATTGGTTGAACATTTAGGTCATTTTTCGTCTTCCCTAGGCTTATTCTAATCCAATTAGGGTTTTTAACCAATCTTGTGCATCCAATAAGTGATTTTGTGTCATTGGTTTAACATTTAGGTAATTTTAATCCTCCCTAGGCTTATTCTAATCAAATTCGGGTTTTTAACCAATCTTGTGCATCCAATAAGTGATTTTGTGTCATTAGTTGAACATTTAGGTAATTTTCGTCCTCCATAGGCTTATTCTAATCCAAATAAGGGTTTTAACCAATCTTGTGCATTCAATAAGTGATATTGTGTCATTGGTTGAACATTAAGGTCATTTTCGTCCTCCCTGGGCGTATTCTAATCCAATTAGGGTTTTGAACCAATCTTATGCATCCAATAAGTGATTTAGTGTCATTGGTTGAACATTTAGGTAATTTTCGTCCTCCCTAGGCTTATTCTAATCCAATTAGGGTTTTTAACCAATCTTGTGAATCCAATTAGTGATTTTGTGTCATTGGTTGAACATTTAGGTCATTTTTCGTCTTCCCTAGGCTTATTCTAATCCAATTAGGGTTTTTAACCAATCTTGTGCATCCAATAAGTGATTTTGTGTCATTCGTTGAACATTTAGGTCATTTTCGTCCTCTCTACGGTTATTCTAATCCAATTAGAGTTTTGAACCAATCTTGTGTATCCAATAAGTGATTTAGTGTCATCGGTTGAACATTTTGGTAATTTTCGTCCTCCCTAGGCTTATTCTAATCCAATTAGGGTTTTTAACCAATCTTGTGAATCCAATTAGTGATTTTGTGTCATTGGTTGAACATTTAGGTCATTTTTCGTCTTCCCTAGGCTTATTCTAATCCAATTAGGGTTTTTAACCAATCTTGTGCATCCAATAAGTGATTTTGTGTCATTGGTTGAACATTTAGGTCATTTTCCTCCTCCTTAGGCTTATTCTAATCCAATTATGGTTTTTATCCAATCTTGTGCATCCAATAAGTGATTTTGTGTCATTGGTTGAACATTAAGGTCATTTCCGTCCTCCCTGGGCGTATTCTAATCCAATTAGGGTCTTTAACCAATCTTGTGCATCCAATAAGTGATTTTGTGTCATTGGTTTAACATTTAGGTAATTTTAATCCTCCCTAGGCTTATTCTAGTCAAATTCGGGTTTTTAACCAATCTTGTGCATCCAATAAGTGATTTTGTGTCATTATTTGAACATTTAGGTAATTTTCGTCCTCCATAGGCTTATTCTAATCCAAATAAGGGTTTTAACCAATCTTGTGCATTCAATAAGTGATATTGTGTCATTGGTTGAACATTAAGGTCATTTCCGTCCTCCCTGGGCGTATTCTAATCCAATTAGGGTTTTTAACCAATCTTATGCATCCAGTAAGTGATTTTGTGTCATTGGTTGAACATTTAGGTAATTTTTGTCCTCCCTAGGCTTATTCTAATCAAATTCGGGTTTTTAACTAATCTTGTGTATCCAATAAGTGATTTTGTGTCATTGGTTAAACATTAAGGTTATTTCGTCCTCCCTGGGCGTATTCTAATCCAATTAGGTTTTTTTTAGCAATCTTGTGCATCCAATAAGTGATTTAGTGTCACTGGTTGAACATTTTGGTAATTTTCGTCCTCCCTAGGCTTATTCTAATCCAATTAGGGTTTTTAACCAATCTTGTGCATCCAATTAGTGATTTTGTGTCATTGGTTGAACATTTAGGTCATTTTTCGTCTTCCATAGGCTTATTCTAATCCAATTAGGGTTTTTAACCAATCTTGGCAATCCAATAAGTGATTTTGTGTCATTGGTTGAACATTTAGGTCATTTTCCTCCTCCTTAGGCTTATTCTAATCCAATTATGGTTTTTATCCAATCTTGTGCATCCAATAAGTGATTTTGTGTCATTGGTTGAACATTAAGGTCATTTCCGTCCTCCCTGGGCGTATTCTAATCCAATTAGGGTCTTTAACCAATCTTGTGCATCCAATAAGTGATTTTGTGTCATTGGTTGAACATTTAGGTAATTTTAATCCTCCCTAGGCTTATTCTAATCAAATTCGGGTTTTTAATCAATCTTGTGCATCCAATAAGTGATTTTGTGTCATTGGTTGAACATTTAGGTAATTTTCGTCCTACATTGGCTTATTCTAATCCAAATAAGGGTTTTAACCAATCTTGTGCATCCAATAAGTGATTTTGTGTCATTCGTTGAACATTTAGGTCATTTTCGTCCTCTCTACGGTTATTCTAATCCAATTAGAGTTTTGAACCAATCTTGTGCATCCAATAAGTGATTTTGTGTCATTGGTTGAACATTTAGGTCATTTTCGTCCTCCCTAGGCTTATTCTAATCCAATTAGGGTTTTTAACCAATCTTGTGCATCCAATTAGTGATTTTGTGTCATTGGTTGAACATTTAGGTCATTTTTCGTCTTCCCTAGGCTTATTCTAATCCAATTAGGGTTTTTAACCAATCTTGTGCATCCAATAAGTGATTTTGTGTCATTGGTTGAACATTTAGGTCATTTTCCTCCTCCTTAGGCTTATTCTAATCCAATTATGGTTTTTATCCAATCTTGTGCATCCAATAAGTGATTTTGTGTCATTGGTTGAACATTAAGGTCATTTCCGTCTTCCCTGGGCGTATTCTAATCCAATTAGGGTCTTTAACCAATCTTGTGCATCCAATAAATGATTTTGTGTCATTGGTTGAACATTTAGGTAATTTTAGTCCTCCCTAGGCTTATTCTAATCAATATCGGGTTTTTAACCAATCTTGGGAATCCAATAAGTGATTTTGTGTCATTGGTTGAACATTTAGGTAATTTTCGTCCTCCATAGGCTTATTCTAATCCAAATAAGGGTTTTAACCAATCTTGTGCATCCAATAAGTGATTTTGTTTCATTCGTTGAACATTTAGGTCATTTTCGTCCTCTCTACGGTTATTCTAATCCAATTAGGGTTTTGAACTAATATTGTGCATCCAATAAGTGATTTAGTGTCATTGGTTGAACATTTTGGTAATTTTCGTCCTCCCTAGGCTAATTCTAATCCAATTAGGGTTTTTAACCAATCTTGTGCATCCAATTAGTGATTTTGTGTCATTGGTTGAACATTTAGGTCATTTTTCGTCTTCTCTAGGCTTATTCTAATCCAATTAGGGTTTTTAACCAATCTTGTGCATCCAATAAGTGATTTTGTGTCATTGGTTGAACATTTAGGTCATTTTCCTCCTCCTTAGGCTTATTCTAATCCAATTATGGTTTTTATCCAATCTTGTGCATCCAATAAGTGATTTTGTGTCATTGGTTGAACATTAAGGTCATTTCCGTCCTCCCTGGGCGTATTCTAATCCAATTAGGGTCTTTAACCAATCTTGTGCATCCAATAAATGATTTAGTGTCATTGGTTGAACATTTAGGTAATTTTAATCCTCCCTAGGCTTATTCTAATCAAATTCGGGTTTTTAATCAATCTTGTGCATCCAATAAGTGATTTTGTGTCATTGGTTGAACATTTAGGTAATTTTCGTCCTCCATTGGCTTATTCTAATCCAAATAAGGGTTTTAACCAATCTTGTGCATCCAATAAGTGATTTTGTGTCATTCGTTGAACATTTAGGTCATTTTCGTCCTCTCTACGGTTATTCTAATCCAATTAGAGTTTTGAACCAATCTTGTGCATCCAATAAGTGATTTTGTGTCATTGGTTGAACATTTAGGTCATTTTCGTCCTCCCTAGGCTTATTCTAATCCAATTAGGGTTTTTAACCAATTTTGTGCATCCAATTAGTGATTTTGTGTCATTGGTTGAACATTTAGGTCATTTTTCGTCTTCCCTAGGCTTATTCTAATCCAATTAGGGTTTTTAACCAATCTTGTGCATCCAATAAGTGATTTTGTGTCATTGGTTGAACATTTAGGTCATTTTCCTCCTCCTTAGGCTTATTCTAATCCAATTATGGTTTTTATCCAATCTTGTGCATCCAATAAGTGATTTTGTGTCATTGGTTGAACATTAAGGTCAATTCCGTCCTCCCTGGGCGTATTCTAATCCAATTAGGGTCTTTAACCAATCTTGTGCATCCAATAAGTGATTTTGTGTCATTGGTTGAACATTTAGGTCATTTTCGTCCTCTCTACGGTTATTCTAATCCAATTAGAGTTTTGAACCAATCTTGTGCATCCAATAAGTGATTTAGTGTCATTGGTTGAACATTTTGGTAATTTTCGTCCTCCCTAGGCTTATTCTAATCCAATTAGGGTTTTTAACCAATCTTGTGCATCCAATTAGTGATTTTGTGTCATTGGTTGAACATTTAGGTCATTTTTCGTCTTCCCTAGGCTTATTCTAATCCAATTAGGGTTTTTAACCAATCTTGTGCATCCAATAAGTGATTTTGTGTCATTGGTTGAACATTTAGGTCATTTTCCTCCTCCTTAGGCTTATTCTAATCCAATTATGGTTTTTATCCAATCTTGTGCATCCAATAAGTGATTTTGTGTCATCGGTTGAACATTTAGGTCATTTTTGTCCTCCCTATGCGTATTCTAATCCAATTAGGGTTTTTAACCAATCTTGTGCATTCAATAAGTGATATTGTGTCATTGGTTGAACATTTAGATCATTTTCGTCCTCCATAGGCTTATTCTAATCCAATTAGGGTTTTTAACCAATCTTGTGCATCCAATTAGTGATTTTGTGTCATTGAGTGAACATTTAGGTAATTTTCGTCCTCCCTAGGCTTATTCTAATCAAATTCGAGTTTTTAACTAATCTTGTGTATCCAATAAGTGATTTTGTGTCATTGGTTGAACATTAAGGTCATTTTCGTCCTCCCTGGGCGTATTCTAATCCAATTAGGGTTTTTTACCAATCTTGTGCATCCAATAAGTGATTTTGTGTCATTGGTTGAACATTTTGGT
>JBBPBP010000001.1:48125298-48153111 GCA_037974735.1 Cicer chorassanicum | reverse complement strand
ATTTTGTGTCATTGGTTGAACATTAAGGTCATTTTCGTCCTCCCTGGGCGTATTCTAATCCAATTAGGGTTTTTTACCAATCTTGTGCATCCAATAAGTGATTTAGTGTCATTGGTTGAACATTTTGGTAACTTTCGTCCTCCCTAGGCTTATTCTAATCCAATTAGGGTTTTTAACCAATCTTGTGCATCCAATTAGTGATTTTGTGTCATTGGTTGAACATTTAGGTCATTTTTCGTCTTCCCTTGGCTTATTCTAATCCAATTAGGGTTTTTAACCAATCTTGTGCATCCAATAAGTGATTTTGTGTCATTGGTTGAACATTTAGGTCATTTTCCTCCTCCTTAGGCTTATTCTAATCCAATTATGGTTTTTATCCAATCTTGTGCATCCAATAAGTGATATTGTGTCATTGGTTGAACATTAAGGTCATTTACGTCCTCCTTGGGCGTATTCTAATCCAATTAGGGTTTTTAACCAATCTTATGCATCCAATAAGTGATTTTGTGTCATTGGTTGAACATTTAGGTAATTTTTGTCCTCCCTAGGCTTATTCTAATCAAATTCGAGTTTTTAACTAATCTTGTGTATCCAATAAGTGATTTTGTGTCATTGGTTGAACATTAAGGTCATTTTCGTCCTCCCTGGGCGTATTCTAATCCAATTAGGGTTTTTTACCAATCTTGTGCATCCAATAAGTGATTTAGTGTCATTGGTTGAACATTTTGGTAATTTTCGTCCTCCCTAGGCTTATTCTAATCCAATTAGGGTTTTTAACCAATCTTGTGCATCCAATTAGTGATTTTGTGTCATTGGTTGAACATTTAGGTCATTTTTCGTCTTCCCTAGGCTTATTCTAATCCAATTAGGGTTTTTAACCAATCTTGTGCATCCAATAAGTGATTTTGTGTCATTGGTTGAACATTTAGGTCATTTTCCTCCTCCTTAGGCTTATTCTAATCCAATTATGGTTTTTATCCAATCTTGTGCATCCAATAAGTGATTTTGTGTCATTGGTTGAACATTAAGGTCATTTCCGTCCTCCCTGGGCGTATTCTAATCCAATTAGGGTCTTTAACCAATCTTGTGCATCCAATAAGTGATTTTGTGTCATTGGTTGAACATTTAGGTAATTTTAGTCCTCCTTAGGCTTATTCTAATCAAATTCGGGTTTTTAACCAATCTTGTGCATCCAATAAGTGATTTTGTGTCATTAGTTCAACATTTAGGTAATTTTCGTCCTCCATAGGCTTATTCTAATCCAAATAAGGGTTTTAACCAATCTTGTGCATCCAATACGTGATTTTGTGTCATACGTTGAACATTTAGGTCATTTTCGTCCTCTCTAGGCTTATTCTAATCCAATTAGGGTTTTGAACCAATCTTGTGCATCCAATAAGTGATTTTGTGTCATTGGTTTAGCATTTAGGTCATTTTCGTCGTTCCCTCGGCTTATTCTAATCCAATAAGGGGTTTTAACCAATCTTGTGCATCCAATAAGTGATTTTGAGTCATTGGATGAACATTTAGTTCTTTTTGGTCCTCCCTAGGCGTATTCTAAACCAATTATGGTTTTTAACCAATCTTCTCTATCCAATAAGTGATTTTGTGTCATTGGTTGAACATTTAGGTCATTTTTGTCCTCCCTATGCGTATTCTAATCCAATTAGGGTTTTTAACCAATCTTGTGCATTCAATAAGTGATATTGTGTCATTGGTTGAACATTTAGGTCATTTTCGTCCTCCATAGGCTTATTCTAATCCAATTAGGGTTTTTAACCAATCTTGTGCATCCAATTAGTGATTTTGTGTCATTGAGTGAACATTTAGGTAATTTTCGTCCTCCCTAGGCTTATTCTAATCAAATTCGAGTTTTTAACTAATCTTGTGTATCCAATAAGTGATTTTGTGTCATTGGTTGAACATTAAGGTCATTTTCGTCCTCCCTGGGCGTATTCTAATCCAATTAGGGTTTTTTACCAATCTTGTGCATCCAATAAGTGATTTAGTGTCATTGGTTGAACATTTTGGTAACTTTCGTCCTCCCTAGGCTTATTCTAATCCAATTAGGGTTTTTAACCAATCTTGTGCATCCAATTAGTGATTTTGTGTCATTGGTTGAACATTTAGGTCATTTTTCGTCTTCCCTTGGCTTATTCTAATCCAATTAGGGTTTTTAACCAATCTTGTGCATCCAATAAGTGATTTTGTGTCATTGGTTGAACATTTAGGTCATTTTCCTCCTCCTTAGGCTTATTCTAATCCAATTATGGTTTTTATCCAATCTTGTGCATCCAATAAGTGATTTTGTGTCATTGGTTGAACATTAAGGTCATTTCCGTCCTCCCTGGGCGTATTCTAATCCAATTAGGGTCTTTAACCAATCTTGTGCATCCAATAAATGATTTAGTGTCATTGGTTGAACATTTAGGTAATTTTAATCCTCCCTAGGCTTATTCTAATCAAATTCGGGTTTTTAATCAATCTTGTGCATCCAATAAGTGATTTTGTGTCATTGGTTGAACATTTAGGTAATTTTCGTCCTCCATTGGCTTATTCTAATCCAAATAAGGGTTTTAACCAATCTTGTGCATCCAATAAGTGATTTTGTGTCATTCGTTGAACATTTAGGTCATTTTCGTCCTCTCTACGGTTATTCTAATCCAATTAGAGTTTTGAACCAATCTTGTGCATCCAATAAGTGATTTTGTGTCATTGGTTGAACATTTAGGTCATTTTCGTCCTCCCTAGGCTTATTCTAATCCAATTAGGGTTTTTAACCAATCTTGTGCATCCAATTAGTGATTTTGTGTCATTGGTTGAACATTTAGGTCATTTTTCGTCTTCCCTAGGCTTATTCTAATCCAATTAGGGTTTTTAACCAATCTTGTGCATCCAATAAGTGATTTTGTGTCATTGGTTGAACATTTAGGTCATTTTCCTCCTCCTTAGGCTTATTCTAATCCAATTATGGTTTTTATCCAATCTTGTGCATCCAATAAGTGATTTTGTGTCATTGGTTGAACATTAAGGTCATTTCCGTCCTCCCTGGGCGTATTCTAATCCAATTAGGGTTTTTTACCAATCTTGTGCATCCAATAAGTGATTTAGTGTCATTGGTTGAACATTTTGGTAATTTTCGTCCTCCCTAGGCTTATTCTAATCCAATTAGGGTTTTTAACCAATCTTGTGCATCCAATTAGTGATTTTGTGTCATTGGTTGAACATTTAGGTCATTTTTCGTCTTCCCTAGGCTTATTCTAATCCAATTAGGGTTTTTAACCAATCTTGTGCATCCAATAAGTGATTTTGTGTCATTGGTTGAACATTTAGGTCATTTTCCTCCTCCTTAGGCTTATTCTAATCCAATTATGGTTTTTATCCAATCTTGTGCATCCAATAAGTGATTTTGTGTCATTGGTTGAACATTAAGGTCATTTCCGTCCTCCCTGGGCGTATTCTAATCCAATTAGGGTCTTTAACCAATCTTGTGCATCCAGTAAGTGATTTTGTGTCATTGGTTTAACATTTAGGTAATTTTAATCCTCCCTAGGCTTATTCTAATCAAATTCGGGTTTTTAACCAATCTTGTGCATCCAATAAGTGATTTTGTGTCATTATTTGAACATTTAGGTAATTTTCGTCCTCCATAGGCTTATTCAAATCCAAATAAGGGTTTTAACCAATCTTGTGCATTCAATAAGTGATATTGTGTCATTGGTTGAACATTAAGGTCATTTCCGTCCTCCCTGGGCGTATTCTAATCCAATTAGGGTTTTTAACCAATCTTATGCATCCAGTAAGTGATTTTGTGTCATTGGTTGAACATTTAGGTAATTTTTGTCCTCCCTAGGCTTATTCTAATCAAATTCGGGTTTTTAACTAATCTTGTGTATCCAATAAGTGATTTTGTGTCATTGGTTAAACATTAAGGTTATTTCGTCCTCCCTGGGCGTATTCTAATCCAATTAGGTTTTTTTTAGCAATCTTGTGCATCCAATAAGTGATTTAGTGTCACTGGTTGAACATTTTGGTAATTTTCGTCCTCCCTAGGCTTATTCTAATCCAATTAGGGTTTTTAACCAATCTTGTGCATCCAATTAGTGATTTTGTGTCATTGGTTGAACATTTAGGTCATTTTTCGTCTTCCATAGGCTTATTCTAATCCAATTAGGGTTTTTAACCAATCTTGTGCATCCAATAAGTGATTTTGTGTCATTGGTTGAACATTTAGGTCATTTTCCTCCTCCTTAGGCTTATTCTAATCCAATTATGGTTTTTATCCAATCTTGTGCATCCAATAAGTGATTTTGTGTCATTGGTTGAACATTAAGGTCATTTCCGTCCTCCCTGGGCGTATTCTAATCCAATTAGGGTCTTTAACCAATCTTGTGCATCCAATAAGTGATTTAGTGTCATTGGTTGAACATTTTGGTAATTTTCGTCCTCCCTAGGCTTATTCTAATCCAATTAGGGTTTTTAACCAATCTTGTGCATCCAATTAGTGATTTTGTGTCATTGGTTGAACATTTAGGTCATTTTTCATCTTCCCTAGGCTTATTCTAATCCAATTAGGGTTTTTAACCAATCTTGTGCATCCAATAAGTGATTTTGTGTCATTGGTTGAACATTTAGGTCATTTTCCTCCTCCTAAGGCTTATTCTAATCCAATTATGGTTTTTATCCAATCTTTTGCATCCAATAAGTGATTTTGTGTCATTGGTTGAACATTAAGGTCATTTCCGTCCTCCCTGGGCGTATTCTAATCCAATTAGGGTCTTTAACCAATCTTGTGCATCCAATAAGTGATTTTGTGTCATTGGTTGAACATTTAGGTAATTTTAGTCCTCCCTAGGCTTATTCTAATCAAATTCGGGTTTTTAACCAATCTTGTGCATCCAAAAAGTGATTTTGTGTCATTAGTTCAACATTTAGGTAATTTTCGTCCTCCATAGGCTTATTCTAATCCAAATAAGGGTTTTAACCAACCTTGTGCATCCAATACGTGATTTTGTGTCATACGTTGAACATTTAGGTCATTTTCGTCCTCTCTAGGTTTATTCTAATCCAATTAGGGTTTTGAACCAATCTTGTGCATCCAATAAGTGATTTTGTGTCATTGGTTTAGCATTTAGGTCATTTTCGTCCTCCCTCGGCTTATTCTAATCCAATAAGGGGTTTTAACCAATCTTGTGCATCCAATAAGTGATTTTGAGTCATTGGTTGAACATTTAGTTCTTTTTCGTCCTCCCTAGGCGTATTCTAAACCAATTATGGTTTTTAACCAATCTTCTCTATCCAATAAGTGATTTTGTGTCATTGGTTGAACATTTTGGTCATTTTTGTCCTCTCTATGCGTATTCTAATCCAATTAGGGTTTTTAACCAATCTTGTGCATTCAATAAGTGATATTGTGTCATTGGTTGAACATTAAGGTTATTTGAGTCCTCCCTGGGCGTATTCTAATCCAATTAGGGTTTTTAACCAATCTTATGCATCCAATAAGTGATTTTGTGTCATTGGTTGAACATTTAGGTAATTTTTGTCCTCCCTAGGCTTATTCTAATCAAATTCGAGTTTTTAACTAATCTTGTGTATCCAATAAGTGATTTTGTGTCATTGGTTGAACATTAAGGTCATTTTCGTCCTCCCTGGGCGTATTCTAATCCAATTAGGGTTTTTTACCAATCTTGTGCATCCAATAAGTGATTTAGTGTCATTGGTTGAACATTTTGGTAATTTTCGTCCTCCCTAGGCTTATTCTAATCCAATTAGGGTTTTTAACCAATCTTGTGCATCCAATTAGTGATTTTGTGTCATTGGTTGAACATTTAGGTCATTTTTCGTCTTCCCTAGGCTTATTCTAATCCAATTAGGGTTTTTAACCAATCTTGTGCATCCAATAAGTGATTTTGTGTCATTGGTTGAACATTTAGGTCATTTTCCTCCTCCTTAGGCTTATTCTAATCCAATTATGGTTTTTATCCAATCTTGTGCATCCAATAAGTGATTTTGTGTCATTGGTTGAACATTAAGGTCATTTCCGTCCTCCCTCGGCGTATTCTAATCCAATTAGGGTGTTTAACCAATCTTGTGCATCCAATAAGTGATTTTGTGTCATTGGTTGAACATTTAGGTAATTTTAATCCTCCCTAGGCTTATTCTAATCAAATTCGGGTTTTTAACCAATCTTGTGCATCTAATAAGTGATTTTGTGTCATTAGTTCAACATTTAGGTAATTTTCGTCCTCCATAGGCTTATTCTAATCCAAATAAGGGTTTTAACTAATCTTGTGCATCCAATACGTGATTTTGTGTCATTCGTTGAACATTTAGGTCATTTTCGTCCTCTCTAGGCTTATTCTAATCCAATTAGGGTTTTGAACCAATCTTGTGCATCCAATAAGTGATTTTGTGTCATTGGTTGAGCATTTAGGTCATTTTCGTCCTCCCTAGGCTTATTCTAATCCAATAAGAGGTTTTAACCAATCTTGTGCATCCAATAAGTGATTTTGAGTCATTGGTTGAACATTTAGTTCTTTTTCATCCTCCCTAGGCGTATTCTAAACCAATTATGGTTTTTAACCAATCTTCTCTATCTAATAAGTGATTTTGTGTCATTGGTTGAACATTTAGGTAATTTTTGTCCTCCATATGCGTATTCTAATCCAATTAGGGGTTTTAACCAATCTTGTGGATCCAATAAGTGATTTTGAGTCATTGGTTGAACATTTAGTTCTTTTTCGTCCTCCCTAGGCGTATTCTAAACTAATTATGGTTTTTAACCAATCTTCTCTATCCAATAAGTGATTTTGTGTCATTGGTTGAACATTTAGGTAATTTTTGTCCTCCCTATTCGTATTCTAATCCAATTAGGGTTTTTAACCAATCTTGTGCATCCAATAAGTAATTTTGTGTAATTGGTTTAACATTTAGGTCATTTTCGTCCTTCCTAGGCTTATTCTTATCCAATTAGGGTTCTTAACCAATCTTGATCATCCAATAAGTGATTTTGTGTCATTGGTTGAACATTAAGGTCATTTTCGTCCTCCTTAGGCGTATTCTAATCCAATAAGGGGTTTTAACCAATCTTGTGCATCCAATAAGTGATTTTGTGTCATTGGTTGAACTTTTATGTCATTTTTCGTCTTCCCTGGGCTTATTCTAATCCAATTAGGGTTTTTAACCAATCTTGTGCATCCAATAAGTGATTTTGTGTCATTGGTTGAACATTTAGGTCATTTTCGTCATCCATAGGCTTATTCTAATTCAATTAGGGTTTTTATCCAATCTTGTGCATCCAATAAGTGATTTTGTGTCATTGGTTGAACATTAAGGTCATTTCCGTCCTCCCTAGGCGTATTCCAATCCAATTAGGGTTTTTAACCAATCTTGTGCATCCAATAAGTGCTTTTGAGTCATTGGTTGAACATTTAGTTCTTTTTCGTCCTCCATAGGCGTTTTCTAAACCAATCTTGTGCATCCAATACGTGATTTTGTGTCATACGTTGAACATTTAGGTCATTTTCGTCCTCTCTAGGCTTATTCTAATCCAATTAGGGTTTTGAACCAATCTTGTGCATCCAATAAGTGATTTTGTGTCATTGGTTTAGCATTTAGGTCATTTTCGTCCTCCCTCGGCTTATTCTAATCCAATAAGGGGTTTTAACCAATCTTGTGCATCCAATAAGTGATTTTGAGTCATTGGTTGAACATTTAGTTCTTTTTCGTCCTCCCTAGGCGTATTCTAAACCAATTATGGTTTTTAACCAATCTTCTCTATCCAATAAGTGATTTTGGGTCATTGGTTGAACATTTAGGTCATTTTTGTCCTCTCTATGCGTATTCTAATCCAATTAGGGTTTTTAACCAATCTTGTGTATTCAATAAGTGATATTGTGTCATTGGTTGAACATTAAGGTCATTTGAGTCCTCCCATGGCGTATTCTAATCCAATTAGGGTTTTTAACCAATCTTATGCATCCAATAAGTGATTTTGTGTCATTGGTTGAACATTTAGGTAATTTTTGTCCTCCCTAGGCTTATTCTAATCAAATTCGAGTTTTTAACTAATCTTGTGTATCCAATAAGTGATTTTGTGTAATTGGTTGAACATTAAGGTCATTTTCGTCCTCCCTGGGCGTATTCTAATCCAATTAGGGTTTTTTACCAATCTTGTGCATCCAATAAGTGATTTAGTGTCATTGGTTGAACATTTTGGTAATTTTCGTCCTCCCTAGGCTTATTCTAATCCAATTAGGGTTTTTAAACCAATCTTGTGCATCCAATTAGTGATTTTGTGTCATTGGTTGAACATTTAGGTCATTTTTCGTCTTCCCTAGAGTTATTCTAATCCATTTAGGGTTTTTAACCAATCTTGTGCATCCAATAAGTGATTTTGTGTCATTGGTTGAACATTTAGGTCATTTTCCTCCTCCTTAGCCTTATTCTAATCCAATTATGGTTTTTATCCAATCTTGTGCATCCAATAAGTGATTTTGTGTCATTGGTTGAACATTAAGGTCATTTCCGTCCTCCCTCGGCGTATTCTAATCCAATTAGGGTCTTTAACCAATCTTGTGCATCCAATAAGTGATTTTGTGTCATTGGTTGAACATTTAGGTAATTTTAATCCTCCCTAGGCTTATTCTAATCAAATTCGGGTTTTTAACCAATCTTGTGCATCTAATAAGTGATTTTGTGTCATTAGTTCAACATTTAGGTAATTTTCGTCCTCCATAGGCTTATTCTAATCCAAATAAGGGTTTTAACTAATCTTGTGCATCCAATACGTGATTTTGTGTCATTCGTTGAACATTTAGGTCATTTTCGTCCTCTCTAGGCTTATTCTAATCCAATTAGGGTTTTGAACCAATCTTGTGCATCCAATAAGTGATTTTGTGTCATTGGTTGAGCATTTAGGTCATTTTCGTCCTCCCTAGGCTTATTCTAATCCAATAAGAGGTTTTAACCAATCTTGTGCATCCAATAAGTGATTTTGAGTCATTGGTTGAACATTTAGTTCTTTTTCGTCCTCCCTAGGCGCATTCTAAACCAATTGTGGTTTTTAACCAATCTTCTCTATCCAATAAGTGATTTTGTGTCATTGGTTGAACATTTAGGTAATTTTTGTCCTCCCTATGCGTATTCTAATCCAATTAGGGGTTTTAACCAATCTTGTGCATCCAATAAGTGATTTTGAGTCATTGGTTGAACATTTAGTTCTTTTTCGTCCTCCCTAGGCGTATTCTAAACCAATTATGGTTTTTAACCAATCTTCTCTATCCAATAAGTGATTTTGTGTCATTGGTTGAACATTTAGGTAATTTTTGTCCTCCCTATTCGTATTCTAATCCAATTAGGGTTTTTAACCAATCTTGTGCATCCAATAAGTGATTTTGTGTAATTGGTTTAACATTTAGGTCATTTTCGTCCTTCCTAGGCTTATTCTAATCCAATTAGGGTTCTTAACCAATCTTGAGCATCCAATAAGTGATTTTGTGTCATTGGTTGAACATTAAGGTCATTTTCGTCCTCCTTAGGCGTATTCTAATCCAATAAGGGTTTTTAACCAATCTTGTGCATCCAATAAGTGATTTTGTGTCATTGGTTGAACTTTTATGTCATTTTTCGTCTTCCCTGAGCTTATTCTAATCCAATTAGGGTTTTTAACCAATCTTGTGCATCCAATAAGTGATTTTGTGTCATTGGTTGAACATTTAGGTCATTTTCGTCATCCATAGGCTTATTCTAATTCAATTAGGGTTTTTATCCAATCTTGTGCATCCAATAAGTGATTTTGTGTCATTGGTTGAACATTAAGGTCATTTCCGTCCTCCCTAGGCGTATTCCAATCCAATTAGGGTTTTTAACCAATCTTGTGCATCCAATAAGTGCTTTTGAGTCATTGGTTGAACATTTAGTTCTTTTTCGTCCTCCATAGGCGTTTTCTAAACCAATCTTGTGCATCCAATACGTGATTTTGTGTCATACGTTGAACATTTAGGTCATTTTCGTCCTCTCTAGGCTTATTCTAATCCAATTAGGGTTTTGAACCAATCTTGTGCATCCAATAAGTGATTTTGTGTCATTGGTTTAGCATTTAGGTCATTTTCGTCCTCCCTCGGCTTATTCTAATCCAATAAGGGGTTTTAACCAATCTTGGGCATCCAATAAGTGATTTTGAGTCATTGGTTGAACATTTAGTTCTTTTTCGTCCTCTCTATGCGTATTCTAATCCAATTAGGGTTTTTAACCAATCTTGTGCATTCAATAAGTGATATTGTGTCATTGGTTGAACATTAAGGTCATTTGAGTCCTCCCTGGGCGTATTCTAATCCAATTAGGGTTTTTAACCAATCTTATGCATCCAATAAGTGATTTTGTGTCATTGGTTGAACATTTAGGTAATCTTTGTCCTCCCTAGGCTTATTCTTATCAAATTCGAGTTTTTAACTAATCTTGTGTATCCAATAAGTGATTTTGTGTCATTGGTTTAACATTAAGGTCATTTTCGTCCTCCCTGGGCGTATTCTAATCCAATTAGGGTTTTTTTACCAATCTTGTGCATCCAATAAGTGATTTAGTGTCATTGATTGAACATTTTGGTAATTTTCGTCCTCCCTAGGCTTATTCTAATCCAATTAGGGTTTTTAAACCAATCTTGTGCATCCAATTAGTGATTTTGTGTCATTGGTTGAACATTTAGGTCATTTTTCGTCTTCCCTAGAGTTATTCTAATCCATTTAGGGTTTTTAACCAATCTTGTGCATCCAATAAGTGATTTTGTGTCATTGGTTGAACATTTAGGTCATTTTCCTCCTCCTTAGCCTTATTCTAATCCAATTATGGTTTTTATCCAATCTTGTGCATCCAATAAGTGATTTTGTGTCATTGGTTGAACATTAAGGTCATTTCCGTCCTCCCTCGGCGTATTCTAATCCAATTAGGGTCTTTAACCAATCTTGTGCATCCAATAAGTGATTTTGTGTCATTGGTTGAACATTTAGGTAATTTTAATCCTCCCTAGGCTTATTCTAATCAAATTCGGGTTTTTAACCAATCTTGTGCATCTAATAAGTGATTTTGTGTCATTAGTTCAACATTTAGGTAATTTTCGTCCTCCATAGGCTTATTCTAATCCAAATAAGGGTTTTAACTAATCTTGTGCATCCAATACGTGATTTTGTGTCATTCGTTGAACATTTAGGTCATTTTCGTCCTCTCTAGGCTTATTCTAATCCAATTAGGGTTTTGAACCAATCTTGTGCATCCAATAAGTGATTTTGTGTCATTGGTTGAGCATTTAGGTCATTTTCGTCCTCCCTAGGCTTATTCTAATCCAATAAGAGGTTTTAACCAATCTTGTGCATCCAATAAGTGATTTTGAGTCATTGGTTGAACATTTAGTTCTTTTTCGTCCTCCCTAGGCGTATTCTAAACCAATTATGGTTTTTAACCAATCTTCTCTATCCAATAAGTGATTTTGTGTCATTGGTTGAACATTTATGTAATTTTTGTCCTCCCTATGCGTATTCTAATCCAATTAGGGGTTTTAACCAATCTTGTGCATCCAATAAGTGATTTTGAGTCATTGGTTGAACATTTAGTTCTTTTTCGTCCTCCCTAGGCGTATTCTAAACCAATTATGGTTTTTAACCAATCTTCTCTATCCAATAAGTGATTTTGTGTCATTGGTTGAACATTTAGGTAATTTTTGTCCTCCCTATTCGTATTCTAATCCAATTAGGGTTTTTAACCAATCTTGTGCATCCAATAAGTGATTTTGTGTAATTGGTTTAACATTTAGGTCATTTTCGTCCTTCCTAGGCTTATTCTAATCCAATTAGGGTTCTTAACCAATCTTGAGCATCCAATAAGTGATTTTGTGTCATTGGTTGAACATTAAGGTCATTTTCGTCCTCCTTAGGCGTATTCTAATCCAATAAGGGTTTTTAACCAATCTTGTGCATCCAATAAGTGATTTTGTGTCATTGGTTGAACTTTTATGTCATTTTTCGTCTTCCCTGAGCTTATTCTAATCCAATTAGGGTTTTTAACCAATCTTGTGCATCCAATAAGTGATTTTGTGTCATTGGTTGAACATTTAGGTCATTTTCGTCATCCATAGGCTTATTCTAATTCAATTAGGGTTTTTATCCAATCTTGTGCATCCAATAAGTGATTTTGTGTCATTGGTTGAACATTAAGGTCATTTCCGTCCTCCCTAGGCGTATTCCAATCCAATTAGGGTTTTTAACCAATCTTGTGCATCCAATAAGTGCTTTTGAGTCATTGGTTGAACATTTAGTTCTTTTTCGTCCTCCATAGGCGTTTTCTAAACCAATCTTGTGCATCCAATACGTGATTTTGTGTCATACGTTGAACATTTAGGTCATTTTCGTCCTCTCTAGGCTTATTCTAATCCAATTAGGGTTTTGAACCAATCTTGTGCATCCAATAAGTGATTTTGTGTCATTGGTTTAGCATTTAGGTCATTTTCGTCCTCCCTCGGCTTATTCTAATCCAATAAGGGGTTTTAACCAATCTTGTGCATCCAATAAGTGATTTTGAGTCATTGGTTGAACATTTAGTTCTTTTTCGTCCTCCCTAGGCGTATTCTAAACCAATTATGGTTTTTAACCAATCTTCTCTATCCAATAAGTGATTTTGGGTCATTGGTTGAACATTTAGGTCATTTTTGTCCTCTCTATGCGTATTCTAATCCAATTAGGGTTTTTAACCAATCTTGTGTATTCAATAAGTGATATTGTGTCATTGGTTGAACATTAAGGTCATTTGAGTCCTCCCATGGCGTATTCTAATCCAATTAGGGTTTTTAACCAATCTTATGCATCCAATAAGTGATTTTGTGTCATTGGTTGAACATTTAGGTAATTTTTGTCCTCCCTAGGCTTATTCTAATCAAATTCGAGTTTTTAACTAATCTTGTGTATCCAATAAGTGATTTTGTGTAATTGGTTGAACATTAAGGTCATTTTCGTCCTCCCTGGGCGTATTCTAATCCAATTAGGGTTTTTTACCAATCTTGTGCATCCAATAAGTGATTTAGTGTCATTGGTTGAACATTTTGGTAATTTTCGTCCTCCCTAGGCTTATTCTAATCCAATTAGGGTTTTTAAACCAATCTTGTGCATCCAATTAGTGATTTTGTGTCATTGGTTGAACATTTAGGTCATTTTTCGTCTTCCCTAGGCTTATTCTAATCCAATTAGGGTTTTTAACCAATCTTGTGCATCCAATAAGTGATTTTGTGTCATTGGTTGAACATTTAGGTCATTTTCCTCCTCCTTAGGCTTATTCTAATCCAATTATGGTTTTTATCCAATCTTGTGCATCCAATAAGTGATTTTGTGTCATTGGTTGAACATTAAGGTCATTTCCGTCTTCCCTGGGCGTATTCTAATCCAATTAGGGTCTTTAACCAATCTTGTGCATCCAATAAATGATTTTGTGTCATTGGTTGAACATTTAGGTAATTTTAGTCCTCCCTAGGCTTATTCTAATCAATATCGGGTTTTTAACCAATCTTGGGAATCCAATAAGTGATTTTGTGTCATTGGTTGAACATTTAGGTAATTTTCGTCCTCCATAGGCTTATTCTAATCCAAATAAGGGTTTTAACCAATCTTGTGCATCCAATAAGTGATTTTGTTTCATTCGTTGAACATTTAGGTCATTTTCGTCCTCTCTACGGTTATTCTAATCCAATTAGGGTTTTGAACTAATATTGTGCATCCAATAAGTGATTTAGTGTCATTGGTTGAACATTTTGGTAATTTTCGTCCTCCCTAGGCTAATTCTAATCCAATTAGGGTTTTTAACCAATCTTGTGCATCCAATTAGTGATTTTGTGTCATTGGTTGAACATTTAGGTCATTTTTCGTCTTCTCTAGGCTTATTCTAATCCAATTAGGGTTTTTAACCAATCTTGTGCATCCAATAAGTGATTTTGTGTCATTGGTTGAACATTTAGGTCATTTTCCTCCTCCTTAGGCTTATTCTAATCCAATTATGGTTTTTATCCAATCTTGTGCATCCAATAAGTGATTTTGTGTCATTGGTTGAACATTAAGGTCATTTCCGTCCTCCCTGGGCGTATTCTAATCCAATTAGGGTCTTTAACCAATCTTGTGCATCCAATAAGTGATTTTGTGTCATTGGTTGAACATTTAGGTAATTTTAATCCTCCCTAGGCTTATTCTAATCAAATTCGGGTTTTTAACCAATCTTGTGCATCTAATAAGTGATTTTGTGTCATTAGTTGAACATTTAGGTAATTTTCGTACTCCATAAGCTTATTCTAATCCAAGTAAGGGTTTTAACCAATCTTGTGCATCCAATAAGTGATTTCGTGTCATTCGTTGAACATTTAGGTCATTTTCGTCCTCTCTACGGTTATTCTAATCCAATTAGAGTTTTGAACCAATCTTGTGCATCCAATAAGTGATTTTGTGTCATTGGTTGAACATTTAGGTCATTTTCGTCCTCCCTAGGCTTATTCTAATCCAATTAGGGTTTTTAACCAATCTTGTGCATCCAATTAGTGATTTTGTGTCATTGGTTGAACATTTAGGTAATTTTTGTCCTCCCTAGGCTTATTCTAATCCAATTAGGGTTTTTATCCAATCTTGTGCATCCAATAAGTGATTTTATGTCATTGGTTGAACATTAATGTCATTTCCGTCCTCCCTGGGCGTATTCTAATCCAATTAGGTTTTTAACCAATCTTGTGCATCCAATAAGTGATTTTGTGTCATTGGTTGAACATTTAGGTAATTTTTGTCCTCCCTAGGCTTATTCTAATCAAATTCGGGTTTTTAACCAATCTTGTGCATCCAATAAGTGATTTTGTGTCATTGGTTGAACATTTAGGTAATTTTCGTCCTCCATAGGCTTATTCTAATCCAAATAACGGTTTTAACCAATCTTGTGCATCCAATAAGTGATTTTGTGTCATTCGTTGAACATTTAGGTCATTTTCGTCCTCTCTAGGCTTATTCTAATCCAATTAGGGTTTTGAACCAATCTTGTGCATCCAATAAGTGATTTTGTGTCATTGGTTGAGCATTTAGGTCATTTTCGTCCTCCCTCGGCTTATTCTAATCCAATTAGGGGTTTTAACCAATCTTGTGCATCCAATAAGTGATTTTGAGTCATTGGTTGAACATTTAGTTCTTTTTCGTCCTCCCTAGGCGTATTCTAAACCAATTACGGTTTTTAACTAATCTTGTGCATCAAATAAGTGATTTTGTGTCATTGGTTGAAGATTTAGGTCATTTTCGTCCTTCCTAGGCTTATTCTTATCCAATTAGGGTTCTTAACCAATCTTGTGCATCCAATAAGTGATTTTGTGTCATTGGTTGAACATTAAGGTCATTTTCATCCTCCTTAGGCGTATTCAAATCCAATTAGGGTTTTTAACCAATCTTGTGCATCCAATAAGTGATTTTGTGTCATTGGTTAAACATTTAGGTCATTTTTCGTCTTCCCTAGGCTTATTCTAATCCAATTAGGGTTTTTAACCAATCTTGTGCATCCAATAAGTGATTTTGTGTCATTGGTTGAACATTTAGGTCATTTTCGTCCTCCTTAGGCTTATTCTAATCCAATTAGGGTTTTTATCCAATCTTGTGCATCCAATAAGTGATTTTGTGTCATTGGTTGAACATTAAGGTCATTTCCGTCCTCCCTGGGCATATTCTAATCCAATTAGGGTTTTTAACCAATCTTTTGCATCCAATAAGTGATTTTGTGTCATTGGTTGAACATTTAGGTAATTTTAGTCCTCCCTAGGCTTATTCTAATCAAATTCGGGTTTTTAACCAATCTTGTGCATCCAATAAGTGATTTTGTGTCATTAGTTGAACATTTAGGTAATTTTCGTCCTCCATAGGCTTATTCTAATCCAAACAAGGGTTTTAACCAATCTTGTGCATCCAATAAGTGATTTTGTGTCATTCGTTGAACATTTAGGTCATTTTCGTCCTCTCTAGGCTTATTCTAATCCAATTAGGGTTTTGAACCAATCTTGTGCATCCAATAAGTGATTTTGTGTCATTGGTTGAGCATTTAGGTCATTTTCGTCCTCCCTCGGGTAATTCTAATCTAATTAGGGGTTTTAACCAATCTTGTGCATACAATAAGTGCTTTTGAGTCATTGGTTGAACATTTAGTTCTTTTTCGTCCTCCATAGGCGTATTCTAAACCAATTACGGTTTTTAACCAATCTTGTGCATCAAATAAGTGATTTTGTGTCATTGGTTGAAGATTTAGGTCATTTTCGTCCTTCCTAGGCTTATTCTTATCCAATTAGGGTTCTTAACCAATCTTGTGCATCCAATAAGTGATTTTGTGTCATTGGTTGAACATTAAGGTCATTTTCGTCCTCCTTAGGCGTATTCTAATCCAATTAGGGTTTTTAACCAATCTTGTGCATCCAATAAGTGATTTTGTGTCATTGGTTGAACATTTAGGTCATTTTTCGTCTTCCCTAGGCTTATTCTAATCCAATTAGGGTTTTTAACCAATCTTGTGCATCCAATAAGTGATTTTGTGTCATTGGTTGAACATTTAGGTCATTTTCCTCCTCCTTAGGCTTATTCTAATCCAATTATGGTTTTTATCCAATCTTGTGCATCCAATAAGTGATTTTGTGTCATTGGTTGAACATTAAGGTCATTTCCGTCCTCCCTGGGCGTATTCTAATCCAATTAGGGTTTTTTACCAATCTTGTGCATCCAATAAGTGATTTAGTGTCATTGGTTGAACATTTTGGTAATTTTCGTCCTCCCTAGGCTTATTCTAATCCAATTAGGGTTTTTAACCAATCTTGTGCATCCAATTAGTGATTTTGTGTCATTGGTTGAACATTTAGGTCATTTTTCGTCTTCCCTAGGCTTATTCTAATCCAATTAGGGTTTTTAACCAATCTTGTGCATCCAATAAGTGATTTTGTGTCATTGGTTGAACATTTAGGTCATTTTCCTCCTCCTTAGGCTTATTCTAATCCAATTATGGTTTTTATCCAATCTTGTGCATCCAATAAGTGATTTTGTGTCATTGGTTGAACATTAAGGTCATTTCCGTCCTCCCTCGGCGTATTCTAATCCAATTAGGGTCTTTAACCAATCTTGTGCATCCAATAAGTGATTTTGTGTCATTGGTTGAACATTTAGGTAATTTTAATCCTCCCTAGGCTTATTCTGATCAAATTCGGGTTTTTAACCAATCTTGTGCATCTAATAAGTGATTTTGTGTCATTAGTTCAACATTTAGGTAATTTTCGTCCTCCATAGGCTTATTCTAATCCAAATAAGGGTTTTAACTAATCTTGTGCATCCAATACGTGATTTTGTGTCATTCGTTGAACATTTAGGTCATTTTCGTCCTCTCTAGGCTTATTCTAATCCAATTAGGGTTTTGAACCAATCTTGTGCATCCAATAAGTGATTTTGTGTCATTGGTTGAGCATTTAGGTCATTTTCGTCCTCCCTAGGCTTATTCTAATCCAATAAGAGGTTTTAACCAATCTTGTGCATCCAATAAGTGATTTTGAGTCATTGGTTGAACATTTAGTTCTTTTTCGTCCTCCCTAGGCGTATTCTAAACCAATTATGGTTTTTAACCAATCTTCTCTATCCAATAAGTGATTTTGTGTCATTGGTTGAACATTTATGTAATTTTTGTCCTCCCTATGCGTATTCTAATCCAATTAGGGGTTTTAACCAATCTTGTGCATCCAATAAGTGATTTTGAGTCATTGGTTGAACATTTAGTTCTTTTTCGTCCTCCCTAGGCGTATTCTAAACCAATTATGGTTTTTAACCAATCTTCTCTATCCAATAAGTGATTTTGTGTCATTGGTTGAACATTTAGGTATTTTTGTCCTCCCTATTCGTATTCTAATCCAATTAGGGTTTTTAACCAATCTTGTGCATCCAATAAGTGATTTTGTGTAATTGGTATAACATTTAGGTCATTTTCGTCCTTCCTAGGCTTATTCTAATCCAATTAGGGTTCTTAACCAATCTTGAGCATCCAATAAGTGATTTTGTGTCATTGGTTGAACATTATGGTCATTTTCGTCCTCCTTAGGCGTATTCTAATCCAATAAGGGTTTTTAACCAATCTTGTGCATCCAATAAGTGATTTTGTGTCATTGGTTGAACTTTTATGTCATTTTTCGTCTTCCCTGGGCTTATTCTAATCCAATTACGGTTTTTAACCAATCTTGTGCATCCAATAAGTGATTTTGTGTCATTTGTTGAACATTTAGGTCATTTTCGTCATCCATAGGCTTATTCTACTTCAATTAGGGTTTTTATCCAATCTTGTGCATCCAATAAGTGATTTTGTGTCATTGGTTGAACATTAAGGTCATTTCCGTCCTCCCTAGGAGTATTCCAATCCAATTAGGGTTTTTAACCAATCTTGTGCATCCAATAAGTGCTTTTGAGTCATTGGTTGAACATTTAGTTCTTTTTCGTCCTCCATAGGCGTTTTCTAAACCAATTACGGTTTTTAACCAATCTTGTGCATCAAATAAGTGATTTTGTGTCATTGGTTGAAGATTTAGGTCATTTTCGTCCTTCCTAGGCTTATTCTTATCCAATTAGGGTTCTTAACCAATCTTGTGCATCCAATAAGTGATTTTGTGTCATTGGTTGAACATTAAGGTCATTTTCGTCCTCCTTAGGCGTATTCTAATCCAATTAGGGTTTTTAACCAATCTTGTGCATCCAATAAGTGATTTTGTGTCATTGGTTAAACATTTAGGTCATTTTTCGTCTTCCCTAGGCTTATTCTAACCCAATTAGGGTTTTTAACCAATCTTGTGCATCCAATAAGTGATTTGGTGTCATTGGTTGAACATTTAGGTCATTTTCCTACTCCTTAGGCTTATTCTAATCCAATTATGGTTTTTATCCAATCTTGTGCATCCAATAAGTGATTTTGTGTCATTGGTTGAACATTAAGGTCATTTCCGTCCTCCCTGGGCGTATTCTAATCCAATTAGGGTCTTTAACCAATCTTGTGCATCCAATAAGTGATTTTGTGTCATTGGTTGAACATTTAGGTAATTTTAATCCTCCCTAGGCTTATTCTAATCAAATTCGGGTTTTTAACCAATCTAGTGCATCCAATAAGTGATTTTGTGTCATTAGTTGAACATTTAGGTAATTTTCGTCCTCCATAGGCTTATTCTAATCCAATTAGGGTTTTGAACCAATCTTGTGCATCCAATAAGTGATTTTGTGTCATTGGTTGAGCATTTAGGTCATTTTCGTCCTCCCTCGGCTTATTCTAATCCAATTAGGGGTTTTAACCAATCTTGTGCATCCAATAAGTGATTTTGAGTCATTGGTTTAACATTTAGTTCTTTTTCGTCCTCCCTAGGCGTATTCTAAACCAATTACGGTTTTTAACCAATCTTGTGCATCAAATAAGTGATTTTGTGTCATTGGTTGAAGATTTAGGTCATTTTCGTCCTCTCTAGGCTTATTCTAATCCAATTAGGGTTTTGAACCAATCTTGTGCATCCAATAAGTGATTTTGTGTCATTGGTTGAGCATTTAGGTCATTTTCGTCCTCCCTAGGCTTATTGTAATCCAATTAGGGGTTTTAACCAATCTTGTGCATCCAATAAGTGATTTGTGTCATTGGTTGAACATTTAGGTCATTTTCGTCCTCCTTAGGCTTATTCTAATCCAATTAGGGTTTTTATCCAATCTTGTGCATCCAATAAGTGATTTTGTGTCATTGGTTGAACATTAAGGTCATTTCCGTCCTCCCTGGGTGTATTCTAATCCAATTAGGGTTTTTAACCAATCTTTTGCATCCAATAAGTGATTTTGTGTCATTGGTTGAACATTTAGGTAATTTTAGTCCTCCCTAGGCTTATTCTAATCAAATTCGGGTTTTTAACCAATCTTGTGCATCCAATAAGTGATTTTGTGTCATTCGTTGAATATTTAGGTCATTTTGGTCCTCTCTAGGCTTATTCTAATCCAATTAGGGTTTTGAACCAATCTTGTGCATCCAATAAGTGATTTTGTGTCATTGGTTGAGCATTTAGGTCATTTTCGTCCTCCCTCGGCTTATTCTAATCCAATTAGGGGTTTTAACCAATCTTGTGCATCCAATAAGTAATTTTGAGTCATTGGTTTAACATTTAGTTCTTTTTCGTCCTCCCTAGGCGTATTCTAAACCAATTACGGTTTTTAACCAATCTTGTGCATCAAATAAGTGATTTTGTTTCATTGGTTGAAGATTTAGGTCATTTTCGTCCTTACTAGGCTTATTCTTATCCAATTAGGGTTCTTAACCAATCTTGTGTATCCAATAAGTGATTTTGTGTCATTGGTTGAACATTAAGGTCATTTTCATCATCCTTAGGCGTATTCTAATCCAATTAGGGTTTTTAACCAATCTTGTGCGTCCAATAAGTGATTTTGTGTCATTGGTTAAACATTTAGGTCATTTTTCGTTTTCCCTAGGCTTATTCTAATCCAATTAGGGTTTTTAACCAATCTTGTGCATCCAATAAGTGATTTTGTGTCATTGGTTGAACATTTAGGTCATTTTCGTCCTCCTTAGGCTTATTCTAATCCAATTAGGGTTTTTATCCAATCTTGTGCATCCAATAAGTGATTTTGTGTCATTGGTTGAACATTAAGGTCATTTCCGTCCTCCCTGGGCGTATTCTAATCCAATTAGGGTTTTTAACCAATCTTTTGCATCCAATAAGTGATTTTGTGTCATTGGTTGAACATTTAGGTAATTTTAGTCCTCCCTAGGCTTATTCTAATCAAATTTGGGTTTTTAACCAATCTTGTGCATCCAATAAGTGATTTTGTGTCATTAGTTGAACATTTAGGTAATTTTCGTCCTCCATAGGCTTATTCTAATCCAAACAAGGGTTTTAACCAATCTTGTGCATCCAATAACTGATTTTGTGTCATTCGTTGAACATTTAGGTCATTTTCATCCTCTCTAGGCTTATTCTAATCCAATTAGGGTTTTGAACCAATCTTGTGCATCCAATAAGTGATTTTGTGTCATTGGTTGAGCATTTAGGTCATTTTCGTCCTCCCTCGGCTTATTCTAATCCAATTAGGGGTTTTAACCAATCTTGTGCATCCAATAAGTTATTTTGAGTCATTGGTTGTACATTTAGTTCTTTTTCGTCCTCCCTAGGCGTATTCTAAACCAATTACGGTTTTTAACCAATCTTCCCTATCCAATAAGTGATTTTGTGTCATTGGTTGAACATTTAGGTAATTTTTGTCCTCCCTATGCGTATTTTAATCCAATAAGGGTTTTTAACCAATCTTGTGCATCCAATAAGTGATTTTGTGTCATTGGTTGAACATTAAGGTCATTTTCGACCTCCTTAGGCGTATTCTAATCCAATAAGGGTTTTTAACCAATCTTGTGCATCCAATAAGTGATTTTGTGTCATTGGTTGAACATTTAGGTCATTTTTCGTCTTCCCTAGGCTTATTCTAATCCAATTAGGGTTTGTAACCAATCTTGTGCATCCAATAAGTGATTTTGTGTCAATGGTTGAACATTTAGGTCATTTTCGTCCTCCTTAGGCTTATTCTAATCCAATTAGGGTTTTTATCCAATGTTGTGCATCAAATAAGTGATTTTGTGTCATTGGTTGACCATTTAGGTCATTTTCGTCCTCCCTAGGCTTATTATAATCCAATTAGGGTTTTTAACCAATCTTGTGCATCCAATTAGTGATTTTGTGTCATTGGTTGAACATTTTGGTCATTTTCGTCCTCCCTATGCGTTTTCTAATCCAATTAGGGGTTTTAACCAATCATGTACATCCAATAAGTGATTTTGTGTCATTCGTTTAACATTTAGGTCATTTTTGTCCTCCCTATGTGTATTTTAATCCAAATAGGGTTTTTAACAAATCGTGTGCGTCCAATATGTGATTTTGTGTCATTGGTTGAACTTTAAGGTCATTTCCGTCCTTCCTGCGCGTATTCTAATCCAAATAGGGTTTTTAACCAATCTTGTGCATCCGCAAAGTGATGTTGTGTCATCGGTTGAACTTTAAGGTCATTTTCGTCCTCCTTAGGCTTATTCTAATCAAATTCGGGTTTTTAACCAATCTTATGGATCCAATAAGTGATTTTGTGTCATTAGTTGAACATTTAGGTAATTTTCGTCCTCCATAGGCTTATTCTAATCCAAACAAGGGTTTTAACCAATCTTGTGCATCCAATAACTGATTTTGTGTCATTCGTTGAACATTTAGGTCATTTTCATCCTCTCTAGGCTTATTCTAATCCAATTAGGGTTTTGAACCAATCTTGTGCATCCAATAAGTGATTTTGTGTCATTGGTTGAGCATTTAGGTCATTTTCGTCCTCCCTCGGCTTATTCTAATCCAATTAGGGGTTTTAACCAATCTTGTGCATCCAATAAGTTATTTTGAGTCATTGGTTGTACATTTAGTTCTTTTTCGTCCTCCCTAGGCGTATTCTAAACCAATTACGGTTTTTAACCAATCTTCCCTATCCAATAAGTGATTTTGTGTCATTGGTTGAACATTTAGGTAATTTTTGTCCTCCCTATGCGTATTTTAATCCAATAAGGGTTTTTAACCAATCTTGTGCATCCAATAAGTGATTTTGTGTCATTGGTTGAACATTAAGGTCATTTTCGACCTCCTTAGGCGTATTCTAATCCAATAAGGGTTTTTAACCAATCTTGTGCATCCAATAAGTGATTTTGTGTCATTGGTTGAACATTTAGGTCATTTTTCGTCTTCCCTAGGCTTATTCTAATCCAATTAGGGTTTGTAACCAATCTTGTGCATCCAATAAGTGATTTTGTGTCAATGGTTGAACATTTAGGTCATTTTCGTCCTCCCTAGGCTTATTATAATCCAATTAGGGTTTTTAACCAATCTTGTGCATCCAATTAGTGATTTTGTGTCATTGGTTGAACATTTTGGTCATTTTCGTCCTCCCTATGCGTTTTCTAATCCAATTAGGGGTTTTAACCAATCTTGTGCATCCAATAAGTGATTTTGTGTCATTCGTTTAACATTTAGGTCATTTTTGTCCTCCCTATGTGTATTTTAATCCAAATAGGGTTTTTAACAAATCTTGTGCGTCCAATATGTGATTTTGTGTCATTGGTTGAACTTTAAGGTCATTTCCGTCCTTCCTGGGCGTATTCTAATCCAAATAGGGTTTTTAACCAATCTTGTGCATCCGCAAAGTGATGTTTTGTCATTGGTTGAACTTTAAGGTCATTTTCGTCCTCCTTAGGCTTATTCTAATCAAATTCGGGTTTTTAACCAATCTTATGGATCCAATAAGTGATTTTGTGTCATTAGTTGAACATTTAGGTAATTTTCGTCCTGCAAAGGCTTATTGTAATCAAAATAAGGGATTTAACCAATCTTGTGCATCCAATAAGTGATTTTGTGTCATTGGTTGAACATTAAGGTCATTTTCATCCTCCTTAGGCGTATTCTAATCCAATTAGGGTCTTTAACCAATCTTGTGCATCCAATAAGTGATTTTGTGTCATTGGTTGAACATTTAGGTAATTTTTGTCCTCCCTATGCGTATTCTAATCCAATAAGGGTTTTTAACCAATCTTGTGCATCCAATAAGTGATTTTGTGTCATTGGTTGAACATTAAGGTCATTTTCGACCTCCTTAGGCGTATTCTAATCCAATAAGGGTTTTTAACCAATCTTGTGCATCCAATAAGTGATTTTGTAACATTGGTTGAACATTTAGGTCATTTTCGTCCTCCCTAGGCTTATTATAATCCAATTAGGGTTTTTAACCAATCTTGTGCATCCAATTAGTGATTTTGTGTCATTGGTTGAACATTTTGGTCATTTTCGTCCTCCCTATGCGTTTTCTAATCCAATTAGGGGTTTTAACCAATCTTGTGCATCCAATAAGTGATTTTGTGTCATTCGTTTAACATTTAGGTCATTTTTGTCCTCCCTATGTGTATTTTAATCCAAATAGGGTTTTTAACAAATCTTGTGCGTCCAATATGTGATTTTGTGTCATTGGTTGAACTTTAAGGTCATTTCCGTCCTTCCTGGGCGTATTCTAATCCAAATAGGGTTTTTAACCAATCTTGTGCTTCCGCAAAGTGATGTTTTGTCATCGGTTGAACTTTAAGGTCATTTTCGTCCTCCTTAGGCTTATTCTAATCAAATTCGGGTTTTTAACCAATCTTATGGATCCAATAAGTGATTTTGTGTCATTAGTTGAACATTTAGGTAATTTTCGTCCTGCAAAGGCTTATTGTAATCAAAATAAGGGATTTAACCAATCTTGTGCATCCAATAAGTGATTTTGTGTCATTGGTTGAACATTAAGGTCATTTTCATCCTCCTTAGGCGTATTCTAATCCAATTAGGGTCTTTAACCAATCTTGTGCATCCAATAAGTGATTTTGTGTCATTGGTTGAACATTTAGGTAATTTTTGTCCTCCCTATGCGTATTCTAATCCAATAAGGGTTTTTAACCAATCTTGTGCATCCAATAAGTGATTTTGTGTCATTGGTTGAACATTAAGGTCATTTTCGACCTCCTTAGGCGTATTCTAATCCAATAAGGGTTTTTAACCAATCTTGTGCATCCAATAAGTGATTTTGTGTCATTGGTTGAACATTTAGGTCATTTTTCGTCTTCCCTAGGCTTATTCTAATCCAATTAGGGTTTGTAACCAATCTTGTGCATCCAATAAGTGATTTTGTGTCAATGGTTGAACATTTAGGTCATTTTCGTCCTCCTTAGGCTTATTCTAATCCAATTAGGGTTTTTATCCAATGTTGTGCATCAAATAAGTGATTTTGTGTCATTGGTTGACCATTTAGGTCATTTTCGTCCTCCCTAGGCTTATTATAATCCAATTAGGGTTTTTAACCAATCTTGTGCATCCAATTAGTGATTTTGTGTCATTGGTTGAACATTTTGGTCATTTTCGTCCTCCCTATGCGTTTTCTAATCCAATTAGGGGTTTTAACCAATCATGTACATCCAATAAGTGATTTTGTGTCATTCGTTTAACATTTAGGTCATTTTTGTCCTCCCTATGTGTATTTTAATCCAAATAGGGTTTTTAACAAATCGTGTGCGTCCAATATGTGATTTTGTGTCATTGGTTGAACTTTAAGGTCATTTCCGTCCTTCCTGCGCGTATTCTAATCCAAATAGGGTTTTTAACCAATCTTGTGCATCCGCAAAGTGATGTTGTGTCATCGGTTGAACTTTAAGGTCATTTTCGTCCTCCTTAGGCTTATTCTAATCAAATTCGGGTTTTTAACCAATCTTATGGATCCAATAAGTGATTTTGTGTCATTAGTTGAACATTTAGGTAATTTTCGTCCTCCATAGGCTTATTCTAATCCAAACAAGGGTTTTAACCAATCTTGTGCATCCAATAACTGATTTTGTGTCATTCGTTGAACATTTAGGTCATTTTCGTCCTCTCTAGGCTTATTCTAATCCAATTAGGGTTTTGAACCAATCTTGTGCATCCAATAAGTGATTTTGTGTCATTGGTTGAGCATTTAGGTCATTTTCGTCCTCCCTCGGCTTATTCTAATCCAATTAGGGGTTTTAACCAATCTTGTGCATCCAATAAGTTATTTTGAGTCATTGGTTGTACATTTAGTTCTTTTTCGTCCTCCCTAGGCGTATTCTAAACCAATTACGGTTTTTAACCAATCTTCTCTATCCAATAAGTGATTTTGTGTCATTGGTTGAACATTTAGGTAATTTTTGTCCTCCCTATGCGTATTCTAATCCAATAAGGGTTTTTAACCAATCTTGTGCATCCAATAAGTGATTTTGTGTCATTGGTTGAACATTAAGGTCATTTTCGACCTCCTTAGGCGTATTCTAATCCAATAAGGGTTTTTAACCAATCTTGTGCATCCAATAAGTGATTTTGTGTCATTGGTTGAACATTTAGGTCATTTTTCGTCTTCCCTAGGCTTATTCTAATCCAATTAGGGTTTGTAACCAATCTTGTGCATCCAATAAGTGATTTTGTGTCAATGGTTGAACATTTAGGTCATTTTCGTCCTCCCTAGGCTTATTATAATCCAATTAGGGTTTTTAACCAATCTTGTGCATCCAATTAGTGATTTTGTGTCATTGGTTGAACATTTTGGTCATTTTCGTCCTCCCTATGCGTTTTCTAATCCAATTAGGGGTTTTAACCAATCTTGTGCATCCAATAAGTGATTTTGTGTCATTCGTTTAACATTTAGGTCATTTTTGTCCTCCCTATGTGTATTTTAATCCAAATAAGGTTTTTAACAAATCTTGTGCGTCCAATATGTGATTTTGTGTCATTGGTTGAACTTTAAGGTCATTTCCGTCCTTCCTGGGCGTATTCTAATCTAAATAGGGTTTTTAACCAATCTTGTGCATCCGCAAAGTGATGTTGTGTCATCGGTTGAACTTTAAGGTCATTTTCGTCCTCCTTAGGCTTATTCTAATCAAATTCGGGTTTTTAACCAATCTTATGGATCCAATAAGTGATTTTGTGTCATTAGTTGAACATTTAGGTAATTTTCGTCCTGCAAAGGCTTATTGTAATCAAAATAAGGGATTTAACCAATCTTGTGCATCCAATAAGTGATTTTGTGTCATTGGTTGAACATTAAGGTCATTTTCATCCTCCTTAGGCGTATTCTAATCCAATTAGGGTCTTTAACCAATCTTGTGCATCCAATAAGTGATTTTGTGTCATTGGTTGAACATTTAGGTAATTTTTGTCCTCCCTATGCGTATTCTAATCCAATAAGGGTTTTTAACCAATCTTGTGCATCCAATAAGTGATTTTGTGTCATTGGTTGAACATTAAGGTCATTTTCGACCTCCTTAGGCGTATTCTAATCCAATAAGGGTTTTTAACCAATCTTGTGCATCCAATAAGTGATTTTGTAACATTGGTTGAACATTTAGGTCATTTTCGTCCTCCCTAGGCTTATTATAATCCAATTAGGGTTTTTAACCAATCTTGTGCATCCAATTAGTGATTTTGTGTCATTGGTTGAACATTTTGGTCATTTTCGTCCTCCCTATGCGTTTTCTAATCCAATTAGGGGTTTTAACCAATCTTGTGCATCCAATAAGTGATTTTGTGTCATTCGTTTAACATTTAGGTCATTTTTGTCCTCCCTATGTGTATTTTAATCCAAATAGGGTTTTTAACAAATCTTGTGCGTCCAATATGTGATTTTGTGTCATTGGTTGAACTTTAAGGTCATTTCCGTCCTTCCTGGGCGTATTCTAATCCAAATAGGGTTTTTAACCAATCTTGTGCTTCCGCAAAGTGATGTTTTGTCATCGGTTGAACTTTAAGGTCATTTTCGTCCTCCTTAGGCTTATTCTAATCAAATTCGGGTTTTTAACCAATCTTATGGATCCAATAAGTGATTTTGTGTCATTAGTTGAACATTTAGGTAATTTTCGTCCTGCAAAGGCTTATTGTAATCAAAATAAGGGATTTAACCAATCTTGTGCATCGAATAAGTGATTTTGTGTCATTGGTTGAACATTAAGGTCATTTTCATCCTCCTTAGGCGTATTCTAATCCAATTAGGGTCTTTAACCAATCTTGTGCATCCAATAAGTGATTTTGTGTCATTGGTTGAACATTTAGGTAATTTTTGTCCTCCCTATGCGTATTCTAATCCAATAAGGGTTTTTAACCAATCTTGTGCATCCAATAAGTGATTTTGTGTCATTGGTTGAACATTAAGGTCATTTTCG
>JBBPBP010000001.1:48101587-48117366 GCA_037974735.1 Cicer chorassanicum | reverse complement strand
TTAGGGTTTTTAACCAATCTTGTGCATCCAATAAGTGATTTTGTGTCATTGGTTGAACATTTAGGTCATTTTCGTCCTCCCTAGGCTTATTCTAATCCAATTAGGGTTTTTAACCAATCTTGTGCAACCAATAAGTTATTTTGTGTCATTGGTTGAACATTTAGGTCATTTTCGTCCACCCTAGGCATATTCTAATCGAATTAGGGTTTTTAACCAATCTTGTGCATCCAATTAGTGATTTTGTGTCATTGGTTGAACATTTAGGTCATTTCCGTCCTTCCTAGGCTTATTCTAATCCAATTAGGGTTCTTAACCAATCTTGTGCATCCAATAAGTGATTTTGTGTCATTGGCTTAACATTAAAGTCATTTTCGTCCTCCCTAGGCGTATTCTAATCCAATTTGGGTTTTTAACCAATCTTGAGCATCCAATAAGTGATTTTGTGTCATTGGTTGAACATTAAGGTCATTTTCATCCTCCCTTGGCGTATTCTAGTCCAATTAGGGTTTTTAACCAATCTTGTGCATCCAATAAGTGATTTAGTGTCATTGGTTTAACATTTAGGTAATTTTCTTCCTCCCTAGGCTTATTCTAATCCAAATAAGGGTTTAATAAATCTTGTGCATCCAATAAGTGATTTTCTGTCATTCGTTGAACATTTAGGTCATTTTCGTCCTCCCTAGGCTTATTCTAATCTAATTAGGGTTTTGAACCAATCTTGTGCATCCAATAAGTGATTTTGTGCCAATGGTTGATCATTTAGGTCATTTTCGTCTTCTCTAGGCTTATTCTAATCCAATTAGGGTTTTTAACCAATCTTGTGCATCCAATATGTGATTTTGTGTCATTGGTTGAACATTTAGGTCATTTTTGTCCTCCCTAGGCTTATTCTAATCCAATTAGGGTTTTTAACCAATCTTGTGCACCCAATAAGTGATTTTGTGTCATTGGTTGAACATTTAGGTCTTTTTCGTCCTCCCTAGGCTTATTCTAATCCAATTAGGGTTTTTATCCAATCTTGTGCATCCAATAAGTGATTTTGTGTCATTGGTTGAACATTAAGGTCATTTTCGTCCTCCTGGGCATATTATAATCCAATTAGGGTTTTTAACTAATCTTGTGCATCCAATAAGTGATTTAGTGTCATTGGTTGAACATTTAGGTAATTTTCGTCCTCCCTAGGCTTATTCTAATCCAAATAAGGGTTTTAACCAATCTTGTGCATACAATAAGTGATTTTGTGTCATTCGTTGAGCATTTAGGTCATTTTCGTCCTCCCTCGGCTTATTCTAATCCAATTAGGGGTTTTAACCAATCTTGTGCATCCAATAAGTTATTTTGAGTCATTGGTTGAACATTTAGTTCTTTTTCGTCCTCCCTAGGCGTATTCTAAACCAATTACGGTTTTTAACCAATCTTCTCTATCCAATAAGTGATTTTGTGTCATTGGTTGAACATTTAGGTAATTTTGTTCCTCCCTATGCGTATTCTAATCCAATTAGGGTTTTTAACCAATCTTGTGCATCCAATTAGTGATTTTGTGTCATTGGTTGAACATTTAGGTCATTTCCGTCCTTCCTAGGCTTATTCTAATCCAATTAGGGTTCTTAACCAATCTTGTGCATCCAATAAGTGATTTTGTGTCATTGGCTTAACATTAAGGTCATTTTCGTCCTCCCTAGGCGTATTCTAATCCAATTAGGGTTTTTAACCAATCTTGTGCATCCAATAAGTGATTTTGTGTTATTGGTTGAACATTTAGGTCATTTTTCGTCTTCCCTAGGCTTATTCTAATCCAAATAAGGATTTTAACCAATCTTGAGCATCCAATAAGTGATTTTGTGTCATTGGTTGAACATTAAGGTCATTTTCGTCCTCCCTGGGCGTATTCTCATCCAAATAAGGGTTTTAATCAATCTTTTGCATCCAATAAGTGATTTTCTGTCATTCCTTGAACATTTAGGTCATTTTTCGTCCTCTCTAGGCTTATTCTAATCTAATTAGGGTTTTGAACCAATTTTGTGCATCCAATAAGTGATTTTGTGTCATTGGTTGAACATTTAGGTCATTTTCGTCTTCCCTAGGCTTATTCTAATCCAATTAGGGTTTTTAACCAATCTTGAGCATCCAATAAGTGATTTTGTGTCATTGGTTGAACATTAAGGTCATTTTCGTCCTCCCTTGGCGTATGCTAATCCAATTATGGTTTTTAACCAATCTTGTGCATCCAATAAGTGATTTTGTGTTATTGGTTGAACATTTAGGTAATTTTTCGTCTTCCCTAGGCTTATTCTAATCCAAATAAGGATTTTAACCAATCTTGAGCATCCAATAAGTGATTTGGTGTCATTGGTTGAACATTAAGGTCATTTTCGTCCTCCTTAGGCGTATTCTAATCCAATTAGGGTTTTGAACCAATCTTGTGCATCCAATAAGTGATTTTGTGTCATTGGTTGAGCATTTAGGTCATTTTCGTCCTCCCTCGGCTTATTCTAATCCAATTAGGGGTTTTAACCAATCTTGTGCATCCAATAAGTTATGTTGAGTCATTGGTTGAACATTTAGTTCTCTTTCGTCCTCCCTAGGCGTATTCTAAACCAATTACGGTTTTTAACCAATCTTCTCTATCCAATAAGTGATTTTGTGTCATTGGTTGAACATTTAGGTAATTTTGTTCCTCCTTATGCGTATTCTAATCCAATTAGGGTTTTTAACCAATCTTGTGCATCCAATAAGTGATTTTGTGTCATTGGCTTAACATTAAGGTCATTTTCGTCCTCCCTAGGCGTATTCTAATCCAATTAGGGTTTTTAACCAATCTTGTGCATCCAATAAGTGATTTTGTGTTATTGGTTGAACATTTAGGTCATTTTTCGTCTTCCCTAGGCTTATTCTAATCCAAATAAGGATTTTAACCAATCTTGAGCATCCAATAAGTGATTTTGTGACATTGGTTGAACATTAAGGTCATTTTCGTCCTCCCTAGGCTTATTCTAATCAAATTCGGGTTTTTAACCAATCTTATGGATCCAATAAGTGATTTTGTGTCATTAGTTGAACATTTAGGTAATTTTCGTCCTGCAAAGGCTTATTGTAATCCAAATAAGGGATTTAACCAATCTTGTGCATCCAATAAGTGATTTTGTGTCATTCGTTGAACATTTAGGTCATTTTCGTCCTCTCTAGGCTTATTCTAATCCAATTAGGGTTCTTAACCAATCTTGTGCATCCAATAAGTGATTTTGTGTCATTGGCTTAACATTAAGGTCATTTTCGTCCTCCCTAGGCGTATTCTAATCCAATTAGGGTTTTTAACCAATCTTGTGCATTCAATAAGTGATTTTGTGTTATTGGTTGAACATTTAGGTCATTTTTCGTCTTCCCTAGGCTTATTCTAATCCAAATAAGGATTTTAACCAATCTTGAGCATCCAATAAGTGATTTTGTGTCATTGGTTGAACATTAAGGTCATTTTTGTCCTCCCTGGGCGTATTCTCATCCAAATAAGGGTTTTAACCAATCTTGTGCATCCAATAAGTGATTTTCTGTCATTCGTTGAACATTTAGGTCATTTTTCGTCCTCTCTAGGCTTATTCTAATCTAATTAGGGTTTTGAACCAATTTTGTGCATCCAATAAGTGATTTTGTGTCATTGGTTGAACATTTAGGTCATTTTCGTCTTCCCTAGGCTTATTCTAATCCAATTAGGGTTTTTAACCAATCTTGAGCATCCAATAAGTGATTTTGTGTCATTGGTTGAACATTAAGGTCATTTTCGTCCTCCCTTGGCGTATTCTAATCCAATTAGGGTTTTTAACCAATCTTGTGCATACAATAAGTGATTTTGTGTCATTCGTTGAGCATTTAGGTCATTTTCGTCCTCCTTAGGCGTATTCTAATCCAATTAGGGTTTTTAACCAATCTTGTGCATCCAATAAGTGATTTTGTGTCATTGGTTGAACATTAAGGTCATTTTCGTCCTCCCTTGCATATTCTAATCCAATTAGGGTTTTTAATTAATCTTGTGCATCCAATAAGTGATTTAGTGTCATTGGTTTAACATTTAGGTAATTTTCGTCCTCCCTAGGCTTATTCTCATCCATATAAGGGTTTTAACCAATCTTGTGCATCCAATAAGTGATTTTCTGTCATTCGTTGAACATTTAGGTCATTTTTCGTCCTCTCTAGGCTTATTCTAATCTAATTAGGGTTTTGAACCAATTTTGTGCATCCAATAAGTGATTTTGTGTCATTGGTTGAACATTTAGGTCATTTTCGTCTTCCCTAGCCTTATTCTAATCCAATTACGGTTTTTAAACAATCTTGTGCATCCAATAAATGATTTTGTGTCATTGGTTGAACATTTAGGTGATTTTCGTCCTCGCTAGGCTTATTCTAATCCAATTTGGGTTTTAACCAATCTTGTGCATCCAATTAGTGATTTTGTGTCATTGGTGTAACATTAAGGTCATTTCCATCCTTCTTGGGCGTATTCTAATCCAAATAGGGTTTTTAACCAATCTTGTGCATCCAATAAGTGATTTTGTTTCATTGGTTAATCATTTAGGTCATTTTCGTCTTCCCTAGGCTTATTCTAATCCAATTAGGGTTTTTAACCAATCTTGTGCATCCAATAAGGAATTTTGTGTCATTGGTTGAACATTTAGGTCATTTTCGTCCTCCCTAGGCTTATTCTAATCAATTTAGGGTTTTTAACCAATCTTGTGCATCCAATAAGTGATTTTGTGTCATTGGTTGAACATTTAGGTCATTTTCGTCCTCCCAAGGCTTATTCTAATCCAATTAGGGTTTTTAACCAATCTTGTGCAACCAATAAGTTATTTTGTGTCATTGGTTGAACATTTAGGTCATTTTCGTCCACCCTAGGCATATTCTAATCGAATTAGGGTTTTTAACCAATCTTGTGCATCCAATTAGTGATTTTGTGTCATTGGTTGAACATTTAGGTCATTTCCGTCCTTCCTAGGCTTATTCTAATCCAATTAGGGTTCTTAACCAATCTTGTGCATCCAATAAGTGATTTTGTGTCATTGGCTTAACATTAAAGTCATTTTCGTCCTCCCTAGGCGTATTCTAATCCAATTTGGGTTTTTAACCAATCTTGAGCATCCAATAAGTGATTTTGTGTCATTGGTTGAACATTAAGGTCATTTTCATCCTCCCTTGGCGTATTCTAGTCCAATTAGGGTTTTTAACCAATCTTGTGCATCCAATAAGTGATTTAGTGTCATTGGTTTAACATTTAGGTAATTTTCTTCCTCCCTAGGCTTATTCTAATCCAAATAAGGGTTTAATAAATCTTGTGCATCCAATAAGTGATTTTCTGTCATTCGTTGAACATTTAGGTCATTTTCGTCCTCTCTAGGCTTATTCTAATCTAATTAGGGTTTTGAACCAATCTTGTGCATCCAATAAGTGATTTTGTGCCAATGGTTGATCATTTAGGTCATTTTCGTCTTCTCTAGGCTTATTCTAATCCAATTAGGGTTTTTAACCAATCTTGTGCATCCAATATGTGATTTTGTGTCATTGGTTGAACATTTAGGTCATTTTCGTCCTCCCTAGGCTTATTCTAATCCAATTAGGGTTTTTAACCAATCTTGTGCATCCAATATGTGATTTTGTGTCATTGGTTGAACATTTAGGTCATTTTTGTCCTCCCTAGGCTTATTCTAATCCAATTAGGGTTTTTAACCAATCTTGTGCACCCAATAAGTGATTTTGTGTCATTGGTTGAACATTTAGGTCTTTTTCGTCCTCCCTAGGCTTATTCTAATCCAATTAGGGTTTTTATCCAATCTTGTGCATCCAATAAGTGATTTTGTGTCATTGGTTGAACATTAAGGTCATTTTCGTCCTCCCTGGGCGTATTCTCATCCAAATAAGGGTTTTAACCAATCTTGTGCATCCAATGAGTGATTTTCTGTCATTCGTTGAACATTTAGGTCATTTTCGTCCTCTCTAGGCTTATTCTAATCCAATTAGGGTTTTGAACCAATCTTGTGCATCCAATAAGTGATTTTGTGTCATTGGTTGAGCATTTAGGTCATTTTCGTCCTCCCTCGGCTTATTCTAATCCAATTAGGGGTTTTAACCAATCTTGTGCATCCAATAAGTTATTTTGAGTCATTGGTTGAACATTTAGTTCTTTTTCGTCCTCCCTAGGCGTATTCTAAACCAATTACGGTTTTTAACCAATCTTCTCTATGCAATAGTGATTTTGTGTCATTGGTTGAACATTTAGGTAATTTTGTTCCTCCCTATGCGTATTCTAATCCAATTAGGGTTTTTAACCAATCTTGTGCATCCAATTAGTGATTTTGTGTCATTGGTTGAACATTTAGGTCATTTCCGTCATTCCTAGGCTTATTCTAATCCAATTAGGGTTCTTAACCAATCTTGTGCATCCAATAAGTGATTTTGTGTCATTGGCTTAACATTAAGGTCATTTTCGTCCTCCCTAGGCGTATTCTAATCCAATTAGGGTTTTTAACCAATCTTGTGCATCCAATAAGTGATTTTGTGCTATTGGTTGAACATTTAGGTCATTTTTCGTCTTCCCTAGGCTTATTCTAATCCAAATAAGGATTTTAACCAATCTTGAGCATCCAATAAGTGATTTTGTGTCATTGGTTGAACATTAAGGTCATTTTCGTCCTCCCTTGGCGTATTCTAATCCAATTAGGGTTTTTAACCAATCTTGTGCATCCAATAAGTGATTTAGTGTCATTGGTTTAACATTTAGGTAATTTTCTTCCTCCCTAGGCTTATTCTAATCCAAATAAGGGTTTAATAAATCTTGTGCATCCAATAAGTGATTTTCTGTCATTCGTTGAACATTTAGGTCATTTTCGTCCTCTCTAGGCTTATTCTAATCTAATTAGGGTTTTGAACCAATCTTCTGCATCCAATAAGTGATTTTGTGTCAATGCTTGAACATTTAGGTCATTTTCGTCTTCTCTAGGCTTATTCTAATCCAATTAGGGTTTTTAACCAATCTTGTGCATCCAATATGTGATTTTGTGTCATTGGTTGAACATTTAGGTCATTTTTGTCCTCCCTAGGCTTATTCTAATCCAATTAGGGTTTTTAACCAATCTTGTGCATCCAATAAGTGATTTAGTGTCATTGGTTTAACATTTAGGTAATTTTCTTCCTCCCTAGGCTTATTCTAATCCAAATAAGGGTTTAATAAATCTTGTGCATCCAATAAGTGATTTTCTGTCATTCGTTGAACATTTAGGTCATTTTCGTCCTCTCTAGGCTTATTCTAATCTAATTAGGGTTTTGAACCAATCTTGTGCATCCAATAAGTGATTTTGTGTCAATGGTTGAACATTTAGGTCATTTTCGTCTTCCCTAGGCTTATTCTAATCCAATTAGGGTTTTTAACCAATCTTGAGCATCCAATAAGTGATTTTGTGTCATTGGTTGAACATTAAGGTCATTTTCGTCCTCCCTTGGCGTATTCTAATCCAATTAGGGTTTTTAACCAATCTTGTGCATCCAATAAGTGATTTAGTGTCATTGGTTTAACATTTAGGTAATTTTCTTCCTCCCTAGGCTTATTCTAATCCAAATAAGGGTTTAATAAATCTTGTGCATCCAATAAGTGATTTTCTGTCATTCGTTGAACATTTAGGTCATTTTTCGTCCTCTCTAGGCTTATTCTAATCTAATTAGGGTTTTGAACCAATTTTGTGCATCCAATAAGTGATTTTGTGTCATTGGTTGAACATTTAGGTCATTTTCGTCTTCCCTAGGCTTATTCTAATCCAATTAGGGTTTTTAAACAATCTTGAGCATCCAATAAGTGATTTTGTGTCATTGGTTGAACATTAAGGTCATTTTCGTCCTCCCTTGGCGTATTCTAATCCAATTAGGGTTTTTAACCAATCTTGTGCATCCAATAAGTGATTTAGTGTCATTGGTTTAACATTTAGGTAATTTTCTTCCTCCCTAGGCTTATTCTAATCCAAATAAGGGTTTAATAAATCTTGTGCATCCAATAAGTGATTTTCTGTCATTCGTTGAACATTTAGGTCATTTTCGTCCTCTCTAGGCTTATTCTAATCTAATTAGGGTTTTGAACCAATCTTGTGCATCCAATAAGTGATTTTGTGTCAATGGTTGAACATTTAGGTCATTTTCGTCTTCCCTAGGCTTATTCTAATCCAATTAGGGTTTTTAACCAATCTTGAGCATCCAATAAGTGATTTTGTGTCATTGGTTGAACATTAAGGTCATTTTCGTCCTCCCTTGGCGTATTCTAATCCAATTAGGGTTTTTAACCAATCTTGTGCATCCAATAAGTGATTTAGTGTCATTGGTTTAACATTTAGGTAATTTTTTTCCTCCCTAGGCTTATTCTAATCCAAATAAGGGTTTAATAAATCTTGTGCATCCAATAAGTGATTTTCTGTCATTCGTTGAACATTTAGGTCATTTTTCGTCCTCTCTAGGCTTATTCTAATCTAATTAGGGTTTTGAACCAATTTTGTGCATCCAATAAGTGATTTTGTGTCATTGGTTGAACATTTAGGTCATTTTCGTCTTCCCTAGGCTTATTCTAATCCAATTAGGGTTTTTAACCAATCTTGAGCATCCAATAAGTGATTTTGTGTCATTGGTTGAACATTAAGGTCATTTTCGTCCTCCCTTGGCGTATTCTAATCCAATTAGGGTTTTTAACCAATCTTGTGCATACAATAAGTGATTTTGTGTCATTCGTTGAGCATTTAGGTCATTTTCGTCCTCCTTAGGCGTATTCTAATCCAATTAGGGTTTTTAACCAATCTTGTGCATCCAATAAGTGATTTTGTGTCATTGGTTGAACATTAAGGTCATTTTCGTCCTCCCTTGCATATTCTAATCCAATTAGGGTTTTTAATTAATCTTGTGCATCCAATAAGTGATTTAGTGTCATTGGTTTAACATTTAGGTAATTTTCGTCCTCCCTAGGCTTATTCTCATCCATATAAGGGTTTTAACCAATCTTGTGCATCCAATAAGTGATTTTCTGTCATTCGTTGAACATTTAGGTCATTTTTCGTCCTCTCTAGGCTTATTCTAATCTAATTAGGGTTTTGAACCAATTTTGTGCATCCAATAAGTGATTTTGTGTCATTGGTTGAACATTTAGGTCATTTTCGTCTTCCCTAGCCTTATTCTAATCCAATTACGGTTTTTAAACAATCTTGTGCATCCAATAAATGATTTTGTGTCATTGGTTGAACATTTAGGTGATTTTCGTCCTCGCTAGGCTTATTCTAATCCAATTTGGGTTTTAACCAATCTTGTGCATCCAATTAGTGATTTTGTGTCATTGGTGTAACATTAAGGTCATTTCCATCCTTCTTGGGCGTATTCTAATCCAAATAGGGTTTTTAACCAATCTTGTGCATCCAATAAGTGATTTTGTTTCATTGGTTAATCATTTAGGTCATTTTCGTCTTCCCTAGGCTTATTCTAATCCAATTAGGGTTTTTAACCAATCTTGTGCATCCAATAAGGAATTTTGTGTCATTGGTTGAACATTTAGGTCATTTTCGTCCTCCCTAGGCTTATTCTAATCAATTTAGGGTTTTTAACCAATCTTGTGCATCCAATAAGTGATTTTGTGTCATTGGTTGAACATTTAGGTCATTTTCGTCCTCCCAAGGCTTATTCTAATCCAATTAGGGTTTTTAACCAATCTTGTGCAACCAATAAGTTATTTTGTGTCATTGGTTGAACATTTAGGTCATTTTCGTCCACCCTAGGCATATTCTAATCGAATTAGGGTTTTTAACCAATCTTGTGCATCCAATTAGTGATTTTGTGTCATTGGTTGAACATTTAGGTCATTTCCGTCCTTCCTAGGCTTATTCTAATCCAATTAGGGTTCTTAACCAATCTTGTGCATCCAATAAGTGATTTTGTGTCATTGGCTTAACATTAAAGTCATTTTCGTCCTCCCTAGGCGTATTCTAATCCAATTTGGGTTTTTAACCAATCTTGAGCATCCAATAAGTGATTTTGTGTCATTGGTTGAACATTAAGGTCATTTTCATCCTCCCTTGGCGTATTCTAGTCCAATTAGGGTTTTTAACCAATCTTGTGCATCCAATAAGTGATTTAGTGTCATTGGTTTAACATTTAGGTAATTTTCTTCCTCCCTAGGCTTATTCTAATCCAAATAAGGGTTTAATAAATCTTGTGCATCCAATAAGTGATTTTCTGTCATTCGTTGAACATTTAGGTCATTTTCGTCCTCTCTAGGCTTATTCTAATCTAATTAGGGTTTTGAACCAATCTTGTGCATCCAATAAGTGATTTTGTGCCAATGGTTGATCATTTAGGTCATTTTCGTCTTCTCTAGGCTTATTCTAATCCAATTAGGGTTTTTAACCAATCTTGTGCATCCAATATGTGATTTTGTGTCATTGGTTGAACATTTAGGTCATTTTCGTCCTCTCTAGGCTTATTCTAATTTAATTAGGGTTTTGAACCAATCTTGTGCATCCAATAAGTGATTTTGTGTCATTGGTTGAGCATTTAGGTCATTTTCGTCCTCCCTCGGCTTATTCTAATCCAATTAGGGGTTTTAACCAATCTTGTGCATCCAATAAGTTATTTTGAGTCATTGGTTGAACATTTAGTTCTTTTTCGTCCTCCCTAGGCGTATTCTAAACCAATTACGGTTTTTAACCAATCTTCTCTATCCAATAAGTGATTTTGTGTCATTGGTTGAACATTTAGGTAATTTTGTTCCTCCCTATGCGTATTCTAATCCAATTAGGGTTTTTAACCAATCTTGTGCATCCAATTAGTGATTTTGTGTCATTGGTTGAACATTTAGGTCATTTCCGTCATTCCTAGGCTTATTCTAATCCAATTAGGGTTCTTAACCAATCTTGTGCATCCAATAAGTGATTTTGTGTCATTGGCTTAACATTAAGGTCATTTTCGTCCTCCCTAGGCGTATTCTAATCCAATTAGGGTTTTTAACCAATCTTGTGCATCCAATAAGTGATTTTGTGTTATTGGTTGAACAATTAGGTCATTTTTCGTCTTCCCTAGGCTTATTCTAATCCAATTAGGGTTTTTAACCAATCTTGTGCATCCAATAAGTGATTTTGTGTCATTGGTTGAACATTTAGGTCATTTTCGTCCTCCCTAGGCTTATTCTAATCCAATTAGGGTTTTTAACCAATCTTGTGCATCCAATTAGTGATTTTGTGTCATTGGTGTAACATTAAGGTCATTTCCGTCCTTCTTGGGCGTATTCTAATCCAAATAGGGTTTTTAACCAATCTTGTGCATCCAATAAGTGATTTTGTTTCATTGGTTAATCATTTAGGTCATTTTCGTCTTCCCTAGGCTTATTCTAATCCAATTAGGGTTTTTAACCAATCTTGTGCATCCAATAAGGGATTTTGTGTCATTGGTTGAACATTTAGGTCATTTTCGTCCTCCCTAGGCTTATTCTAATCAATTTAGGGTTTTTAACCAATCTTGTGCATCCAATAAGTGATTTTGTGTCATTGGTTGAACATTTAGGTCATTTTCGTCCTCCCTAGGCTTATTCTAATCCAATTAGGGTTTTTAACCAATCTTGTGCATCCAATAAGTTATTTTGTGTCATTGGTTGAACATTTAGGTCATTTTCGTCCTCCCTAGGCATATTCTAATCGAATTAGGGTTTTTAACCAATCTTGTGCATCCAATTAGTGATTTTGTGTCATTGGTTGAACATTTAGGTCATTTCCGTCCTTCCTAGGCTTATTCTAATCCAATTAGGGTTCTTAACCAATCTTGTGCATCCAATTAGTGATTTTGTGTCATTGGCTTAACATTAAAGTCATTTTCGTCCTCCCTAGGCGTATTCTAATCCAATTAGGGTTTTTAACCAATCTTGTGCATCCAATAAGTGATTTTGTGTTATTGGTTGAACATTTAGGTCATTTTTCGTCTTCCCTAGGCTTATTCTAATCCAAATAAGGATTTTAACCAATCTTGAGCATGCAATAAGTGATTTTGTGTCATTGGTTGAACATTAAGGTCATTTTCGTCCTCCCTGGGCGTATTCTCATCTAAATAAGGGTTTTAACCAATCTTGTGCATCCAATAAGTGATTTTCTGTCATTCGTTGAACATTTAGGTCATTTTTCGTCCTCTCTAGGCTTATTCTAATCTAATTAGGGTTTTGAACCAATTTTGTGCATCCAATAAGTGATTTTGTGTCATTGGTTGAACATTTAGGTCATTTTCGTCTTCCCTAGGCTTATTCTAATCCAATTAGGGTTTTTAAACAATCTTGAGCATCCAATAAGTGATTTTGTGTCATTGGTTGAACATTAAGGTCATTTTCGTCCTCCCTTGGCGTATTCTAATCCAATTAGGGTTTTTAACCAATCTTGTGCATCCAATAAGTGATTTAGTGTCATTGGTTTAACATTTAGGTAATTTTCTTCCTCCCTAGGCTTATTCTAATCCAAATAAGGGTTTAATAAATCTTGTGCATCCAATAAGTGATTTTCTGTCATTCGTTGAACATTTAGGTCATTTTCGTCCTCTCTAGGCTTATTCTAATCTAATTAGGGTTTTGAACCAATCTTGTGCATCCAATAAGTGATTTTGTGTCAATGGTTGAACATTTAGGTCATTTTCGTCTTCTCTAGGCTTATTCTAATCCAATTAGGGTTTTGAACCAATCTTGTGCATCCAATAAGTGATTTTGTGTCATTGGTTGAACATTTAGATCTTTTTCGTCCTCCCTAGGCTTATTCTAATCCAATTAGGGTTTTTATCCAATCTTGTGCATCCAATAAGTGATTTTGTGTCATTGGTTGAACATTAAGGTCATTTTTGTCCTCCCTGGGCGTATTATAATCCAATTAGGATTTTTAACAAATCTTGTGCATCCAATAAGTGATTTTGTGTCATTGGTTGAACATTTAGGTAATTTTTGTCCTCCCTAGGCTTATTCTAATCAAATTAGGGTTTTTAACCAATCATGTGCATCCAATAAGTGATTTTGTGTCATTGGTTGAACATTTAGGTAATTTTGTTCCTCCTTATGCGTATTCTAATCCAATTAGGGTTTTTAACCAATCTTGTGCATCCAATAAGTGATTTTGTGTCATTGGCTTAACATTAAGGTCATTTTCGTCCTCCCTAGGCGTATTCTAATCCAATTAGGGTTTTTAACCAATCTTGTGCATCCAATAAGTGATTTTGTGTTATTGGTTGAACATTTAGGTCATTTTTCGTCTTCCCTAGGCTTATTCTAATCCAAATAAGGATTTTAACCAATCTTGAGCATCCAATAAGTGATTTTGTGACATTGGTTGAACATTAAGGTCATTTTCGTCCTCCCTAGGCTTATTCTAATCAAATTCGGGTTTTTAACCAATCTTATGGATCCAATAAGTGATTTTGTGTCATTAGTTGAACATTTAGGTAATTTTCGTCCTGCAAAGGCTTATTGTAATCCAAATAAGGGATTTAACCAATCTTGTGCATCCAATAAGTGATTTTGTGTCATTCGTTGAACATTTAGGTCATTTTCGTCCTCTCTAGGCTTATTCTAATCCAATTAGGGTTCTTAACCAATCTTGTGCATCCAATAAGTGATTTTGTGTCATTGGCTTAACATTAAGGTCATTTTCGTCCTCCCTAGGCGTATTCTAATCCAATTAGGGTTTTTAACCAATCTTGTGCATTCAATAAGTGATTTTGTGTTATTGGTTGAACATTTAGGTCATTTTTCGTCTTCCCTAGGCTTATTCTAATCCAAATAAGGATTTTAACCAATCTTGAGCATCCAATAAGTGATTTTGTGTCATTGGTTGAACATTAAGGTCATTTTTGTCCTCCCTGGGCGTATTCTCATCCAAATAAGGGTTTTAACCAATCTTGTGCATCCAATAAGTGATTTTCTGTCATTCGTTGAACATTTAGGTCATTTTTCGTCCTCTCTAGGCTTATTCTAATCTAATTAGGGTTTTGAACCAATTTTGTGCATCCAATAAGTGATTTTGTGTCATTGGTTGAACATTTAGGTCATTTTCGTCTTCCCTAGGCTTATTCTAATCCAATTAGGGTTTTTAACCAATCTTGAGCATCCAATAAGTGATTTTGTGTCATTGGTTGAACATTAAGGTCATTTTCGTCCTCCCTTGGCGTATTCTAATCCAATTAGGGTTTTTAACCAATCTTGTGCATACAATAAGTGATTTTGTGTCATTCGTTGAGCATTTAGGTCATTTTCGTCCTCCTTAGGCGTATTCTAATCCAATTAGGGTTTTTAACCAATCTTGTGCATCCAATAAGTGATTTTGTGTCATTGGTTGAACATTAAGGTCATTTTCGTCCTCCCTTGCGTATTCTAATCCAATTAGGGTTTTTAATTAATCTTGTGCATCCAATAAGTGATTTAGTGTCATTGGTTTAACATTTAGGTAATTTTCGTCCTCCCTAGGCTTATTCTCATCCATATAAGGGTTTTAACCAATCTTGTGCATCCAATAAGTGATTTTCTGTCATTCGTTGAACATTTAGGTCATTTTTCGTCCTCTCTAGGCTTATTCTAATCTAATTAGGGTTTTGAACCAATTTTGTGCATCCAATAAGTGATTTTGTGTCATTGGTTGAACATTTAGGTCATTTTCGTCTTCCCTAGCCTTATTCTAATCCAATTACGGTTTTTAAACAATCTTGTGCATCCAATAAATGATTTTGTGTCATTGGTTGAACATTTAGGTGATTTTCGTCCTCGCTAGGCTTATTCTAATCCAATTTGGGTTTTAACCAATCTTGTGCATCCAATTAGTGATTTTGTGTCATTGGTGTAACATTAAGGTCATTTCCATCCTTCTTGGGCGTATTCTAATCCAAATAGGGTTTTTAACCAATCTTGTGCATCCAATAAGTGATTTTGTTTCATTGGTTAATCATTTAGGTCATTTTCGTCTTCCCTAGGCTTATTCTAATCCAATTAGGGGTTTTAACCAATCTTGTGCATCCAATAAGGAATTTTGTGTCATTGGTTGAACATTTAGGTCATTTTCGTCCTCCCTAGGCTTATTCTAATCAATTTAGGGTTTTTAACCAATCTTGTGCATCCAATAAGTGATTTTGTGTCATTGGTTGAACATTTAGGTCATTTTCGTCCTCCCTAGGCTTATTCTAATCCAATTAGGGTTTTTAACCAATCTTGTGCAACCAATAAGTTATTTTGTGTCATTGGTTGAACATTTAGGTCATTTTCGTCCACCCTAGGCATATTCTAATCGAATTAGGGTTTTTAACCAATCTTGTGCATCCAATTAGTGATTTTGTGTCATTGGTTGAACATTTAGGTCATTTCCGTCCTTCCTAGGCTTATTCTAATCCAATTAGGGTTCTTAACCAATCTTGTGCATCCAATAAGTGATTTTGTGTCATTGGCTTAACATTAAAGTCATTTTCGTCCTCCCTAGGCGTATTCTAATCCAATTTGGGTTTTTAACCAATCTTGAGCATCCAATAAGTGATTTTGTGTCATTGGTTGAACATTAAGGTCATTTTCATCCTCCCTTGGCGTATTCTAGTCCAATTAGGGTTTTTAACCAATCTTGTGCATCCAATAAGTGATTTAGTGTCATTGGTTTAACATTTAGGTAATTTTCTTCCTCCCTAGGCTTATTCTAATCCAAATAAGGGTTTAATAAATCTTGTGCATCCAATAAGTGATTTTCTGTCATTCGTTGAACATTTAGGTCATTTTCGTCCTC
>JBBPBP010000001.1:48047986-48098955 GCA_037974735.1 Cicer chorassanicum | reverse complement strand
CAAATTAGGGTTTTTAACCAATCATGTGCATCCAATAAGTGATTTTGTGTCATTGGTTGAACATTTAGGTAAATTTTCGTCCTCCATAGGCTTATTCTAATCCAAATAAGGATTTTAACCAATCTTGAGCATCCAATAAGTGATTTTGTGTCATTGGTTGAACATTAAGGTCATTTTCGTCCTCCCTGGGCGTATTCTAATTCAATTACGGTTTTTAACCAATCTTGTGCATCCAATAAGTGATTTAGTGTCATTGGTTTAACATTTAGGTAATTTTCGTCCTCCCTGGGCTTATTCAAATCCAAATAAGGGTTTTAACCAATCTTGTGCATACAATAAGTGATTTTGTATCATTCGTTGAGCATTTAGGTCATTTTCGTCCTCCTTAGGCGTATTCTAATCCAATTTGGGTTTTTAACCAATCTTGTGCATCCAATAAGTGATTTTGTGTCATTGGTTGAACATTAAGGTCATTTTTGTCCTCCCTTGCGTATTCTAATCCAATTAGGGTTTTTAATTAATCTTGTGCATCCAATAAGTGATTTAGTGTCATTGGTTTAACATTTAGGTAATTTTCGTCCTCCCTAGGCTTATTCTCATCCAAATAAGGGTTTTAACCAATCTTGTGCATCCAATAAGTGATTTTCTGTCATTCGTTGAACATTTAGGTCATTTTTCGTCCTCTCTAGGCTTATTCTAATCTAATTAGGGTTTTGAACCAATTTTGTGCATCCAATAAGTGATTTTGTGTCATTGGTTGAACATTTAGGTCATTTTCGTCTTCCCTAGGCTTATTCTAATCCAATTAGGGTTCTTAACCAATCTTGAGCATCCAATAAGTGATTTTGTGTCATTGGTTTAACATTAAGGTCATTTTCGTCCTCCCTTGGCGTATTCTAATCCAATTAGAGTTTTTAACCAATCTTGTGCATCCAATAAGTGATTTAGTGTCATTGGTTTAACATTTAGGTAATTTTCTTCCTCCCTAGGCTTATTCTAATCCAAATAAGGGTTTAATAAATCTTGTGCATCCAATAAGTGATTTTCTGTCATTCGTTGAACATTTAGGTCATTTTTCGTCCTCTCTAGGCTTATTCTAATCTAATTAGGGTTTTGAACCAATTTTGTGCATCCAATAAGTGATTTTGTGTCATTGGTTGAACATTTAGGTCATTTTCGTCTTCCCTAGGCTTATTCTAATCCAATTAGGGTTTTTAACCAATCTTGAGCATCCAATAAGTGATTTTGTGTCATTGGTTGAACATTAAGGTCATTTTCGTCCTCCCTTGGCGTATTCTAATCCAATTAGGGTTTTTAACCAATCTTGTGCATACAATAAGTGATTTTGTGTCATTCGTTGAGCATTTAGGTCATTTTCGTCCTCCTTAGGCGTATTCTAATCCAATTAGGGTTTTTAACCAATCTTGTGCATCCAATAAGTGATTTTGTGTCATTGGTTGAACATTAAGGTCATTTTCGTCCTCCCTTGCATATTCTAATCCAATTAGGGTTTTTAATTAATCTTGTGCATCCAATAAGTGATTTAGTGTCATTGGTTTAACATTTAGGTAATTTTCGTCCTCCCTAGGCTTATTCTCATCCATATAAGGGTTTTAACCAATCTTGTGCATCCAATAAGTGATTTTCTGTCATTCGTTGAACATTTAGGTCATTTTTCGTCCTCTCTAGGCTTATTCTAATCTAATTAGGGTTTTGAACCAATTTTGTGCATCCAATAAGTGATTTTGTGTCATTGGTTGAACATTTAGGTCATTTTCGTCTTCCCTAGCCTTATTCTAATCCAATTACGGTTTTTAAACAATCTTGTGCATCCAATAAATGATTTTGTGTCATTGGTTGAACATTTAGGTGATTTTCGTCCTCGCTAGGCTTATTCTAATCCAATTTGGGTTTTAACCAATCTTGTGCATCCAATTAGTGATTTTGTGTCATTGGTGTAACATTAAGGTCATTTCCATCCTTCTTGGGCGTATTCTAATCCAAATAGGGTTTTTAACCAATCTTGTGCATCCAATAAGTGATTTTGTTTCATTGGTTAATCATTTAGGTCATTTTCGTCTTCCCTAGGCTTATTCTAATCCAATTAGGGTTTTTAACCAATCTTGTGCATCCAATAAGGAATTTTGTGTCATTGGTTGAACATTTAGGTCATTTTCGTCCTCCCTAGGCTTATTCTAATCAATTTAGGGTTTTTAACCAATCTTGTGCATCCAATAAGTGATTTTGTGTCATTGGTTGAACATTTAGGTCATTTTCGTCCTCCCAAGGCTTATTCTAATCCAATTAGGGTTTTTAACCAATCTTGTGCAACCAATAAGTTATTTTGTGTCATTGGTTGAACATTTAGGTCATTTTCGTCCACCCTAGGCATATTCTAATCGAATTAGGGTTTTTAACCAATCTTGTGCATCCAATTAGTGATTTTGTGTCATTGGTTGAACATTTAGGTCATTTCCGTCCTTCCTAGGCTTATTCTAATCCAATTAGGGTTCTTAACCAATCTTGTGCATCCAATAAGTGATTTTGTGTCATTGGCTTAACATTAAAGTCATTTTCGTCCTCCCTAGGCGTATTCTAATCCAATTTGGGTTTTTAACCAATCTTGAGCATCCAATAAGTGATTTTGTGTCATTGGTTGAACATTAAGGTCATTTTCATCCTCCCTTGGCGTATTCTAGTCCAATTAGGGTTTTTAACCAATCTTGTGCATCCAATAAGTGATTTAGTGTCATTGGTTTAACATTTAGGTAATTTTCTTCCTCCCTAGGCTTATTCTAATCCAAATAAGGGTTTAATAAATCTTGTGCATCCAATAAGTGATTTTCTGTCATTCGTTGAACATTTAGGTCATTTTCGTCCTCTCTAGGCTTATTCTAATCTAATTAGGGTTTTGAACCAATCTTGTGCATCCAATAAGTGATTTTGTGCCAATGGTTGATCATTTAGGTCATTTTCGTCTTCTCTAGGCTTATTCTAATCCAATTAGGGTTTTTAACCAATCTTGTGCATCCAATATGTGATTTTGTGTCATTGGTTGAACATTTAGGTCATTTTTGTCCTCCCTAGGCTTATTCTAATCCAATTAGGGTTTTTAACCAATCTTGTGCACCCAATAAGTGATTTTGTGTCATTGGTTGAACATTTAGGTCTTTTTCGTCCTCCCTAGGCTTATTCTAATCCAATTAGGGTTTTTATCCAATCTTGTGCATCCAATAAGTGATTTTGTGTCATTGGTTGAACATTAAGGTCATTTTCGTCCTCCCTGGGCGTATTCTCATCCAAATAAGGGTTTTAACCAATCTTGTGCATCCAATAAGTGATTTTCTGTCATTCGTTGAACATTTAGGTCATTTTTCGTCCTCTCTAGGCTTATTCTAATCTAATTAGGGTTTTGAACCAATTTTGTGCATCCAATAAGTGATTTTGTGTCATTGGTTGAACATTTAGGTCATTTTCGTCTTCCCTAGGCTTATTCTAATCCAATTAGGGTTTTTAACCAATCTTGTGCATCCAATAAGTGATTTTGTGTCATTGGTTGAACATTTAGGTCACTTTCGTCCTCCCTAGGCTTATTCTAATCCAATTAGGGTTTTTAACCAATCTTGTGCATCCAATAAGTGATTTTGTGTCATTGGTTGAACATTTAGGTCATTTTCGTCCTCCCTAGGCTTATTCTAATCCAATTAGGGTTTTTAACCAATCTTGTGCATCCAATTAGTGATTTTGTGTCATTGGTGTAACATTAAGGTCATTTCCGTCCTTCTTGGGCGTATTCTAATCCAAATAGGGTTTTTAACCAATCTTGTGCATCCAATAAGTGATTTTGTTTCATTGGTTAATCATTTAGGTCATTTTCGTCTTCCCTAGGCTTATTCTAATCCAATTAGGGTTTTTAACCAATCTTGTGCATCCAATAAGTGATTTTGTGTCATTGGTTGAACATTTAGGTCTTTTTCGTCCTCCCTAGGCTTATTCTAATCCAATTAGGGTTTTTATCCAATCTTGTGCATCCAATAAGTGATTTTGTGTCATTGGTTGAACATTAAGGTCATTTTCGTCCTCCTGGGCGTATTATAATCCAATTAGGGTTTTTAACTAATCTTGTGCATCCAATAAGTGATTTAGTGTCATTGGTTGAACATTTAGGTCATTTCCGTCCTTCCTAGGCTTATTCTAATCCAATTAGGGTTCTTAACCAATCTTGTGCATCCAATAAGTGATTTTGTGTCATTGGCTAAACATTAAAGTCATTTTCGTCCTCCCTAGGCGTATTCTAATCCAATTTGGGTTTTTAACCAATCTTGTGCATCCAATAAGTGATTTTGTGTTATTGGTTGAACATTTAGGTCATTTTTCGTCTTCCCTAGGCTTATTCTAATCCAATTAGGGTTTTTAACCAATCTTGTGCATCCAATAAGTGATTTTGTGTCATAGGTTGAACATTTAGGTAATTTTCGTCCTCCCTAGGCTTATTCTAATCCAAATAAGGGTTTTAACAATTCTTGTGCATACAATAAGTGATTTTGTGTCATTCGTTGAGCATTTAGGTAATTTTCGTCCTCCTTAGGCGTATTCTAATCCAATTAGGGTTTTTAACCAATCTTGTGCATCCAATAAGTGATTTTGTGTTATTGGTTGAACATTAAGGTCATTTTCGTCCTCCCTTGCGTATTCTAATCCAATTAGGGTTTTTAATTAATCTTGTGCATCCAATAAGTGATTTAGTGTCATTGGTTTAACATTTAGGTAATTTTCGTCCTCCCTAGGCTTATTCTCATCCAAATAAGGGTTTTAACCAATCTTGTGCATCCAATAAGTGATTTTCTGTCATTCGTTGAACATTTAGGTCATTTTTCGTCCTCTCTAGGCTTATTCTAATCTAATTAGGGTTTTGAACCAATTTTGTGCATCCAATAAGTGATTTTGTGTCATTGGTTGAACATTTAGGTCATTTTCGTCTTCCCTAGGCTTATTCTAATCCAATTAGGGTTTTTAAACAATCTTGAGCATCCAATAAGTGATTTTGTGTCGTTGGTTGAACATTAAGGTCATTTTCGTCCTCCCTTGGCATATTCTAATCCAATTAGGGTTTTTAACCAATCTTGTGCATCCAATAAGTGATTTAGTGTCATTGGTTTAACATTTAGGTAATTTTCTTCCTCCCTAGGCTTATTCTAATCCAAATAAGGGTTTAATAAATCTTGTGCATCCAATAAGTGATTTTCTGTCATTCGTTGAACATTTAGGTCATTTTCGTCCTCTCTAGGCTTATTCTAATCTAATTAGGGTTTTTAACCAATCTTGTGCATCCAATAAGTGATTTTGTGTCATTGGTTGAACATTTAGGTCATTTTCGTCCTCCCTAGGCTTATTCTAATCCAATTAGGGTTTTTAACCAATCTTGTGCATCCAATAAGTTATTTTGTGTCATTGGTTGAACATTTAGGTCATTTTCGTCCTCCCTAGGCATATTCTAATCGAATTAGGGTTTTTAACCAATCTTGTGCATCCAATTAGTGATTTTGTGTCATTGGTTGAACATTTAGGTCATTTCCGTCCTTCCTAGGCTTATTCTAATCCAATTAGGGTTCTTAACCAATCTTGTGCATCCAATTAATGATTTTGTGTCATTGGCTAAACATTAAAGTCATTTTCGTCCTCCCTAGGCGTATTCTAATCCAATTTGGGTTTTTAACCAATCTTGTGCATCCAATAAGTGATTTTGTGTTATTGGTTGAACATTTAGGTCATTTTTCGTCTTCCCTAGGCTTATTCTAATCCAATTAGGGTTTTTAACCAATCTTGTGCATCCAATAAGTGATTTTGTGTCATAGGTTGAACATTTAGGTAATTTTCGTCCTCCCTAGGCTTATTCTAATCCAAATAAGGGTTTTAACAATTCTTGTGCATACAATAAGTGATTTTGTGTCATTCGTTGAGCATTTAGGTAATTTTCGTCCTCCTTAGGCGTATTCTAATCCAATTAGGGTTTTTAACCAATCTTGTGCATCCAATAAGTGATTTTGTGTTATTGGTTGAACATTAAGGTCATTTTCGTCCTCCCTTGCGTATTCTAATCCAATTAGGGTTTTTAATTAATCTTGTGCATCCAATAAGTGATTTAGTGTCATTGGTTTAACATTTAGGTAATTTTCGTCCTCCCTAGGCTTATTCTCATCCAAATAAGGGTTTTAACCAATCTTGTGCATCGAATAAGTGATTTTCTGTCATTTGTTGAACATTTAGGTCATTTTTCGTCCTCTCTAGGCTTATTCTAATCTAATTAGGGTTTTGAACCAATTTTGTGCAGCCAATAAGTGATTTTGTGTCATTGGTTGAACATTTAGGTCATTTTCGTCTTCCCTAGCCTTATTCTAATCCAATTAGGGTTTTTAAACAATCTTGTGCATCCAATAAATGATTTTGTGTCATTGGTTGAACATTTAGGTGATTTTCGTCCTCGCTAGGCTTATTCTAATCCAATTTGGGTTTTAACCAATCTTGTGCATCCAATTAGTGATTTTGTGTCATTGGTGTAACATTAAGGTCATTTCCGTCCTTCTTGGGCGTATTCTAATCCAAATAGGGTTTTTAACCAATCTTGTGCATCCAATAAGTGATTTTGTTTCATTGGTTAATCATTTAGGTCATTTTCGTCTTCCCTAGGCTTATTCTAATCCAATTAGGGTTTTTAACCAATCTTGTGCATCCAATAAGGGATTTTGTGTCATTGGTTGAACATTTAGGTCATTTTCGTCCTCCCTAGGCTTATTCTAATCAATTTAGGGTTTTTAACCAATCTTGTGCATCCAATAAGTGATTTTGTGTCATTGGTTGAACATTTAGGTCATTTTCGTCCTCCCTAGGCTTATTCTAATCCAATTAGGGTTTTTAACCAATCTTGTGCATCCAATAAGTTATTTTGTGTCATTGGTTGAACATTTAGGTCATTTTCGTCCTCCCTAGGCATATTCTAATCGAATTAGGGTTTTTAACCAATCTTGTGCATCCAATTAGTGATTTTGTGTCATTGGTTGAACATTTAGGTCATTTCCGTCCTTCCTAGGCTTATTCTAATCCAATTAGGGTTCTTAACCAATCTTGTGCATCCAATTAGTGATTTTGTGTCATTGGCTTAACATTAAAGTCATTTTCGTCCTCCCTAGGCGTATTCTAATCCAATTAGGGTTTTTAACCAATCTTGTGCATCCAATAAGTGATTTTGTGTTATTGGTTGAACATTTAGGTCATTTTTCGTCTTCCCTAGGCTTATTCTAATCCAAATAAGGATTTTAACCAATCTTGAGCATGCAATAAGTGATTTTGTGTCATTGGTTGAACATTAAGGTCATTTTCGTCCTCCCTGGGCGTATTCTCATCTAAATAAGGGTTTTAACCAATCTTGTGCATCCAATAAGTGATTTTCTGTCATTCGTTGAACATTTAGGTCATTTTTCGTCCTCTCTAGGCTTATTCTAATCTAATTAGGGTTTTGAACCAATTTTGTGCATCCAATAAGTGATTTTGTGTCATTGGTTGAACATTTAGGTCATTTTCGTCTTCCCTAGGCTTATTCTAATCCAATTAGGGTTTTTAAACAATCTTGAGCATCCAATAAGTGATTTTGTGTCATTGGTTGAACATTAAGGTCATTTTCGTCCTCCCTTGGCGTATTCTAATCCAATTAGGGTTTTTAACCAATCTTGTGCATCCAATAAGTGATTTAGTGTCATTGGTTTAACATTTAGGTAATTTTCTTCCTCCCTAGGCTTATTCTAATCCAAATAAGGGTTTAATAAATCTTGTGCATCCAATAAGTGATTTTCTGTCATTCGTTGAACATTTAGGTCATTTTCGTCCTCTCTAGGCTTATTCTAATCTAATTAGGGTTTTGAACCAATCTTGTGCATCCAATAAGTGATTTTGTGTCAATGGTTGAACATTTAGGTCATTTTCGTCTTCTCTAGGCTTATTCTAATCCAATTAGGGTTTTGAACCAATCTTGTGCATCCAATAAGTGATTTTGTGTCATTGGTTGAACATTTAGATCTTTTTCGTCCTCCCTAGGCTTATTCTAATCCAATTAGGGTTTTTATCCAATCTTGTGCATCCAATAAGTGATTTTGTGTCATTGGTTGAACATTAAGGTCATTTTTGTCCTCCCTGGGCGTATTATAATCCAATTAGGATTTTTAACAAATCTTGTGCATCCAATAAGTGATTTTGTGTCATTGGTTGAACATTTAGGTAATTTTTGTCCTCCCTAGGCTTATTCTAATCAAATTAGGGTTTTTAACCAATCATGTGCATCCAATAAGTGATTTTGTGTCATTGGTTGAACATTTAGGTAATTTTTCGTCCTCTCTAGGCTTATTCTAATCTAATTAGGGTTTTGAACCAATTTTGTGCATCCAATAAGTGATTTTGTGTCATTGGTTGAATATTTAGGTCATTTTCGTCTTCCCTAGGCTTATTCTAATCCAATTAGGGTTTTTAACCAATCTTGTGCATCCAATAAGTGATTTTGTGTCAATGGTTGAACATTTAGGTCATTTTCGTCCTCCCTAGGCTTATTCTAATCCAATTAGGGTTTTTAACCAATCTTGTGCATTCAATTAGTGATTTTGTGTCATTGGTGTAACATTAAGGTCATTTCCGTCCTTCTTGGGCGTATTCTAATCCAAATAGGGTTTTGAACCAATCTTATGCATCCAATAAGTGATTTTGTGTCATTGGTTAATCATTTAGGTCATTTTCGTCTTCCCTAGGCTTATTCTAATCCAATTAGGGTTTTTAACCAATCTTGTGCATCCAATAAGTGATTTTGTGTCATTGGTTGAACATTTAGGTCATTTTCGTCCTCCCTGGGCGTATTCTCATCCAAATAAGGGTTTTAACCAATCTTGTGCATCCAATAAGTGATTTTCTGTCATTCGTTGAACATTTAGGTCATTTTTCGTCCTCTCTAGGCTTATTCTAATCTAATTAGGGTTTTGAACCAATTTTGTGCATCCAATAAGTGATTTTGTGTCATTGGTTGAACATTTAGGTCATTTTCGTCTTCCCTAGGCTTATTCTAATCCAATTAGGGTTTTTAAACAATCTTGAGCATCCAATAAGTGATTTTGTGTCATTGGTTGAACATTAAGGTCATTTTCGTCCTCCCTTGGCATATTCTAATCCAATTAGGGTTTTTAACCAATCTTGTGCATCCAATAAGTGATTTAGTGTCATTGGTTTAACATTTAGGTAATTTTCTTCCTCCCTAGGCTTATTCTAATCCAAATAAGGGTTTAATAAATCTTGTGCATCCAATAAGTGATTTTCTGTCATTCGTTGAACATTTAGGTCATTTTCGTCCTCTCTAGGCTTATTCTAATCTAATTAGGGTTTTGAACCAATCTTGTGCATCCAATAAGTGATTTTGTGCCAATGGTTGATCATTTAGGTCATTTTCGTCTTCTCTAGGCTTATTCTAATCCAATTAGGGTTTTTAACCAATCTTGTGCATCCAATATGTGATTTTGTGTCATTGGTTGAACATTTAGGTCATTTTCGTCCTCTCTAGGCTTATTCTAATTTAATTAGGGTTTTGAACCAATCTTGTGCATCCAATAAGTGATTTTGTGTCATTGGTTGAGCATTTAGGTCATTTTCGTCCTCCCTCGGCTTATTCTAATCCAATTAGGGGTTTTAACCAATCTTGTGCATCCAATAAGTTATTTTGAGTCATTGGTTGAACATTTAGTTCTTTTTCGTCCTCCCTAGGCGTATTCTAAACCAATTACGGTTTTTAACCAATCTTCTCTATCCAATAAGTGATTTTGTGTCATTGGTTGAACATTTAGGTAATTTTGTTCCTCCCTATGCGTATTCTAATCTAATTAGGGTTTTTAACCAATCTTGTGCATCCAATTAGTGATTTTGTGTCATTGGTTGAACATTTAGGTTATTTCCGTCCTTCCTAGGCTTATTCTAATCCAATTAGGGTTCTTAACCAATCTTGTGCATCCAATAAGTGATTTTGTGTCATTGGCTTAACATTAAGGTCATTTTCGTCCTCCCTAGGCGTATTCTAATCCAATTAGGGTTTTTAACCAATCTTGTGCATCCAATAAGTGATTTTGTGTTATTGGTTGAACATTTAGGTCATTTTTCGTCTTCCCTAGGCTTATTCTAATCCAAATAAGGATTTTAACCAATCTTGAGCATGCAATAAGTGATTTTGTGTCATTGGTTGAACATTAAGGTCATTTTCGTCCTCCCTGGGCGTATTCTCATCCAAATAAGGGTTTTAACCAATCTTGTGCATCCAATAAGTGATTTTCTGTCATTCGTTGAACATTTAGGTCATTTTTCGTCCTCTCTAGGCTTATTCTAATCTAATTAGGGTTTTGAACCAATTTTGTGCATCCAATAAGTGATTTTGTGTCATTGGTTGAACATTTAGGTCATTTTCGTCTTCCCTAGGCTTATTCTAATCCAATTAGGGTTTTTAAACAATCTTGAGCATCCAATAAGTGATTTTGTGTCGTTGGTTGAACATTAAGGTCATTTTCGTCCTCCCTTGGCATATTCTAATCCAATTAGGGTTTTTAACCAATCTTGTGCATCCAATAAGTGATTTAGTGTCATTGGTTTAACATTTAGGTAATTTTCTTCCTCCCTAGGCTTATTCTAATCCAAATAAGGGTTTAATAAATCTTGTGCATCCAATAAGTGATTTTCTGTCATTCGTTGAACATTTAGGTCATTTTCGTCCTCTCTAGGCTTATTCTAATCTAATTAGGGTTTTGAACCAATCTTGTGCATCCAATAAGTGATTTTGTGTCAATGGTTGAAAATTTAGGTCATTTTCGTCTTCTCTAGGCTTATTCTAATCCAATTAGGGTTTTGAACCAATCTTGTGCATCCAATAAGTGATTTTGTGTCATTGGTTGAGCATTTAGGTCATTTTCGTCCTCCCTCGGCTTATTCTAATCCAATTAGGGGTTTTAACCAATCTTGTGCATCCAATAAGTTATTTTGAGTCATTGGTTGAACATTTAGTTCTCTTTCGTCCTCCCTAGGCGTATTCTATACCAATTACGGTTTTTAACCAATCTTCTCTATCCAATAAGTGATTTTGTGTCATTGGTTGAACATTTAGGTAATTTTGTTCCTCCTTATGCGTATTCTAATCCAATTAGGGTTTTTAACCAATCTTGTGCATCCAATTAGTGATTTTGTGTCATTGGTTGAACATTTAGGTCATTTCCGTCCTTCATAGGCTTATTCTAATCCAATTAGGGTTCTTAACCAATCTTGTGCATCCAATAAGTGATTTTGTGTCATTGGCTTAACATTAAGGTCATTTTCGTCCTCCCTAGGCGTATTCTAATCCAATTAGGGTTTTTAACCAATCTTGTGCATCCAATAAGTGATTTTGTGTTATTGGTTGAACATTTAGGTCATTTTTCGTCTTCCCTAGGCTTATTCTAATCCAAATAAGGATTTTAACCAATCTTGAGCATCCAATAAGTGATTTTGTGTCATTGGTTGAACATTAAGGTTATTTTCGTCCTCCCTGGGCGTATTCTCATCCAAATAAGGGTTTTAACCAATCTTGTGCATCCAATAAGTGATTTTCTGTCATTCGTTGAACATTTAGGTCATTTTTCGTCCTCTCTAGGCTTATTCTAATCTAATTAGGGTTTTGAACCAATTTTGTGCATCCAATAAGTGATTTTGTGTCATTGGTTGAACATTTAGGTCATTTTCGTCTTCCCTAGCCTTATTCTAATCCAATTACGGTTTTTAAACAATCTTGTGCATCCAATAAATGATTTTGTGTCATTGGTTGAACATTTAGGTGATTTTCGTCCTCGCTAGGCTTATTCTAATCCAATTTGGGTTTTAACCAATCTTGTGCATCCAATTAGTGATTTTGTGTCATTGGTGTAACATTAAGGTCATTTCCGTCCTTCTTGGGCGTATTCTAATCCAAATAGGGTTTTTAACCAATCTTGTGCATCCAATAAGTGATTTTGTTTCATTGGTTAATCATTTAGGTCATTTTCGTCTTCCCTAGGCTTATTCTAATCCAATTAGGGTTTTTAACCAATCTTGTGCATCCAATAAGTGATTTTGTGTCATTGGTTGAACATTTAGGTCTTTTTCGTCCTCCCTAGGCTTATTCTAATCCAATTAGGGTTTTTATCCAATCTTGTGCATCCAATAAGTGATTTTGTGTCATTGGTTGAACATTAAGGTCATTTTCGTCCTCCCTGGGCGTATTCTCATCCAAATAAGGGTTTTAACCAATCTTGTGCATCCAATGAGTGATTTTCTGTCATTCGTTGAACATTTAGGTCATTTTCGTCCTCTCTAGGCTTATTCTAATCCAATTAGGGTTTTGAACCAATCTTGTGCATCCAATAAGTGATTTTGTGTCATTGGTTGAGCATTTAGGTCATTTTCGTCCTCCCTCGGCTTATTCTAATCCAATTAGGGGTTTTAACCAATCTTGTGCATCCAATAAGTTATTTTGAGTCATTGGTTGAACATTTAGTTCTTTTTCGTCCTCCCTAGGCGTATTCTAAACCAATTACGGTTTTTAACCAATCTTCTCTATGCAATAGTGATTTTGTGTCATTGGTTGAACATTTAGGTAATTTTGTTCCTCCCTATGCGTATTCTAATCCAATTAGGGTTTTTAACCAATCTTGTGCATCCAATTAGTGATTTTGTGTCATTGGTTGAACATTTAGGTCATTTCCGTCATTCCTAGGCTTATTCTAATCCAATTAGGGTTCTTAACCAATCTTGTGCATCCAATAAGTGATTTTGTGTCATTGGCTTAACATTAAGGTCATTTTCGTCCTCCCTAGGCGTATTCTAATCCAATTAGGGTTTTTAACCAATCTTGTGCATCCAATAAGTGATTTTGTGTTATTGGTTGAACATTTAGGTCATTTTTCGTCTTCCCTAGGCTTATTCTAATCCAAATAAGGATTTTAACCAATCTTGAGCATCCAATAAGTGATTTTGTGTCATTGGTTAAACATTAAGGTCATTTTCGTCCTCCCTGGGCGTATTCTCATCCAAATAAGGGTTTTAACCAATCTTGTGCATCCAATAAGTGATTTTCTGTCATTCGTTGAACATTTAGGTCATTTTTCGTCCTCTCTAGGCTTATTCTAATCTAATTAGGGTTTTGAACCAATTTTGTGCATCCAATAAGTGATTTTGTGTCATTGGTTGAACATTTAGGTCATTTTCGTCTTCCCTAGGCTTATTCTAATCCAATTAGGGTTTTTAAACAATCTTGAGCATCCAATAAGTGATTTTGTGTCGTTGGTTGAACATTAAGGTCATTTTCGTCCTCCCTTGGCATATTCTAATCCAATTAGGGTTTTTAACCAATCTTGTGCATCCAATAAGTGATTTAGTGTCATTGGTTTAACATTTAGGTAATTTTCTTCCTCCCTAGGCTTATTCTAATCCAAATAAGGGTTTAATAAATCTTGTGCATCCAATAAGTGATTTTCTGTCATTCGTTGAACATTTAGGTCATTTTCGTCCTCTCTAGGCTTATTCTAATCTAATTAGGGTTTTGAACCAATCTTGTGCATCCAATAAGTGATTTTGTGTCAATGGTTGAAAATTTAGGTCATTTTCGTCTTCTCTAGGCTTATTCTAATCCAATTAGGGTTTTGAACCAATCTTGTGCATCCAATAAGTGATTTTGTGTCATTGGTTGAGCATTTAGGTCATTTTCGTCCTCCCTCGGCTTATTCTAATCCAATTAGGGGTTTTAACCAATCTTGTGCATCCAATAAGTTATTTTGAGTCATTGGTTGAACATTTAGTTCTCTTTCGTCCTCCCTAGGCGTATTCTATACCAATTACGGTTTTTAACCAATCTTCTCTATCCAATAAGTGATTTTGTGTCATTGGTTGAACATTTAGGTAATTTTGTTCCTCCTTATGCGTATTCTAATCCAATTAGGGTTTTTAACCAATCTTGTGCATCCAATTAGTGATTTTGTGTCATTGGTTGAACATTTAGGTCATTTCCGTCCTTCATAGGCTTATTCTAATCCAATTAGGGTTCTTAACCAATCTTGTGCATCCAATAAGTGATTTTGTGTCATTGGCTTAACATTAAGGTCATTTTCGTCCTCCCTAGGCGTATTCTAATCCAATTAGGGTTTTTAACCAATCTTGTGCATCCAATAAGTGATTTTGTGTTATTGGTTGAACATTTAGGTCATTTTTCGTCTTCCCTAGGCTTATTCTAATCCAAATAAGGATTTTAACCAATCTTGAGCATCCAATAAGTGATTTTGTGTCATTGGTTGAACATTAAGGTTATTTTCGTCCTCCCTGGGCGTATTCTCATCCAAATAAGGGTTTTAACCAATCTTGTGCATCCAATAAGTGATTTTCTGTCATTCGTTGAACATTTAGGTCATTTTTCGTCCTCTCTAGGCTTATTCTAATCTAATTAGGGTTTTGAACCAATTTTGTGCATCCAATAAGTGATTTTGTGTCATTGGTTGAACATTTAGGTCATTTTCGTCTTCCCTAGCCTTATTCTAATCCAATTACGGTTTTTAAACAATCTTGTGCATCCAATAAATGATTTTGTGTCATTGGTTGAACATTTAGGTGATTTTCGTCCTCGCTAGGCTTATTCTAATCCAATTTGGGTTTTAACCAATCTTGTGCATCCAATTAGTGATTTTGTGTCATTGGTGTAACATTAAGGTCATTTCCGTCCTTCTTGGGCGTATTCTAATCCAAATAGGGTTTTTAACCAATCTTGTGCATCCAATAAGTGATTTTGTTTCATTGGTTAATCATTTAGGTCATTTTCGTCTTCCCTAGGCTTATTCTAATCCAATTAGGGTTTTTAACCAATCTTGTGCATCCAATAAGTGATTTTGTGTCATTGGTTGAACATTTAGGTCATTTTCGTCCTCCCTAGGCGTATTCTAATCCAATTAGGGTTTTTAACCAATCTTGTGCATCCAATAAGTGATTTTGTGTTATTGGTTGAACATTTAGGTCATTTTTCGTCTTCCCTAGGCTTATTCTAATCCAAATAAGGATTTTAACCAATCTTGAGCATCCAATAAGTGATTTTGTGTCATTGGTTGAACATTAAGGTCATTTTCGTCCTCCCTGGGCGTATTCTCATCCAAATAAGGGTTTTAACCAATCTTGTGCATCCAATAAGTGATTTTCTGTCATTCGTTGAACATTTAGGTCATTTTCGTCTTCTCTAGGCTTATTCTAATCCAATTAGGGTTTTTAACCAATCTTGTGCATCCAATATGTGATTTTGTGTCATTGGTTGAACATTTAGGTCAATTTTGTCCTCCCTAGGCTTATTCTAATCCAATTAGGGTTTTTAACCAATCTTGTGCACCCAATAAGTGATTTTGTGTCATTGGTTGAACATTTAGGTCTTTTTCGTCCTCCCTAGGCTTATTCTAATCCAATTAGGGTTTTTATCCAATCTTGTGCATCCAATAAGTGATTTTGTGTCATTGGTTGAACATTAAGGTCATTTTCGTCCTCCCTGGGCGTATTCTCATCCAAATAAGGGTTTTAACCAATCTTGTGCATCCAATGAGTGATTTTCTGTCATTCGTTGAACATTTAGGTCATTTTCGTCCTCTCTAGGCTTATTCTAATCCAATTAGGGTTTTGAACCAATCTTGTGCATCCAATAAGTGATTTTGTGTCATTGGTTGAGCATTTAGGTCATTTTCGTCCTCCCTCGGCTTATTCTAATCCAATTAGGGGTTTTAACCAATCTTGTGCATCCAATAAGTTATTTTGAGTCATTGGTTGAACATTTAGTTCTTTTTCGTCCTCCCTAGGCGTATTCTAAACCAATTACGGTTTTTAACCAATCTTCTCTATCCAATAAGTGATTTTGTGTCATTGGTTGAACATTTAGGTAATTTTGTTCCTCCCTATGCGTATTCTAATCCAATTAGGGTTTTTAACCAATCTTGTGCATCCAATTAGTGATTTTGTGTCATTGGTTGAACATTTAGGTCATTTCCGTCATTCCTAGGCTTATTCTAATCCAATTAGGGTTCTTAACCAATCTTGTGCATCCAATAAGTGATTTTGTGTCATTGGCTTAACATTAAGGTCATTTTCGTCCTCCCTAGGCGTATTCTAATCCAATTAGGGTTTTTAACCAATCTTGTGCATCCAATAAGTGATTTTGTGTTATTGGTTGAACAATTAGGTCATTTTTCGTCTTCCCTAGGCTTATTCTAATCCAATTAGGGTTTTTAACCAATCTTGTGCATCCAATAAGTGATTTTGTGTCATTGGTTGAACATTTAGGTCATTTTCGTCCTCCCTAGGCTTATTCTAATCCAATTAGGGTTTTTAACCAATCTTGTGCAACCAATAAGTTATTTTGTGTCATTGGTTGAACATTTAGGTCATTTTCGTCCACCCTAGGCATATTCTAATCGAATTAGGGTTTTTAACCAATCTTGTGCATCCAATTAGTGATTTTGTGTCATTGGTTGAACATTTAGGTCATTTCCGTCCTTCCTAGGCTTATTCTAATCCAATTAGGGTTCTTAACCAATCTTGTGCATCCAATAAGTGATTTTGTGTCATTGGCTTAACATTAAAGTCATTTTCGTCCTCCCTAGGCGTATTCTAATCCAATTTGGGTTTTTAACCAATCTTGAGCATCCAATAAGTGATTTTGTGTCATTGGTTGAACATTAAGGTCATTTTCATCCTCCCTTGGCGTATTCTAGTCCAATTAGGGTTTTTAACCAATCTTGTGCATCCAATAAGTGATTTAGTGTCATTGGTTTAACATTTAGGTAATTTTCTTCCTCCCTAGGCTTATTCTAATCCAAATAAGGGTTTAATAAATCTTGTGCATCCAATAAGTGATTTTCTGTCATTCGTTGAACATTTAGGTCATTTTCGTCCTCCCTAGGCTTATTCTAATCTAATTAGGGTTTTGAACCAATCTTGTGCATCCAATAAGTGATTTTGTGCCAATGGTTGATCATTTAGGTCATTTTCGTCTTCTCTAGGCTTATTCTAATCCAATTAGGGTTTTTAACCAATCTTGTGCATCCAATATGTGATTTTGTGTCATTGGTTGAACATTTAGGTCATTTTTGTCCTCCCTAGGCTTATTCTAATCCAATTAGGGTTTTTAACCAATCTTGTGCACCCAATAAGTGATTTTGTGTCATTGGTTGAACATTTAGGTCTTTTTCGTCCTCCCTAGGCTTATTCTAATCCAATTAGGGTTTTTATCCAATCTTGTGCATCCAATAAGTGATTTTGTGTCATTGGTTGAACATTAAGGTCATTTTCGTCCTCCTGGGCATATTATAATCCAATTAGGGTTTTTAACTAATCTTGTGCATCCAATAAGTGATTTAGTGTCATTGGTTGAACATTTAGGTAATTTTCGTCCTCCCTAGGCTTATTCTAATCCAAATAAGGGTTTTAACCAATCTTGTGCATACAATAAGTGATTTTGTGTCATTCGTTGAGCATTTAGGTCATTTTCGTCCTCCCTCGGCTTATTCTAATCCAATTAGGGGTTTTAACCAATCTTGTGCATCCAATAAGTTATTTTGAGTCATTGGTTGAACATTTAGTTCTTTTTCGTCCTCCCTAGGCGTATTCTAAACCAATTACGGTTTTTAACCAATCTTCTCTATCCAATAAGTGATTTTGTGTCATTGGTTGAACATTTAGGTAATTTTGTTCCTCCCTATGCGTATTCTAATCCAATTAGGGTTTTTAACCAATCTTGTGCATCCAATTAGTGATTTTGTGTCATTGGTTGAACATTTAGGTCATTTCCGTCCTTCCTAGGCTTATTCTAATCCAATTAGGGTTCTTAACCAATCTTGTGCATCCAATAAGTGATTTTGTGTCATTGGCTTAACATTAAGGTCATTTTCGTCCTCCCTAGGCGTATTCTAATCCAATTAGGGTTTTTAACCAATCTTGTGCATCCAATAAGTGATTTTGTGTTATTGGTTGAACATTTAGGTCATTTTTCGTCTTCCCTAGGCTTATTCTAATCCAAATAAGGATTTTAACCAATCTTGAGCATCCAATAAGTGATTTTGTGTCATTGGTTGAACATTAAGGTCATTTTCGTCCTCCCTGGGCGTATTCTCATCCAAATAAGGGTTTTAATCAATCTTTTGCATCCAATAAGTGATTTTCTGTCATTCCTTGAACATTTAGGTCATTTTTCGTCCTCTCTAGGCTTATTCTAATCTAATTAGGGTTTTGAACCAATTTTGTGCATCCAATAAGTGATTTTGTGTCATTGGTTGAACATTTAGGTCATTTTCGTCTTCCCTAGGCTTATTCTAATCCAATTAGGGTTTTTAACCAATCTTGAGCATCCAATAAGTGATTTTGTGTCATTGGTTGAACATTAAGGTCATTTTCGTCCTCCCTTGGCGTATGCTAATCCAATTATGGTTTTTAACCAATCTTGTGCATCCAATAAGTGATTTTGTGTTATTGGTTGAACATTTAGGTAATTTTTCGTCTTCCCTAGGCTTATTCTAATCCAAATAAGGATTTTAACCAATCTTGAGCATCCAATAAGTGATTTGGTGTCATTGGTTGAACATTAAGGTCATTTTCGTCCTCCTTAGGCGTATTCTAATCCAATTAGGGTTTTGAACCAATCTTGTGCATCCAATAAGTGATTTTGTGTCATTGGTTGAGCATTTAGGTCATTTTCGTCCTCCCTCGGCTTATTCTAATCCAATTAGGGGTTTTAACCAATCTTGTGCATCCAATAAGTTATGTTGAGTCATTGGTTGAACATTTAGTTCTCTTTCGTCCTCCCTAGGCGTATTCTAAACCAATTACGGTTTTTAACCAATCTTCTCTATCCAATAAGTGATTTTGTGTCATTGGTTGAACATTTAGGTAATTTTGTTCCTCCTTATGCGTATTCTAATCCAATTAGGGTTTTTAACCAATCTTGTGCATCCAATAAGTGATTTTGTGTCATTGGCTTAACATTAAGGTCATTTTCGTCCTCCCTAGGCGTATTCTAATCCAATTAGGGTTTTTAACCAATCTTGTGCATCCAATAAGTGATTTTGTGTTATTGGTTGAACATTTAGGTCATTTTTCGTCTTCCCTAGGCTTATTCTAATCCAAATAAGGATTTTAACCAATCTTGAGCATCCAATAAGTGATTTTGTGACATTGGTTGAACATTAAGGTCATTTTCGTCCTCCCTAGGCTTATTCTAATCAAATTCGGGTTTTTAACCAATCTTATGGATCCAATAAGTGATTTTGTGTCATTAGTTGAACATTTAGGTAATTTTCGTCCTGCAAAGGCTTATTGTAATCCAAATAAGGGATTTAACCAATCTTGTGCATCCAATAAGTGATTTTGTGTCATTCGTTGAACATTTAGGTCATTTTCGTCCTCTCTAGGCTTATTCTAATCCAATTAGGGTTCTTAACCAATCTTGTGCATCCAATAAGTGATTTTGTGTCATTGGCTTAACATTAAGGTCATTTTCGTCCTCCCTAGGCGTATTCTAATCCAATTAGGGTTTTTAACCAATCTTGTGCATTCAATAAGTGATTTTGTGTTATTGGTTGAACATTTAGGTCATTTTTCGTCTTCCCTAGGCTTATTCTAATCCAAATAAGGATTTTAACCAATCTTGAGCATCCAATAAGTGATTTTGTGTCATTGGTTGAACATTAAGGTCATTTTTGTCCTCCCTGGGCGTATTCTCATCCAAATAAGGGTTTTAACCAATCTTGTGCATCCAATAAGTGATTTTCTGTCATTCGTTGAACATTTAGGTCATTTTTCGTCCTCTCTAGGCTTATTCTAATCTAATTAGGGTTTTGAACCAATTTTGTGCATCCAATAAGTGATTTTGTGTCATTGGTTGAACATTTAGGTCATTTTCGTCTTCCCTAGGCTTATTCTAATCCAATTAGGGTTTTTAACCAATCTTGAGCATCCAATAAGTGATTTTGTGTCATTGGTTGAACATTAAGGTCATTTTCGTCCTCCCTTGGCGTATTCTAATCCAATTAGGGTTTTTAACCAATCTTGTGCATACAATAAGTGATTTTGTGTCATTCGTTGAGCATTTAGGTCATTTTCGTCCTCCTTAGGCGTATTCTAATCCAATTAGGGTTTTTAACCAATCTTGTGCATCCAATAAGTGATTTTGTGTCATTGGTTGAACATTAAGGTCATTTTCGTCCTCCCTTGCATATTCTAATCCAATTAGGGTTTTTAATTAATCTTGTGCATCCAATAAGTGATTTAGTGTCATTGGTTTAACATTTAGGTAATTTTCGTCCTCCCTAGGCTTATTCTCATCCATATAAGGGTTTTAACCAATCTTGTGCATCCAATAAGTGATTTTCTGTCATTCGTTGAACATTTAGGTCATTTTTCGTCCTCTCTAGGCTTATTCTAATCTAATTAGGGTTTTGAACCAATTTTGTGCATCCAATAAGTGATTTTGTGTCATTGGTTGAACATTTAGGTCATTTTCGTCTTCCCTAGCCTTATTCTAATCCAATTACGGTTTTTAAACAATCTTGTGCATCCAATAAATGATTTTGTGTCATTGGTTGAACATTTAGGTGATTTTCGTCCTCGCTAGGCTTATTCTAATCCAATTTGGGTTTTAACCAATCTTGTGCATCCAATTAGTGATTTTGTGTCATTGGTGTAACATTAAGGTCATTTCCATCCTTCTTGGGCGTATTCTAATCCAAATAGGGTTTTTAACCAATCTTGTGCATCCAATAAGTGATTTTGTTTCATTGGTTAATCATTTAGGTCATTTTCGTCTTCCCTAGGCTTATTCTAATCCAATTAGGGTTTTTAACCAATCTTGTGCATCCAATAAGGAATTTTGTGTCATTGGTTGAACATTTAGGTCATTTTCGTCCTCCCTAGGCTTATTCTAATCAATTTAGGGTTTTTAACCAATCTTGTGCATCCAATAAGTGATTTTGTGTCATTGGTTGAACATTTAGGTCATTTTCGTCCTCCCTAGGCTTATTCTAATCCAATTAGGGTTTTTAACCAATCTTGTGCAACCAATAAGTTATTTTGTGTCATTGGTTGAACATTTAGGTCATTTTCGTCCACCCTAGGCATATTCTAATCGAATTAGGGTTTTTAACCAATCTTGTGCATCCAATTAGTGATTTTGTGTCATTGGTTGAACATTTAGGTCATTTCCGTCCTTCCTAGGCTTATTCTAATCCAATTAGGGTTCTTAACCAATCTTGTGCATCCAATAAGTGATTTTGTGTCATTGGCTTAACATTAAAGTCATTTTCGTCCTCCCTAGGCGTATTCTAATCCAATTTGGGTTTTTAACCAATCTTGAGCATCCAATAAGTGATTTTGTGTCATTGGTTGAACATTAAGGTCATTTTCATCCTCCCTTGGCGTATTCTAGTCCAATTAGGGTTTTTAACCAATCTTGTGCATCCAATAAGTGATTTAGTGTCATTGGTTTAACATTTAGGTAATTTTCTTCCTCCCTAGGCTTATTCTAATCCAAATAAGGGTTTAATAAATCTTGTGCATCCAATAAGTGATTTTCTGTCATTCGTTGAACATTTAGGTCATTTTCGTCCTCTCTAGGCTTATTCTAATCTAATTAGGGTTTTGAACCAATCTTGTGCATCCAATAAGTGATTTTGTGTCAATGGTTGAACATTTAGGTCATTTTCGTCTTCCCTAGGCTTATTCTAATCCAATTAGGGTTTTTAACCAATCTTGAGCATCCAATAAGTGATTTTGTGTCATTGGTTGAACATTAAGGTCATTTTCGTCCTCCCTTGGCGTATTCTAATCCAATTAGGGTTTTTAACCAATCTTGTGCATCCAATAAGTGATTTAGTGTCATTGGTTTAACATTTAGGTAATTTTCTTCCTCCCTAGGCTTATTCTAATCCAAATAAGGGTTTAATAAATCTTGTGCATCCAATAAGTGATTTTCTGTCATTCGTTGAACATTTAGGTCATTTTCGTCCTCTCTAGGCTTATTCTAATCTAATTAGGGTTTTGAACCAATCTTGTGCATCCAATAAGTGATTTTGTGCCAATGGTTGATCATTTAGGTCATTTTCGTCTTCTCTAGGCTTATTCTAATCCAATTAGGGTTTTTAACCAATCTTGTGCATCCAATATGTGATTTTGTGTCATTGGTTGAACATTTAGGTCATTTTCGTCCTCCCTAGGCTTATTCTAATCCAATTAGGGTTTTTAACCAATCTTGTGCATCCAATATGTGATTTTGTGTCATTGGTTGAACATTTAGGTCATTTTTGTCCTCCCTAGGCTTATTCTAATCCAATTAGGGTTTTTAACCAATCTTGTGCATCCAATAAGTGATTTTGTGTCATTGGTTGAACATTTAGGTCATTTTCGTCCTCCCAAGGCTTATTCTCGTCCAATTAGGGTTTTTAACAAATCTTTTGCATCCAATAAGTGATTTTGTGTCATTGGTTGAACATTTAGGTCATTTTCGTCCTCCCAAGGCTTATTCTCGTCCAATTAGGGTTTTTAACCAATCTTGTGCATCCAATAAGTACATTTGTGTCATTGGTTGAACATTTAGGTCATTTTCGTCCTCCCAAGGCTTATTCTCGTCCAATTAGGGTTTTTAACCAATCTTGTGCATCCAATAAGTACATTTGTGTCATTGGTTGAACATTTAGGTCATTTTCGTCCTCTCAAGGCTTATTCTCGTCCAATTAGGGTTTTTAACCAATCTTGTGCATCCAATAAATGATTTTGTGTCATTGGTTGAACATTTAGGTCATTTCCATCCTCCATAGGCTTATTCTCGTTCAATTAGGGTTTTTAACCAATCTTGTGCATCCAATCATTGATTTTGTGTCATTGATTGAACATTTAGGTCATGTTCGTCCTCCCTAGGCTTATTCTCGTCCAATTAGGGTTTTTAACCAATCTTGTGCATCCAATAAGTGATTTTGTGTCATTGGTTGAACATTTAGGTCATTTTCGTCCTCCCAAGGCTTATTCTCGTCCAATTAGGGTTTTTAACCAATCTTGTGCATCCAATAAGTGATTTTGTGTCATTGGTTGAACATTTAGGTCATTTTCGTCCTCCCAAGGCTTATTCTCGTTCAATTAGGGTTTTTAACCAATCTTGTTCATCCAATAATTGATTTTGTGTCATTGGTTGAACATTTAGGTCATTTTCGTCGTCCCTAGGCTTATTCTGGTCCAATTAGGGTTTTTAACCAATCTTGTGCATCCAATAAGTGATTTTGGGTCATTGGTTGAACATTTAGGTCAATTTCGTCCTCCCTAGGCTTATTCTCGTCCAATTAGGGTTTTTAACCAATCTTGTGCATCCAATAAGTGATTTTGTGTCATTGGTTGAACATTTAGGTCATTTTCGTCCTCCCAAGGCTTATTCTCGTCCAATTAGGGTTTTTAACCAATCTTGTGCATCCAATAAGTGATTTTGTGTCATTGGTTGAACATTTAGGTCATTTTCGTCCTCCCAAGGCTTATTCTCGTCCAATTAGGGTTTTTAACAAATCTTGTGCATCCAATTAGTACATTTGTGTCATTGGTTGAACATTTAGGTCATTTTCGTCCTCCCTAGGCTTATTCTCGTCCAATTACGGTTTTTAACCAATCTTGTGCATCCAATAAGTGATTTGGTGTCATTGGTTGAACATTTAGGTCATTTTCGTCCTCCCTAGGCTTATTCTCGTCCAATTTGGGTTTTTAACCAATCTTGTGCATCCAATAAGTGATTTTGTGTCATTGGTTGAACATTTAGGTCATTTTCGTCCTCCCTAGGCTTATTCTCATCCAATTAGGGTTTTTAACCAATCTTGTGCATCCAATAAGTACGTTTGTGTCATTGGCTAAACATTTAGGTCATTTTCGTCCTCCCTAGGCTTATTCTCATCCTATTAGCGTTTGTAACCAATCTTGTGCATCCAATAAGTGATTTTGTGTCATGATTGAACATTTAGGTAATTTTCGTCCTCCCTGGGCTTATTCTCATCCCATTAGGGTTTGTAACCAATCTTGTGCATCAAATAAGTGGTTTTGTGTCATTGGTTGAACATTTAGGTCATTTTCGTCCTCCCTAGGCTTATTCTAATCCAATTAGGGTTTTTAACCAATCTTGTGCATCCAATAAGTGATTTTGTGTCATTGGTTGAACATTTAGGTCATTTTCGTCCTCCCTAGGATTATTCTAATCCAATTAGGGTTTTTAACCAATCTTTTGCATCCAATTAGTGATTTTGTGTCATTGGTTGAACATTAAGGTCATTTCCGTCCTTCTTGGGCGTATTCTAATCCAAATAGGGTTTTTAACCAATCTTGTGCATCCAATAAGTGATTTTGTGTCATTGGTTGAACATTAAGGTCATTTTCGTTTCCCAAGGCTTATTCTAATCAAATTCGGGTTTTTAACCAATCTTGTGCATCCAATAAGTGATTTTGTGTCATTTGTTGAACATTTAGGTCATTTTCGTCCTCTCTAGGCTTATTCTAATCCAATTAGGGTTTTCAACCAATCTTGTGCATCCAATAAGTGATTTTGTGTCATTGGTTGAGCATTTAGGTCATTTTCGTCCTCCCTCGGCTTATTCTAATCCAATTAGGGGTTGTAACCAATCTTGTGCATCCAATAAGTGATTTTCTGTCATTTGTTGAACATTTAGGTCATCTTTCGTCCTCTCTAGGCTTATTCTAATCTAATTAGGGTTTTGAACCAATTTTGTGCATCCAATAAGTGATTTTGTGTCATTGGTTGAACATTTAGGTCATTTTCGTCTTCCCTAGGCTTATTCTAATCCAATTAGGGTTTTTAACCAATCTTGAGCATCCAATAAGTGATTTTGTGTCATTGGTTGAACATTAAGGTCATTTTCGTCCTCCCTTGGCGTATTCTAATCCAATTAGGGTTTTTAACCAATCTTGTGCATACAATAAGTGATTTTGTGTCATTCGTTGAGCATTTAGGTCATTTTCGTCCTCCTTAGGCGTATTCTAATCCAATTAGGGTTTTTAACCAATCTTGTGCATCCAATAAGTGATTTTGTGTCATTGGTTGAACATTAAGGTCATTTTCGTCCTCCCTTGCGTATTCTAATCCAATTAGGGTTTTTAATTAATCTTGTGCATCCAATAAGTGATTTAGTGTCATTGGTTTAACATTTAGGTAATTTTCGTCCTCCCTAGGCTTATTCTCATCCATATAAGGGTTTTAACCAATCTTGTGCATCCAATAAGTGATTTTCTGTCATTCGTTGAACATTTAGGTCATTTTTCGTCCTCTCTAGGCTTATTCTAATCTAATTAGGGTTTTGAACCAATTTTGTGCATCCAATAAGTGATTTTGTGTCATTGGTTGAACATTTAGGTCATTTTCGTCTTCCCTAGCCTTATTCTAATCCAATTACGGTTTTTAAACAATCTTGTGCATCCAATAAATGATTTTGTGTCATTGGTTGAACATTTAGGTGATTTTCGTCCTCGCTAGGCTTATTCTAATCCAATTTGGGTTTTAACCAATCTTGTGCATCCAATTAGTGATTTTGTGTCATTGGTGTAACATTAAGGTCATTTCCATCCTTCTTGGGCGTATTCTAATCCAAATAGGGTTTTTAACCAATCTTGTGCATCCAATAAGTGATTTTGTTTCATTGGTTAATCATTTAGGTCATTTTCGTCTTCCCTAGGCTTATTCTAATCCAATTAGGGGTTTTAACCAATCTTGTGCATCCAATAAGGAATTTTGTGTCATTGGTTGAACATTTAGGTCATTTTCGTCCTCCCTAGGCTTATTCTAATCAATTTAGGGTTTTTAACCAATCTTGTGCATCCAATAAGTGATTTTGTGTCATTGGTTGAACATTTAGGTCATTTTCGTCCTCCCTAGGCTTATTCTAATCCAATTAGGGTTTTTAACCAATCTTGTGCATCCACTTAGTGATTTTGTGTCATTGGTTGAACATTTAGGTCATTTTCGTCCTTCCTAGGCTTATTCTAATCCAATTAGGGTTCTTAACCAATCTTGGGCATCCAATAAGTGATTTTGTGTCATTGGCTTAACATTAAGGTCATTTTCATCCTCCTTAGGCGTATTCTAATCCAATTAGGGTTTTTAACCAATCTTGTGCATCCAATAAGTGATTTTGTGTCATTGGTTGAACATTTAGGTCATTTTCGTCCTTCCTAGGCTTATTCTTAGCCAATTAGGGTTCTTAACCAATCTTGTGCATCCAATAAGTTATTTTGTGTCATTGGTTGAAAATTAACGTCATTTTCGTCCTCCCTAGGCGTATTCTAATCCAATTAGGGTTTTTAACCAATCTTGTGCATTCAATAAGTGATTTTGTGTCAATGGTTGAACATTGAGGTAATTTTTGTCCTCCATAGGCTTATTCTAATCCAATTAGGGTTTTGAACCAATCTTGTGCATCCAATAAGTCAATTTGTGTCATTGGTTGAACATTTAGGTCATTTTCGTCCTCCCTAGGCTTATTCTAATCTAATTAGGGTTTTTAACCAATCTTGTGCATCCAATAAGTGATTTTGTGTCATTTGTTGACATTTAGGTCATTTTCGTGCTCCCTATGCTTATTCCAATCCAATTAGAGTTTTTAACCAATCTTGTGCATCCAATTAGTGATTTTGTGTCATTGGTTGAATATTTAGGTAATTTTCGTCCTCTCTATGCGTATTCTAATCCAATTAAGGTTTTTAACCAATCTAATGCATCCAATAAGTGATTTTGTGTCATTGGTTGAACATTTAGGTCATTTTCGTCCTTCCTATGCTTATTCTAATCCAATTAGGGTTCTTAACCAATCTTGTGCATCCAATAAGTGATTTTCTGTCATTCGTTGAACATTTAGGTCATTTTCGTCCTCTCTAGGCTTATTCTAATCTAATTAGGGTTTTGAACCAATCTTGTGCATCCAATAAGTGATTTTGTGTCAATGGTTGAACATTTAGGTCATTTTCGTCTTCTCTAGGCTTATTCTAATCCAATTAGGGTTTTTAACCAATCTTGTGCATCCAATATGTGATTTTGTGTCATTGGTTGAACATTTAGGTCATTTTTGTCCTCCCTAGGCTTATTCTAATCCAATTAGGGTTTTTAACCAATCTTGTGCACCCAATAAGTGATTTTGTGTCATTGGTTGAACATTTAGGTCTTTTTCGTCCTCCCAAGGCTTATTCTAATCCAATTAGGGTTTTTATCCAATCTTGTGCATCCAATAAGTGATTTTGTGTCATTGGTTGAACATTAAGGTCATTTTCGTCCTCCCTGGATGTATTATAATCCAATTAGGGTTTTTAACCAATCTTGTGCATCCAATAAATGATTTAGTGTCATTGGTTGAACATTTAGGTAATTTTCGTCCTCCCTAGGCTTATTCTAATCCAAATAAGGGTTTTAACCAATCTTGTGCATACAATAAGTGATTTTGTGTCATTCGTTGAGCATTTAGGTCATTTTCGTCCTCCTTAGGCGTATTCTAAACCAATTTGGGTTTTTAACCAATCTTGTGCATCCAATAAGTGATTTTGTGTCATTGGTTGAACATTAAGGTCATTTTCGTCCTCCCTTGCGTATTCTAATCCAATTAGGGTTTTTAATTAATCTTGTGCATCCAATAAGTGATTTAGTGTCATTGGTTTAACATTTAGGTAATTTTCGTCCTCCCTAGGCTTATTCTCATCCAAATAAGGGTTTTAACCAATCTTGTGCATCCAATAAGTGATTCTCTGTCATTCGTTGAACATTTAGGTCATTTTTCGTCCTCTCTAGGCTTATTCTAATCTAATTAGGGTTTTGAACCAATTTTGTGCATCCAATAAGTGATTTTGTGTCATTGGTTGAACATTTAGGTCATTTTCGTCTTCCCTAGCCTTATTCTAATCCAATTAGGGTTTTTAACCAATCTTGTTCATCCAATAAATGATTTTGTGTCATTGGTTGAACATTTAGGTGATTTTCGTGCTCGCTAGGCTTATTCTAATCCAATTTGGGTTTTTAACCAATCTTGTGCATCCAATTAGTGATTTTGTGTCATTGGTGTAACATTAAGGTCATTTCCGTCCTTCTTGGGCGTATTCTAATCCAAATAGGGTTTTTAACCAATCTTGTGCATCCAATAAGTGATTTTGTTTCATTGGTTAATCATTTAGGTCATTTTCGTCTTCCCTAGGCTTATTCTAATCCAATTAGGGTTTTTAACCAATCTTGTGCATCCAATAAGTGATTTTGTGTCATTGGTTGAACATTTAGGTCATTTTCGTCCTCCCTAGGCTTATTCTAATCCAAATAGGGTTTTTAACCAATCATGTGCATCCAATAAGTGATTTTGTGTCATTGGTTGAACATTTAGGTAATTTTTCGTCCTCTCTAGGCTTATTCTAATCTAATTATGGTTTTGAACCAATTTTGTGCATCCAATAAGTGATTTTTTGTCGTTGGTTGAACATTTAGGTCATTTTCGGCTTCCCTAGGCTTATTCTAATCCAATTAGGGTTTTTAACCAATCTTGTGCATCCAATAAGTGATTTTGTGTCATTGGTTGAACATTTAGGTCATTTTCGTCCTCCCTAGGCTTATTCTAATCCAATTAGGGTTTTTAACCAATCTTGTGCATCCAATTAGTGATTTTGTGTCATTGGTGTAACATTAAGGTCATTTCCGTCCTTCTTGGGCGTATTCTAATCCAAATAGGGTTTTTAACCAATCTTGTGCATCCAATAAGTGATTTTGTGTCATTGGTTAATCATTTAGGTCATTTTCGTCTTCCCTAGGCTTATTCTAATCCAATTAGGGTTTTTAACCAATCTTGTGCATCCAATAAGTGATTTTGTGTCATTGGTTGAACATTTAGGTCATTTTCGTCCTCCCTAGGCGTATTCTAATCCAATTAGGGTTTTTAACCAATCTTGTGCATCCAATAAGTGATTTTGTGTTATTGGTTGAACAATTAGGTCATTTTTCGTCTTCCCTAGGCTTATTCTAATCCAATTAGGGTTTTTAACCAATCTTGTGCATCCAAAAAGTGATTTTGTGTCATTAGTTGAACATTTAGGTCATTTTCGTCCTCCCTAGGCTTATTCTTATCCAATTAGGGTTTTTAACCAATCTTGTGCATCCAATTAGTGATTTTGTGTCATTGGTTGAACATTTAGGTCATTGTCGTCCTTCCTAGGCTTATTCTAATCCAATTAGGGTTCTTAACCAATCTTGTGCATCCAATAAGTGATTTTGTGTCATTGGCTTAACATTAAGGTCATTTTCGTCCTCCCTAGGCGTATTCTAATCCAATTAGGGTTTTTAACCAATCTTGTGCATCCAATAAGTGATTTTGTGTTATTGGTTGAACAATTAGGTCATTTTTCGTCTTCCCTAGGCTTATTCTAATCCAATTAGGGTTTTGAACCAATCTTGTGCATCCAATAAGTGATTTTGTGTCATTGGTTGAACATTTAGGTCATTTTTCGTCCTCCCTAGGCTTATTCTAATCCAATTAGGGTTTTTATCCAATCTTGTGCATCAAATAAGTGATTTTGTGTCATTGGTTGAACATTAAGGTCATTTCCGTCCACCCTGGGCGTATTCTAATCTAATTAGGATTTTTAACCAATCTTGTGCATCCAATAAGTGATTTTGTGTCATTTGATGAACATTTAGGTAATTTTTGTCATCCCTAGGCTTATTCTAATCAAATTCGGGTTTTTAACCAATCATGTGCATCCAATAAGTGATTTTGTGTCATTTGTTGAACATTAAGGTAATTTTCGTCCTCCATAGGCTTATTCTAATCCAAATAAAGGTTTTAACCAATCTTGTGCATCCAATAAGGGATTTTGTGTCATTGGTTGAACATTTAGGTCATTTTTCGTCCTCCCTAGTCTAATTCTAATCTAATTAGGGTTTTTAACCAATCTTGTGCATCCAATAAGTGATTTTGTGTCATTGGTTGAACATTTAGGTCATTTTCGTCCTCCCTAGGCTTATTCTAATCCAATTAGGGTTATTATCCAATCTTGTGCATCCAATAAGTGATTTTGTGTCATTGGTTGAACATTAAGGTCATTTCCGTCCTCCCTGGGCGTATTCTAATCCAATTAGGATTTTTAACCAATCATGTGCATCCAATAAGTGATTTTGTGTCATTGGTTGAACATTAAGTAATTTTTGTCCTCGTTAGGCCTATTCTAATCAAATTAGGGTTTTTAACCAATCATGTGCATCCAATAAGTGATTTTGTGACATTGGTTGAACATTTAGGTAATTTTCGTCCTTCATAGGCTTATTCTAATCCAAATAAGGGTTTTAATCAATCTTGTCCATCCAATAAGTGATTTTGTGTAATTCGTTGAACATTTAGGTCATTTTCGTCCTATCTAGGCTTATTCTAATCCAATTAGGGTTTTTAACCAATCTTGTGCATCCAATAAGTGAATTTGTGTCATTGGTTGAAAATTTAGGTCATTTTCGTCCTCCCTAGGCTTATTCTAATCTAATTAGGGTTTTTAACCAATCTTGTGCATCCAATAAGTGATTTTGTGTCATTGGTTGAACATTTAGGTCATTTTCGTCCTCCCTAGGCTTATTCTAATCCAATTAGGGTTTTTAACCAATCTTGTGCAACCAATAAGTTATTTTGTGTCATTGGTTGAACATTTAGGTCATTTTCGTCCACCCTAGGCATATTCTAATCGAATTAGGGTTTTTAACCAATCTTGTGCATCCAATTAGTGATTTTGTGTCATTGGTTGAACATTTAGGTCATTTCCGTCCTTCCTAGGCTTATTCTAATCCAATTAGGGTTCTTAACCAATCTTGTGCATCCAATAAGTGATTTTGTGTCATTGGCTTAACATTAAAGTCATTTTCGTCCTCCCTAGGCGTATTCTAATCCAATTTGGGTTTTTAACCAATCTTGAGCATCCAATAAGTGATTTTGTGTCATTGGTTGAACATTAAGGTCATTTTCATCCTCCCTTGGCGTATTCTAGTCCAATTAGGGTTTTTAACCAATCTTGTGCATCCAATAAGTGATTTAGTGTTATTGGTTTAACATTTAGGTAATTTTCTTCCTCCCTAGGCTTATTCTAATCCAAATAAGGGTTTAATAAATCTTGTGCATCCAATAAGTGATTTTCTGTCATTCGTTGAACATTTAGGTCATTTTCGTCCTCTCTAGGCTTATTCTAATCTAATTAGGGTTTTGAACCAATCTTGTGCATCCAATAAGTGATTTTGTGCCAATGGTTGATCATTTAGGTCATTTTCGTCTTCTCTAGGCTTATTCTAATCCAATTAGGGTTTTTAACCAATCTTGTGCATCCAATATGTGATTTTGTGTCATTGGTTGAACATTTAGGTCATTTTTGTCCTCCCTAGGCTTATTCTAATCCAATTAGGGTTTTTAACCAATCTTGTGCACCCAATAAGTGATTTTGTGTCATTGGTTGAACATTTAGGTCTTTTTCGTCCTCCCTAGGCTTATTCTAATCCAATTAGGGTTTTTATCCAATCTTGTGCATCCAATAAGTGATTTTGTGTCATTGGTTGAACATTAAGGTCATTTTCGTCCTCCTGGGCGTATTATAATCCAATTAGGGTTTTTAACTAATCTTGTGCATCCAATAAGTGATTTAGTGTCATTGGTTGAACATTTAGGTAATTTTCGTCCTCCCTAGGCTTATTCTAATCCAAATAAGGGTTTTAACCAATCTTGTGCATACAATAAGTGATTTTGTGTCATTCGTTGAGCATTTAGGTCATTTTCGTCCTCCTTAGGCGTATTCTAATCCAATTAGGGTTTTTAACCAATCTTGTGCATCCAATAAGTGATTTTGTGTTATTGGTTGAACATTAAGGTCATTTTCGTCCTCCCTTGCGTATTCTAATCCAATTAGGGTTTTTAATTAATCTTGTGCATCCAATAAGTGATTTAGTGTCATTGGTTTAACATTTAGGTAATTTTCGTCCTCCCTAGGCTTATTCTCATCCAAATAAGGGTTTTAACCAATCTTGTGCATCCAATAAGTGATTTTCTGTCATTCGTTGAACATTTAGGTCATTTTTCGTCCTCTCTAGGCTTATTCTAATCTAATTAGGGTTTTGAACCAATTTTGTGCATCCAATAAGTGATTTTGTGTCATTGGTTGAACATTTAGGTCATTTTCGTCTTCCCTAGGCTTATTCTAATCCAATTAGGGTTTTTAACCAATCTTGAGCATCCAATAAGTGATTTTGTGTCATTGGTTGAACATTATGGTCATTTTCGTCCTCCCTTGGCGTATTCTAATCCAATTAGGGTTTTTAACCAATCTTGTGCATACAATAAGTGATTTTGTGTCATTCGTTGAGCATTTAGGTCATTTTCGTCCTCCTTAGGCGTATTCTAATCCAATTAGGGTTTTTAACCAATCTTGTGCATCCAATAAGTGATTTTGTGTCATTGGTTGAACATTAAGGTCATTTTCGTCCTCCCTTGCATATTCTAATCCAATTAGGGTTTTTAATTAATCTTGTGCATCCAATAAGTGATTTAGTGTCATTGGTTTAACATTTAGGTAATTTTCGTCCTCCCTAGGCTTATTCTCATCCATATAAGGGTTTTAACCAATCTTGTGCATCCAATAAGTGATTTTCTGTCATTCGTTGAACATTTAGGTCATTTTTCGTCCTCTCTAGGCTTATTCTAATCTAATTAGGGTTTTGAACCAATTTTGTGCATCCAATAAGTGATTTTGTGTCATTGGTTGAACATTTAGGTCATTTTCGTCTTCCCTAGCCTTATTCTAATCCAATTACGGTTTTTAAACAATCTTGTGCATCCAATAAATGATTTTGTGTCATTGGTTGAACATTTAGGTGATTTTCGTCCTCGCTAGGCTTATTCTAATCCAATTTGGGTTTTAACCAATCTTGTGCATCCAATTAGTGATTTTGTGTCATTGGTGTAACATTAAGGTCATTTCCGTCCTTCTTGGGCGTATTCTAATCCAAATAGGGTTTTTAACCAATCTTGTGCATCCAATAAGTGATTTTGTTTCATTGGTTAATCATTTAGGTCATTTTCGTCTTCCCTAGGCTTATTCTAATCCAATTAGGGTTTTTAACCAATCTTGTGCATCCAATAAGTGATTTTGTGTCATTGGTTGAACATTTAGGTCTTTTTCGTCCTCCCTAGGCTTATTCTAATCCAATTAGGGTTTTTATCCAATCTTGTGCATCCAATAAGTGATTTTGTGTCATTGGTTGAACATTAAGGTCATTTTCGTCCTCCCTGGGCGTATTCTCATCCAAATAAGGGTTTTAACCAATCTTGTGCATCCAATAAGTGATTTTCTGTCATTCGTTGAACATTTAGGTCATTTTTCGTCCTCTCTAGGCTTATTCTAATCTAATTAGGGTTTTGAACCAATTTTGTGCATCCAATAAGTGATTTTGTGTCATTGGTTGAACATTTAGGTCATTTTCGTCTTCCCTAGGCTTATTCTAATCCAATTAGGGTTTTTAACCAATCTTGAGCATCCAATAAGTGATTTTGTGTCATTGGTTGAACATTAAGGTCATTTTCATCCTCCCTTGGCGTATTCTTATCCAATTAGGGTTTTTAACCAATCTTGTGCATCCAATAAGTGATTTAGTGTCATTGGTTTAACATTTAGGTAATTTTTTTCCTCCCTAGGCTTATTCTAATCCAAATAAGGGTTTAATAAATCTTGTGCATCCAATAAGTGATTTTGTGTCATTGGTTGAACATTAAGGTTATTTTCGTCCTCCCTGGGCGTATTCTCATCCAAATAAGGGTTTTAACCAATCTTGTGCATCCAATAAGTGATTTTCTGTCATTCGTTGAACATTTAGGTCATTTTTCGTCCTCTCTAGGCTTATTCTAATCTAATTAGGGTTTTGAACCAATTTTGTGCATCCAATAAGTGATTTTGTGTCATTGGTTGAACATTTAGGTCATTTTCGTCTTCCCTAGGCTTATTCTAATCCAATTAGGGTTTTTAACCAATCTTGAGCATCCAATAAGTGATTTTGTGTCATTGGTTGAACATTAAGGTCATTTTCGTCCTCCCTTGGCGTATTCTAATCCAATTAGGGTTTTTAACCAATCTTGTGCATCCAATAAGTGATTTAGTGTCATTGGTTTAACATTTAGGTAATTTTTTTCCTCCCTAGGCTTATTCTAATCCAAATAAGGGTTTAATAAATCTTGTGCATCCAATAAGTGATTTTCTGTCATTCGTTGAACATTTAGGTCATTTTCGTCCTCTCTAGGCTTATTCTAATCTAATTAGGGTTTTGAACCAATCTTGTGCATCCAATAAGTGATTTTGTGTCAATGGTTGAACATTTAGGTCATTTTCGTCTTCTCTAGGCTTATTCTAATCCAATTAGGGTTTTTAACCAATCTTGTGCATCCAATATGTGATTTTGTGTCATTGGTTGAACATTTAGGTCATTTTTGTCCTCCTTAGGCTTATTCTAATCCAATTAGGGTTTTTAACCAATCTTGTGCACCCAATAAGTGATTTTGTGTCATTGGTTGAACATTTAGGTCTTTTTCGTCCTCCCAAGGCTTATTCTAATCCAATTAGGGTTTTTATCCAATCTTGTGCATCCAATAAGTGATTTTGTGTCATTGGTTGAACATTAAGGTCATTTTCGTCCTCCCTGGGCGTATTATAATCCAATTAGGGTTTTTAACCAATCTTGTGCATCCAATAAATGATTTAGTGTCATTGGTTGTACATTTAGGTAATTTTCGTCCTCCCTAGGCTTATTCTATTCCAAATAAGGGTTTTTAACCAATCTTGTGCATCCAATAAGTGATTTTGTGTCATTGGTTGAACATTAAGGTCATTTTCGACCTCCTTAGGCGTATTCTAATCCAATAAGGGTTTTTAACCAATCTTGTGCATCCAATAAGTGATTTTGTGTCATTGGTTGAACATTTAGGTCATTTTTCGTCTTCCCTAGGCTTATTCTAATCCAATTAGGGTTTGTAACAAATCTTGTGCATCCAATAAGTGATTTTGTGTCAATGGTTGAACATTTAGGTCATTTTCGTCCTCCTTAGGCTTATTCTAATCCAATTAGGGTTTTTATCCAATCTTGTGCATCCAATAAGTGATTTTGTGTCATTGGTTGACCATTTAGGTCATTTTCGTCCTCCCTAGGCTTATTATAATCCAATTAGGGTTTTTAACCAATCTTGTGCATCCAATTAGTGATTTTGTGTCATTGGTTGAACATTTTGGTCATTTTCGTCCTCCTTATGCGTTTTCAAATCCAATTAGGGGTTTTAACCAATCTTGTGCATCCAATAAGTGATTTTGTGTCATTCATTGAACATTTAGGTCATTTTTGTCCTCCCTATGTGTATTTTAATCCAATTAGGGTTTTTAACAAATCTTGTGCGTCCAGTATGTGATTTTGTGTCATTGGTTGAACATTAAGGTCATTTCCGTCCTTCCTGAGCGTATTCTAATCCAAATAGGGTTTTTAACCAATCTTGTGCATCCAATAAGTGATGTTGTGTCATCGGTTGAACTTTAAGGTCATTTTCGTCCTCCCTAGGCTTATTCTAATCAAATTCGGGTTTTTAACCAATCTTATGCATCCAATAAGTGATTTTGTGTCATTAGTTGAACATTTCGGTAATTTTCGTCCTGCAAAGGCTTATTGTAATCCAAATAAGGGATTTAACCAATCTTGTGCATCCAATAAGTGATTTTGTGTCATTCGTTGAACATTTAGGTCATTTTCGTCCTCCCTAGGCTTATTCTTATCTAATTAAGGTTTTTAACCAATCTTGTGCATCCAATAAGTGATTTAGTGTCATTGGTTTAACATTTAGGTAATTTTTTTCCTCCCTAGGCTTATTCTAATCCAAATAAGGGTTTAATAAATCTTGTGCATCCAATAAGTGATTTTCTGTCATTCGTTGAACATTTAGGTCATTTTCGTCATCTCTAGGCTTATTCTAATCTAATTAGGGTTTTGAACCAATCTTGTGCATCCAATAAGTGATTTTGTGTCAATGGTTGAACATTTAGGTCATTTTCGTCTTCTCTAGGCTTATTCTAATCCAATTAGGGTTTTTAACCAATCTTGTGCATCCAATATGTGATTTTGTGTCATTGGTTGAACATTTAGGTCATTTTTGTCCTCCCTAGGCTTATTCTAATCCAATTAGGGTTTTTAACCAATCTTGTGCACCCAATAAGTGATTTTGTGTCATTGGTTGAACATTAAGGTTATTTTCGTCCTCCTTGGGCGTATTCTCATCCAAATAAGGGTTTTAACCAATCTTGTGCATCCAATAAGTGATTTTCTGTCATTCGTTGAACATTTAGGTCATTTTTCGTCCTCTCTAGGCTTATTCTAATCTAATTAGGGTTTTGAACCAATTTTGTGCATCCAATAAGTGATTTTGTGTCATTGGTTGAACATTTAGGTCATTTTCGTCTTCCCTAGGCTTATTCTAATCCAATTAGGGTTTTTAACCAATCTTGAGCATCCAATAAGTGATTTTGTGTCATTGGTTGAACATTAAGGTCATTTTCGTCCTCCCTTGGCGTATTCTAATCCAATTAGGGTTTTTAACCAATCTTGTGCATCCAATAAGTGATTTAGTGTCATTGGTTTAACATTTAGGTAATTTTCTTCCTCCCTAGGCTTATTCTAATCCAAATAAGGGTTTAATAAATCTTGTGCATCCAATAAGTGATTTTTTGTCATTCGTTGAACATTTAGGTCATTTTCGTCCTCTCTAGGCTTATTCTAATCTAATTAGGGTTTTGAACCAATCTTGTGCATCCAATAAGTGATTTTGTGTCAATGGTTGAACATTTAGGTCATTTTCGTCTTCTCTAGGCTTATTCTAATCCAATTAGGGTTTTGAACCAATCTTGTGCATCCAATAAGTGATTTTGTGTCATTGGCTGAGCATTTAGGTCATTTTCGTCCTCCCTCGGCTTATTCTAATCCAATTAGGGGTTTTAACCAATCTTGTGCATCCAATAAGTTATTTTGAGTCATTGGTTGAACATTTAGTTCTCTTTCGTCCTCCCTAGGCGTATTCTAAACCAATTACGGTTTTTAACCAATCTTCTCTATCCAATACGTGATTTTGTGTCATTGGTTGAACATTTAGGTAATTTTGTTCCTCCTTATGCGTATTCTAATCCAATTAGGGTTTTTAACCAATCTTGTGCATCCAATTAGTGATTTTGTGTCATTGGTTGAACATTTAGGTCATTTCCGTCCTTCATAGGCTTATTCTAATCAAATTAGGGTTCTTAACCAATCTTGTGCATCCAATAAGTGATTTTGTGTCATTGGCTTAACATTAAGGTCATTTTCGTCCTCCCTAGGCGTATTCTAATCCAATTAGGGTTTTTAACCAATCTTGTGCATCCAATAAGTGATTTTGTGTTATTGGTTGAACATTTAGGTCATTTTTCATCTTCCCTAGGCTTATTCTAATCCAAATAAGGATTTTAACCAATCTTGAGCATCCAATAAGTGATTTTGTGTCATTGGTTGAACATTAAGGTCATTTTCGTCCTCCCAAGGCTTATTCTAATCAAATTCGGGTTTTTAACCAATCTTATGGATCCAATAAGTGATTTTGTAACATTAGTTGAACATTTAGGTAATTTTCGTCCTGCAAAGGCTTATTGTAATCCAAATAAGGGATTTAACCAATCTTGTGCATCCAATAAGTGATTTTGAGTCATTCGTTGAACATTTAGGTCATTTTCGTCCTCTCTAGGCTTATTCTAATCCAATTAGGGATTTGAACCAATCTTGTGCATCCAATAAGTGATTTTGTGTCATTGGTTGAGCATTTAGGTCATTTTCGTCCTCCCTCGGCTTATTCTAATCCAATTAGGGGTTTTAACCAATCTTGTGCATCCAATAAGTTATTTTGAGTCATTGGTTGAACATTTAGTTCTTTTTCGTCCTCCCTAGGCGTATTCTAAACCAATTACGGTTTTTAACCAATCTTCTCTATCCAATAAGTGATTTTGTGTCATTGGTTGAACATTTAGGTAATTTTGTTCCTCCCTATGCGTATTCTAATCCAATTAGGGTTTTTAACCAATCTTGTGCATCCAATTAGTGATTTTGTGTCATTGGTTGAACATTTAGGTCATTTCCGTCATTCCTAGGCTTATTCTAATCCAATTAGGGTTCTTAACCAATCTTGTGCATCCAATAAGTGATTTTGTGTCATTGGCTTAACATTAAGGTCATTTTCGTCCTCCCTAGGCGTATTCTAATCCAATTAGGGTTTTTAACCAATCTTGTGCATCCAATAAGTGATTTTGTGTTATTGGTTGAACATTTAGGTCATTTTTCGTCTTCCCTAGGCTTATTCTAATCCAAATAAGGATTTTAACCAATTTTGAGCATCCAATAAGTGATTTTGTGTCATTGGTTGAACATTAAGGTCATTTTCGTCCTCCCTGGGCGTATTCTCATCCAAATAAGGGTTTTAACCAATCTTGTGCATCCAATAAGTGATTTTCTGTCATTCGTTGAACATTTAGGTCATTTTTCGTCCTCTCTAGGCTTATTCTAATTTAATTAGGGTTTTGAACCAATTTTGTGCATCAATTAAGTGATTTTGTGTCATTGGTTGAACATTTAGGTCATTTTTGTCTTCCCTAGGCTTATTCTAATCCAATTAGTGTTCTTAACCAATCTTGAGCATCCAATAAGTGATTTTGTGTCATTGGTTTAACATTAAGGTCATTTTCGTCCTCCTTTGGCGTATTCTAATCCAATTAGAGTTTTTAACCAATCTTGTGCATCCAATAAGTGATTTAGTGTCATTGGTTTAACATTTAGGTAATTTTCTTCCTCCCTAGGCTTATTCTAATCCAAATAAGGGTTTAATAAATCTTGTGCATCCAATAAGTGATTTTCTGTCATTCGTTGAACATTTAGGTCATTTTCGTCCTCTCTAGGCTTATTCTAATCTAATCAGTGTTTTGAACCAATCTTGTGCATCCAATAAGTGATTTTGTGTCAATGGTTGAACATTTAGGTCATTTTCGTCTTCTCTAGGCTTATTCTAATCCAATTAGGGTTTTTAACCAATCTTGTGCATCCAATATGTGATTTTGTGTCATTGGTTGAACATTTAGGTCATTTTTGTCCTCCCTAGGCTTATTCTAATCCAATTAGGGTTTTTAACCAATCTTGTGCACCCAATAAGTGATTTTGTGTCATTGGTTGAACATTTAGGTCTTTTTCGTCCTCCCAAGGCTTATTCTAATCCAATTAGGGTTTTTATCCAATCTTGTGCATCCAATAAGTGATTTTGTGTCATTGGTTGAACATTAAGGTCATTTTCGTCCTCCCTGGGCGTATTATAATCCAATTAGGGTTTTTAACCAATCTTGTGCATCCTAAATGATTTAGTGTCATTGGTTGAACATTTAGGTAATTTTCGTCCTCCCTAGGCTTATTCTAATCCAAATAAGGGTTTTAACCAATCTTGTGCATACAATAAGTGATTTTGTATCATTCATTGAGCATTTAGGTCATTTTCGTCCTCCTTAGGCGTATTCTAATTCAATTTGGGTTTTTAACCAATCTTGTGCATCCAATAAGTGATTTTGTGTCATTGGTTGAACATTAAGGTCATTTTCGTCCTCCCTAGGCTTATTCTCATCCAAATAAGGGTTTTAACCAATCTTGTGCATCCAATAAGTGATTTTCTGTCATTCGTTGAACATTTAGGTCATTTTTCGTCCTCTCTAGGCTTATTCTAATCTAATTAGGGTTTTGAACCAATTTTGTGCATCCAATAAGTGATTTTGTGTCATTGGTTGACCATTTAGGTCATTTTCGTCTTCCCTATCCTTATTCTAATCCAATTAGGGTTTTTAACCAATCTTGTTCATCCAATAAATGATTTTGTGTCATTGGTTGAACATTTAGGTGATTTTCGTCCTCGCTAGGCTTATTCTAATCCAATTTGGGTTTTTAACCAATCTTGTGCATCCAATTAGTGATTTTGTGTCATTGGTGTAACATTAAGGTCATTTCCGTCCTTCTTGGGCGTATTCTAATCCAAATAGGGTTTTTAACCAATCTTGTGCATCCAATAAGTGATTTTGTTTCATTGGTTAATCATTTAGGTCATTTTCGTCTTCCCTAGGCTTATTCTAATCCAATTAGGGTTTTTAACCAATCTTGTGCATCCAATAAGTGATTTTGTGTCATTGGTTGAACATTTAGGTCTTTTTCGTCCTCCCTAGGCTTATTCTAATCCAATTAGGGTTTTTATCCAATCTTGTGCATCCAATAAGTGATTTTGTGTCATTGGTTGAACATTAAGGTCATTTTCGTCCTCCCTTGGCGTATTCTAATCCAATTAGGGTTTTTAACCAATCTTGTGCATCCAATAAGTGATTTAGTGTCATTGGTTTAACATTTAGGTAATTTTTTTCCTCCCTAGGCTTATTCTAATCCAAATAAGGGTTTAATAAATCTTGTGCATCCAATAAGTGATTTTCTGTCATTCGTTGAACATTTAGGTCATTTTCGTCCTCTCTAGGCTTATTCTAATCTAATTAGGGTTTTGAACCAATCTTGTGCATCCAATAAGTGATTTTGTGTCAATGGTTGAACATTTAGGTCATTTTCGTCTTCTCTAGGCTTATTCTAATCCAATTAGGGTTTTTAACCAATCTTGTGCATCCAATATGTGATTTTGTGTCATTGGTTGAACATTTAGGTCATTTTTGTCCTCCCTAGGCTTATTCTAATCCAATTAGGGTTTTTAACCAATCTTGTGCACCCAATAAGTGATTTTGTGTCATTGGTTGAACATTTAGGTCTTTTTCGTCCTCCCAAGGCTTATTCTAATCCAATTAGGGTTTTTATCCAATCTTGTGCATCCAATAAGTGATTTTGTGTCATTGGTTGAACATTAAGGTCATTTTCGTCCTCCCTGGATGTATTATAATCCAATTAGGGTTTTTAACCAATCTTGTGCATCCAATAAATGATTTAGTGTCATTCGTTGAACATTTAGGTAATTTTCGTCCTCCCTAGGCTTATTCTAATCCAAATAAGGGTTTTAACCAATCTTGTGCATACAATAAGTGATTTTGTGTCATTCGTTGAGCATTTAGGTCATTTTCGTCCTCCTTAGGCGTATTCTAAACCAATTTGGGTTTTTAACCAATCTTTTGCATCCAATAAGTGATTTTGTGTCATTGGTTGAACATTAAGGTCATTTTCGTCCTCCCTTGCGTATTCTAATCCAATTAGGGTTTTTAATTAATCTTGTGCATCCAATAAGTGATTTAGTGTCATTGGTTTAACATTTAGGTAATTTTCGTCCTCCCCAGGCTTATTCACATCCAAATAAGGGTTTTAACCAATCTTGTGCATCCAATAAGTGATTCTCTGTCATTCGTTGAACATTTAGGTCATTTTTCGTCCTCTCTAGGCTTATTCTAATCTAATTAGGGTTTTGAACCAATTTTGTACATCCAATAAGTGATTTTGTGTCATTGGTTGAACATTTAGGTCATTTTCGTCTTCCCTAGCCTTATTCTAATCCAATTAGGGTTTTTAACCAATCTTGTTCATCCAATAAATGATTTTGTGTCATTGGTTGAACATTTAGGTGATTTTCGTGCTCGCTAGGCTTATTCTAACCCAATTTGGGTTTTTAACCAATCTTGTGCATCCAATTAGTGATTTTGTGTCATTGGTGTAACATTAAGGTCATTTCCGTCCTTCTTGGGCGTATTCTAATCCAAATAGGGTTTTTAACCAATCTTGTGCATCCAATAAGTGATTTTGTTTCATTGGTTAATCATTTAGGTCATTTTCGTCTTCCCTAGGCTTATTCTAATCCAATTAGGGTTTTTAACCAATCTTGTGCATCCAATAAGTGATTTTGTGTCATTGGTTGAACATTTAGGTCATTTTCGTCCTCCCAAGGCTTATTCTAATCCAAATAAGGGTTTAATAAATCTTGTGCATCCAATAAGTGATTTTCTGTCATTCGTTGAACATTTAGGTCATTTTCGTCCTCTCTAGGCTTATTCTAATCTAATTAGGGTTTTGAACCAATCATGTGCATCCAATAAGTGATTTTGTGTCATTGGTTGAACATTTAGGTAATTTTTCGTCCCCTCTAGGCTTATTCTAATCTAATTATGGTTTTGAACCAATTTTGTGCATCCAATAAGTGATTTTTTGTCATTGGTTGATCATTTAGGTCATTTTCGTCTTCCCTAGGCTTATTCTAATCCAATTAGGGTTTTTAACCAATCTTGTGCATCCAATAAGTGATTTTGTGTCATTGGTTGAACATTTAGGTCATTTTCGTCCTCCCTAGGCTTATTCTAATCCAATTAGGGTTTTTAACCAATCTTGTGCATCCAATTAGTGATTTTGTGTCATTGGTGTAACATTAAGGTCATTTCCGTCCTTCTTGGGCGTATTCTAATCCAAATAGGGTTTTTAACCAATCTTGTGCATCCAATAAGTGATTTTGTGTCATTGGTTAATCATTTAGGTCATTCTCGTCTTCCCTAGGCTTATTCTAATGCAATTAGGGTTTTTAACCAATCTTGTGCATCCAATAAGTGATTTTGTGTCATTGGTTGAACATTTAGGTCATTTTCGTCCTCCCTCGGCTTATTCTAATCCAATTAGGGGTTTTAACCAATCTTGTGCATCCAATAAGTTATTTTGAGTCATTGGTTGTACATTTAGTTCTTTTTCGTCCTCCCTAGGCGTATTCTAAACCAATTACTGTTTTTAACCAATCTTCTCTATCCAATAAGTGATTTTGTGTCATTGGTTGAACATTTAGGTAATTTTTGTCCTCCCTATGCGTATTCTAATCCAATAAGGGTTTTTAACCAATCTTGTGCATCCAATAAGTGATTTTGTGTCATTGGTTGAACATTAAGGTCATTTTCGACCTCCTTAGGCGTATTCTAATCCAATAAGGGTTTTTAACCAATCTTGTGCATCCAATAAGTGATTTTGTGTCATTGGTTGAACATTTAGGTCATTTTTCGTCTTCCCTAGGCTTATTCTAATCCAATTAGGGTTTGTAACAAATCTTGTGCATCCAATAAGTGATTTTGTGTCAATGGTTGAACATTTAGGTCATTTTCGTCCTCCTTAGGCTTATTCTAATCCAATTAGGGTTTTTATCCAATCTTGTGCATCCAATAAGTGATTTTGTGTCATTGGTTGACCATTAAGGTCATTTTCGTCCTCCCTAGGCTTATTATAATCCAATTAGGGTTTTTAACCAATCTTGTGCATCCAATTAGTGATTTTGTGTCATTGGTTGAACATTTTGGTCATTTTCGTCCTCCTTATGCGTTTTCAAATCCAATTAGGGGTTTTAACCAATCTTGTGCATCCAATAAGTGATTTTGTGTCATTCGTTGAACATTTAGGTCATTTTTGTCCTCCCTATGTGTATTTTAATCCAATTAGGGTTTTTAACAAATCTTGTGCGTAAAATATGTGATTTTGTGTCATTGGTTGAACATTAAGGTCATTTCCGTCCTTCCTGAGCGTATTCTAATCCAAATAGGGTTTTTAACCAATCTTGTGCATCCAATAAGTGATGTTGTGTCATCGGTTGAACTTTAAGGTCATTTTCGTCCTCCCTAGGCTTATTCTAATCAAATTCGGGTTTTTAACCAATCTTATGCATCCAATAAGTGATTTTGTGTCATTAGTTGAACATTTAGGTAATTTTCGTTCTGCAAAGGCTTATTGTAATCCAAATAAGGGATTTAACCAATCTTCTGCATCCAATAAGTGATTTTGTGTCATTCGTTGAACATTTAGGTCATTTTCGTCCTCCCTAGGCTTATTCTTATCTAATTAAGGTTTTTAACCAATCTTGTGCATCCAATAAGTGATTTAGTGTCATTGGTTTAACATTTAGGTAATTTTTTTCCTCCCTAGGCTTATTCTAATCCAAATAAGGGTTTAATAAATCTTGTGCATCCAATAAGTGATTTTCTGTCATTCGTTGAACATTTAGGTCATTTTCGTCATCTCTAGGCTTATTCTAATCTAATTAGGGTTTTGAACCAATCTTGTGCATCCAATAAGTGATTTTGTGTCAATGGTTGAACATTTAGGTCATTTTCGTCTTCTCTAGGCTTATTCTAATCCAATTAGGGTTTTTAACCAATCTTGTGCATCCAATATGTGATTTTGTGTCATTGGTTGAACATTTAGGTCATTTTTGTCCTCCCTAGGCTTATTCTAATCCAATTAGGGTTTTTAACCAATCTTGTGCACCCAATAAGTGATTTTGTGTCATTGGTTGAACATTTAGGTCTTTTTCGTCCTCCCAAGGCTTATTCTAATCCAATTAGGGTTTTTATCCAATCTTGTGCATCCAATAAGTGATTTTGTGTCATTGGTTGAACATTAAGGTCATTTTCGTCCTCCCTGGGCGTATTATAATCCAATTAGGGTTTTTAACCAATCTTGTGCATCCTAAATGATTTAGTGTCATTGGTTGAACATTTAGGTAATTTTCGTCCTCCCTAGGCTTATTCTAATCCAAATAAGGGTTTTAACCAATCTTGTGCATACAATAAGTGATTTTGTATCATTCATTGAGCATTTAGGTCATTTTCGTCCTCCTTAGGCGTATTCTAATTCAATTTGGGTTTTTAACCAATCTTGTGCATCCAATAAGTGATTTTGTGTCATTGGTTGAACATTAAGGTCATTTTCGTCCTCCCTAGGCTTATTCTCATCCAAATAAGGGTTTTAACCAATCTTGTGCATCCAATAAGTGATTTTCTGTCATTCGTTGAACATTTAGGTCATTTTTCGTCCTCTCTAGGCTTATTCTAATCTAATTAGGGTTTTGAACCAATTTTGTGCATCCAATAAGTGATTTTGTGTCATTGGTTGAACATTTAGGTCATTTTCGTCTTCCCTAGGCTTATTCTAATCCAATTAGGGTTTTTAACCAATCTTGAGCATCCAATAAGTGATTTTGTGTCATTGGTTGAACATTAAGGTCATTTTCATCCTCCCTTGGCGTATTCTTATCCAATTAGGGTTTTTAACCAATCTTGTGCATCCAATAAGTGATTTAGTGTCATTGGTTTAACATTTAGGTAATTTTTTTCCTCCCTAGGCTTATTCTAATCCAAATAAGGGTTTAATAAATCTTGTGCATCCAATAAGTGATTTTGTGTCATTGGTTGAACATTAAGGTTATTTTCGTCCTCCCTGGGCGTATTCTCATCCAAATAAGGGTTTTAACCAATCTTGTGCATCCAATAAGTGATTTTCTGTCATTCGTTGAACATTTAGGTCATTTTTCGTCCTCTCTAGGCTTATTCTAATCTAATTAGGGTTTTGAACCAATTTTGTGCATCCAATAAGTGATTTTGTGTCATTGGTTGAACATTTAGGTCATTTTCGTCTTCCCTAGGCTTATTCTAATCCAATTAGGGTTTTTAACCAATCTTGAGCATCCAATAAGTGATTTTGTGTCATTGGTTGAACATTAAGGTCATTTTCGTCCTCCCTTGGCGTATTCTAATCCAATTAGGGTTTTTAACCAATCTTGTGCATCCAATAAGTGATTTAGTGTCATTGGTTTAACATTTAGGTAATTTTTTTCCTCCCTAGTCTTATTCTAATCCAAATAAGGGTTTAATAAATCTTGTGCATCCAATAAGTGATTTTCTGTCATTCGTTGAACATTTAGGTCATTTTCGTCCTCTCTAGGGTTATTCTAATCTAATTAGGGTTTTGAACCAATCTTGTGCATCCAATAAGTGATTTTGTGTCAATGGTTGAACATTTAGGTCATTTTCGTCTTCTCTAGGCTTATTCTAATCCAATTAGGGTTTTTAACCAATCTTGTGCATCCAATATGTGATTTTGTGTCATTGGTTGAACATTTAGGTCATTTTTGTCCTCCCTAGGCTTATTCTAATCCAATTAGGGTTTTTAACCAATCTTGTGCATCCAATAAGTGATTTTGTGTCATTGGTTGAACATTTAGGTCATTTTCGTCCTCCCTAGGCTTATTCTAATCCAATTAGGGTTTTTAACCAATCTTGTGCATCCAATTAGTGATTTTGTGTCATTGGTGTAACATTAAGGTCATTTCCGTCCTTCTTGGGCGTATTCTAATCCAAATAGGGTTTTTAACCAATCTTGTGCATCCAATAAGTGATTTTGTGTCATTGGTTAATCATTTAGGTCATTTTCATCTTCCCTAGGCTTATTCTAATGCAATTAGGGTTTTTAACCAATCTTGTGCATCCAATAAGTGATTTTGTGTCATTGGTTGAACATTTAGGTCATTTTCGTCCTCCCTCGGCTTATTCTAATCCAATTAGGGGTTTTAACCAATCTTGCGCATCCAATAAGTTATTTTGAGTCATTGGTTGTACATTTAGTTCTTTTTCGTCCTCCCTAGGCGTATTCTAAACCAATTACGGTTTGTAACCAATCTTCTCTATCCAATAAGTGATTTTGTGTCATTGGTTGAACATTTAGGTAATTTTTGTCCTCCCTATGCGTATTCTAATCCAATAATGGTTTTTAACCAATCTTGTGCATCCAATAAGTGATTTTGTGTCATTGGTTGAACATTAAGGTCATTTTCGACCTCCTTAGGCGTATTCTAATCCAATAAGGGTTTTTAACCAATCTTGTTTATCCAATAAGTGATTTTGTGTCATTGGTTGAACATTTAGGTCATTTTTCGTCTTCCCTAGGCTTATTCTAATCCAATTAGGGTTTGTAACAAATCTTGTGCATCCAATAAGTGATTTTGTGTCAATGGTTGAACATTTAGGTCATTTTCGTCCTCCTTAGGCTTATTCTAATCCAATTAGGGTTTTTATCCAATCTTGTGCATCCAATAAGTGATTTTGTGTCATTGGTTGACCATTTAGGTCATTTTCGTCCTCCCTAGGCTTATTATAATCCAATTAGGGTTTTTAACCAATCTTGTGCATCTAATTAGTGATTTTGTGTCATTGGTTGAACATTTTGGTCATTTTCGTCCTCCCTATGCGTTTTCAAATCCAATTAGGGGTTTTAACCAATCTTGTGCATCCAATAAGTGATTTTGTGTCATTCGTTGAACATTTAGGTCATTTTTGTCCTCCCTATGTGTATTTTAATCCAATTAGGGTTTTTAACAAATCTTGTGCGTCCAATATGTGATTTTGTGTCATTGGATGAACATTAAGGTCATTTCCGTCCTTCCTGAGCGTATTCTAATCCAAATAGGGTTTTTAACCAATCTTGTGCATCCAATAAGTGATGTTGTGTCATCGGTTGAACTTTAAGGTCATTTTCGTCCTCCCTAGGCTTATTCTAATCAAATTCGGGTTTTTAACCAATCTTATGCATCCAATAAGTGATTTTGTGTCATTAGTTGAACATTTAGGTAATTTTCGTCCTGCAAAGGCTTATTGTAATCCAAATAAGGGATTTAACCAATCTTGTGCATCCAATAAGTGATTTTGTGTCATTCGTTGAACATTTAGGTCATTTTCGTCCTCCCTAGGCTTATTCTTATCTAATTAAGGTTTTTAACCAATCTTGTGCATCCAATAAGTGATTTAGTGTCATTGGTTTAACATTTAGGTAATTTTTTTCCTCCCTAGGCTTATTCTAATCCAAATAAGGGTTTAACAAATCTTGTGCATCCAATAAGTGATTTTCTGTCATTCGTTGAACATTTAGGTCATTTTCGTCATCTCTAGGCTTATTCTAATCTAATTAGGGTTTTGAACCAATCTTGTGCATGCAATAAGTGATTTTGTGTCAATGGTTGAACATTTAGGTCATTTTCGTCTTCTCTAGGCTTATTCTAATCCAATTAGGGTTTTTAACCAATCTTGTGCATCCAATATGTGATTTTGTGTCATTGGTTGAACATTTAGGTCATTTTTGTCCTCCCTAGGCTTAATCTAATCCAATTAGGGTTTTTAACCAATCTTGTGCACCCAATAAGTGATTTTGTGTCATTGGTTGAACATTTAGGTCTTTTTCGTCCTCCCAAGGCTTATTCTAATCTAATTAGGGTTTTTATCCAATCTTGTGCATCCAATAAGTGATTTTGTGTCAATGGTTGAACATTAAGGTTATTTTCGTCCTCCCTGGGCGTATTCTCATCCAAATAAGGGTTTTAACCAATCTTGTGCATCCAATAAGTGATTTTCTGTCATTCGTTGAACATTTAGGTCATTTTCCGTCCTCTCTATGCTTATTCTAATCTAATTAGGGTTTTGAACCAATTTTGTGCATCCAATAAGTGATTTTGTGTCATTGGTTGAACATTTAGGTCATTTTCGTCTTCCCTAGGCTTATTCTAATCCAATTAGGGTTTTTAACCAATCTTGAGCATCCAATAAGTGATTTTGTGTCATTGGTTGAACATTAAGGTCATTTTCGTCCTCCCTTGGCGTATTCTAATCCAATTAGGGTTTTTAACCAATCTTGTGCATCCAATAAGTGATTTAGTGTCATTGGTTTAACATTTAGGTAATTTTTTTCCTCCCTAGTCTTATTCTAATCCAAATAAGGGTTTAATAAATCTTGTGCATCCAATAAGTGATTTTCTGTCATTCGTTGAACATTTAGGTCATTTTCGTCCTCTCTAGGGTTATTCTAATCTAATTAGGGTTTTGAACCAATCTTGTGCATCCAATAAGTGATTTTGTGTCAATGGTTGAACATTTAGGTCATTTTCGTCTTCTCTAGGCTTATTCTAATCCAATTAGGGTTTTTAACCAATCTTGTGCATCCAATATGTGATTTAGTGTCATTGGTTGAACATTTAGGTCATTTTTGTCCTCCCTAGGCTTATTCTAATCCAATTAGGGTTTTTAACCAATCTTGTGCACCCAATAAGTGATTCTGTGTCATTGGTTGAACATTTAGGTCTTTTTCGTCCTCCCAAGGCTTATTCTAATCCAATTAGGGTTTTTATCCAATCTTGTGCATCCAATAAGTGATTTTGTGTCATTGGTTGAACATTAAGGTCATTTTCGTCCTCCCTGGGCGTATTATAATCCAATTAGGGTTTTTAACCAATCTTGTGCATCCAATAAATGATTTAGTGTCATTGGTTGAACATTTAGGTAATTTTCGTCCTCCCTGGGCTTATTCTAATCCAAATAAGGGTTTTAACCAATCTTGTGCATACAATAAGTGATTTTGTATCATTCGTTGAGCATTTAGGTCATTTTCGTCCTCCTTAGGCGTATTCTAATCCAATTTGGGTTTTTAACCAATCTTGTGCATCCAATAAGTGATTTTGTGTCATTGGTTGAACATTAAGGTCATTTTTGTCCTCCCTTGCGTATTCTAATCCAATTAGGGTTTTTAATTAATCTTGTGCATCCAATAAGTGATTTAGTGTCATTGGTTTAACATTTAGGTAATTTTCGTCCTCCCTAGGCTTATTCTCATCCAAATAAGGGTTTTAACCAATCTTGTGCATCCAATAAGTGATTTTCTGTCATTCGTTGAACATTTAGGTCATTTTTCGTCCTCTCTAGGCTTATTCTAATCTAATTAGGGTTTTGAACCAATTTTGTGCATCCAATAAGTGATTTTGTGTCATTGGTTGAACATTTAGGTCATTTTCGTCTTCCCTAGGCTTATTCTAATCCAATTAGGGTTTTTAACCAATCTTGTGCATCCAATAAGTGATTTTGTGTCATTGGTTGAACATTTAGGTCAATTTCGTCCTCCCTAGGCTTATTCTAATCCAAATAGGGTTTTTAACCAATCTTGTGCATCCAATAAGTGATTTTGTGTCATTGGTTGAACATTTAGGTCATTTTCGTCTTCCTTAGGCTTATTCTAATCCAATTAGGGTTTTTAACCAATCTTGTGCATCCAATAAGTGATTTTGTGTCATTGGTTGAACATTTAGGTCATTTTCGTCCTCCCTAGGCTTATTCTAATCCAATTAGGGTTTTTAACCAATCTTGTGCATCCAATAAGTTATTTTGTGTCATTGGTTGAACATTTAGGTCATTTTCGTCCTCCCTAGGCATATTCTAATGAATTAGGGTTTTTAACCAATTTTGTGCATCTAATTAGTGATTTTGTGTCATTGGTTGAACATTTAGGTCATTTCCGTCCTTCCTAGGCTTATTCTAATCCAATTAGGGTTCTTAACCAATCTTGTGCATCCCATAAGTGATTTTGTGTCATTGGCTTAACATTAAAGTCATTTTCGTCCTCCCTAGGCGTATTCTAATCCAATTTGGGTTTTTAACCAATCTTGTGCATCCAATAAGTGATTTTGTGTTATTGGTTGAACATTTAGGTCTTTTTCGTCCTCCCTAGGCTTATTCTAATCCAATTAGGGTTTTTATCCAGTCTTGTGCATCCAATAAGTGATTTTGTGTCATTGGTTGAACATTAAGGTCATTTTCGTCCTCCCTGGGCGTATTATAATCCAATTAGGATTTTTAACCAATCTTGTGCATCCAATAAGTGATTTTGTGTCATTGGTTGAACATTTAGGTAATTTTTGTCCTCCCTAGGCTTATTCTAATCAAATTAGGGTTTTTAACCAATCATGTGCATCCAATAAGTGATTTTGTGTCATTGGTTGAACATTTAGGTAAATTTTCGTCCTCCATAGGCTTATTCTAATCCAAATAAGGATTTTAACCAATCTTGAGCATCCAATAAGTGATTTTGTGTCATTGGTTGAACATTAAGGTCATTTTCGTCCTCCCTGGGCGTATTCTAATTCAATTACGGTTTTTAACCAATCTTGTGCATCCAATAAGTGATTTAGTGTCATTGGTTTAACATT
>JBBPBP010000001.1:47922689-48043001 GCA_037974735.1 Cicer chorassanicum | reverse complement strand
GAACATTTAGGTCATTTTCGTCCTCCCTAGGCTTATTCTAATCCAATTAGGGTTTTTAACCAATCTTGTGCACCCAATAAGTGATTTTGTGTCATTGGTTGAACATTTAGGTCTTTTTCGTCCTCCCTAGGCTTATTCTAATCCAATTAGTGTTTTTATCCAATCTTGTGCATCCAATAAGTGATTTTGCGTCATTGGTTGAACATTAAGGTCATTTTCGTCCTACCTGGGCGTATTATAATCCAATTAGGGTTTTTAACCAATCTTGTGCATCCAATAAGTGATTTAGTGTCATTGGTTGAACATTTAGGTAATTTTCGTCCTCCCTAGGCTTATTCTAATCCAAATAAGGGTTTTCACCAATCTTGTGCATCCAATAAGTGATTTTGTGTCATTCGTTGAACATTTAGGTCATTTTCGTCCTCTTTAGGCGTATTCTAATCCAATTAGGGTTTTTAACCAATCTTGTGCATCCAATAAGTGATTTTGTGTCATTGGTTGAACAATAAGGTCATTTTCGTCCTCCCTTGGCGTATTCTAATCCAATTAGGGTTTTAAATTAATCTTGTGCATCCAATAAGTGATTTAGTGTCATTGGTTTAACATTTAGGTAATTTTCGTCCTCCCTAAGCTTATTCTCATCCAAATAAGGGTTTTAACCAATCTTGTGCATCCAATAAGTGATTTTCTTTCATTCGTTGAACATTTAGGTCATTTTTCGTCCTCTCTAGGCTTATTCTAATCTAATTAGGGTTTTGAACCAATTTTGTGCATCCAATAAGTGATTTTGTGTCATTGGTTGAATATTTAGGTCATTTTTCGTCTTCCCTAGGCTTATTCTAATCCAATTAGGGCTTTTAACCAATCTTGTGCATCCAATAAGTGATTTTGTGTCATTGGTTGAACATTTAGGTCATTTTCGTCCTCCCTAGGCTTATTCTAATCGAATTCGGGTTTTTAACCAATCATATGCATCTAGTAAGTGATTTTGTGTCATTGGTTGAACATTTAGGTAATTTTCGTCCTCCATAGGCTTATTCTAATCCAAATAAGGGTTTTCACCGATCTTGTGCATCCAATAAGTGATTTTGTGTCATTCATTGAACATTTAGGTCATTTTAGTCCTCTCTAGGCTTATTCTAATCCAATTAGGGTTTTGAACCAATCTTGAGCATCCAATTAGTGATTTTGTGTCATTGGTTGAACATTTAGGTCATTTTCGTCCTCCCTATGCGTATTCTAATCCAATTAGGGTTTTTAACCAATCTTGTGCATCCAATAAGTGATTTTGTGTCATTGGTTGAACATTTAGGTCATTTTCATCCTCCTAAGGCTTATTCTCGTCCAATTAGGGTTTTTAACCAATCTTGTGCATCTAATAAGTACTTTTGTGTCATTGGTTGAAAATTTAGGTCATTTTCGTCCTCCCTAGGCTTATTCTAATCCAATTAGGGTTTTTAACCAATCTTGTGCATCCAATAAGTGATTTTGTGTCATTGGTTGAACATTAAGGTCATTTTCGTCCTCCCTGGGCATATTATAATCCAATTAGGGTTTTGAACCAATCTTGTGCATCCAATAAGTGATTTTGTGTCATTGGTTGAGCATTTAGGTCATTTTCGTCCTCCCTCGGCTTATTCTAATCCAATTAGGGGTTTTAACCAATCTTGTGCATACAATAAGTGCTTTTGAGTCATTGGTTGAACATTTAGTTCTTTTTCGTCCTCCATAGGCGTATTCTAAACCAATTACGGTTTTTAACCAATCTTGTGCATCAAATAAGTGATTTTGTGTCATTGGTTGAAGATTTAGGTCATTTTCGTCCTTCCTAGGCTTATTCTTATCCAATTAGGGTTCTTAACCAATCTTGTGCATCTAAGAAGTGATTTTGTGTCATTGGTTGAACATTAAGGTCATTTTCATCCTCCTTAGGCGTATTCTAATCCAATTAGGGTTTTTAACCAATCTTGTGCATCCAATAAGTGATTTTGTGTCATTGGTTAAACATTTAGGTCATTTTTCGTCTTCCCTAGGCTTATTCTAATCCAATTAGGGTTTTTAACCAATCTTGTGCATCCAATAAGTGATTTTGTGTCATTGGTTGAACATTTAGGTCATTTTCGTCCTCCTTAGGCTTATTCTAATCCAATTAGGGTTTTTATCCAATCTTGTGCATCCAATAAGTGATTTTGTGTCATTGGTTGAACATTAAGGTCGTTTCCGTCCTCCCTGGGCGTATTCTAATCCAATTAGGGTTTTTAACCAATCTTTTGCATCCAATAAGTGATTTTGTGTCATTGGTTGAATATTTAGGTAATTTTCGTCCTCCCTAGGCTTATTCTAATCAAATTCGGGTTTTTAACCAATCTTGTGCATCCAATAAGTGATTTTGTGTCATTAGTTGAACATTTAGTAATTTTTGTCCTCCATAGGCTTATTCTAATCCAAACAAGGGTTTTAACCAATCTTGTGCATCCAATAAGTGATTTTGTGTCATTCGTTGAACATTTAGGTCATTTTCGTCCTCTCTAGGCTTATTCTAATCCAATTAGGGTTTTTAACCAATCTTGTGCATCCAATAAGTGATTTTGTGTCATTGGTTGAACATTTAGGTCATTTTCGTCCTCCCTAGGCTTATTCTAATCCAATTAGGGTTTTTAACCAATCTAGTGCATCCAATATGTGATTTTCTGCCATTTTATGTCATTGGTAGAACATTTAGGTCATTTTCGTCCTCCCTAGGTTTATTTTAATCCAATTAGGGTTTTTAACCAATCTTGTGCATCCAATATGTGATTTTGTGTCATTGGTTGCACATTTAGGTCATTTTCGTCCTCCCTAGGCTTATTCTAATCCAATTAGGGTTTTTAACCAATCTTGTGCATCCAATAAGTGATTTTGTGTCATTGGTTGAACATTTAGGTCATTTTCGTCCTCCCTATGCGTATTCTAATCCAATTAGGGTTTTTAACTAATCTTAATCATCCAATATGTGATTTTGTGTTATTGGTTGCACATTTAGGTCATTTTCATCCTCCCTAGGCTTATTCTAATCCTATTAGGGTTTTTCACTAATCTTTTGCATCCAATAAGTGATTTTGTGTCATAGGTTGAATATTTAGGTCATTTTCGTCCTTCCAAAGCTTATTCTAATCCAATTAGGGTTTTTAACCAATCTTGTGCATCCAATATGTGATTTTGTGTCATTGGTTGCACATTTAGGTCATTTTCGTCCTCCCTAGGCTTATTCTAATCCAATTAGGGTTTTTAACCAATCTTGTGCATCCAATAAGTGATTTTGTGTCATTGGTTGAACATTTAGGTCATTTTCGTCCTCCTTAGGCTTATTCTAATCCAATTAGGGTTTTTAACCAATCTTGTGCATCCAATAAGTGATTTTGTGTCATTGGTTGAACATTTAGGTCATTTTCGTCCTCCCTAGGCTTATTCTAATCGAATTCGGGTTTTTAACCAATCATATGCATCCAGTAAGTGATTTTGTGTCATTGGTTGAACATTTAGGTAATTTTCGTCCTCCATAGGCTTATTCTAATCCAAATAAGGGTTTTAACCGATCTTGTGCATCCAATAAGTGATTTTGTGTCATTCATTGAACATTTAGGTCATTTTAGTCCTCCCTAGGCTTATTCTAATCCAATTAGGGTTTTGAACCAATCTTGAGCATCCAATTAGTGATTTTGTGTCATTGGTTGAACATTTAGGTCATTTTCGTCCTCCCTATGCGTATTCTAATCCAATTAGGGTTTTTAACCAATCTTGTGCATTCAATAAGTGATTTTGTGTCATTGGTTGAACATTTAGGTCATTTTCATCCTCCTAAGGCTTATTCTCGTCCAATTAGGGTTTTTAACCAATCTTGTGCATCTAATAAGTACTTTTGTGTCATTGGTTGAAAATTTAGGTCATTTTCGTCCTCCCTAGGCTTATTCTAATCCAATTAGGGTTTTTAACCAATCTTGTGCATCCAATAAGTGATTTTGTGTCATTGGTTGAACATTAAGGTCATTTTCGTCCTCCCTGGGCATATTATAATCCAATTAGGGTTTTGAACCAATCTTGTGCATCCAATAAGTGATTTTGTGTCATTGGTTGAGCATTTAGGTCATTTTCGTCCTCCCTCGGCTTATTCTAATCCAATTAGGGGTTTTAACCAATCTTGTGCATACAATAAGTGCTTTTGAGTCATTGGTTGAACATTTAGTTCTTTTTCGTCCTCCATAGGCGTATTCTAAACCAATTACGGTTTTTAACCAATCTTGTGCATCAAATAAGTGATTTTGTGTCATTGGTTGAAGATTTAGGTCATTTTCGTCCTTCCTAGGCTTATTCTTATCCAATTAGGGTTCTTAACCAATCTTGTGCATCCAATAAGTGATTTTTTGTCATTGGTTGAACATTAAGGTCATTTTCATCCTCCTTAGGCGTATTCTAATCCAATTAGGGTTTTTAACCAATCTTGTGCATCCAATAAGTGATTTTGTGTCATTGGTTAAACATTTAGGTCATTTTTCGTCTTCCCTAGGCTTATTCTAATCCAATTAGGGTTTTTAACCAATCTTGTGCATCCAATAAGTGATTTTGTGTCATTGGTTGAACATTTAGGTCATTTTCCTACTCCTTAGGCTTATTCTAATCCAATTATGGTTTTTATCCAATCTTGTGCATCCAATAAGTGATTTTGTGTCATTGGTTGAACATTAAGGTCATTTCCGTCCTCCCTGGGCGTATTCTAATCCAATTAGGGTCTTTAACCAATCTTGTGCATCCAATAAGTGATTTTGTGTCATTGGTTGAACATTTAGGTAATTTTAATCCTCCCTAGGCTTATTCTAATCAATTTCGGGTTTTTAACCAATCTTGTGCATCCAATAAGTGATTTTGTGTCATTAGTTGAACATTTAGGTAATTTTCGTCCTCCATAGGCTTATTCTAATCCAAATAAGGGTTTTAACCAATCTTGTGCATCCAATAAGTGATTTTGTGTCATTCGTTGAACATTTAGGTCATTTTTGTCCTCTCTAGGCTTATTCTAATCCAATTAGGGTTTTGAACCAATCTTGTGCATCCAATAAGTGATTTTGTGTAATTGGTTGAGCATTTAGGTCATTTTCGTCCTCCCTAGGCTTATTGTAATCCAATTAGGGGTTTTAACCAATCTTGTGCATCCAATAAGTGATTTTGTGTCATTGGTTGAACATTTAGGTCATTTTCGTCCTCCTTAGGCTTATTCTAATCCAATTAGGGTTTTTATCCAATCTTTTGCATCCAATAAGTGATTTTGTGTCATTGGTTGAACATTAAGGTCATTTCCGTCCTCCCTGGGCGTATTCTAATCAAATTAGGGTTTTTAACCAATCTTTTGCATCCAATAAGTGATTTTGTGTCATTGGTTGAACATTTAGGTAATTTTAGTCCTCCCTAGGCTTATTCTAATCAAATTCGGGTTTTTAACCAATCTTGTGCATCCAATTAGTGATTTTGTGTCATTAGTTGAACATTTAGGTAATTTTCGTCCTCCATAGGCTTATTCTAATCCAAACAAGGGTTTTAACCAATCTTGTGCATCCAATAAGTGATTTTGGTTCATTCATTGAACATTTAGGTCATTTTCGTCCTCTCTAGGCTTATTCTAATCCAATTAGGGTTTTGAACCAATCTTGTGCATCCAATTAGTGATTTTGTGTCATTGGTTGAGCATTTAGGTCATTTTCGTCCTCCCTCGGGTAATTCTAATCCAATTAGGGGTTTTAACCAATCTTGTGCATCCAATAAGTGATTTAGTGTCATTGGTTGAACATATAGGTAATTTTCGTCCTCCCTAGGCTTATTCTAATCCAAATAAGGGTTTTCACCAATCTTGTGCATCCAATAAGTGATTTTGTGTCATTCGTTGAACATTTAGGTCATTTTCGTCCTCTTTAGGCGTATTCTAATCCAATTAGGGTTTTTAACCAATCTTGTGCATCCAATAAGTGATTTTGTGTCATTGGTTGAACAATAAGGTCATTTTCGTCCTCCCTTGGCGTAATCTAATCCAATTAGGGTTTTAAATTAATCTTGTGCATCCAATAAGTGATTTAGTGTCATTGGTTTAACATTTAGGTAATTTTCGTCCTCCCTAAGCTTATTCTCATCCAAATAAGGGTTTTAACCAATCTTGTGCATCCAATAAGTGATTTTCTTTCATTCGTTGAACATTTAGGTCATTTTTCGTCCTCTCTAGGCTAATTCTAATCTAATTAGGGTTTTGAACCAATTTTGTGCATCCAATAAGTGATTTTGTGTCATTGGTTGAATATTTAGGTCATTTTTCGTCTTCCCTAGGCTTATTCTAATCCAATTAGGGCTTTTAACCAATCTTGTGCATCCAATAAGTGATTTTGTGTCATTGGTTGAACATTTAGGTCATTTTCGTCCTCCCTAGGCTTATTCTAATCGAATTCGGATTTTTAATCAATCATATGCATCCAGTAAGTGATTTTGTGTCATTGGTTGAACATTTAGGTAATTTTCGTCCTCCATAGGCTTATTCTAATCCAAATAAGGGTTTTCACCGATCTTGTGCATCCAATAAGTGATTTTGTGTCATTCATTGAACATTTAGGTCATTTTAGTCCTCTCTAGGCTTATTCTAATCCAATTAGGGTTTTGAACCAATCTTGAGCATCCAATTAGTGATTTTGTGTCATTGGTTGAACATTTAGGTCATTTTCGTCCTCCCTATGCGTATTCTAATCCAATTAGGGTTTTTAACCAATCTTGTGCATCCAATAAGTGATTTTGTGTCATTGGTTGAACATTTAGGTCATTTTCGTCCTCCTTAGGCTTATTCTAATCCAATTAGGGTTTTTATCCAATCTTTTGCATCCAATAAGTGATTTTGTGTCATTGGTTGAACATTAAGGTCATTTCCGTCCTCCCTGGGCGTATTCTAATCAAATTAGGGTTTTTAACCAATCTTTTGCATCCAATAAGTGATTTTGTGTCATTGGTTGAACATTTAGGTAATTTTAGTCCTCCCTAGGCTTATTCTAATCAAATTCGGGTTTTTAACCAATCTTGTGCATCCAATTAGTGATTTTGTGTCATTGGTTGAACATTTAGGTAATTTTCGTCCTCCATAGGCTTATTCTAATCCAAACAAGGGTTTTAACCAATCTTGTGCATCCAATAAGTGATTTTGTGTCATTCATTGAACATTTAGGTCATTTTCGTCCTCTCTAGGCTTATTCTAATCCAATTAGGGTTTTGAACCAATCTTGTGCATCCAATAAGTGATTTTGTGTCATTGGTTGAGCATTTAGGTCATTTTCGTCCTCCCTCGGGTAATTCTAATCCAATTAGGGGTTTTAACCAATCTTGTGCATCCAATAAGTGATTTAGTGTCATTGGTTGAACATATAGGTAATTTTCGTCCTCCCTAGGCTTATTCTAATCCAAATAAGGGTTTTCACCAATCTTGTGCATCCAATAAGTGATTTTGTGTCATTCGTTGAACATTTAGGTCATTTTCGTCCTCTTTAGGCGTATTCTAATCCAATTAGGGTTTTTAACCAATCTTGTGCATCCAATAAGTGATTTTGTGTCATTGGTTGAACAATAAGGTCATTTTCGTCCTCCCTTGGCGTATTCTAATCCAATTAGGGTTTTAAATTAATCTTGTGCATCCAATAAGTGATTTAGTGTCATTGGTTTAACATTTAGGTAATTTTCGTCCTCCCTAAGCTTATTCTCATCCAAATAAGGGTTTTAACCAATCTTGTGCATCCAATAAGTGATTTTCTTTCATTCGTTGAACATTTAGGTCATTTTTCGTCCTCTCTAGGCTTATTCTAATCTAATTAGGGTTTTGAACCAATTTTGTGCATCCAATAAGTGATTTTGTGTCATTGGTTGAATATTTAGGTCATTTTTCGTCTTCCCTAGGCTTATTCTAATCCAATTAGGGCTTTTAACCAATCTTGTGCATCCAATAAGTGATTTTGTGTCATTGGTTGAACATTTAGGTCATTTTCGTCCTCCCTAGGCTTATTCTAATCGAATTCGGGTTTTTAATCAATCATATGCATCCAGTAAGTGATTTTGTGTCATTGGTTGAACATTTAGGTAATTTTCGTCCTCCATAGGCTTATTCTAATCCAAATAAGGGTTTTCACCGATCTTGTGCATCCAATAAGTGATTTTGTGTCATTCATTGAACATTTAGGTCATTTTAGTCCTCTCTAGGCTTATTCTAATCCAATTAGGGTTTTGAAGCAATCTTGAGCATCCAATTAGTGATTTTGTGTCATTGGTTGAACATTTAGGTCATTTTCGTCCTCCCTATGCGTATTCTAGTCCAATTAGGGTTTTTAACCAATCTTGTGCATCCAATAAGTGATTTTGTGTCATTGGTTGAACATTTAGGTCATTTTCGTCCTCCTTAGGCTTATTCTAATCCAATTAGGGTTTTTATCCAATCTTTTGCATCCAATAAGTGATTTTGTGTCATTGGTTGAACATTAAGGTCATTTCCGTCCTCCCTGGGCGTATTCTAATCAAATTAGGGTTTTTAACCAATCTTTTGCATCCAATAAGTGATTTTGTGTCATTGGTTGAACATTTAGGTAATTTTAGTCCTCCCTAGGCTTATTCTAATCAAATTCGGGTTTTTAACCAATCTTGTGTATCCAATAAGTGATTTTGTGTCATTCGTTGAATATTTAGGTCATTTTCGTCCTCTCTAGGCTTATTCTAATCCAATTAGGGTTTTGAACCAATCTTGTGCATCCAATAAGTGATTTTGTGTCATTGGTTGAGCATTTAGGTCATTTTCGTCCTCCCTCGGCTTATTCTAATCCAATTAGGGGTTTTAACCAATCTTGTGCATCCAATAAGTGATTTTGAGTCATTGGTTGAACATTTAGTTCTTTTTCGTCCTCCCTAGGCGTATTCTAAACCAATTACGGTTTTTAACCAATCTTGTTCATCAAAAAAGTGATTTTGTGTCATTGGTTGAAGATTTAGGTCATTTTCGTCCTTCCTAGCCTCATTCTTATCCAATTAGGGTTCTTAACCAATCTTGTGCATCCAATAAGTGATTTTGTGTCATTGGTTGAACATTAAGGTAATTTTCATCCTCCTTAGGCGTATTCTAATCCAATTAGGGTTTTTAACCAATCTTGTGCATCCAATAAGTGATTTTGTGTCATTGGTTGAACATTTAGGTCATTTTCGTCTTCCTTAGGCTTATTCTAATCCAATTAGGGTTTTTATCCAATCTTGTGCATCCAATAAGTGATTTTGTGTCATTGGTTGAACATTAAGGTCATTTCCGTCCTCCCTGGGCGTATTCTAATCCAATTAGGGTTTTTAACCAATCTTTTGCATCCAATAAGTGATTTTGTGTCATTGGTTGAACATTTAGGTAATTTTAGTCCTCCCTAGGCTTATTCTAATCAAATTCGGGTTTTTAACCAATCTTGTGCATCCAATAAGTGATTTTGTGTCATTAGTTGAACATTTAGGTAATTTTCGTCCTCCATAGGCTTATTCTAATCCAAATAAGGGTTTTAACCAATCTTGTGCATCCAATAAGTGATTTTGTGTCATTCGTTGAACATTTAGGTCATTTTTGTCCTCTCTAGGCTTATTCTAATCCAATTAGGGTTTTTAACCAATCTTGTGCATCCAATAAGTGATTTTGTGTCATTGGTTGAGCATTTAGGTCATTTTCGTCCTCCCTAGGCTTATTGTAATCCAATTAGGGGTTTTAACCAATCTTGTGCATCCAATAAGTGATTTTGTGTCATTGGTTGAACATTTAGGTCATTTTCGTCCTCCTTAGGCTTATTCTAATCCAATTAGGGTTTTTATCCAATCTTGTGCATCCAATAAGTGATTTTGTGTCATTGGTTGAACATTAAGGTCATTTCCGTCCTCCCTGGGCGTATTCTAATCCAATTAGGGTTTTTAACCAATCTTGTGCATCCAATAAGTGATTTTGTGTCATTGGTTGAACATTTAGGTAATTTTTGTCCTGCCTAGGCTTATTCTAATCAAATTCGGGTTTTAAACAAATCTTGTGCATCCAATAAGTGATTTTGTGTCATTGGTTGAACATTTAGGTAATTTTCGTCCTCGATAGGCTTATTCTAATCCAAATAAGGGTTTTAACAAATCTTGTGCATCCAATAAGTGATTTTGTGTCATTGGTTGAACATTTAGGTCATTTTCGTCCTCTCTAGTCTTATTCTAATCCAATTAGGGTTTTGAACCAATCTTGTGCATCCAATAAGTGATTTTGTGTCATTGGTTGAACATTTAGGTCATTTTCGTCCTCCCTAGGCTTATTCTTATCTAATTAGGGTTTTTAACCAATCTTGTGCATCCAATAAGTGATTTTGTGTCATTGGTTGAACATTTAGGTCATTTTCGTCCTCCCTAGGCTTATTCTAATCCAATTAGGGTTTTTAACCAATCTTGTGCATCCAATAAGTACATTTGTGTCATTGGTTGAACATTTAGGTCATTTTCGTCCTCCCAAGGCTTATTCTCGTCCAATTAGGGTTTTTAACCAATCTTGTGCATCCAATAAGTGATTTTGTGTCGTTGGTTGAACATTTAGGTCATTTTCGTCCTACCAAGGCTTATTCTCGTCCAATTAGGGTTTTTAACCAATCTTGTGCATCCAATAAGTACATTTGTGTCATTGGTTGAACATTTAGGTCATTTTCGTCCTCCCAATGCTTATTCTCGTCCAATTAGGGTTTTTAACCAATCTTGTGCATCCAATAAGTGATTTTGTGTCATTGGTTGAACATTTAGGGCATTTTCGTCCTCCCTAGGCTTATTCTCGTCCAATTAGGGTTTTTAACCAATCTTGTGCATCCAATAAGTACATTTGTGTCATTGGTTGAACATTTAGGTCATTTTCGTCCTCCCAATGCTTATTCTCGTCCAATTAGGGTTTTTAACCAATCTTGTGCATCCAATAAGTACATTTGTGTCATTGGTTGAACATTTAGGTCATAGTCATCCTCCCAATGCTTATTCTCGTCCAATTAGGGTTTTTAACCAATCTTGTGCATCCAATAAGTGATTTTGTGTCATTGGTTGAACATTTAGATCATTTTCATCCTCCCAAGGCTTATTCTCGTCCAATTAGGGTTTTTAACCAATCTTGTGCATCCAATAAGTACATTTGTGTCATTGGTTGAACATTTAGGTCATTTTCGTCCTCCCAATGCTTATTCTCGTCCAATTAGGGTTTTTAACCAATCTTGTGCATCCAATAAGTGATTTTGTGTCGTTGGTTGAACATTTAGGTTACTTTCATCCTCCAAAGGCTTATTCTCGTCCAATTAGGCTTTTTAACCAATCTTGTGCATCCAATAAGTGATTTTGTGTCGTTGGTTGAACATTTAGGTCATTTTCGTCCTCCCAAGGCTTATTCTCGTCCAATTAGGGTTTTTAACCAATCTTGTGCATCCAATAAGTGATTTTGTGTCGTTGGTTGAACATTTAGGTCATTTTCGTCCTCCCAAGGCTTATTCTCGTCCAATTAGGGTTTTTAACCAATCTTATGCATCCAATAAGTTATTTTGTGTCATTGGTTTAACATTTAGGTCATTTTCGTCCTCCCAAGGCTTATTCTCGTCCAATTAGGGTTTTTAACCAATCTTGTGCATCCAATAAGTACATTTGTGTCATTGGTTGAACATTTAGGTCATTTTCGTCCTCCCAAGGCTTATTCTCGTCCAATTAGGGTTTTTAACGAATCTTGTGCATCCAATAAGTGATTTTGTGTCGTTGGTTGAACATTTAGGTCATTTTCGTCCTTCCAAGGCGTATTCTCGTCCAATTAGGGTTTTTAACCAATCTTGTGCATCCAATAAGTACATTTGTGTCATTGGTTGAATATTTAGGTCATTTTCGTCCTCCCAAGGCTTATTCTCGTCCAATTAGGGTTTTTAACCAATCTTGTGCATCCAATAAGTACATTTGAGTCATTGGTTGATCATTTAGGTCATTTTCGTCCTCCCAATGCTTATTCTCGTCCAATTAGGGTTTTTAACCAATCTTGTGCATCCAATAAGTACATTTGTGTCATTGGTTGAACATTTAGGTCATTTTCGTCCTCCCAATGCTTATTCTCGTCCAATTAGGGTTTTTAACCAATCTTGTGCATCCAATAAGTACATTTGTCTCATTGTTTGAACATTTAGGTCATTTTCGTCCTCCCAAGGCTTATTCTCGTCCAATTAGGGTTTTTAACCAATCTTGTGCATCCAATAAGTGATTTTGTGTCATTGGTTGAACATTTAGGTCATTTTCATCCTCCTAAGGCTTATTCTCGTCCAATTAGGGTTTTTAACCAATCTTGTGCATCTAATAAGTACTTTTGTGTCATTGGTTGAAAATTTAGGTCATTTTCGTCCTCCCTAGGCTTATTCTAATCCAATTAGGGTTTTTAACCAATCTTGTGCATCCAATAAGTGATTTTGTGTCATTGGTTGAACATTAAGGTCATTTTCGTCCTCCCTGGGCGTATTATAATCCAATTAGGGTTTTGAACCGATCTTGTGCATCCAATAAGTGATTTTGTGTCATTGGTTGAGCATTTAGGTCATTTTCGTCCTCCCTCGGCTTATTCTAATCCAATTAGGGGTTTTAACCAATCTTGTGCATACAATAAGTGCTTTTGAGTCATTGGTTGAACATTTAGTTCTTTTTCGTCCTCCATAGGCGTATTCTAAACCAATTACGGTTTTTAACCAATCTTGTGCATCAAATAAGTGATTTTGTGTCATTGGTTGAAGATTTAGGTCATTTTCGTCCTTCCTAGGCTTATTCTTATCCAATTAGGGTTCTTAACCAATCTTGTGCATCTAAGAAGTGATTTTGTGTCATTGGTTGAACATTAAGGTCATTTTCATCCTCCTTAGGCGTATTCTAATCCAATTAGGGTTTTTAACCAATCTTGTGCATCCAATAAGTGATTTTGTGTCATTGGTTAAACATTTAGGTCATTTTTCGTCTTCCCTAGGCTTATTCTAATCCAATTAGGGTTTTTAACCAATCTTGTGCATCCAATAAGTGATTTTGTGTCATTGGTTGAACATTTAGGTCATTTTCCTACTCCTTAGGCTTATTCTAATCCAATTATGGTTTTTATCCAATCCTGTGCATCCAATAAGTGATTTTGTGTCATTGGTTGAACATTCAGGTCATTTCCGTCCTCCTTGGGCGTATTCTAATCCAATTCGGGTCTTTAACCAATCTTGTGCATCCAATAAGTGATTTTGTGTCATTGGTTGAACATTTAGGTAATTTTAATCCTCCCTAGGCTTATTCTAATCAAATTCGGGTTTTTAACCAATCTTGTGCATCCAATAAGTGATTTTGTGTCATTAGTTGAACATTTAGGTAATTTTCGTCCTCCATAGGCTTATTCTAATCCAAATAAGGGTTTTAACCAATCTTGTGCATCCAATAAGTGATTTTGTGTCATTCGTTGAACATTTAGGTCATTTTTGTCCTCTCTAGGCTTATTCTAATCCAATTAGGGTTTTTAACCAATCTTGTGCATCCAATAAGTGATTTTGTGTCATTGGTTGAGCATTTAGGTCATTTTCGTCCTCCCTAGGCTTATTGTAATCCAATTAGGGGTTTTAACCAATCTTGTGCATCCAATAAGTGATTTTGTGTCATTGGTTGAACATTTAGGTCATTTTCGTCCTCCTTAGGCTTATTCTAATCCAATTAGGGTTTTTATCCAATCTTGTGCATCCAATAAGTGATTTTGTGTCATTGGTTGAACATTAAGGTCATTTCCGTCCTCCCTGGGCGTATTCTAATCCAATTAGGGTTTTTAACCAATCTTTTGCATCCAATAAGTGATTTTGTGTCATTGGTTGAACATTTAGGTAATTTTAGTCCTCCCTAGGCTTATTCTAATCAAATTCGGGTTTTAAACCAATCTTGTGCATCCAATAAGTGATTTTGTGTCATTCGTTGAACATTTAGGTCATTTTCGTCCTCTCTAGGCTTATTCTAATCCAATTAGGGTTTTGAACCAATCTTGTGCATCCAATAAGTGATTTTGTGTCATTGGTTGAGCATTTAGGTCATTTTCGTCCTCCCTCGGCTTATTCTAATCCAATTAGGGGTTTTAACCAATCTTGTGCATCCAATAAGTGATTTTGAGTCATTGGTTGAACATTTAGTTCTTTTTCGTCCTCCCTAGGCGTATTCTAAACCAATTACGGTTTTTAACTAATCTTGTGCATCAAATAAGTGATTTTGTGTCATTGGTTGAAGATTTAGGTCATTTTCGTCCTTCCTAGGCTTATTCTTATCCAATTAGGGTTCTTAACCAATCTTGTGCATCCAATAAGTGATTTTGTGTCATTGGTTGAACATTAAGGTCATTTTCATCCTCCTTAGGCGTATTCAAATCCAATTAGGGTTTTTAACCAATCTTGTGCATCCAATAAGTGATTTTGTGTCATTGGTTAAACATTTAGGTCATTTTTCGTCTTCCCTAGGCTTATTCTAATCCAATTAGGGTTTTTAACCAATCTTGTGCATCCAATAAGTGATTTTGTGTCATTGGTTGAACATTTAGGTCATTTTCGTCCTCCTTAGGCTTATTCTAATCCAATTAGGGTTTTTATCCAATCTTGTGCATCCAATAAGTGATTTTGTGTCATTGGTTGAACATTAAGGTCATTTCCGTCCTCCCTGGGCATATTCTAATCCAATTAGGGTTTTTAACCAATCTTTTGCATCCAATAAGTGATTTTGTGTCATTGGTTGAACATTTAGGTAATTTTAGTCCTCCCTAGGCTTATTCTAATCAAATTCGGGTTTTTAACCAATCTTGTGCATCCAATAAGTGATTTTGTGTCATTAGTTGAACATTTAGGTAATTTTCGTCCTCCATAGGCTTATTCTAATCCAAACAAGGGTTTTAACCAATCTTGTGCATCCAATAAGTGATTTTGTGTCATTCGTTGAACATTTAGGTCATTTTCGTCCTCTCTAGGCTTATTCTAATCCAATTAGGGTTTTGAACCAATCTTGTGCATCCAATAAGTGATTTTGTGTCATTGGTTGAGCATTTAGGTCATTTTCGTCCTCCCTCGGGTAATTCTAATCTAATTAGGGGTTTTAACCAATCTTGTGCATACAATAAGTGCTTTTGAGTCATTGGTTGAACATTTAGTTCTTTTTCGTCCTCCATAGGCGTATTCTAAACCAATTACGGTTTTTAACCAATCTTGTGCATCAAATAAGTGATTTTGTGTCATTGGTTGAAGATTTAGGTCATTTTCGTCCTTCCTAGGCTTATTCTTATCCAATTAGGGTTCTTAACCAATCTTGTGCATCTAAGAAGTGATTTTGTGTCATTGGTTGAACATTAAGGTCATTTTCATCCTCCTTAGGCGTATTCTAATCCAATTAGGGTTTTTAACCAATCTTGTGCATCCAATAAGTGATTTTGTGTCATTGGTTAAACATTTAGGTCATTTTTCGTCTTCCCTAGGCTTATTCTAATCCAATTAGGGTTTTTAACCAATCTTGTGCATCCAATAAGTGATTTTGTGTCATTGGTTGAACATTTAGGTCATTTTCGTCCTCCTTAGGCTTATTTTAATCCAATTAGGGTTTTTATCCAATCTTGTGCATCCAATAAGTGATTTTGTGTCATTGGTTGAACATTAAGGTCATTTCCGTCCTCCCTGGGCGTATTCTAATCCAATTAGGGTTTTTAACCAATCTTTTGCATCCAATAAGTGATTTTGTGTCATTGGTTGAACATTTAGGTAATTTTAGTCCTCCCTAGGCTTATTCTAATCAAATTCGGGTTTTTAACCAATCTTGTGCATCCAATAAGTGATTTTGTGTCATTAGTTGAACATTTAGGTAATTTTCGTCCTCCATAGGCTTATTCTAATCCAAACAAGGGTTTTAACCAATCTTGTGCATCCAATAAGTGATTTTGTGTCATTCGTTGAACATTTAGGTCATTTTCGTCCTCTCTAGGCTTATTCTAATCCAATTAGGGTTTTTAACCAATCTTGTGCATCCAATAAGTGATTTTGTGTCATTGGTTGAACATTTAGGTCATTTTCGTCCTCCCTAGGCTTATTCTAATCCAATTAGGGTTTTTAACCAATCTTGTGCATCCAATAAGGGATTTTGTGTCATTGGTTGAACATTTAGGTCATTTTCGTCCTCCCTAGGCTTATTCTAATCCAATTAGGGTTTTTAACCAATCTTGTGCATCCAATAAGTGATTTTGTGTCATTGGTTGAACATTTAGGTCATTTTCGTCCTCCCTAGGCTTATTCTAATCCAATTAGGGTTTTTCACCAATCTTGTGTATTCAATATGTGATTTTGTGTCATTGGTTGCACATTTAGGTCATTTTCGTCCTCCCTAGGCTTATTCTAATCCAATTAGGGTTTTTAACCAATCTTGTGCATCCAATAAGTGATTTTGTGTCATTGGTTGAACATTTAGGTCATTTTCGTCCTCCTTAGGCTTATTCTAATCCAATTAGGGTTTTTAACCAATCTTGTGCATCCAATAAGTGATTTTGTGTCATTGGTTGAACATTTAGGTCATTTTCGTCTTCCTTAGGCTTATTCTAATCCAATTAGGGTTTTTATCCAATCTTGTGCATCCAATAAGTGATTTTGTGTCATGGGTTGAACATTAAGGTCATTTCCGTCCTCCCTGGGCGTATTCTAATCCAATTAGGGTTTTTAACCAATCTTTTGCATCCAATAAGTGATTTTGTGTCATTGGTTGAACATTTAGGTAATTTTAGTCCTCCCTAGGCTTATTCTAATCAAATTCGGGTTTTTAACCAATCTTGTGCATCCAATAAGTGATTTTGTGTCATTAGTTGAACATTTAGGTAATTTTCGTCCTCCATAGGCTTATACTAATCCAAACAAGGGTTTTAACCAATCTTGTGCATCCAATAAGTGATTTTGTGTCATTCATTGAACATTTAGGTCATTTTCGTCCTCTCTAGGCTTATTCTAATCCAATTAGGGTTTTGAACCAATCTTGTGCATCCAATAAGTGATTTTGTGTCATTGGTTGAGCATTTAGGTCATTTTCGTCCTCCCTCGGGTAATTCTAATCCAATTAAGGGTTTTAACCAATCTTGTGCATACAATTAGTGCTTTTGAGTCATTGGTTGAACATTTAGTTCTTTTTCGTCCTCCATAGGCGTATTCTAAATAAATTACGGTTTTTAACCAATCTTGTATATCAAATAAGTGATTTTGTGTCATTGGTTGAAGATTTAGGTCATTTTCGTCCTTCCTAGGCTTATTCTTATCCAATTAGGGTTCTTAACCAATCTTGTGCATCCAATAAGTGATTTTGTGTCATTGGTTGAACATTAAGGTCATTTTCATCCTCCTTAGGCGTATTCTAATCCAATTAGGGTTTTGAACCAATCTCTTGCATCCAATAAGTGATTTTGTGTCATTGGTTAAACATTTAGGTCATTTTTCGTCTTCCCTAGGCTTATTCTAATCCAATTAGGGTTTTTAACCAATCTTGTGCATCCAATAAGTGATTTTGTGTCATTGGTTGAACATTTAGGTCATTTTCCTACTCCTTAGGCTTATTCTAATCCAATTATGGTTTTTATCCAATCCTGTGCATCCAATAAGTGATTTTGTGTCATTGGTTGAACATTAAGGTCATTTCCGTCCTCCCAGGGCGTATTCTAATCCAATTAGGGTCTTTAACCAATCTTGTGCATCCAATAAGTAATTTTGTGTCATTGGTTGAACATTTAGGTAATTTTAATCCTCCCTAGGCTTATTCTAATCAAATTCGGGTTTTTAACCAATCTTGTGCATCCAATAAGTGATTATGTGTCATTAGTTGAACATTTAGGTAATTTTCGTCCTCCATAGGCTTATTCTAATCCAAATAAGGGTTTTAACCAATCTTGTGCATCCAATAAGTGATTTTGTGTCATTCGTTGAACATTTAGGTCATTTTTGTCCTCTCTAGGCTTATTCTAATCCAATTAGGGTTTTGAACCAATTTTGTGCATCCAATAAGTGATTTTGTGTCATTGGTTGAGCATTTAGGTCATTTTCGTCCTCCCTAGGCTTATTGTAATCCAATTAGGGGTTTTAACCAATCTTGTGCATTCAATAAGTGATTTTGTGTCATTGGTTGAACATTTAGGTCATTTTCGTCCTCCTTAGGCTTATTCTAATCCAATTAGGGTTTTTATCCAATCTTGTGCATCCAATAAGTGATTTTGTGTCATTGGTTGAACATTAAGGTCATTTCCGTCCTCCCTGGGCGTATTCTAATCAAATTAGGGTTTTTAACCAATCTTTTGCATATAATAAGTGATTTTGTGTCATTGGTTGAACATTTAGGTAATTTTAATCCTCCCTAGGCTTATTCTAATCAAATTCGGGTTTTTAACCAATCTTGTGCATCCAATAAGTGATTTTGTGTCATTAGTTGAACATTTAGGTAATTTTCGTCCTCCATAGGCTTATTCTAATCCAAACAAGGGTTTTAACCAATCTTGTGCATCCAATAAGTGATTTTGTGTCATTCGTTGAACATTTAGGTCATTTTCGTCCTCTCTAGGCTTATTCTAATCCAATTAGGGTTTTGAACCAATCTTGTGCATCCAATAAGTGATTTTGTGTCATTGGTTGAGCATTTAGGTCATTTTCGTCCTCCCTCGGGTAATTCTAATCTAATTAGGGGTTTTAACCAATCTTGTGCATACAATAAGTGCTTTTGAGTCATTGGTTGAACATTTAGTTCTTTTTCGTCCTCCATAGGCGTATTCTAAACCAATTACGGTTTTTAACCAATCTTGTGCATCAAATAAGTGATTTTGTGTCATTGGTTGAAGATTTAGGTCATTTTCGTCCTTCCTAGGCTTATTCTTATCCAATTAGGGTTCTTAACCAATCTTGTGCATCCAATAAGTGATTTTGTGTCATTGGTTGAACATTCATTTTCATCCTCCTTAGGCGTATTCTAATCCAATTAGGGTTTTTAACCAATCTTGTGCATCCAATAAGTGATTTTGTGTCATTGGTTAAACATTTATGTCATTTTTCGTCTTCCCTAGGCTTATTCTAATCCAATTAGGGTTTTTAACCAATCTTGTGCATCCAATAAGTGATTTTGTGTCATTGGTTGAACATTTAGGTCATTTTCCTACTCCTTAGGCTTATTCTAATCCAATTATGGTTTTTATCCAATCTTGTGCATCCAATAAGTGATTTTGTGTCATTGGTTGAACATTAAGGTCATTTCCGTCCTCCCTGGGCGTATTCCAATCCAATTAGGGTCTTTAACCAATCTTGTGCATCCAATAAGTGATTTTGTGTCATTGGTTGAACATTTAGGTAATTTTAATCCTCCCTAGGCTTATTCTAATCAAATTCGGGTTTTTAACCAATCTTGTGCATCCAATAAGTGATTTTGTGTCATTAGTTGAACATTTAGGTAATTTTCGTCCTCCATAGGCTTATTCTAATCCAAATAAGGGTTTTAACCAATCTTGTGCATCCAATAAGTGATTTTGTGTCATTCGTTGAACATTTAGGTCATTTTTGTCCTCTCTAGGCTTATTCTAATCCAATTAGGGTTTTGAACCAATCTTGTGCATCCAATAAGTGATTTTGTGTCATTGGTTGAGCATTTAGGTCATTTTCGTCCTCCCTCGGCTTATTCTAATCCAATTAGGGGTTTTAACCAATCTTGTGCATCCAATAAGTTATTTTGAGTCATTGGTTGAACATTTAGTTCTTTTTCGTCCTCCCTAGGCGTATTCTAAACCAATTACGGTTTTTAACCAATCTTCTCTATGCAATAGTGATTTTGTGTCATTGGTTGAACATTTAGGTAATTTTGTTCCTCCCTATGCGTATTCTAATCCAATTAGGGTTTTTAACCAATCTTGTGCATCCAATTAGTGATTTTGTGTCATTGGTTGAACATTTAGGTCATTTCCGTCATTCCTAGGCTTATTCTAATCCAATTAGGGTTCTTAACCAATCTTGTGCATCCAATAAGTGATTTTGTGTCATTGGCTTAACATTAAGGTCATTTTCGTCCTCCCTAGGCGTATTCTAATCCAATTAGGGTTTTTAACCAATCTTGTGCATCCAATAAGTGATTTTGTGTCATTGGTTGAACATTTAGGTCATTTTCGTCCTCCCTAGGCTTATTCTAATCCAATTAGGGTTTTTAACCAATCTTGTGCATCCAATAAGTACATTTGTGTCATTGGTTGAACATTTAGGTCATTTTCGTCCTCCCAAGGCTTATTCTCGTCCAATTAGGGTTTTTAACCAATCTTGTGCATCCCATAAGTAAATTTGTGTCATTGGTTGAACATTTAGGTCATTTTCGTCCTCCCTAGGCTTATTCTCGTCCAATTAGGGTTTTTAACCAATCTTGTGCATCCAATAAGTACATTTGTGTCATTGGTTGAACATTTAGGTCATTTTCGTCCTCCCTAGGCTTATTCTCGTCCAATTAGGGTTTTTAAACCAATCTTGTGTATCCAATAAGTGATTTTGTGCCATTGTTTGAACATTTAGGTCATTTTCGTCCTCCCTAGGCTTATTCTCGTCCAATTAGGGTTTTTAACCAATCTTGTGCATCCAATAAGTACATTTGTGTCATTGGTTGAACATTTAGGTCATTTTCGTCCTCCCTAGGCTTATTCTCGTCCAATTAGGGTTTTTAACCAATCTTGTGCATCCAATAAGTAAATTTGTGTCATTTGTTGAACATTTAGGTCATTTTCGTCCTCCCTAGGCTTATTCTCGTCCAATTAGGGTTTTTAACCAATCTTGTGCATCCAATAAGTGGTTTTGTGTCATTGGTTGAACATTTAGGTGTTTTTCGTCCTCCCTAGGCTTATTCTCGTTCAATTAGGGTTTTTAACCAATCTTGTGCATCCAATAAGTACATTTGTTTCATTGGTTGAACATTTAGGTCATTTTCGTCTTCCCTAGGCTTATTCTCGTCCAATTAGGGGTTTAAACCAATCTTGTGCATCCAATAAGTACATTTGTGTCATTGGTTGAACATTTAGGTCACTTACATCCTCCCTAGGCTTATTCTCGTCCAATCAGGGTTTTTAACCAATCTTGTGCAACTTATAAGTACATTTGTGTCCTTGGTTGAACATTTAGGTCATTTTCGTCCTCACTAGGCTTATTCTCGTCCAATTAGGGTTTTTAACCAATCTTGTGCAACTTATAAGTACATTTGTGTCATTGGTTGAACATTTAGGTCATTTTCGTCCTCCCTAGGCTTATTCTCGTCCAATTAGGGTTTTTAACCAATCTTGTGCATCCAATAAGTACATTTGTGTCATTGGTTGAACATTTAGGTCATTTTCGTCCTCCCTAGGCTTATTCTCGTCCAATTAGGGTTTTTATCCAATCTTGTGCATCCAATAAGTGATTTTGTGTCATTGGTTGAACATTTAGGTCATTTTCGTCCTCCCTATGCTTATTCTCGTCCAATTAGGGTTTTTAACCAATCTTGTGCATCCAATAAGTGATTTTGTGTCATTGGTTGAACATTTAGGTCATTTTCGTCCTCCCAAGGCTTATTCTCGTCCAATTAGGGTTTTTAACCAATCTTGTGCATCCAATAAGTGATTTTGTGTCATTGGATGAACATTTAGTTCATTTTCATCCTCCCTAGGCTTATTCGCGTCCAATTAGGGTTTTTAAACAATCTTGTGCATCCAATAAGTGATTTTGTGCCATTGGTTGAACATTTAGGTCATTTTCGTCCTCCCAAGGCTTATTCTCGTCCAATTACGGTTTTTAACCAATCTTGTGCATCCAATAAGTACATTTGTGTCATTGGTTGAACATTTAGGTCATTTATGTCCTCCAAAGGCATATTCTCGTCCAATTAGGGTTTTTAACCAATCTTGTGCATCCAATAAGTGATTTTGTGTCATTGGTTGAACATTTATGTCATTTTCGTCCTGCCAAGGCTTATTCTCGTCCAATTAGGGTTTTTAATCAATCTTGTGCATCCAATAAGTGATTTTGTGTCATTGGTTGAACATTTAGGTCATTTTCGTCCTCCCAAGGCTTATTCTCGTCCAATTAGGGTTTTTAACCAATCTTGTGCATCCAATAAGTGATTTTGTGTCATTGGTTGAACATTTAGGTCATTTTCATCCTCCTAAGGCTTATTCTCGTCCAATTAGGGTTTTTAACCAATCTTGTGCATCTAATAAGTACTTTTGTGTCATTGGTTGAAAATTTAGGTCATTTTCGTCCTCCCTAGGCTTATTCTAATCCAATTAGGGTTTTTAACCAATCTTGTGCATCCAATAAGTGATTTTGTGTCATTGGTTGAACATTAAGGTCATTTTCGTCCTCCCTGGGCATATTATAATCCAATTAGGGTTTTGAACCAATCTTGTGCATCCAATAAGTGATTTTGTGTCATTGGTTGAGCATTTAGGTCATTTTCGTCCTCCCTCGGCTTATTCTAATCCAATTAGGGGTTTTAACCAATCTTGTGCATACAATAAGTGCTTTTGAGTCATTGGTTGAACATTTAGTTCTTTTTCGTCCTCCATAGGCGTATTCTAAACCAATTACGGTTTTTAACCAATCTTGTGCATCAAATAAGTGATTTTGTGTCATTGGTTGAAGATTTAGGTCATTTTCGTCCTTCCTAGGCTTATTCTTATCCAATTAGGGTTCTTAACCAATCTTGTGCATCCAATAAGTGATTTTGTGTCATTGGTTGAACATTCATTTTCATCCTCCTTAGGCGTATTCTAATCCAATTAGGGTTTTTAACCAATCTTGTGCATCCAATAAGTGATTTTGTGTCATTGGTTAAACATTTATGTCATTTTTCGTCTTCCCTAGGCTTATTCTAATCCAATTAGGGTTTTTTAACCAATCTTGTGCATCCAATAAGTGATTTTGTGTCATTGGTTGAACATTTAGGTCATTTTCCTACTCCTTAGGCTTATTCTAATCCAATTATGGTTTTTATCCAATCTTGTGCATCCAATAAGTGATTTTGTGTCATTGGTTGAACATTAAGGTCATTTCCGTCCTCCCTGGGCATATTCCAATCCAATTAGGGTCTTTAACCAATCTTGTGCATCCAATAAGTGATTTTGTGTCATTGGTTGAACATTTAGGTAATTTTAATCCTCCCTAGGCTTATTCTAATCAAATTAGGGTTTTTAACCCATCTTGTGCATCCAATAAGTGATTTTGTGTCATTAGTTGAACATTTAGGTAATTTTCGTCCTCCATAGGCTTATTCTAATCCAAATAAGGGTTTTAACCAATCTTGTGCATCCAATAAGTGATTTTGTGTCATTCGTTGAACATTTAGGTCATTTTTGTCCTCTCTAGGCTTATTCTAATCCAATTAGGGTTTTGAACCAATCTTGTGCATCCAATAAGTGATTTTGTGTCATTGGTTGAGCATTTAGGTCATTTTCGTCCTCCCTAGGCTTATTGTAATCCAATTAGGGGTTTTAACCAATCTTGTGCATCCAATAAGTGATTTTGTGTCATTGGTTGAACATTTAGGTCATTTTCGTCCTCCTTCGGCTTATTCTAATCCAATTAGGGGTTTTAACCAATCTTGTGCATCCAATAAGTGATTTTGAGTCATTGGTTGAACATTTAGATCTTTTTCGTCCTCCCTAGGCGTATTCTAAACCAATTACGGTTTTTAACCAATCTTGTGCATCAAATAAGTGATTTTGTGTCATTGGTTGAAGATTTAGGTCATTTTCGTCCTTCCTAGGCTTATTCTTATCCAATTAGGGTTCTTAACCAATCTTGTGCATCCAATAAGTGATTTTGTGTCATTGGTTGAACATTAAGGTCATTTTCATCCTCCATAGGCGTATTCTAATCCAATTAAGGTTTTTAACCAATCTTGTGCATCCAATAAGTGATTTTGTGTCATTGGTTAAACATTTAGGTCATTTTTCGTCTTCCCTAGGCTTATTCTAATCCAATTAGGGTTTTAACCAATCTTGTGCATCCGATAAGTGATTTTGTGTCATTGGTTGAACATTTAGGTCATTTTCGTCCTAGTTAGGCTTATTCTAATCCAATTAGGGTTTTTATCCAATCCTGTGCATCCAATAAGTGATTTTGTGTCATTGGTTGAACATTAAGGTCATTTCCGTCCTCCCTGGGCGTATTCTAACCCAATTAGGGTTTTTAACCAATCTTGTGCATCCGATAAGTGATTTTGTGTCATTGGTTGAACATTTAGGTCATTTTCGTCCTCCTTAGGCTTATTCTAATCCAATTAGGGTTTTTATCCAATCTTGTGCATCCAATAAGTGATTTTGTATCATTGGTTGAACATTAAGGTCATTTCCGTCCTCCCTGGGTGTATTCTAATCCAATTAGGGTTTTTAACCAATCTTTTGCATCCAATAAGTGATTTTGTGTCATTGGTTGAACATTTAGGTAATTTTAGTCCTCCCTAGGCTTATTCTAATCAAATTCGGGTTTTTAACCAATCTTGTGCATCCCATAAGTGATTTTGTGTCATTAGTTGAACATTTAGGTAATTTTCGTCCTCCATAGGCTTATTCTAATCCAAACAAGGGTTTTAACCAATCTTGTGCATCCAATAAGTGATTTTGTGTCATTCGTTGAACATTTAGGTCATTTTCGTCCTCTCTAGGCTTATTCTAATCCAATTAGGGTTTTGAACCAATCTTGTGCATCCAATAAGTGATTTTGTGTCATTGGTTGAGCATTTAGGTCATTTTCGTCCTCCCTCGGGTAATTCTAATCTAATTAGGGGTTTTAACCAATCTTGTGCATACAATAAGTGCTTTTGAGTCATTGGTTGAACATTTAGTTCTTTTTCGTCCTCCATAGGCGTATTCTAAACCAATTACGGTTTTTAACCAATCTTGTGCATCAAATAAGTGATTTTGTGTCATTGGTTGAAGATTTAGGTCATTTTCGTCCTTCCTAGGCTTATTCTTATCCAATTAGGGTTCTTAACCAATCTTGTGCATCCAATAAGTGATTTTGTGTCATTGGTTGAACATTCATTTTCATCCTCCTTAGGCGTATTCTAATCCAATTAGGGTTTTTAACCAATCTTGTGCATCCAATAAGTGATTTTGTGTCATTGGTTAAACATTTATGTCATTTTTCGTCTTCCCTAGGCTTATTCTAATCCAATTAGGGTTTTTAACCAATCTTGTGCATCCAATAAGTGATTTTGTGTCATTGGTTGAACATTTAGGTCATTTTCCTACTCCTTAGGCTTATTCTAATCCAATTATGGTTTTTATCCAATCTTGTGCATCCAATAAGTGATTTTGTGTCATTGGTTGAACATTAAGGTCATTTCCGTCCTCCCTGGGCGTATTCCAATCCAATTAGGGTCTTTAACCAATCTTGTGCATCCAATAAGTGATTTTGTGTCATTGGTTGAACATTTAGGTAATTTTAATCCTCCCTAGGCTTATTCTAATCAAATTCGGGTTTTTAACCAATCTTGTGCATCCAATAAGTGATTTTGTGTCATTAGTTGAACATTTAGGTAATTTTCGTCCTCCATAGGCTTATTCTAATCCAAATAAGGGTTTTAACCAATCTTGTGCATCCAATAAGTGATTTTGTGTCATTCGTTGAACATTTAGGTCATTTTTGTCCTCTCTAGGCTTATTCTAATCCAATTAGGGTTTTGAACCAATCTTGTGCATCCAATAAGTGATTTTGTGTCATTGGTTGAGCATTTAGGTCATTTTCGTCCTCCCTAGGCTTATTGTAATCCAATTAGGGGTTTTAACCAATCTTCTGCATCCAATAAGTGATTTTGTGTCATTGGTTGAACATTTAGGTCATTTTCGTCCTCCTTAGGCTTATTCTAATCCAATTAGGGTTTTTATCCAAACTTGTGCATCCAATAAGTGATTTTGTGTCATTCATTGAACATTTAGGTCATTTTTGTCCTCTCTAGGCTTATTCTAATCCAATTAGGGTTTTGAACCAATCTTGTGCATCCAATAAGTGATTTTGTGTCATTGGTTGAGCATTTAGGTCATTTTCGTCCTCCTTAGGCTTATTGTAATCCAATTAGGGGTTTTAACCAATCTTGTGCATCCAATAAGTGATTTTGTGTTATTCGTTGAACATTTAGGTCATTTTCGTCCTCTCTAGGCTTATTCTAATCCAATTAGGGTTTTGAACCAATCTTGTGCATCCAATAAGTGATTTTGTGTCATTGGTTGAGCATTTAGGTCATTTTCGTCCTCCCTCGGCTTATTCTAATCCAATTAGGGGTTTTAACCAATCTTGTGCATCCAATAAGTGATTTTGAGTCATTGGTTGAACATTTAGTTCTTTTTCGTCCTCCCTAGGCGTATTCTAAACCAATTACGGTTTTTAACTAATCTTGTGCATCAAATAAGTGATTTTGTGTCATTGGTTGAAGATTTAGGTCATTTTCGTCCTTCCTAGGCTTATTCTTATCCAATTAGGGTTCTTAACCAATCTTGTGCATCCAATAAGTGATTTTGTGTCATTGGTTGAACATTAAGGTCATTTTCATCCTCCTTAGGCGTATTCTAATCCAATTAGGGTTTTTAACCAATCTTGTGCATCCAATAAGTGAATTTGTGTCATAGGTTAAACATTTAGGTCATTTTTCGTCATCCCTAGGCTTATTCTAATCCAATTAGGGTTTTTAACCAATCTTGTGCATCCAATAAGTGATTTTGTGTCATTGGTTAAACATTTAGGTCATTTTTCGTCTTCCCTAGGCATATTCTAATCCAATTAGGGTTTTTAACCAATCTTGTGCATTGGTTGAACATTTACGGTTCTTTTTCGTCCTCCCTAGGCGTATTCTAAACCAATTACGGTTTTTAACCAATCTTGTGCATCAAATAAGTGATTTTGTGTCATTGGTTGAAGATTTAGGTCATTTTCGTCCTTCCTAGGCTTATTCTTATCCAATTAGGGTTCTTAACCAATCTTGTGCATCCAATAAGTGATTTTGTGTCATTGGTTGAACATTAAGGTAATTTTCATCCTCCTTAGGCGTATTCTAATCCAATTAGGGTTTTTAACCAATCTTGTGCATCCAATAAGTGATTTTGTGTCATTGGTTAAACATTTAGGTCATTTTTCGTCTTCCCTAGGCATATTCTAATCCAATTAGGGTTTTTAACCAATCTTGTGCATCCAATAAGTGATTTTGTGTCATTGGTTGAACATTTAGGTCATTTTCCTACTCCTTAGGCTTATTCTAATCCAATTATGGTTTTTATCCAATCCTGTGCATCCAATAAGTGATTTTGTGTCATTGGTTGAACATTAAGGTCATTTCCGTCCTCCTTGGGCGTATTCTAATCCAATTCGGGTCTTTAACCAATCTTGTGCATCCAATAAGTGATTTTGTGTCATTGGTTGAACATTTAGGTAATTTTAATCCTCCCTAGGCTTATTCTAATCAAATTCGGGTTTTTAACCAATCTTGTGCATCCAATAAGTGATTTTGTGTCATTAGTTGAACATTTAGGTAATTTTCGTCCTCCATAGGCTTATTCTAATCCAAATAAGGGTTTTAACCAATCTTGTGCATCCAATAAGTGATTTTGTGTCATTCGTTGAACATTTAGGTCATTTTTGTCCTCTCTAGGCTTATTCTAATCCAATTAGGGTTTTGAACCAATCTTGTGCATCCAATAAGTGATTTTGTGTCATTGGTTGAGCATTTAGGTCATTTTCGTCCTCCCTAGGCTTATTGTAATCCAATTAGGGGTTTTAACCAATCTTGTGCATCCAATAAGTGATTTTGTGTCATTGGTTGAACATTTAGGTCATTTTCGTCCTCCTTAGGCTTATTCTAGTCCAATTAGGGTTTTTATCCAATCTTGTGCATCCAATAAGTGATTTTGTGTCATTGGTTGAACATTAAGGTCATTTCCGTCCTCCCTGGGCGTATTCTAATCAAATTAGGGTTTTTAACCAATCTTTTGCATATAATAAGTGATTTTGTGTCATTGGTTGAACATTTAGGTAATTTTAATCCTCCCTAGGCTTATTCTAATCAAATTCGGGTTTTTAACCAATCTTGTGCATCCAATAAGTGATTTTGTGTCATTAGTTGAACATTTAGGTAATTTTCGTCCTCCATAGGCTTATTCTAATCCAAACAAGGGTTTTAACCAATCTTGTGCATCCAATAAGTGATTTTGTGTCATTCGTTGAACATTTAGGTCATTTTCGTCCTCTCTAGGCTTATTCTAATCCAATTAGGGTTTTGAACCAATCTTGTGCATCCAATAAGTGATTTTGTGTCATTGGTTGAGCATTTAGGTCATTTTCGTCCTCCCTCGGCTTATTCTAATCCAATTAGGGGTTTTAACCAATCTTGTGCATCCAATAAGTGATTTTGAGTCATTGGTTGAACATTTAGTTTATTTTCGTCCTCCCTAGGCGTATTCTAAACCAATTACGGTTTTTAACCAATCTTGTGCATCAAATAAGTGATTTTGTGTCATTGGTTGAAGATTTAGGTCATTTTCGTCCTTCCTAGGCTTATTCTTATCCAATTAGGGTTCTTAACCAATCTTGTGCATCCAATAAGTGATTTTGTGTCATTGGTTGAACATTAAGGTCATTTTCATCCTCCTTAGGCGTATTCTAATCCAATTAGGGTTTTTAACCAATCTTGTGCATCCAATAAGTGATTTTGTGTCATTGGTTAAACATTTAGGTCATTTTTCGTCTTCCCTAGGCATATTCTAATCCAATTAGGGTTTTTAACCAATCTTGTGCATTGGTTGAACATTTACGGTTCTTTTTCGTCCTCCCTAGGCGTATTCTAAACCAATTACGGTTTTTAACCAATCTTGTGCATCAAATAAGTGATTTTGTGTCATTGGTTGAAGATTTAGGTCATTTTCGTCCTTCCTAGGCTTATTTTTATCCAATTAGGGTTCTTAACCAATCTTGTGCATCCAATAAGTGATTTTGTGTCATTGGTTGAACATTTAGGTAATTTTAATCCTCCCTAGGCTTATTCTTATCAAATTCGGGTTTTTAACCAATCTTGTGCATCCAATAAGTGATTTTATGTCATTAGTTGAACATTTAGGTAATTTTCGTCCTCCATAGGCTTATTCTAATCCAAATAAGGGTTTTAACCAATCTTGTGCATCCAATAAGTGATTTTGTGTCATTCGTTGAACATTTAGGTCATTTTTGTCCTCTCTAGGCTTATTCTAATCCAATTAGGGTTTTGAACCAATCTTGTGCATCCAATAAGTGATTTTGTGTCATTGGTTGAGCATTTAGGTCATTTTCGTCCTCCCTAGGCTTATTGTAATCCAATTAGGGGTTTTAACAATTCTTGTGCATCCAATAAGTGATTTTGTGTCATTGGTTGAACATTTAGGTCATTTTCGTCCTCCTTAGGCTTATTCTAGTCCAATTAGGGTTTTTATCCAATCTTGTGCATCCAATAAGTGATTTTGTGTCATTGGTTGAACATTAAGGTCATTTCCGTCCTCCCTGGGCGTATTCTAATCAAATTAGGGTTTTTAACCAATCTTTTGCATATAATAAGTGATTTTGTGTCATTGGTTGAACATTTAGGTAATTTTAATCCTCCCTAGGCTTATTCTAATCAAATTCGGGTTTTTAACCAATCTTGTGCATCCAATAAGTGATTTTGTGTCATTCGTTGAACATTTAGGTCATTTTCGTCGTCTCTAGGCTTATTCTAATCCAATTAGGGTTTTGAACCAATCTTGTGCATCCAATAAGTGATTTTGTGTCATTGGTTGAGCATTTAGGTCATTTTTCGTCCTCCCTCGGCTTATTCTAATCGAATTAGGGGTTTTAACCAATCTTGTGCATCCAATAAGTGATTTTGAGTCATTGGTTGAACATTTAGTTCTTTTTCGTCCTCCCTAGGCGTATTCTAAACCAATTACGGTTTTTAACCAATCTTGTGTATCAAATAAGTGATTTTGTGTCATTGGTTGAAGATTTAGGTCATTTTCGTCCTTCCTAGGCTTATTCTTATCCAATTAGGGTTCTTAACCAATCTTGTGCATCCAATAAGTGATTTTGTGTCATTGGTTGAACATTAAGGTCAGTTTCATCCTCCTTAGGCGTATTCTAATCCAATTAGGGTTTTTAACCAATCTTGTGCATCCAATAAGTGATTTTGTGTCATAGGTTAAACATTTAGGTCATTTTTCGTCATCCCTAGGCTTATTCTAATCCAATTAGGGTTTTTAACCAATCTTGTGCATCCAATAAGTGATTTTGTGTCATTGGTTGAACATTTAGGTCATTTTCGTCCTCCTTAGGCTTATTCTAATCCAATTAGGGTTTTTATCCAATCTTGTGCATCCAATAAGTGATTTTGTGTCATTGGTTGAACATTAAGGTCATTTCCGTCCTCCCTGGGCATATTCTAATCCAATTAGGGTTTTTAACCAATCTTTTGCATCCAATAAGTGATTTTGTGTCATTGGTTGAACATTTAGGTAATTTTAGTCCTCCCTAGGCTTATTCTAATCAAATTCGGGTTTTTAACCAATCTTGTGCATCCAATAAGTGATTTTGTGTCATTAGTTGAACATTTAGGTAATTTTCGTCCTCCATAGGCTTATTCTAATCCAAACAAGGGTTTTAACCAATCTTGTGCATCCAATAAGTGATTTTGTGTCATTCGTTGAACATTTAGGTCATTTTCGTCCTCTCTAGGCTTATTCTAATCCAATTAGGGTTTTGAACCAATCTTGTGCATCCAATAAGTGATTTTGTGTCATTGGTTGAGCATTTAGGTCATTTTCGTCCTCCCTCGGGTAATTCTAATCCAATTAGGGGTTTTAACCAATCTTGTGCATACAATAAGTGCTTTTGAGTCATTGGTTGAACATTTAGTTCTTTTTCGTCCTCCATAGGCGTATTCTAAACCAATTACGGTTTTTAACCAATCTTGTGCATCAAATAAGTGATTTTGTGTCATTGGTTGAAGATTTAGGTCATTTTCGTCCTTCCTAGGCTTATTCTTATCCAATTAGGGTTCTTAACCAATCTTGTGCATCCAATAAGTGATTTTGTGTCATTGGTTGAACATTCATTTTCATCCTCCTTAGGCGTATTCTAATCCAATTAGGGTTTTTAACCAATCTTGTGCATCCAATAAGTGATTTTGTGTCATTGGTTAAACATTTATGTCATTTTTCGTCTTCCCTAGGCTTATTCTAATCCAATTAGGGTTTTTAACCAATCTTGTGCATCCAATAAGTGATTTTGTGTCATTGGTTGAACATTTAGGTCATTTTCCTACTCCTTAGGCTTATTCTAATCCAATTATGGTTTTTATCCAATCTTGTGCATCCAATAAGTGATTTTGTGTCATTGGTTGAACATTAAGGTCATTTCCGTCCTCCCTGGGCGTATTCCAATCCAATTAGGGTCTTTAACCAATCTTGTGCATCCAATAAGTGATTTTGTGTCATTGGTTGAACATTTAGGTAATTTTAATCCTCCCTAGGCTTATTCTAATCAAATTCGGGTTTTTAACCAATCTTGTGCATCCAATAAGTGATTTTGTGTCATTAGTTGAACATTTAGGTAATTTTCGTCCTCCATAGGCTTATTCTAATCCAAATAAGGGTTTTAACCAATCTTGTGCATCCAATAAGTGATTTTGTGTCATTCGTTGAACATTTAGGTCATTTTTGTCCTCTCTAGGCTTATTCTAATCCAATTAGGGTTTTTAACCAATCTTGTGCATCCAATAAGTGATTTTGTGTCATTGGTTGAGCATTTAGGTCATTTTCGTCCTCCCTAGGCTTATTGTAATCCAATTAGGGGTTTTAACCAATCTTGTGCATCCAATAAGTGATTTTGTGTCATTGGTTGAACATTTAGGTCATTTTCGTCCTCCTTAGGCTTATTCTAATCCAATTAGGGTTTTTATCCAATCTTGTGCATCCAATAAGTGATTTTGTGTCATTCATTGAACATTTAGGTCATTTTTGTCCTCTCTAGGCTTATTCTAATCCAATTAGGGTTTTGAACCAATCTTGTGCATCCAATAAGTGATTTTGTGTCATTGGTTGAGCATTTAGGTCATTTTCGTCCTCCTTAGGCTTATTGTAATCCAATTAGGGGTTTTAACCAATCTTGTGCATCCAATAAGTGATTTTGTGTTATTCGTTGAACATTTAGGTCATTTTCGTCCTCTCTAGGCTTATTCTAATCCAATTAGGGTTTTGAACCAATCTTGTGCATCCAATAAGTGATTTTGTGTCATTGGTTGAGCATTTAGGTCATTTTCGTCCTCCCTCGGCTTATTCTAATCCAATTAGGGGTTTTAACCAATCTTGTGCATCCAATAAGTGATTTTGAGTCATTGGTTGAACATTTAGTTCTTTTTCGTCCTCCCTAGGCGTATTCTAAACCAATTACGGTTTTTAACCAATCTTGTGCATCAAATAAGTGATTTTGTGTCATTGGTTGAAGATTTAGGTCATTTTCGTCAATCCTAGGCTTATTCTTATCCAATTAGGGTTCTTAACCAATCTTGTGCATCCAATAAGTGATTTTGTGTCATTGGTTGAACATTAAGGTCATTTTCATCCTCCTTAGGCGTATTCTAATCCAATTAGGGTTTTTAACCAATCTTGTGCATCCAATAAGTGATTTTGTGTCATTGGTTAAACATTTAGGTCATTTTTCGTCTTCCCTAGGCATATTCTAATCCAATTAGGGTTTTTAACCAATCTTGTGCATTGGTTGAACATTTACGGTTCTTTTTCGTCCTCCCTAGGCGTATTCTAAACCAATTACGGTTTTTAACCAATCTTGTGCATCAAATAAGTGATTTTGTGTCATTGGTTGAAGATTTAGGTCATTTTCGTCCTTCCTAGGCTTATTTTTATCCAATTAGGGTTGTTAACCAATCTTGTGCATCCAATAAGTGATTTTGTGTCATTGGTTGAACATTTAGGTAATTTTAATCCTCCCTAGGCTTATTCTAATCAAATTCGGGTTTTTAACCAATCTTGTGCATCCAATAAGTGATTTTATGTCATTAGTTGAACATTTAGGTAATTTTCGTCCTCCATAGGCTTATTCTAATCCAAATAAGGGTTTTAACCAATCTTGTGCATCCAATAAGTGATTTTGTGTCATTCGTTGAACATTTAGGTCATTTTCGTCCTCTCTAGGCTTATTCTAATCCAATTAGGGTTTTTAACCAATCTTGTGCATCCAATAAGTGATTTTGTGTCATTGGTTGAACATTTAGGTCATTTTCGTCCTCCCTAGGCTTATTCTAATCCAATTAGAGTTTTTAACCAATCTTGTGCATCCAATAAGTGATTTTGTGTCATTGGTTGAACATTTAGGTCATTTTCGTCCTCCCTAGGCTTATTCTCATCCAATTAGGGTTTTTAACCAATCTTGTGCATCCAATAAGTACATTTGTGTCATTGGTTTAACATTTAGGTCATTTTCGTCCTCCCAAGGCTTATTCTCGTCCAATTAGGGTTTTTAACCAATCTTGTGCATCCAATAAGTACATTTGTTTCATTGGTTGAACATTTAGGTCATTTTCATCCTCCCAAGGCTTATTCTTGTTCAATTAGGATTTTTAACCAATCTTGTGCATCCAATAAGTGATTTTGTGTCATTGGTTGAACATTTAGGTCATTTTCGTCCTCCCAAGGCTTATTCTCGTCCAATTAGGGTTTTTAACCAATCTTGTGCATCCAATAAGTACATTTGTGTCATTGGTTGAACATTTAGGTCATTTTCATCCTCTCAAGGCTTATTCTCGCCCAATTAGGGTTTTTAACCAATCTTGTGCATCCAATAAGTGATTTTGTGTCATTGGTTGAACATTTAGGTCATTTTCGTCCTCCCAAGGCTTATTCTCGTCCAATTAGGGTTTTTAACCAATCTTGTGCATCCAATAAGTACATTTGTGTCATTGGTTGAACATTTAGGTCATTTTCGTCCTCCCATGGCTTATTCTCGTCCAATTCGGGTTTTTAACCAATCTTGTGCATCCAATAAGTACATTTGTGTCATTGGTTGAACATTTAGGTCATTTTCGTCCTCCCAAGGCTTATTCTCGTCCAATTAGGGTTTTTAACCAATCTTGTGCATCCAATAAGTACATTTGTGTCATTGGTTGAACATTTAGGTCATTTTCGTCCTCCCACGGATTATTCTCGTCCAATTAGAGTTTTTAACCAATCTTGTGCATCCAATAAGTGATTTTGTGTCGTTTGTTGAATGTTTAGGTCATTTTCGTCCTCCCAAGGCTGATTCTCGTCCAATTAGGGTTTTTAACCAATCTTGTGCATCCAATAAGTGATTTTGTGTCATTGGTTGAACATTTAGGTCATTTTCGTCCTCCCAAGGCTTATTCTCGTCCAATTAGGGTTTTTAACCAATCTTGTGCATCCAATAAGTACATTTGTGTCATTGGTTGAACATTTAGGTCATTTTCGTCCTCCCAAGGCTTATTCTCTTCCAATTAGGGTTTTCAACCAATCTTGTGCATCCAATAAGTGATTTTGTGTCATAGGTTGAACATTTAGGTCATTTTCGTCCTCCCAAGGCTTATTCTCGTCCAATTAGGGTTTTTAACCAATCTTGTGCATCCAATAAGTGATTTTGTGTCATTGGTTGAACATTTAGGTCATTTTCATCCTCCTAAGGCTTATTCTCGTCCAATTAGGGTTTTTAACCAATCTTGTGCATCTAATAAGTACTTTTGTGTCATTGGTTGAAAATTTAGGTCATTTTCGTCCTCCCTAGGCTTATTCTAATCCAATTAGGGTTTTTAACCAATCTTGTGCATCCAATAAGTGATTTTGTGTCATTGGTTGAACATTAAGGTCATTTTCGTCCTCCCTGGGCATATTATAATCCAATTAGGGTTTTGAACCAATCTTGTGCATCCAATAAGTGATTTTGTGTCATTGGTTGAGCATTTAGGTCATTTTCGTCCTCCCTCGGCTTATTCTAATCCAATTAGGGGTTTTAACCAATCTTGTGCATACAATAAGTGCTTTTGAGTCATTGGTTGAACATTTAGTTCTTTTTCGTCCTCCATAGGCGTATTCTAAACCAATTACGGTTTTTAACCAATCTTGTGCATCAAATAAGTGATTTTGTGTCATTGGTTGAAGATTTAGGTCATTTTCGTCCTTCCTAGGCTTATTCTTATCCAATTAGGGTTCTTAACCAATCTTGTGCATCCAATAAGTGATTTTGTGTCATTGGTTGAACATTCATTTTCATCCTCCTTAGGCGTATTCTAATCCAATTAGGGTTTTTAACCAATCTTGTGCATCCAATAAGTGATTTTGTGTCATTGGTTAAACATTTAGGTCATTTTTCGTCTTCCCTAGGCTTATTCTAATCAAATTCGGGTTTTTAACCAATCTTGTGCATCCAATAAGTGATTTTGTGTCATTCGTTGAACATTTATGTCATTTTCGTCCTCTCAAGGCTTATTCTAATCCAATTAGGGTTTTGAACCAATCTTGTGCATCCAATAAGTGATTTTGTGTCATTGGTTGAGCATTTAGGTCATTTTCGTCCTCCCTCGGCTTATTCTAATCCAATTAGGGGTTTTAACCAATCTTGTGCATCCAATAAGTGATTTTGAGTCATTGGTTGAACATTTAGTTCTTTTTCGTCCTCCCTAGGCGTATTCTAAACCAATTACGGTTTTTAACCAATCTTGTGCATGAAATAAGTGATTTTGTGTCATTGGTTGAAGATTTAGGTCATTTTCGTCCTTCCTAGGCATATTCTTATCCAATTAGGGTTCTTAACCAATCTTGTGCATCCAATAAGTGATTTTGTGTCATTGGTTGAACATTAAGGTAATTTTCATTTTCCTTAGGCGTATTGTAATCCAATTAGGGGTTTTAACCAATCTTGTGCATCCAATAAGTGATTTTGTGTCATTGGTTGAACATTTAGGTCATTTTCGTCCTCCTTAGGCTTATTCTAATCCAATTAGGGTTTTTATCCAATCTTGTGCATCCAATAAGTGATTTTGTGTCATTGGTTGAACATTAAGGTCATTTCCGTCCTCCCTGGGCGTATTCTAATCCAATTAGGGTTTTTATCCAATCTTGTGCATCCAATAAGTGATTTTGTGTCATTGGTTGAACATTTAGGTAATTTTAGTCCTCGCTGGGCGTATTCTAATCAAATTCGGGTTTTTAACCAATCTTTTGCATCCAATAAGTGATTTTGTGTCATTGGTTGAACATTTAGGTAATTTTAGTCCTCCTTAGGCTTATTCTAATCCAATTAGGGTTTTGAACCAATCTTGTGCATCCAATAAGTGATTTTGTGTCATTGGTTGAGCATTTAGGTCATTTTCGTCCTCCCTCGGCTTATTCTAATCCAATTAGGGGTTTTAACCAATCTTGTGCATCCAATAAGTGATTTTGAGTCATTGGTTGAACATTTAGTTCTTTTTCGTCCTCCCTAGGCGTATTCTAAACCAATTACGGTTTTTAACCAATCTTGTGCATCAAATAAGTGATTTTGTGTCATTGGTTAAAGATTTAGGTCATTTTCGTCCTTCCTAGGCATATTCTTATCCAATTAGGGTTCTTAACCAATCTTGTGCATCCAATAAGTGATTTTGTGTCATTGGTTGAACATTAAGGTAATTTTCATCCTCCTTAGGCGTATTCTAATCCAATTAGGGTTTTTAACCAATCTTGTGCATCCAATAAGTGATTTTTTGTCATTGGTTAAACATTTAGGTCATTTTTCGTCTTCCCTAGGCTTATTCTAATCCAATTAGGGTTTTTAACCAATCTTGTGCATCCGATAAGTGATTTTGTGTCATTGGTTGAACATTTAGGTCATTTTCGTCCTCCTTAGGCTTATTCTAATCCAATTAGGGTTTTTATCCAATCTTGTGCATCCAATAAGTGATTTTGTGTCATTGGTTGAACATTAAGGTCATTTCCGTCCTCGCTGGGCGTATTCTAACCCAATTAGGGTTTTTAACCAATCTTTTGCATCCAATAAGTGATTTTGTGTCATTGGTTGAACATTTAGGTAATTTTAGTCCTCCCTAGGCTTATTCTAATCAAATTCGGGTTTTTAACCAATCTTGTGCATCCAATAAGTGATTTTGTGTCATTAGTTGAACATTTAGTAATTTTCATCCTCCATAGGCTTATTCTAATCCAAACAAGGGTTTTAACCAATCTTGTGCATCCAATAAGTGATTTTGTGTCATTCGTTGAACATTTAGGTCATTTTCGTCCTCTCTAGGCTTATTCTAATCCAATTAGGGTTTTGAACCAATCTTGTGCATCCAATAAGTGATTTTGTGTCATTGGTTGAGCATTTAGGTCATTTTCGTCCTCCCTCGGCTTATTCTAATCCAATTAGGGGTTTTAACCAATCTTGTACATCCAATAAGTTATTTTGAGTCATTGGTTGTACATTTAGTTCTTTTTCGTCCTCCCTAGGCGTATTCTAAACCAATTACGGTTTTTAACCAATCTTCTCTATCCAATAAGTGATTTTGTGTCATTGGTTGAACATTTTGGTCATTTTCGTCCTCCTTATGCGTTTTCAAATCCAATTAGGGGTTTTAACCAATCTTGTGCATCCAATAAGTGATTTTGTGTCATTCGTTGAACATTTAGGTCATTTTTGTCCTCCCTATGTGTATTTTAATCCAATTAGGGTTTTTAACAAATCTTGTGCGTCCAATATGTGATTTTGTGTCATTGGTTGAACATTAACGTCATTTTGTCCTTCCTGGGCGTATTCTAATCCAAATAGGGTTTTTAACCAATCTTGTGCATCCAATAAGTGATGTTGTGTCATCGGTTGAACTTTAAGGTCATTTTCGTCCTCCCTAGGCTTATTCTAATCAAATTCGGGTTTTTAACCAATCTTATGCATCCAATAAGTGATTTTGTGTCATTCGTTGAACATTTAGGTAATTTTCGTCCTGCAAAGGCTTATTGTAATCCAAATAAGGGATTTAACCAATCTTGTGCATCCAATAAGTGATTTTGTGTCATTCGTTGAACATTTAGGTCATTTTCGTCCTCTCTAGGCTTATTCTAATCCAATTAGGGTTTTGAACCAATCTTGTGCATCCAATAAGTGATTTTGTGTCATTGGTTGAGCTTTTAGGTCATTTTCGTCCTCCTTCGGCTTATTCTAATCCAATTAGGGGTTTTAACCAATCTTGTGCATCGAATAAGTGATTTTGAGTCATTGGTTGAACATTTAGTTATTTTTCTTCCTCCCTAGGCGTATTCTAAACCAATTACGGTTTTTAACCAATCTTGTGCATCAAATAAGTGATTTTGTGTCATTGGTTGAAGATTTAGGTCATTTTCGTCCTTCCTAGGCTTATTCTAATCCAATTAGTATTTTTAACAAATCTTGTGCATCCAATAAGTGATGTTGTTTCATTGGTTGAACATTTAGATCATTTTCGTCCTCCCTAAGATTATTCTTATCCAATTAGGGTTTTGAACCAATCTTGTGCATCCAATAAGTGATTTTGTGTCATTGGTTGAGCATTTAGGTCATTTTCGTCCTCCCTCGGCTTATTCTAATCCAATTAGGGGTTTTAACCAATCTTGTGCATCCAATAAGTGATTTTGAGTCATTGGTTGAACATTTAGTTCTTTTTCGTCCTCCCTAGGCGTATTCTAAACCAATTACGGTTTTTAACCAATCTTGTGCATCAAATAAGTGATTTTGTGTCATTGGTTGAAGATTTAGGTCATTTTCGTCAATCCTAGGCTTATTCTTATCCAATTAGGGTTCTTAACCAATCTTGTGCATCCAATAAGTGATTTTGTGTCATTGGTTGAACATTAAGGTCATTTTCATCCTCCTTAGGCGTATTCTAATCCAATTAGGGTTTTTAACCAATCTTGTGCATCCAATAAGTGATTTTGTGTCATTGGTTAAACATTTAAGTCATTTTTCGTCTTCCCTAGGCATATTCTAATCCAATTAGGGTTTTTAACCAATCTTGTGCATCCAATAAGTGATTTTGTGTCATTGGTTGAACATTTAGGTCATTTTCCTACTCCTTAGGCTTATTCTAATCCAATTATGGTTTTTATCCAATCCTGTGCATCCAATAAGTGATTTTGTGTCATTGGTTGAACATTCAGGTCATTTCCGTCCTCCTTGGGCGTATTCTAATCCAATTCGGGTCTTTAACCAATCTTGTGCATCCAATAAGTGATTTTGTGTCATTGGTTGAACATTTAGGTAATTTTAATCCTCCCTAGGCTTATTCTAATCAAATTCGGGTTTTTAACCAATCTTGTGCATCCAATAAGTGATTTTGTGTCATTAGTTGAACATTTAGGTAATTTTCGTCCTCCATAGGCTTATTCTAATCCAAATAAGGGTTTTAACCAATCTTGTGCATCCAATAAGTGATTTTGTGTCATTCGTTGAACATTTAGGTCATTTTTGTCCTCTCTAGGCTTATTCTAATCCAATTAGGGTTTTTAACCAATCTTGTGCATCCAATAAGTGATTTTGTGTCATTGGTTGAGCATTTAGGTCATTTTCGTCCTCCCTAGGCTTATTGTAATCCAATTAGGGGTTTTAACCAATCTTGTGCATCCAATAAGTGATTTTGTGTCATTGGTTGAACATTTAGGTCATTTTCGTCCTCCTTAGGCTTATTCTAATCCAATTAGGGTTTTTATCCAATCTTGTGCATCCAATAAGTGATTTTGTGTCATTGGTTGAACATTAAGGTCATTTCCGTCCTCCCTGGGCGTATTCTAATCCAATTAGGGTTTTTAACCAATCTTTTGCATCCAATAAGTGATTTTGTGTCATTGGTTGAACATTTAGGTAATTTTAGTCCTCCCTAGGCTTATTCTAATCAAATTCGGGTTTTAAACCAATCTTGTGCATCCAATAAGTGATTTTGTGTCATTCGTTGAACATTTAGGTCATTTTCGTCCTCTCTAGGCTTATTCTAATCCAATTAGGGTTTTGAACCAATCTTGTGCATCCAATAAGTGATTTTGTGTCATTGGTTGAGCATTTAGGTCATTTTCGTCCTCCCTCGGCTTATTCTAATCCAATTAGGGGTTTTAACCAATCTTGTGCATCCAATAAGTGATTTTGAGTCATTGGTTGAACATTTAGTTCTTTTTCGTCCTCCCTAGGCGTATTCTAAACCAATTACGGTTTTTAACTAATCTTGTGCATCAAATAAGTGATTTTGTGTCATTGGTTGAAGATTTAGGTCATTTTCGTCCTTCCTAGGCTTATTCTTATCCAATTAGGGTTCTTAACCAATCTTGTGCATCCAATAAGTGATTTTGTGTCATTGGTTGAACATTAAGGTCATTTTCATCCTCCTTAGGCGTATTCAAATCCAATTAGGGTTTTTAACCAATCTTGTGCATCCAATAAGTGATTTTGTGTCATTGGTTAAACATTTAGGTCATTTTTCGTCTTCCCTAGGCTTATTCTAATCCAATTAGGGTTTTTAACCAATCTTGTGCATCCAATAAGTGATTTTGTGTCATTGGTTGAACATTTAGGTCATTTTCGTCCTCCTTAGGCTTATTCTAATCCAATTAGGGTTTTTATCCAATCTTGTGCATCCAATAAGTGATTTTGTGTCATTGGTTGAACATTAAGGTCGTTTCCGTCCTCCCTGGGCGTATTCTAATCCAATTAGGGTTTTTAACCAATCTTTTGCATCCAATAAGTGATTTTGTGTCATTGGTTGAATATTTAGGTAATTTTCGTCCTCCCTAGGCTTATTCTAATCAAATTCGGGTTTTTAACCAATCTTGTGCATCCAATAAGTGATTTTGTGTCATTAGTTGAACATTTAGTAATTTTTGTCCTCCATAGGCTTATTCTAATCCAAACAAGGGTTTTAACCAATCTTGTGCATCCAATAAGTGATTTTGTGTCATTCGTTGAACATTTAGGTCATTTTCGTCCTCTCTAGGCTTATTCTAATCCAATTAGGGTTTTGAACCAATCTTGTGCATCCAATAAGTGATTTTGTGTCATTGGTTGAGCATTTAGGTCATTTTCGTCCTCCCTCGGCTTATTCTAATCCAATTAGGGGTTTTAACCAATCTTGTGCATCCAATAAGTGATTTTGAGTCATTGGTTGAACATTTAGTTCTTTTTCGTCCTCCCTAGGCGTATTCTAAACCAATTACGGTTTTTAACCAATCTTGTGCATCAAATAAGTGATTTTGTGTCATTGGTTGAAGATTTAGGTCATTTTCGTCAATCCTAGGCTTATTCTTATCCAATTAGGGTTCTTAACCAATCTTGTGCATCCAATAAGTGATTTTGTGTCATTGGTTGAACATTAAGGTCATTTTCATCCTCCTTAGGCGTATTCTAATCCAATTAGGGTTTTTAACCAATCTTGTGCATCCAATAAGTGATTTTGTGTCATTGGTTAAACATTTAGGTCATTTTTCGTCTTCCCTAGGCTTATTCTAATCCAATTAGGGTTTTTAACCAATCTTGTGCATCCAATAAGTGATTTTGTGTCATTGGTTGAACATTTAGGTCATTTTCGTCCTCCTTAGGCTTATTTTAATCCAATTAGGGTTTTTATCCAATCTTGTGCATCCAATAAGTGATTTTGTGTCATTGGTTGAACATTAAGGTCATTTCCGTCCTCCCTGGGCGTATTCTAATCCAATTAGGGTTTTTAACCAATCTTTTGCATCCAATAAGTGATTTTGTGTCATTGGTTGAACATTTAGGTAATTTTAGTCCTCCCTAGGCTTATTCTAATCAAATTCGGGTTTTTAACCAATCTTGTGCATCCAATAAGTGATTTTGTGTCATTAGTTGAACATTTAGGTAATTTTCGTCCTCCATAGGCTTATTCTAATCCAAACAAGGGTTTTAACCAATCTTGTGCATCCAATAAGTGATTTTGTGTCATTCGTTGAACATTTAGGTCATTTTCGTCCTCTCTAGGCTTATTCTAATCCAATTAGGGTTTTTAACCAATCTTGTGCATCCAATAAGTGATTTTGTGTCATTGGTTGAACATTTAGGTCATTTTCGTCCTCCCTAGGCTTATTCTAATCCAATTAGGGTTTTTAACCAATCTTGTGCATCCAATTAGTGATTTTGTGTCATTGGTGTAACATTAAGGTCATTTCCGTCCTTCTTGGGCGTATTCTAATCCAAATAGGGTTTTTAACCAATCTTGTGCATCCAATAAGTGATTTTGTTTCATTGGTTAATCATTTAGGTCATTTTCGTCTTCCCTAGGCTTATTCTAATCCAATTAGGGTTTTTAACCAATCTTGTGCATCCAATAAGTGATTTTGTGTCATTGGTTGAACATTTAGGTCTTTTTCGTCCTCCCTAGGCTTATTCTAATCCAATTAGGGTTTTTATCCAATCTTGTGCATCCAATAAGTGATTTTGTGTCATTGGTTGAACATTAAGGTCATTTTCGTCCTCCCTTGGCGTATTCTAATCCAATTAGGGTTTTTAACCAATCTTGTGCATCCAATAAGTGATTTAGTGTCATTGGTTTAACATTTAGGTAATTTTTTTCCTCCCTAGGCTTATTCTAATCCAAATAAGGGTTTAATAAATCTTGTGCATCCAATAAGTGATTTTCTGTCATTCGTTGAACATTTAGGTCATTTTCGTCCTCTCTAGGCTTATTCTAATCTAATTAGGGTTTTGAACCAATCTTGTGCATCCAATAAGTGATTTTGTGTCAATGGTTGAACATTTAGGTCATTTTCGTCTTCTCTAGGCTTATTCTAATCCAATTAGGGTTTTTAACCAATCTTGTGCATCCAATATGTGATTTTGTGTCATTGGTTGAACATTTAGGTCATTTTTGTCCTCCCTAGGCTTATTCTAATCCAATTAGGGTTTTTAACCAATCTTGTGCACCCAATAAGTGATTTTGTGTCATTGGTTGAACATTTAGGTCTTTTTCGTCCTCCCAAGGCTTATTCTAATCCAATTAGGGTTTTTATCCAATCTTGTGCATCCAATAAGTGATTTTGTGTCATTGGTTGAACATTAAGGTCATTTTCGTCCTCCCTGGGCGTATTATAATCCAATTAGGGTTTTTAACCAATCTTGTGCATCCTAAATGATTTAGTGTCATTGGTTGAACATTTAGGTAATTTTCGTCCTCCCTAGGCTTATTCTAATCCAAATAAGGGTTTTAACCAATCTTGTGCATACAATAAGTGATTTTGTATCATTCATTGAGCATTTAGGTCATTTTCGTCCTCCTTAGGCGTATTCTAATTCAATTTGGGTTTTTAACCAATCTTGTGCATCCAATAAGTGATTTTGTGTCATTGGTTGAACATTAAGGTCATTTTCGTCCTCCCTAGGCTTATTCTCATCCAAATAAGGGTTTTAACCAATCTTGTGCATCCAATAAGTGATTTTCTGTCATTCGTTGAACATTTAGGTCATTTTTCGTCCTCTCTAGGCTTATTCTAATCTAATTAGGGTTTTGAACCAATTTTGTGCATCCAATAAGTGATTTTGTGTCATTGGTTGACCATTTAGGTCATTTTCGTCTTCCCTATCCTTATTCTAATCCAATTAGGGTTTTTAACCAATCTTGTTCATCCAATAAATGATTTTGTGTCATTGGTTGAACATTTAGGTGATTTTCGTCCTCGCTAGGCTTATTCTAATCCAATTTGGGTTTTTAACCAATCTTGTGCATCCAATTAGTGATTTTGTGTCATTGGTGTAACATTAAGGTCATTTCCGTCCTTCTTGGGCGTATTCTAATCCAAATAGGGTTTTTAACCAATCTTGTGCATCCAATAAGTGATTTTGTTTCATTGGTTAATCATTTAGGTCATTTTCGTCTTCCCTAGGCTTATTCTAATCCAATTAGGGTTTTTAACCAATCTTGTGCATCCAATAAGTGATTTTGTGTCATTGGTTGAACATTTAGGTCTTTTTCGTCCTCCCTAGGCTTATTCTAATCCAATTAGGGTTTTTATCCAATCTTGTGCATCCAATAAGTGATTTTGTGTCATTGGTTGAACATTAAGGTCATTTTCGTCCTCCCTGGGCGTATTATAATCCAATTAGGGTTTTTAACCAATCTTGTGCATCCAATAAATGATTTAGTGTTATTGGTTGAACATTTAGGTAATTTTCGTCCTCCCTAGGCTTATTCTATTCCAAATAAGGGTTTTAACCAATCTTGTGCATACAATAAGTGATTTTGTATCATTCGTTGAGCATTTAGGTCATTTTCGTCCTCCTTAGGCGTATTCTAATCCAATTTGGGTTTTTAACCAATCTTGTGCATCCAATGAGTGATTTAGTGTCATTGGTTTAACATTTAGGTAATTTTCGTCCTCCCTAGGCTTATTCTCATCCAAATAAGGGTTTTAACCAATCTTGTGCATCCAATAAGTGATTTTTTGTCATTCGTTGAACATTTAGGTCATTTTTCGTCCTCTCTAGGCTTATTCTAATCTAATTAGGGTTTTGAACCAATTTTGTGCATCCAATAAGTGATTTTGTGTCATTGGTTGAACATTTAGGTCATTTTCGTCTTCCCTAGCCTTATTCTAATCCAATTAGGGTTTTTAACCAATCTTGTTCATCCAATAAATGATTTTGTGTCATTGGTTGAACATTTAGGTGATTTTCGTCCTCGCTAGGCTTATTCTAATCCAATTTGGGTTTTTAACCAATCTTGTGCATCCAATTAGTGATTTTGTGTCATTGGTGTAACATTAAGGTCATTTTTGTCCTTCTTGGGCGTATTCTAATCCAAATAGGGTTTTTAACCAATCTTGTGCATCCAATGAGTGATTTTGTTTCATTGGTTAATCATTTAGGTCATTTTCGTCTTCCCTAGGCTTATTCTAATCCAATTAGGGTTTTTAACCAATCTTGTGCATCCAATAAGTGATTTTGTGTCATTGGTTGAACCTTTAGGTCATTTTCGTCCTCCCTAGGCTTATTCTAATCCAAATAGGGTTTTTAACCAATCATGTGCATCCAATAAGTGATTTTGTGTCATTGGTTGAACATTTAGGTAATTTTTCGTCCTCTCTAGGCTTATTCTAATCTAATTATGGTTTTGAACCAATTTTGTGCATCCAATAAGTGATTTTGTGTCATTGGTTGAACATTTAGGTCATTTTCGTCTTCCCTAGGCATATTCTAATCCAATTAGGGTTTTTAACCAATCTTGTGCATCCAATAAGTGATTTTGTGTCATTGGTTGAACATTTAGGTCATTTTCGTCCTCCCTAGGCTTATTCTAATCCAATTAGGGTTTTTAACCAATCTTGTGCATCCAATTAGTGATTTTGTGTCATTGGTGTAACATTAAGGTCATTTCCGTCCTTCTTGGGCGTATTCTAATCCAAATAGGGTTTTTAACCAATCTTGTGCATCCAATAAGTGATTTTGTGTCATTGGTTAATCATTTAGGTCATTTTCATCTTCCCTAGGCTTATTCTAATGCAATTAGGGTTTTTAACCAATCTTGTGCATCCAATAAGTGATTTTGTGTCATTGGTTGAACATTTAGGTCATTTTCGTCCTCCCTCGGCTTATTCTAATCCAATTAGGGGTTTTAACCAATCTTGCGCATCCAATAAGTTATTTTGAGTCATTGGTTGTACATTTAGTTCTTTTTCGTCCTCCCTAGGCGTATTCTAAACCAATTACGGTTTGTAACCAATCTTCTCTATCCAATAAGTGATTTTGTGTCATTGGTTGAACATTTAGGTAATTTTTGTCCTCCCTATGCGTATTCTAATCCAATAATGGTTTTTAACCAATCTTGTGCATCCAATAAGTGATTTTGTGTCATTGGTTGAACATTAAGGTCATTTTCGACCTCCTTAGGCGTATTCTAATCCAATAAGGGTTTTTAACCAATCTTGTTTATCCAATAAGTGATTTTGTGTCATTGGTTGAACATTTAGGTCATTTTTCGTCTTCCCTAGGCTTATTCTAATCCAATTAGGGTTTGTAACAAATCTTGTGCATCCAATAAGTGATTTTGTGTCAATGGTTGAACATTTAGGTCATTTTCGTCCTCCTTAGGCATATTCTAATCCAATTAGGGTTTTTATCCAATCTTGTGCATCCAATAAGTGATTTTGTGTCATTGGTTGACCATTTAGGTCATTTTCATCCTCCCTAGGCTTATTATAATCCAATTAGGGTTTTTAACCAATCTTGTGCATCCAATTAGTGATTTTGTGTTATTGGTTGAACATTTTGGTCATTTTCGTCCTCCCTATGCGTTTTCAAATCCAATTAGGGGTTTTAACCAATCTTGTGCATCCAATAAGTGATTTTGTGTCATTCGTTGAACATTTAGGTCATTTTTGTCCTCCCTATGTGTATTTTAATCCAATTAGGGTTTTTAACAAATCTTGTGCGTCCAATATGTGATTTTGTGTCATTGGATGAACATTAAGGTCATTTCCGTCCTTCCTGAGCGTATTCTAATCCAAATAGGGTTTTTAACCAATCTTGTGCATCCAATAAGTGATGTTGTGTCATCGGTTGAACTTTAAGGTCATTTTCGTCCTCCCTAGGCTTATTCTAATCAAATTCGGGTTTTAAACCAATCTTATGCATCCAATAAGTGATTTTGTGTCATTAGTTGAACATTTAGGTAATTTTCGTCCTGCAAAGGCTTATTGTAATCCAAATAAGGGATTTAACCAATCTTGTGCATCCAATAAGTGATTTTGTGTCATTCGTTGAACATTTAGGTCATTTTCGTCCTCCCTAGGCTTATTCTTATCTAATTAAGGTTTTTAACCAATCTTGTGCATCCAATAAGTGATTTAGTGTCATTGGTTTAACATTTAGGTAATTTTTTTCCTCCCTAGGCTTATTCTAATCCAAATAAGGGTTTAACAAATCTTGTGCATCCAATAAGTGATTTTCTGTCATTCGTTGAACATTTAGGTCATTTTCGTCATCTCTAGGCTTATTCTAATCTAATTAGGGTTTTGAACCAATCTTGTGCATCCAATAAGTGATTTTGTGTCAATGGTTGAACATTTAGGTCATTTTCGTCTTCTCTAGGCTTATTCTAATCCAATTAGGGTTTTTAACCAATCTTGTGCATCCAATATGTGATTTTGTGTCATTGGTTGAACATTTAGGTCATTTTTGTCCTCCCTAGGCTTAATCTAATCCAATTAGGGTTTTTAACCAATCTTGTGCATCCAATAAGTGATTTTGTGTCATTGGTTGAACATTAAGGTCATTTTCGACCTCCTTAGGCGTATTCTAATCCAATAAGGGTTTTTAACCAATCTTGTTTATCCAATAAGTGATTTTGTGTCATTGGTTGAACATTTAGGTCATTTTTCGTCTTCCCTAGGCTTATTCTAATCCAATTAGGGTTTGTAACAAATCTTGTGCATCCAATAAGTGATTTTGTGTCAATGGTTGAACATTTAGGTCATTTTCGTCCTCCTTAGGCTTATTCTAATCCAATTAGGGTTTTTATCCAATCTTGTGCATCCAATAAGTGATTTTGTGTCATTGGTTGACCATTTAGGTCATTTTCGTCCTCCCTAGGCTTATTATAATCCAATTAGGGTTTTTAACCAATCTTGTGCATCTAATTAGTGATTTTGTGTCATTGGTTGAACATTTTGGTCATTTTCGTCCTCCCTATGCGTTTTCAAATCCAATTAGGGGTTTTAACCAATCTTGTGCATCCAATAAGTGATTTTGTGTCATTCGTTGAACATTTAGGTCATTTTTGTCCTCCCTATGTGTATTTTAATCCAATTAGGGTTTTTAACAAATCTTGTGCGTCCAATATGTGATTTTGTGTCATTGGATGAACATTAAGGTCATTTCCGTCCTTCCTGAGCGTATTCTAATCCAAATAGGGTTTTTAACCAATCTTGTGCATCCAATAAGTGATGTTGTGTCATCGGTTGAACTTTAAGGTCATTTTCGTCCTCCCTAGGCTTATTCTAATCAAATTCGGGTTTTTAACCAATCTTATGCATCCAATAAGTGATTTTGTGTCATTAGTTGAACATTTAGGTAATTTTCGTCCTGCAAAGGCTTATTGTAATCCAAATAAGGGATTTAACCAATCTTGTGCATCCAATAAGTGATTTTGTGTCATTCGTTGAACATTTAGGTCATTTTCGTCCTCACTAGGCTTATTCTTATCTAATTAAGGTTTTTAACCAATCTTGTGCATCCAATAAGTGATTTAGTGTCATTGGTTTAACATTTAGGTAATTTTTTTCCTCCCTAGGCTTATTCTAATCCAAATAAGGGTTTAACAAATCTTGTGCATCCAATAAGTGATTTTCTGTCATTCGTTGAACATTTAGGTCATTTTCGTCATCTCTAGGCTTATTCTAATCTAATTAGGGTTTTGAACCAATCTTGTGCATCCAATAAGTGATTTTGTGTCAATGGTTGAACATTTAGGTCATTTTCGTCTTCTCTAGGCTTATTCTAATCCAATTAGGGTTTTTAACCAATCTTGTGCATCCAATATGTGATTTTGTGTCATTGGTTGAACATTTAGGTCATTTTTGTCCTCCCTAGGCTTATTCTAATCCAATTAGGGTTTTTAACCAATCTTGTGCACCCAATAAGTGATTTTGTGTCATTGGTTGAACATTTAGGTCTTTTTCGTCCTCCCTAGGCTTATTCTAATCCAATTAGGGTTTTTATCCAATCTTGTGCATCCAATAAGTGATTTTGTGTCATTGGTTGAACATTAAGGTCATTTTCGTCCTCCCTGGGCGTATTCTCATCCAAATAAGGGTTTTAACCAATCTTGTGCATCCAATGAGTGATTTTCTGTCATTCGTTGAACATTTAGGTCATTTTCGTCCTCTCTAGGCTTATTCTAATCCAATTAGGGTTTTGAACCAATCTTGTGCATCCAATAAGTGATTTTGTGTCATTGGTTGAGCATTTAGGTCATTTTCGTCCTCCCTCGGCTTATTCTAATCCAATTAGGGGTTTTAACCAATCTTGTGCATCCAATAAGTTATTTTGAGTCATTGGTTGAACATTTAGTTATTTTTCGTCCTCCCTAGGCGTATTCTAAACCAATTACGGTTTTTAACCAATCTTGTGCATCAAATAAGTGATTTTGTGTTATTGGTTGAAGATTTAGGTCATTTTCGTCCTTCCTAGGCTTATTCTAATCCAATTAGTATTTTTAACAAATCTTGTGCATCCAATAGGTGATGTTGTGTCATTGGTTGAACATTTAGGTCATTTTCGTCCTCCCTAAGATTATTCTTATCCAATTAGGGTTTTGAACCAATCTTGTGCATCCAATAAGTGATTTTGTGTCATTGGTTGAGCATTTAGGTCATTTTCGTCCTCCCTCGGCTTATTCTAATCCAATTAGGGGTTTTAACCAATCTTGTGCATCCAATAAGTGATTTTGAGTCATTGGTTGAACATTTAGTTCTTTTTCGTCCTCCCTAGGCGTATTCTAAACCAATTACGGTTTTTAACCAATCTTGTGCATCAAATAAGTGATTTTGTGTCATTGGTTGAAGATTTAGGTCATTTTCGTCCTTCCTAGGCTTATTCTTATCCAATTAGGGTTCTTAACCAATCTTGTGCATCCAATAAGTGATTTTGTGTCATTGGTTGAACATTAAGGTCATTTTCATCCTCCTTAGGCGTATTCAAATCCAATTAGGGTTTTTAACCAATCTTGTGCATCCAATAAGTGATTTTGTGTCATTGGTTAAACATTTAGGTCATTTTTCGTCTTCCCTAGGCTTATTCTAATCCAATTAGGGTTTTTAACCAATCTTGTGCATCCAATAAGTGATTTTGTGTCATTGGTTGAACATTTAGGTCATTTTCGTCCTCCTTAGGCTTATTCTAATCCAATTAGGGTTTTTATCCAATCTTGTGCATCCAATAAGTGATTTTGTGTCATTGGTTGAACATTAAGGTCGTTTCCGTCCTCCCTGGGCGTATTCTAATCCAATTAGGGTTTTTAACCAATCTTTTGCATCCAATAAGTGATTTTGTGTCATTGGTTGAATATTTAGGTAATTTTCGTCCTCCCTAGGCTTATTCTAATCAAATTCGGGTTTTTAACCAATCTTGTGCATCCAATAAGTGATTTTGTGTCATTAGTTGAACATTTAGTAATTTTTGTCCTCCATAGGCTTATTCTAATCCAAACAAGGGTTTTAACCAATCTTGTGCATCCAATAAGTGATTTTGTGTCATTCGTTGAACATTTAGGTCATTTTCGTCCTCTCTAGGCTTATTCTAATCCAATTAGGGTTTTGAACCAATCTTGTGCATCCAATAAGTGATTTTGTGTCATTGGTTGAACATTAAGGTCATTTCCGTCCTCCCTGGGCGTATTCTAATCCAATTAGGGTTTTTAACCAATCTTTTGCATCCAATAAGTGATTTTGTGTCATTGGTTGAACATTTAGGTAATTTTAGTCCTCCCTAGGCTTATTCTAATCAAATTCGGGTTTTAAACCAATCTTGTGCATCCAATAAGTGATTTTGTGTCATTCGTTGAACATTTAGGTCATTTTCGTCCTCTCTAGGCTTATTCTAATCCAATTAGGGTTTTGAACCAATCTTGTGCATCCAATAAGTGATTTTGTGTCATTGGTTGAGCATTTAGGTCATTTTCGTCCTCCCTCGGCTTATTCTAATCCAATTAGGGGTTTTAACCAATCTTGTGCATCCAATAAGTGATTTTGAGTCATTGGTTGAACATTTAGTTCTTTTTCGTCCTCCCTAGGCGTATTCTAAACCAATTACGGTTTTTAACTAATCTTGTGCATCAAATAAGTGATTTTGTGTCATTGGTTGAAGATTTAGGTCATTTTCGTCCTTCCTAGGCTTATTCTTATCCAATTAGGGTTCTTAACCAATCTTGTGCATCCAATAAGTGATTTTGTGTCATTGGTTGAACATTAAGGTCATTTTCATCCTCCTTAGGCGTATTCAAATCCAATTAGGGTTTTTAACCAATCTTGTGCATCCAATAAGTGATTTTGTGTCATTGGTTAAACATTTAGGTCATTTTTCGTCTTCCCTAGGCTTATTCTAATCCAATTAGGGTTTTTAACCAATCTTGTGCATCCAATAAGTGATTTTGTGTCATTGGTTGAACATTTAGGTCATTTTCGTCCTCCTTAGGCTTATTCTAATCCAATTAGGGTTTTTATCCAATCTTGTGCATCCAATAAGTGATTTTGTGTCATTGGTTGAACATTAAGGTCGTTTCCGTCCTCCCTGGGCGTATTCTAATCCAATTAGGGTTTTTAACCAATCTTTTGCATCCAATAAGTGATTTTGTGTCATTGGTTGAATATTTAGGTAATTTTCGTCCTCCCTAGGCTTATTCTAATCAAATTCGGGTTTTTAACCAATCTTGTGCATCCAATAAGTGATTTTGTGTCATTAGTTGAACATTTAGTAATTTTTGTCCTCCATAGGCTTATTCTAATCCAAACAAGGGTTTTAACCAATCTTGTGCATCCAATAAGTGATTTTGTGTCATTCGTTGAACATTTAGGTCATTTTCGTCCTCTCTAGGCTTATTCTAATCCAATTAGGGTTTTTAACCAATCTTGTGCATCCAATAAGTGATTTTGTGTCATTGGTTGAACATTTAGGTCATTTTCGTCCTCCCTAGGCTTATTCTAATCCAATTAGGGTTTTTATCCAATCTTGTGCATCCAATAAGTGATTTTGTGTCATTGGTTGAACATTAAGGTCATTTCCGTCCTCCCTGGGCGTATTCTAATCCAATTAGGGTTTTTAACCAATCTTTTGCATCCAATAAGTGATTTTGTGTCATTGGTTGAACATTTAGGTAATTTTAGTCCTCCCTAGGCTTATTCTAATCAAATTCGGGTTTTTAACCAATCTTGTGCATCCAATAAGTGATTTTGTGTCATTAGTTGAACATTTAGGTAATTTTCGTCCTCCATAGGCTTATTCTAATCCAAACAAGGGTTTTAACCAATCTTGTGCATCCAATAAGTGATTTTGTGTCATTCGTTGAACATTTAGGTCATTTTCGTCCTCTCTAGGCTTATTCTAATCCAATTAGGGTTTTGAACCAATCTTGTGCATCCAATAAGTGATTTTGTGTCATTGGTTGAGCATTTAGGTCATTTTCGTCCTCCCTCGGGTAATTCTAATCTAATTAGGGGTTTTAACCAATCTTGTGCATACAATAAGTGCTTTTGAGTCATTGGTTGAACATTTAGTTCTTTTTCGTCCTCCATAGGCGTATTCTAAACCAATTACGGTTTTTAACCAATCTTGTGCATCAAATAAGTGATTTTGTGTCATTGGTTGAAGATTTAGGTCATTTTCGTCCTTCCTAGGCTTATTCTTATCCAATTAGGGTTCTTAACCAATCTTGTGCATCTAAGAAGTGATTTTGTGTCATTGGTTGAACATTAAGGTCATTTTCATCCTCCTTAGGCGTATTCTAATCCAATTAGGGTTTTTAACCAATCTTGTGCATCCAATAAGTGATTTTGTGTCATTGGTTAAACATTTAGGTCATTTTTCGTCTTCCCTAGGCTTATTCTAATCCAATTAGGGTTTTTAACCAATCTTGTGCATCCAATAAGTGATTTTGTGTCATTGGTTGAACATTTAGGTCATTTTCGTCCTCCTTAGGCTTATTTTAATCCAATTAGGGTTTTTATCCAATCTTGTGCATCCAATAAGTGATTTTGTGTCATTGGTTGAACATTAAGGTCATTTCCGTCCTCCCTGGGCGTATTCTAATCCAATTAGGGTTTTTAACCAATCTTTTGCATCCAATAAGTGATTTTGTGTCATTGGTTGAACATTTAGGTAATTTTAGTCCTCCCTAGGCTTATTCTAATCAAATTCGGGTTTTTAACCAATCTTGTGCATCCAATAAGTGATTTTGTGTCATTAGTTCACATTTAGTAATTTTCGTCCTCCATAGGCTTATTCTAATCCAAACAAAGGTTTTAACCAATCTTGTGCATCCAATAAGTGATTTTGTGTCATTCGTTGAACATTTAGGTCATTTTTGTCCTCTCTAGGCTTATTCTAATCCAATTAGGGTTTTGAACCAATCTTGTGCATCCAATAAGTGATTTTGTGTCATTGGTTGAGCATTTAGGTCATTTTCGTCCTCCCTCGGCTTATTCTAATCCAATTAGGGGTTTTAACCAATCTTGTGCATCCAATAAGTTATTTTGAGTCATTGGTTGTACATTTAGTTCTTTTTCGTCCTCCCTAGGCGTATTCTAAACCAATTACGGTTTTTAACCAATCTTCTCTATCCAATAAGTGATTTTGTGTCATTGGTTGAACATTTAGGTAATTTTTGTCCTCCCTATGCGTATTCTAATCCAATAAGGGTTTTTAACCAATCTTGTGCATCCAATTAGTGATTTTGTGTCATTGGTTGAACATTAAGGTCATTTTCGGCCTCCTTAGGCGTATTCTAATCCAATAAGGGTTTTTAACCAATCTTGTGCATCCAATAAGTGATTTTGTGTCATTGGTTGAACATTTAGGTCATTTTTCGTCTTCCCTAGGCTTATTCTAATCCAATTAGGGTTTGTAACCAATCTTGTGCATCCAATAAGTGATTTTGTGTCAATGGTTGAACATTTAGGTCATTTTCGTCCTCCTTAGGCTTATTCTAATCCAATTAGGGTTTTTATCCAATCTTGTGCATCCAATAAGTGAATTTGTGTCATTAATTGACCATTTAGGTCATTTTCGTCCTCCCTAGGCTTATTATAATCCAATTAGGGTTTTTAACCAATCTTGTGCATCCAATTAGTGATTTTGTGTCATTGGTTGAACATTTTGGTCATTTTCGTCCTCCCTATGCGTTTTCAAATCCAATTAGGGGTTTTAACCAATCTTGTGCATCCAATAAGTGATTTTGTGTCATTCGTTGAACATTTAGGTCATTTTTGTCCTCCCTATGTGTATTTTAATCCAATTAGGGTTTTTAACAAATCTTGTGCGTCCAATATGTGATTTTGTGTCATTGGATGAACATTAAGGTCATTTCCGTCCTTCCTGAGCGTATTCTAATCCAAATAGGGTTTTTAACCAATCTTGTGCATCCAATAAGTGATGTTGTGTCATCGGTTGAACTTTAAGGTCATTTTCGTCCTCCCTAGGCTTATTCTAATCAAATTCGGGTTTTTAACCAATCTTATGCATCCAATAAGTGATTTTGTGTCATTAGTTGAACATTTAGGTAATTTTCGTCCTGCAAAGGCTTATTGTAATCCAAATAAGGGATTTAACCAATCTTGTGCATCCAATAAGTGATTTTGTGTCATTCGTTGAACATTTAGGTCATTTTCGTCCTCACTAGGCTTATTCTTATCTAATTAAGGTTTTTAACCAATCTTGTGCATCCAATAAGTGATTTAGTGTCATTGGTTTAACATTTAGGTAATTTTTTTCCTCCCTAGGCTTATTCTAATCCAAATAAGGGTTTAACAAATCTTGTGCATCCAATAAGTGATTTTCTGTCATTCGTTGAACATTTAGGTCATTTTCGTCATCTCTAGGCTTATTCTAATCTAATTAGGGTTTTGAACCAATCTTGTGCATCCAATAAGTGATTTTGTGTCAATGGTTGAACATTTAGGTCATTTTCGTCTTCTCTAGGCTTATTCTAATCCAATTAGGGTTTTTAACCAATCTTGTGCATCCAATATGTGATTTTGTGTCATTGGTTGAACATTTAGGTCATTTTTGTCCTCCCTAGGCTTAATCTAATCCAATTAGGGTTTTTAACCAATCTTGTGCATCCAATAAGTGATTTTGTGTCATTGGTTGAACATTAAGGTCATTTTCGACCTCCTTAGGCGTATTCTAATCCAATAAGGGTTTTTAACCAATCTTGTTTATCCAATAAGTGATTTTGTGTCATTGGTTGAACATTTAGGTCATTTTTCGTCTTCCCTAGGCTTATTCTAATCCAATTAGGGTTTGTAACAAATCTTGTGCATCCAATAAGTGATTTTGTGTCAATGGTTGAACATTTAGGTCATTTTCGTCCTCCTTAGGCTTATTCTAATCCAATTAGGGTTTTTATCCAATCTTGTGCATCCAATAAGTGATTTTGTGTCATTGGTTGACCATTTAGGTCATTTTCGTCCTCCCTAGGCTTATTATAATCCAATTAGGGTTTTTAACCAATCTTGTGCATCCAATAAGTGATTTTGTGTCATTGGTTGAACATTTAGGTCATTTTCGTCCTCCCTATGCGTTTTCAAATCCAATTAGGGGTTTTAACCAATCTTGTGCATCCAATAAGTTATTTTGTGTCATTCGTTGAACATTTAGGTCATTTTTGTCCTCCCTATGTGTATTTTAATCCAATTAGGGTTTTTAACAAATCTTGTGCGTCCAATATGTGATTTTGTGTCATTGGTTGAACATTAAGGTCATTTCCGTCCTTCCTGGGCGTATTCTAATCCAAATAGGGTTTTTAACCAATCTTGTGCATCCAATAAGTGATGTTGTGTCATCGGTTGAACTTTAAGGTCATTTTCGTCCTCCCTAGGCTTATTCTAATCAAATTCGGGTTTTTAACCAATCTTATGCATCCAATAAGTGATTTTGTGTCATTAGTTGAACATTTAGGTAATTTTCGTCCAGCAAAGGCTTATTGTAATCCAAATAAGGGATTTAACCAATCTTGTGCATCCAATAAGTGATTTTGTGTCATTCGTTGAACATTTAGGTCATTTTCGTCCTCTCTAGGCTTATTCTAATCCAATTAGGGTTTTGAACCAATCTTGTGCATCCAATAAGTGATTTTGTGTCATTGGTTGAGCTTTTAGGTCATTTTCGTCCTCCTTCGGCTTATTCTAATCCAATTAGGGGTTTTAACCAATCTTGTGCATCCAATAAGTGATTTTGAGTCATTGGTTGAACATTTAGTTATTTTTCGTCCTCCCTAGGCGTATTCTAAACCAATTACGGTTTTTAACCAATCTTGTGCATCAAATAAGTGATTTTGTGTTATTGGTTGAAGATTTAGGTCATTTTCGTCCTTCCTAGGCTTATTCTAATCCAATTAGTATTTTTAACAAATCTTGTGCATCCAATAGGTGATGTTGTGTCATTGGTTGAACATTTAGGTCATTTTCGTCCTCCCTAAGATTATTCTTATCCAATTAGGGTTTTGAACCAATCTTGTGCATCCAATAAGTGATTTTGTGTCATTGGTTGAGCATTTAGGTCATTTTCGTCCTCCCTCGGCTTATTCTAATCCAATTAGGGGTTTTAACCAATCTTGTGCATCCAATAAGTGATTTTGAGTCATTGGTTGAATATTTAGTTCTTTTTCGTCCTCCCTAGGCGTATTCTAAACCAATTACGGTTTTTAACCAATCTTGTGCATCAAATAAGTGATTTTGTGTCATTGGTTGAAGATTTAGGTCATTTTCGTCCTTCCTAGGCTTATTCTTATCCAATTAGGGTTCTTAACCAATCTTGTGCATCCAATAAGTGATTTTGTGTCATTGGTTGAACATTAAGGTCATTTTCATCATCCTTAGGCGTATTCTAATCCAATTAGGGTTTTTAACCAATCTTGTGCATCGAATAAGTGATTTTGTGTCATTGGTTAAACATTTAGGTCATTTTTCGTCTTCCCTAGGCTTATTCTAATCCAATTAGGGTTTTTAACCAATCTTGTGCATCCAATAAGTGATTTTGTGTCATTGGTTGAACATTTAGGTCATTTTCGTCCTCCTTAGGCTTATTCTAATCCAATTAGGGTTTTTATCCAATCTTGTGCATCCAATAAGTGATTTTGTGTCATTGGTTGAACATTAAGGTCATTTCCGTCCTCCCTGGGCGTATTCTAATCCAATTAGGGTTTTTAACCAATCTTTTGCATCCAATAAGTGATTTTGTGTCATTGGTTGAACATTTAGGAAATTTTCGTCCTCCCTAGGCTTATTCTAATCAAATTCGGGTTTTTAACCAATCTTGTGCTTCCAATAAGTGATTTTGTGTCATTAGTTGAACATTTAGTAATTTTTGTCCTCCATAGGCTTATTCTAATCCAAACAAGGGTTTTAACCAATCTTGTGCATCCAATAAGTGATTTTGTGTCATTCGTTGAACATTTAGGTCATTTTCGTCCTCTCTAGGCTTATTCTAATCCAATTAGGGTTTTGAACCAATCTTGTGCATCCAATAAGTGATTTTGTGTCATTGGTTGAGCATTTAGGTCATTTTCGTCCTCCCTCGGCTTATTCTAATCCAATTAGGGGTTTTAACCAATCTTGTGCATCGAATAAGTTATTTTGAGTCATTGGTTGTTCATTTAGTTCTTTTTCGTCCTCCCTTGGCGTATTCTAAACCAATTACGGTTTTTAACCAATCTTCTCTATCCAATAAGTGATTTTGTGTCATTGGTTGAACATTTAGGTAATTTTTGTCCTCCCTATGCGTATTCTAATCCAATAAGGGTTTTTAACCAATCTTGTGCATCCAATAAGTGATTTTGTGTCATTGGTTGAACATTAAGGTCATTTTCGACCTCCTTAGGCGTATTCTAATCCAATAAGGGTTTTTAACCAATCTTGTGCATCCAATAAGTGATTATGTGTCATTGGTTGAACATTTAGGTCATTTTTCGTCTTCCCTAGGCTTATTCTAATCCAATTAGGGTTTGTAACCAATCTTGTGCATCCAATAAGTGATTTTGTGTCAATGGTTGAACATTTAGGTCATTTTCGTCCTCCTTAGGCTTATTCTAGTCCAATTAGGGTTTTTATCCAATCTTGTGCATCCAATAAGTGATTTTGTGTCATTGGTTGACCATTTAGGTCATTTTCGTCCTCCTTCGGCTTATTATAATCCAATTAGGGTTTTTAACCAATCTTGTGCATCCAATTAGTGATTTTGTGTCATCGGTTGAACATTTTGGTCATTTTCGTCCTCCCTATGCGTTTTCAAATCCAATTAGGGGTTTTAACCAATCTTGTGCATCCAATAAGTGATTTTGTGTCATTCGTTGAACATTTAGGTCATTTTTGTCCTCCCTATGTGTATTTTAATCCAATTAGGGTTTTTAACAACTCTTGTGCGTCCAATATGTGATTTTGTGTCATTGCTTGAACATTAAGGTCATTTCCGTCCTTCCTGGGCGTATTCTAATCCAAATAGGGTTTTTAACCAATCTTGTGCAACCATTAAGTGATTTTGTGTCATTGGTTGAACATTTAGGTAATTTTAGTCCTCCCTAGGCTTATTCTAATCAAATTTGGGTTTTTAACCAATCTTGTGCATCCAATAAGTGATTTTGTGTCATTTGTTGAACATTTAGGTAATTTTCGTCCTCCATAGGCTTATTCTAATCCAAATAAGGGTTTTAACCAATCTTGTGCATCCAATAAGTGATTTTTTGTCATTCGTTGAACATTTAGGTCATTTTCTTCCTCTCTAGGCTTATTCTAATCCAATTAGGGTTTTGAACCAATCTTGTGCATCCAATAAGTGATTTTGTGTCATTGGTTGAGCATTTAGGTCATTTTCGTCCTCCCTCGGCTTATTCTAATCCAATTAGGGGTTTTAACCAATCTTGTGCATCCAATAAGTTATTTTGAGTCATTGGTTGTACATTTAGTTCTTTTTCGTCCTCCCTAGGCGTATTCTAAACCAATTACGGTTTTTAACCAATCTTCCCTATCCAATAAGTGATTTTGTGTCATTGGTTGAACATTTAGGTAATTTTTGTCCTCCCTATGCGTATTTTAATCCAATAAGGGTTTTTAACCAATCTTGTGCATCCAATAAGTGATTTTGTGTCATTGGTTGAACATTAAGGTCATTTTCGACCTCCTTAGGCGTATTCTAATCCAATAAGGGTTTTTAACCAATCTTGTGCATCCAATAAGTGATTTTGTGTCATTGGTTGAACATTTAGGTCATTTTTCGTCTTCCCTAGGCTTATTCTAATCCAATTAGGGTTTGTAACCAATCTTGTGCATCCAATAAGTGATTTTGTGTCAATGGTTGAACATTTAGGTCATTTTCGTCCTCCTTAGGCTTATTCTAGTCCAATTAGGGTTTTTATCCAATCTTGTGCATCCAATAAGTGATTTTGTGTCATTGGTTGACCATTTAGGTCATTTTCGTCCTCCTTCGGCTTATTATAATCCAATTAGGGTTTTTAACCAATCTTGTGCATCCAATTAGTGATTTTGTGTCATTGGTTGAACATTTTGGTCATTTTCGTCCTCCCTATGCGTTTTCAAATCCAATTAGGGGTTTTAACCAATCTTGTGCATCCAATAAGTGATTTTGTGTCATTCGTTGAACATTTAGGTCATTTTTGTCCTCCCTATGTGTATTTTAATCCAATTAGGGTTTTTAACAACTCTTGTGCGTCCAATATGTGATTTTGTGTCATTGCTTGAACATTAAGGTCATTTCCGTCCTTCCTGGGCGTATTCTAATCCAAATAGGGTTTTTAACCAATCTTGTGCAACCATTAAGTGATTTTGTGTCATTGGTTGAACATTTAGGTAATTTTAGTCCTCCCTAGGCTTATTCTAATCAAATTCGGGTTTTTAACCAATCTTGTGCATCCAATAAGTGATTTTGTGTCATTTGTTGAACATTTAGGTAATTTTCGTCCTCCATAGGCTTATTCTAATCCAAATAAGGGTTTTAACCAATCTTGTGCATCCAATAAGTGATTTTTTGTCATTCGTTGAACATTTAGGTCATTTTCTTCCTCTCTAGGCTTATTCTAATCCAATTAGGGTTTTGAACCAATCTTGTGCATCCAATAAGTGATTTTGTGTCATTGGTTGAGCATTTAGGTCATTTTCGTCCTCCCTCGGCTTATTCTAATCCAATTAGGGGTTTTAACCAATCTTGTGCATCCAATAAGTTATTTTGAGTCATTGGTTGAACATTTAGTTATTTTTCGTCCTCCCTAGGCGTATTCTAAACCAATTACGGTTTTTAACCAATCTTGTGCATCAAATAAGTGATTTTGTGTTATTGGTTGAAGATTTAGGTCATTTTCGTCCTTCCTAGGCTTATTCTAATCCAATTAGTATTTTTAACAAATCTTGTGCATCCAATAGGTGATGTTGTGTCATTGGTTGAACATTTAGGTCATTTTCGTCCTCCCTAAGATTATTCTTATCCAATTAGGGTTTTGAACCAATCTTGTGCATCCAATAAGTGATTTTGTGTCATTGGTTGAGCATTTAGGTCATTTTCGTCCTCCCTCGGCTTATTCTAATCCAATTAGGGGTTTTAACCTATCTTGTGCATCCAATAAGTGATTTTGAGTCATTGGTTGAATATTTAGTTCTTTTTCGTCCTCCCTAGGCGTATTCTAAACCAATTACGGTTTTTAACCAATCTTGTGCATCAAATAAGTGATTTTGTGTCATTGGTTGAAGATTTAGGTCATTTTCGTCCTTCCTAGGCTTATTCTTATCCAATTAGGGTTCTTAACCAATCTTGTGCATCCAATAAGTGATTTTGTGTCATTGGTTGAACATTAAGGTCATTTTCATCCTCCTTAGGCGTATTCTAATCCAATTAGGGTTTTTAACCAATCTTGTGCATCCAATAAGTGATTTTGTGTCATTGGTTAAACATTTAGGTCATTTTTCGTCTTCCCTAGGCTTATTCTAATCCAATTAGGGTTTTTAACCAATCTTGTGCATCCAATAAGTGATTTTGTGTCATTGGTTGAACATTTAGGTCATTTTCGTCCTCCTTAGGCTTATTCTAATCCAATTAGGGTTTTTATCCAATCTTGTGCATCCAATAAGTGATTTTGTGTCATTGGTTGAACATTAAGGTCGTTTCCGTCCTCCCTGGGCGTATTCTAATCCAATTAGGGTTTTTAACCAATCTTTTGCATCCAATAAGTGATTTTGTGTCATTGGTTGAATATTTAGGTAATTTTCGTCCTCCCTAGGCTTATTCTAATCAAATTCGGGTTTTTAACCAATCTTGTGCATCCAATAAGTGATTTTGTGTCATTAGTTGAACATTTAGTAATTTTTGTCCTCCATAGGCTTATTCTAATCCAAACAAGGGTTTTAACCAATCTTGTGCATCCAATAAGTGATTTTGTGTCATTCGTTGAACATTTAGGTCATTTTCTTCCTCTCTAGGCTTATTCTAATCCAATTAGGGTTTTGAACCAATCTTGTGCATCCAATAAGTGATTTTGTGTCATTGGTTGAGCATTTAGGTCATTTTCGTCCTCCCTCGGCTTATTCTAATCCAATTAGGGGTTTTAACCAATCTTGTGCATCCAATAAGTTATTTTGAGTCATTGGTTGAACATTTAGTTATTTTTCGTCCTCCCTAGGCGTATTCTAAACCAATTACGGTTTTTAACCAATCTTGTGCATCAAATAAGTGATTTTGTGTTATTGGTTGAAGATTTAGGTCATTTTCGTCCTTCCTAGGCTTATTCTAATCCAATTAGTATTTTTAACAAATCTTGTGCATCCAATAGGTGATGTTGTGTCATTGGTTGAACATTTAGGTCATTTTCGTCCTCCCTAAGATTATTCTTATCCAATTAGGGTTTTGAACCAATCTTGTGCATCCAATAAGTGATTTTGTGTCATTGGTTGAGCATTTAGGTCATTTTCGTCCTCCCTCGGCTTATTCTAATCCAATTAGGGGTTTTAACCAATCTTGTGCATCCAATAAGTTATTTTGAGTCATTGGTTGAACATTTAGTTCTTTTTCGTCCTCCCTAGGCGTATTCTAAACCAATTACGGTTTTTAACCAATCTTCTCTATGCAATAGTGATTTTGTGTCATTGGTTGAACATTTAGGTAATTTTGTTCCTCCCTATGCGTATTCTAATCCAATTAGGGTTTTTAACCAATCTTGTGCATCCAATTAGTGATTTTGTGTCATTGGTTGAACATTTAGGTCATTTCCGTCATTCCTAGGCTTATTCTAATCCAATTAGGGTTCTTAACCAATCTTGTGCATCCAATAAGTGATTTTGTGTCATTGGCTTAACATTAAGGTCATTTTCGTCCTCCCTAGGCGTATTCTAATCCAATTAGGGTTTTTAACCAATCTTGTGCATCCAATAAGTGATTTTGTGCTATTGGTTGAACATTTAGGTCATTTTTCGTCTTCCCTAGGCTTATTCTAATCCAAATAAGGATTTTAACCAATCTTGAGCATCCAATAAGTGATTTTGTGTCATTGGTTGAACATTAAGGTCATTTTCGTCCTCCCTGGGCGTATTCTCATCCAAATAAGGGTTTTAACCAATCTTGTGCATCCAATAAGTGATTTTCTGTCATTCGTTGAACATTTAGGTCATTTTCGTCTTCTCTAGGCTTATTCTAATCCAATTAGGGTTTTTAACCAATCTTGTGCATCCAATATGTGATTTTGTGTCATTGGTTGAACATTTAGGTCAATTTTGTCCTCCCTAGGCTTATTCTAATCCAATTAGGGTTTTTAACCAATCTTGTGCACCCAATAAGTGATTTTGTGTCATTGGTTGAACATTTAGGTCTTTTTCGTCCTCCCTAGGCTTATTCTAATCCAATTAGGGTTTTTATCCAATCTTGTGCATCCAATAAGTGATTTTGTGTCATTGGTTGAACATTAAGGTCATTTTCGTCCTCCCTGGGCGTATTCTCATCCAAATAAGGGTTTTAACCAATCTTGTGCATCCAATGAGTGATTTTCTGTCATTCGTTGAACATTTAGGTCATTTTCGTCCTCTCTAGGCTTATTCTAATCCAATTAGGGTTTTGAACCAATCTTGTGCATCCAATAAGTGATTTTGTGTCATTGGTTGAGCATTTAGGTCATTTTCGTCCTCCCTCGGCTTATTCTAATCCAATTAGGGGTTTTAACCAATCTTGTGCATCCAATAAGTTATTTTGAGTCATTGGTTGAACATTTAGTTATTTTTCGTCCTCCCTAGGCGTATTCTAAACCAATTACGGTTTTTAACCAATCTTGTGCATCAAATAAGTGATTTTGTGTTATTGGTTGAAGATTTAGGTCATTTTCGTCCTTCCTAGGCTTATTCTAATCCAATTAGTATTTTTAACAAATCTTGTGCATCCAATAGGTGATGTTGTGTCATTGGTTGAACATTTAGGTCATTTTCGTCCTCCCTAAGATTATTCTTATCCAATTAGGGTTTTGAACCAATCTTGTGCATCCAATAAGTGATTTTGTGTCATTGGTTGAGCATTTAGGTCATTTTCGTCCTCCCTCGGCTTATTCTAATCCAATTAGGGGTTTTAACCAATCTTGTGCATCCAATAAGTTATTTTGAGTCATTGGTTGAACATTTAGTTCTTTTTCGTCCTCCCTAGGCGTATTCTAAACCAATTACGGTTTTTAACCAATCTTCTCTATGCAATAGTGATTTTGTGTCATTGGTTGAACATTTAGGTAATTTTGTTCCTCCCTATGCGTATTCTAATCCAATTAGGGTTTTTAACCAATCTTGTGCATCCAATTAGTGATTTTGTGTCATTGGTTGAACATTTAGGTCATTTCCGTCATTCCTAGGCTTATTCTAATCCAATTAGGGTTCTTAACCAATCTTGTGCATCCAATAAGTGATTTTGTGTCATTGGCTTAACATTAAGGTCATTTTCGTCCTCCCTAGGCGTATTCTAATCCAATTAGGGTTTTTAACCAATCTTGTGCATCCAATAAGTGATTTTGTGTCATTGGTTGAACATTTAGGTCATTTTCGTCCTCCCTAGGCTTATTCTAATCCAATTAGGGTTTTTAACCAATCTTGGGCATCCAATAAGTGATTTTGTGTCATTAGTTGAACATTTAGGTCATTTTCGTCCTCCCTAGGCTTATTCTAATCCAATTAGGGTTTTTAACCAATCTTGTGCATCCAATAAGTGATTTTGTGTCATTGGTTGAACATTTAGGTCATTTTCGTCCTCCTTAGGCTTATTCTAATCCAATTAGGGTTTTTATCCAATCTTGTGCATCCAATAAGTGATTTTGTGTCATTGGTTGAACATTAAGGTCATTTCCGTCCTCCCTGGGCATATTCTAATCCAATTAGGGTTTTTAACCAATCTTTTGCATCCAATAAGTGATTTTGTGTCATTGGTTGAACATTTAGGTAATTTTAGTCCTCCCTAGGCTTATTCTAATCAAATTCGGGTTTTTAACCAATCTTGTGCATCCAATAAGTGATTTTGTGTCATTAGTTGAACATTTAGGTAATTTTCGTCCTCCATAGGCTTATTCTAATCCAAACAAGGGTTTTAACCAATCTTGTGCATCCAATAAGTGATTTTGTGTCATTCGTTGAACATTTAGGTCATTTTCGTCCTCTCTAGGCTTATTCTAATCCAATTAGGGTTTTGAACCAATCTTGTGCATCCAATAAGTGATTTTGTGTCATTGGTTGAGCATTTAGGTCATTTTCGTCCTCCCTCGGGTAATTCTAATCTAATTAGGGGTTTTAACCAATCTTGTGCATACAATAAGTGCTTTTGAGTCATTGGTTGAACATTTAGTTCTTTTTCGTCCTCCATAGGCGTATTCTAAACCAATTACGGTTTTTAACCAATCTTGTGCATCAAATAAGTGATTTTGTGTCATTGGTTGAAGATTTAGGTCATTTTCGTCCTTCCTAGGCTTATTCTTATCCAATTAGGGTTCTTAACCAATCTTGTGCATCCAATAAGTGATTTTGTGTCATTGGTTGAACATTAAGGTAATTTTCATCCTCCTTAGGCGTATTCTAATCCAATTAGGGTTTTTAACCAATCTTGTGCATCCAATAAGTGATTTTGTGTCATTGGTTAAACATTTAGGTCATTTTTCGTCTTCCCTAGGCATATTCTAATCCAATTAGGGTTTTTAACCAATCTTGTGCATTGGTTGAACATTTACGGTTCTTTTTCGTCCTCCCTAGGCGTATTCTAAACCAATTACGGTTTTTAACCAATCTTGTGCATCAAATAAGTGATTTTGTGTCATTGGTTGAAGATTTAGGTCATTTTCGTCCTTCCTAGGCTTATTCTTATCCAATTAGGGTTCTTAACCAATCTTGTGCATCCAATAAGTGATTTTGTGTCATTGGTTGAACATTAAGGTCATTTTCATCCTCCTTAGGCGTATTCTAATCCAATTAGGGGTTTTAACCTATCTTGTGCATCCAATAAGTGATTTTGAGTCATTGGTTGAATATTTAGTTCTTTTTCGTCCTCCCTTGGCGTATTCTAAACCAATTACGGTTTTTAACCAATCTTCTCTATCCAATAAGTGATTTTGTGTCATTGGTTGAACATTTAGGTAATTTTTGTCCTCCCTATGCGTATTCTAATCCAATAAGGGTTTTTAACCAATCTTGTGCATCCAATAAGTGATTTTGTGTCATTGGTTGAACATTAAGGTCATTTTCATCATCCTTAGGCGTATTCTAATCCAATTAGGGTTTTTAACCAATCTTGTGCATCCAATAAGTGATTTTGTGTCATTGGTTAAACATTTAGGTCATTTTTCGTCTTCCCTAGGCTTATTCTAATCCAATTAGGGTTTTTAACCAATCTTGTGCATCCAATAAGTGATTTTGTGTCATTGGTTGAACATTTAGGTCATTTTCGTCCTCCTTAGGCTTATTCTAATCCAATTAGGGTTTTTATCCAATCTTGTGCATCCAATAAGTGATTTTGTGTCATTGGTTGAACATTAAGGTCGTTTCCGTCCTCCCTGGGCGTATTCTAATCCAATTAGGGTTTTTAACCAATCTTTTGCATCCAATAAGTGATTTTGTGTCATTGGTTGAATATTTAGGTAATTTTCGTCCTCCCTAGGCTTATTCTAATCAAATTCGGGTTTTTAACCAATCTTGTGCATCCAATAAGTGATTTTGTGTCATTAGTTGAACATTTAGTAATTTTTGTCCTCCATAGGCTTATTCTAATCCAAACAAGGGTTTTAACCAATCTTGTGCATCCAATAAGTGATTTTGTGTCATTCGTTGAACATTTAGGTCATTTTCTTCCTCTCTAGGCTTATTCTAATCCAATTAGGGTTTTGAACCAATCTTGTGCATCCAATAAGTGATTTTGTGTCATTGGTTGAGCATTTAGGTCATTTTCGTCCTCCCTCGGCTTATTCTAATCCAATTAGGGGTTTTAACCAATCTTGTGCATCCAATAAGTTATTTTGAGTCATTGGTTGAACATTTAGTTATTTTTCGTCCTCCCTAGGCGTATTCTAAACCAATTACGGTTTTTAACCAATCTTGTGCATCAAATAAGTGATTTTGTGTTATTGGTTGAAGATTTAGGTCATTTTCGTCCTTCCTAGGCTTATTCTAATCCAATTAGTATTTTTAACAAATCTTGTGCATCCAATAGGTGATGTTGTGTCATTGGTTGAACATTTAGGTCATTTTCGTCCTCCCTAAGATTATTCTTATCCAATTAGGGTTTTGAACCAATCTTGTGCATCCAATAAGTGATTTTGTGTCATTGGTTGAGCATTTAGGTCATTTTCGTCCTCCCTCGGCTTATTCTAATCCAATTAGGGGTTTTAACCAATCTTGTGCATCCAATAAGTTATTTTGAGTCATTGGTTGAACATTTAGTTCTTTTTCGTCCTCCCTAGGCGTATTCTAAACCAATTACGGTTTTTAACCAATCTTCTCTATGCAATAGTGATTTTGTGTCATTGGTTGAACATTTAGGTAATTTTGTTCCTCCCTATGCGTATTCTAATCCAATTAGGGTTTTTAACCAATCTTGTGCATCCAATTAGTGATTTTGTGTCATTGGTTGAACATTTAGGTCATTTCCGTCATTCCTAGGCTTATTCTAATCCAATTAGGGTTCTTAACCAATCTTGTGCATCCAATAAGTGATTTTGTGTCATTGGCTTAACATTAAGGTCATTTTCGTCCTCCCTAGGCGTATTCTAATCCAATTAGGGTTTTTAACCAATCTTGTGCATCCAATAAGTGATTTTGTGTTATTGGTTGAACATTTAGGTCATTTTTCGTCTTCCCTAGGCTTATTCTAATCCAAATAAGGATTTTAACCAATCTTGAGCATGCAATAAGTGATTTTGTGTCATTGGTTGAACATTAAGGTCATTTTCGTCCTCCCTGGGCGTATTCTCATCCAAATAAGGGTTTTAACCAATCTTGTGCATCCAATAAGTGATTTTCTGTCATTCGTTGAACATTTAGGTCATTTTTCGTCCTCTCTAGGCTTATTCTAATCTAATTAGGGTTTTGAACCAATTTTGTGCATCCAATAAGTGATTTTGTGTCATTGGTTGAACATTTAGGTCATTTTCGTCTTCCCTAGGCTTATTCTAATCCAATTAGGGTTTTTAACCAATCTTGTGCATCCAATAAGTGATTTTGTGTCATTGGTTGAACATTTAGGTCATTTTCGTCCTCCCTAGGCTTATTCTAATCCAATTAGGATTTTTAACCAATCTTGTGCATCCAATAAGTGATTTTGTGTCATTGGTTGAATATTTAGGTCATTTTCGTCCTCCCTAGGCTTATTCTCATCCAATTAGGGTTTTTAACCAATCTTGTGCATCCAATAAGTGATTTTGTGTCATTGGTTGAACATTTAGGTCATTTTCATCCTCCCAAGGCTTATTCTCGTCCAATTAGGGTTTTTAACCAATCTTGTGCATCCAATAAGTACTTTTGTGTCATTGGTTGAACATTTAGGTCATTTTCATCCTCCCAAGGCTTATTCTCGTCCAATTAGGGTTTTTAACCAATCTTGTGCATCCAATAAGTGATTTTGTGTCATTGGTTGAACATTTAGGTCATTTTCATCCTCCTAAGGCTTATTCTCGTCCAATTAGGGTTTTTAACCAATCTTGTGCATCTAATAAGTACTTTTGTGTCATTGGTTGAAAATTTAGGTCATTTTCGTCCTCCCTAGGCTTATTCTAATCCAATTAGGGTTTTTAACCAATCTTGTGCATCCAATAAGTGATTTTGTGTCATTGGTTGAACATTAAGGTCATTTTCGTCCTCCCTGGGCATATTATAATCCAATTAGGGTTTTGAACCAATCTTGTGCATCCAATAAGTGATTTTGTGTCATTGGTTGAGCATTTAGGTCATTTTCGTCCTCCCTCGGCTTATTCTAATCCAATTAGGGGTTTTAACCAATCTTGTGCATACAATAAGTGCTTTTGAGTCATTGGTTGAACATTTAGTTCTTTTTCGTCCTCCATAGGCGTATTCTAAACCAATTACGGTTTTTAACCAATCTTGTGCATCAAATAAGTGATTTTGTGTCATTGGTTGAAGATTTAGGTCATTTTCGTCCTTCCTAGGCTTATTCTTATCCAATTAGGGTTCTTAACCAATCTTGTGCATCCAATAAGTGATTTTGTGTCATTGGTTGAACATTCATTTTCATCCTCCTTAGGCGTATTCTAATCCAATTAGGGTTTTTAACCAATCTTGTGCATCCAATAAGTGATTTTGTGTCATTGGTTAAACATTTATGTCATTTTTCGTCTTCCCTAGGCTTATTCTAATCCAATTAGGGTTTTTAACCAATCTTGTGCATCCAATAAGTGATTTTGTGTCATTGGTTGAACATTTAGGTCATTTTCCTACTCCTTAGGCTTATTCTAATCCAATTATGGTTTTTATCCAATCTTGTGCATCCAATAAGTGATTTTGTGTCATTGGTTGAACATTAAGGTCATTTCCGTCCTCCCTGGGCGTATTCCAATCCAATTAGGGTCTTTAACCAATCTTGTGCATCCAATAAGTGATTTTGTGTCATTGGTTGAACATTTAGGTAATTTTAATCCTCCCTAGGCTTATTCTAATCAAATTCGGGTTTTTAACCAATCTTGTGCATCCAATAAGTGATTTTGTGTCATTAGTTGAACATTTAGGTAATTTTCGTCCTCCATAGGCTTATTCTAATCCAAATAAGGGTTTTAACCAATCTTGTGCATCCAATAAGTGATTTTGTGTCATTCGTTGAACATTTAGGTCATTTTTGTCCTCTCTAGGCTTATTCTAATCCAATTAGGGTTTTGAACCAATCTTGTGCATCCAATAAGTGATTTTGTGTCATTGGTTGAGCATTTAGGTCATTTTCGTCCTCCCTAGGCTTATTGTAATCCAATTAGGGGTTTTAACCAATCTTGTGCATCCAATAAGTGATTTTGTGTCATTGGTTGAACATTTAGGTCATTTTCGTCCTCCTTAGGCTTATTCTAGTCCAATTAGGGTTTTTATCCAATCTTGTGCATCCAATAAGTGATTTTGTGTCATTGGTTGAACATTAAGGTCATTTCCGTCCTCCCTGGGCGTATTCTAATCAAATTAGGGTTTTTAACCAATCTTTTGCATATAATAAGTGATTTTGTGTCATTGGTTGAACATTTAGGTAATTTTAATCCTCCCTAGGCTTATTCTAATCAAATTCGGGTTTTTAACCAATCTTGTGCATCCAATAAGTGATTTTGTGTCATTAGTTGAACATTTAGGTAATTTTCGTCCTCCATAGGCTTATTCTAATCCAAATAAGGGTTTTAACCAATCTTGTGCATCCAATAAGTGATTTTGTGTCATTCGTTGAACATTTAGGTCATTTTTCTCCTGTCTAGGCTTATTCTAATCCAATTAGGGTTTTGAACCAATCTTGTGCATCCAATAAGTGATTTTGTGTCATTGGTTGAGCATTTAGGTCATTTTCGTCCTCCCTAGGCTTATTGTAATCCAATTAGGGGTTTTAACCAATCTTGTGCATCCAATAAGTGATTTTGTGTCATTGGTTGAACATTTAGGTCATTTTCGTCCTCCTTAGGCTTATTCTAATCCAATTAGGGTTTTTATCCAATCTTGTGCATCCAATAAGTGATTTTGTGTCATTGGTTGAACATTAAGGTCATTTCCGTCCTCCCTGGGCGTATTCTAATCCAATTAGGGTTTTTAACCAATCTTTTGCATCCAATAAGTGATTTTGTGTCATTGGTTGAACATTTAGGTAATTTTCGTCCTCCCTAGGCTTATTCTAATCAAATTCGGGTTTTTAACCAATCTTGTGCATCCAATAAGTGATTTTGTGTCATTAGTTGAACATTTAGTAATTTTTGTCCTCCATAGGCTTATTCTAATCCAAACAAGGGTTTTAACCAATCTTGTGCATCCAATAAGTGATTTTGTGTCATTCGTTGAACATTTAGGTCATTTTCTTCCTCTCTAGGCTTATTCTAATCCAATTAGGGTTTTGAACCAATCTTGTGCATCCAATAAGTGATTTTGTGTCATTGGTTGAGCATTTAGGTCATTTTCGTCCTCCCTCGGCTTATTCTAATCCAATTAGGGGTTTTAACCAATCTTGTGCATCCAATAAGTTATTTTGAGTCATTGGTTGAACATTTAGTTATTTTTCGTCCTCCCTAGGCGTATTCTAAACCAATTACGGTTTTTAACCAATCTTGTGCATCAAATAAGTGATTTTGTGTTATTGGTTGAAGATTTAGGTCATTTTCGTCCTTCCTAGGCTTATTCTAATCCAATTAGTATTTTTAACAAATCTTGTGCATCCAATAGGTGATGTTGTGTCATTGGTTGAACATTTAGGTCATTTTCGTCCTCCCTAAGATTATTCTTATCCAATTAGGGTTTTGAACCAATCTTGTGCATCCAATAAGTGATTTTGTGTCATTGGTTGAGCATTTAGGTCATTTTCGTCCTCCCTCGGCTTATTCTAATCCAATTAGGGGTTTTAACCAATCTTGTGCATCCAATAAGTTATTTTGAGTCATTGGTTGTACATTTAGTTCTTTTTCGTCCTCCCTAGGCGTATTCTAAACCAATTACGGTTTTTAACCAATCTTCTCTATCCAATAAGTGATTTTGTGTCATTGGTTGAACATTTAGGTAATTTTTGTCCTCCCTATGCGTATTCTAATCCAATAAGGGTTTTTAACCAATCTTGTGCATCCAATAAGTGATTTTGTGTCATTGGTTGAACATTAAGGTCATTTTCGACCTCCTTAGGCGTATTCTAATCCAATAAGGGTTTTTAACCAATCTTGTGCATCCAATAAGTGATTTTGTGTCATTGGTTGAACATTTAGGTCATTTTTCGTCTTCCCTAGGCTTATTCTAATCCAAATAAGGATTTTAACCAATCTTGAGCATCCAATAAGTGATTTTGTGTCATTGGTTGAACATTAAGGTCATTTTCGTCCTCCCTAGGCTTATTCTAATCAGATTCGGGTTTTTAACCAATCTTATGGAACCAATAAGTGATTTTGTGTCATTAGTTGAACATTTAGGTAATTTTCGTCCTGCAAAGGCTTATTGTAATCCAAATAAGGATTTTAACCAATCTTGTGCATCCAATAAGTGATTTTGTGTCATTGGTTGAACATTAAGGTCATTTTCATCCTCCTTAGGCGTATTCTAATCCAATTAGGGTCTTTAACCAATCTTGTGCATCCAATAAGTGATTTTGTGTCATTGGTTGAACATTAGGTAATTTTAATCCTCCCTAGGCTTATTCTAATCAAATTCAGGTTTTTAACCAATCTTGGGCATCCAATAAGTGATTTTGTGTCATTAGTTGAACATTTAGGTAATTTTCGTCCTCCGTAGGCTTATTCTAATCCAAATAAGGGTTTTAACCAATCTTGTGCATCCAATAAGTGATTTTGTGTCATTCGTTGAACATTTAGGTCATTTTTGTCCTCTCTAGGCTTATTCTAATCCAATTAGGGTTTTGAACCAATCTTGTGCATCCAATAAGTGATTTTGTGTCATTGGTTGAGCATTTAGGTCATTTTCGTCCTCCCTAGGCTTATTCTAATCCATTTAGGGGTTTTAACCAATCTTGTGCATCCAATAAGTGATTTTGTGTCATTGGTTGAACATTTAGGTCATTTTCGTCCTCCTTAGGCTTATTCTAATCCAATAAGGGTTTTTATCCAGTCTTGTGCATCCAATAAGTGATTTTGTGTCATTGGTTGAACATTAAGGTCATTTCCGTCCTCCCTGGGCGTATTCTAATCTATTTAGGGTTTTTAACCAATCTTTTGCATCCAATAAGTGATTTTGTGTCATTGGTTGAACATTTAGGTAATTTTAGTCCTCCCTAGGCTTATTCTAATCAAATTCGGGTTTTTAACCAATCTTGTGCATCCAATAAGTGATTTTGTGTAATTTGTTGAACATTTAGGTAATTTTCGTCCTCCATAAGCTTATTCTAATCCAAATAAGGGTTTTAACCAATCTTGTGCATCCAATAAGTGATTTTGTTGAACATTTAGGTCATTTTCGTCCTCTCTAGGCTTATTCTTATCCAATTAGGGTTTTGAACCAATCTTGTGCATCCAATAAGTGATTTTGTGTCATTGGTTGAGCATTTAGGTCATTTTCGTCCTCCTTCGGCTTATTCTAATCCAATTAGGGGTTTTAACCAATCTTGTGCATCCAATAAGTTATTTTGAGTCATTGGTTGAACATTTAGTTCTTTTTCGTCCTCCCTAGGCGTATTCTAAACCAATTACGGTTTTTAACCAATCTTCTCTATCCAATAAGTGATTTTGTGTCATTGGTTGAACATTTAGGTAATTTTTGTCCTCCCTATGCGTATTCTAATCCAATAAGGGTTCTTAACCAATCTTGTGCATCCAATAAGTGATTTTGTGTCAATGGTTGAACATTTAGGTCATTTTCGTCTTCTCTAGGCTTATTCTAATCCAATTAGGGTTTTGAACCAATCTTGTGCATCCAATAAGTGATTTTGTGTCATTGGTTGAGCATTTAGGTCATTTTCGTCCTCCCTCGGCTTATTCTAATCCAATTAGGGGTTTTAACCAATCTTGTGCATCCAATAAGTTATTTTGAGTCATTGGTTGAACATTTAGTTCTCTTTCGTCCTCCCTAGGCGTATTCTAAACCAATTACGGTTTTTAACCAATCTTCTCTATCCAATAAGTGATTTTGTGTCATTGGTTGAACATTTAGGTAATTTTGTTCCTCCCTATGCGTATTCTAATCCAATTAGGGTTTTAAACCAATCTTGTGCATCCAATTAGAGATTTTGTGTCATTGGTTGAACATTTAGGTCATTTCCGTCCTTCCTAGGCTTATTCTAATCCAATTAGGGTTCTTAACCAATCTTGTGCATCCAATAAGTGATTTTGTGTCATTGGCTTAACATTAAGGTCATTTTCGTCCTCCCTAGGCGTATTTTAATCCAATTAGGGTTTTTAACCAATCTTGTGCATCCAATAAGTGATTTTGTGTTATTGGTTGAACATTTAGCTCATTTTTCGTCTTCCCTAGGCTTATTCTAATCCAAATAAGGATTTTAACCAATCTTGAGCATCCAATAAGTGATTTGTGTCATTGGTTGAACATTAAAGTCATTTTCGTCCTCCCTAGGCGTATTCTCATCCAAATAAGGGTTTTAACCAATCTTGTGCATCCAATAAGTGATTTTCTGTCATTCGTTGAACATTTAGGTCATTTTTCGTCCTCTCTAGGCTTATTCTAATCTAATTAGGGTTTTGAACCAATTTTGTGCATCTGATAAGTGATTTTGTGTCATTGGTTGAACATTTAGGTCATTTTCGTCTTTCCTAGGCTTATTCTAATCCAATTAGGGTTTTTAACCAATCTTGAGCATCCAATAAGTGATTTTGTGTCATTGGTTGAACATTAAGGTCATTTTCGTCCTCCCTTGGCGTATTCTAATCCAATTAGGGTTTTTAACCAATCTTGTGCATCCAATAAGTGATTAAGTGTCATTGGTTTAACATTTAGGTAATTTTCTTCCTCCCTAGGCTTATTCCAATCCAAATAAGGGTTTAATAAATCTTGTGCATCCAATAAGTGATTTTCTGTCATTCGTTGAACATTTAGGTCATTTTCGTCCTCTCTAGGCTTATTCTAATCTAATTAGGGTTTTGAACCAATCTTGTGCATCCAATAAGTGATTTTGTGTCAATGGTTGAACATTTAGGTCATTTTCGTCTTCTCTAGACTTATTCTAATCCAATTAGGGTTTTGAACCAATCTTGTGCATCCAATAAGTGATTTTGTGTCATTGGTTGAGCATTTAGGTCATTTTCGTCCTCCCTCGGCTTATTCTAATCCAATTAGGGGTTTTAACCAATCTTGTGCATCCAATAAGTTATTTTGAGTCATTGGTTGAACATTTAGTTCTCTTTCATCCTCCCTAGGCGTATTCTAAACCAATTACGGTTTTTAACCAATCTTCTCTATCCAATAAGTGATTTTGTGTCATTGGTTGAACATTTAGGTAATTTTGTTCCTCCCTATGTGTATTCTAATCCAATTAGGGTTTTTAACAAATCTGGTGCATCCAATTAGTGATTTTGTGTCATTGGTTGAACATTTAGGTCATTTCCGTCCTTCCTAGGCTTATTCTAATCCAATTAGGGTTCTTAACCAATCTTGTGCATCCAATAAGTGATTTTGTGTCATTGGCTTAACATTAAGGTCATTTTCGTCCTCCCTAGGCGTATTCTAATCCAATTAGGAGTTTTAACCAATCTTGTGCATCCAATAAGTGATTTTGTGTTATTGGTTGAACATTTAGGTCATTTTTCGTCTTCCCTAGGCTTATTCTAATCCAAATAAGGATTTTAACCAATCTTGAGCATCCAATAAGTGATTTTGTGTCATTGGTTGAACATTAAGGTCATTTTCGTCCTCCCTAGGCTTATTCTAATCAAATTGGGTTTTTAACCAATCTTATGGATCCAATAAGTGATTTTGTGTCATTAGTTGAACATTTAGGTAATTTTCGTCCTGCAAAGGCTTATTGTAATCCAAATAAGGGATTTAACCAATCTTGTGCATCCAATAAGTGATTTTGTGTCATTGGTTGAACATTAAGGTCATTTTCATCCTCCTTAGGCGTATTCTAATCCAATTAGGGTCTTTAACCAATCTTGTGCATCCAATAAGTGATTTTGTGTCATTGGTAACATTTAGGTAATTTTAATCCTCCCTAGGCTTATTCTAATCAAATTCAGGTTTTTAACCAATCTTGTGCATCCAATAAGTGATTTTGTGTCATTAGTTGAACATTTAGGTAATTTTCGTCCTCCATAGGCTTATTCTAATCCAAAAAAGGGTTTTAACCAATCTTGTGCATCCAATAAGTGATTTTGTGTCATTCGTTGAACATTTAGGTCATTTTTGTCCTCTCTAGGCTTATGCTAATCCAATTAGGGTTTTGAACCAATCTTGTGCATCCAATAAGTGATTTTGTGTCATTGGTTGAGCATTTAGGTCATTTTCGTCCTCCCTAGGCTTATTCTAATCCATTTAGGGGTTTTAACCAATCTTGTGCATCCAATATGTGATTTTGTGTCATTGGTTGAATATTTAGGTAATTTTCGTCCTCCATAGGCTTATTCTAATCCAAATAAGGGTTTTAACCAATCTTGTGCATCCAATAAGTGATTTTGTGTCATTCGTTGAACATTTAGGTCATTTTCGTCCTCTCTAGGCTTATTCTAATCCAATTAGGGTTTTGAACCAATCTTGTGCATCCGATAAGTGATTTTGTGTCATTGGTTGAGCATTTAGGTCATTTTCGTCCTTCCTCGGCTTATTCTAATCCAATTAGGGGTTTTAACCAATATTGTGCATCCAATAAGTTATTTTGAGTCATTGGTTGAACATTTAGTTCTTTTTCGTCCTCCCTAGGCGTATTCTAAACCAATTACGGTTTTTAACCAATCTTCTTTATCCAATAAGTGATTTTGTGTCATTGGTTGAACATTTAGGTAATTTTGTTCCTCCCTATGCGTATTCTAATCCAATTAGGGTTTTTAACCAATCTTGTGCATCCAATTAGTGATTTTGTGTCATTGGTTGAACATTTAGGTCATTTCCGTCATTCCTAGGCTTATTCTAATCCAATTAGGGTTCTTAACCAATCTTGTGCATCCAATAAGTGATTTTGTGTCATTGGCTTAACATTAAGGTCATTTTCGTCCTCCCTAGGCGTATTCTAATCCAATTAGGGTTTTTAACCAATCTTGTGCATCCAATAAGTGATTTTGTGTTATTGGTTGAACATTAAGGTCATTTTTCGTCTTCCCTAGGCTTATTCTAATCCAAATAAGGGTTTTAACCAATCTTGAGCATCCAATAAGTGATTTTGTGTCATTGGTTGAACATTAAGGTCATTTTCGTCCTCCCTAGGCTTATTCTAATCAAATTCGGGTTTTTAACCAATCTTATGGATCCAATAAGTGATTTTGTGTCATTAGTTGAACATTTAGGTAATTTTCGTCCTGCAAAGGCTTATTGTAATCCAAATAAGGGATTTAACCAATCTTATGCATCCAATAAGTGATTTTGTGTCATTGGTTGAACATTAAGGTCATTTTCATCCTCCTTAGGCGTATTCTAATCCCATTAGGGTCTTTAACCAATCTTGTGCATCAAATAAGTGATTTTGTGTCATTGGTTGAACATTTAGGTAATTTTAATCCTCCCTAGGGTTATTCTAATCAAATTTAGGTTATTAACCAATCTTGTGCATCCAATAAGTGATTTTGTGTCATTGGTTGAACATTAAGGTCATTTTCATCCTCCTTAGGCGTATTCTAATCCCATTAGGGTCTTTAACCAATCTTGTGCATCCAATAAGTGATTTTGTGTCATTGGTTGAACATTTAGGTAATTTTAATCCTCCCTAGGGTTATTCTAATCAAATTCAGGTTATTAACCAATCTTGTGCATCCAATAAGTGATTTTGTGTCATTAGTTGAACATTTAGGTAATTTTCGTCCTCCATAGGCTTATTCTAATCCAAATAAGGGTTTTAACCAATCTTGTGCATCCAATAAGTGATTTTGTGTCATTCGTTGAACATTTAGGTCATTTTTGTCCTCTCTAGGCTTATTCTAATGCAATTAGGGTTTTGAACCAATCTTGTGCATCCAATAAGTGATTTTGTGTCATTGGTTGAGCATTTAGGTCATTTTCGTCCTCCCTAGGCTTATTCTAATCCATTTAGGGGTTTTAACCAATCTTGTGAATCCAATAAGTGATTTTGTGTCATTGGTTGAACATTTAGGTCATTTTCATCCTCCTTAGGCTTATTCTAATCCAATTAGGGTTTTTATCCAATCTTGTGCATCCAATAAGTGATTTTGTATCATTGGTTGAACATTAAGGTCATTTCCGTCCTCCCTGGGCGTATTCTAATCCAATTAGGGTTTTTAACCAATCTTTTGCATCCAATAAGTGATTTTGTGTCATTGGTTGAACATTAAGGTCATTTTCATCCTCCTTAGGCGTATTCTAATCCCATTAGGGTCTTTAACCAATCTTGTGCATCCAATAAGTGATTTTGTGTCATTGGTTGAACATTTAGGTAATTTAAATCCTCCCTAGGGTTATTCTAATCAAATTCAGGTTATTAACCAATCTTGTGCATCCAATAAGTGATTTTGTGTCATTAGTTGAACATTTAGGTAATTTTCGTCCTCCATAGGCTTATTCTAATCCAAATAAGGGTTTTAACCAATCTTGTGCATCCAATAAGTGATTTTGTGTCATTCGTTGAACATTTAGGTCATTTTTGTCCTCTCTAGGCTTATTCTAATCCAATTAGGGTTTTGAACCAATCTTGTGCATCCAATAAGTGATTTTGTGTCATTGGTTGAGCATTTAGGTCATTTTCGTCCTCCCTATGCTTATTCTAATCCATTTAGGGGTTTTAACCAATCTTGTGCATCCAATAAGTGATTTTGTGTCATTGGTTGAACATTTAGGTCATTTTCATCCTCCTTAGGCTTATTCTAATCCAATTAGGGTTTTTATCCAATCTTGTGCATCCAATAAGTGATTTTGTATCATTGGTTGAACATTAAGGTCATTTCCGTCCTCCCTGGGCGTATTCTAATCCAATTAGGGTTTTTAACCAATCTTTTGCATCCAATAAGTGATTTTGTGTCATTGGTTGAACATTTAGGTAATTTTAGTCCTCCCTAGGCTTATTCTAAACAAATTCGGGTTTTTAACCAATCTTGTGCATCCAATAAGTGATTTTGTGTCATTTGTTGAACATTTAGGTAATTTTCGTCCTCCATAGGCTTATTCTAATCCAAATAAGGTATTTAACCAATCTTGTGCATCCAATAAGTGATTTTGTGTCATTCGTTGAACATTTAGGTCATTTTCGTCCTCTCTAGGCTTATTCTAATCCAATTAGGGTTTTGAACCAATCTTGAGCATCCAATAAGTGATTTTGTGTCATTGGTTGAACATTTAGGTAATTTTAGTCCTCCCTAGGCTTATTCTAAACAAATTCGGGTTTTTAACCAATCTTGTGCATCCAATAAGTGATTTTGTGTCATTGGTTGAACATTAAGGTCATTTTCGTCCTCCCTGGGCGTATTCTCATCCAAATAAGGGTTTTAACCAATCTTGTGCATCCAATGAGTGATTTTCTGTCATTCGTTGAACATTTAGGTCATTTTCGTCCTCTCTAGGCTTATTCTAATCCAATTAGGGTTTTGAACCAATCTTGTGCATCCAATAAGTGATTTTGTGTCATTGGTTGAGCATTTAGGTCATTTTCGTCCTCCCTCGGCTTATTCTAATCCAATTAGGGGTTTTAACCAATCTTGTGCATCCAATAAGTTATTTTGAGTGATTGGTTGAACATTTAGTTCTTTTTCGTCCTCCCTAGGCGTATTCTAAACCAATTACGGTTTTTAACCAATCTTCTCTATGCAATAGTGATTTTGTGTCATTGGTTGAACATTTAGGTAATTTTGTTCCTCCCTATGCGTATTCTAATCCAATTAGGGTTTTTAACCAATCTTGTGCATCCAATTAGTGATTTTGTGTCATTGGTTGAACATTTAGGTCATTTCCGTCATTCCTAGGCTTATTCTAATCCAATTAGGGTTCTTAACCAATCTTGTGCATCCAATAAGTGATTTTGTGTCATTGGCTTAACATTAAGGTCATTTTCGTCCTCCCTAGGCGTATTCTAATCCAATTAGGGTTTTTAACCAATCTTGTGCATCCAATAAGTGATTTTGTGCTATTGGTTGAACATTTAGGTCATTTTTCGTCTTCCCTAGGCTTATTCTAATCCAAATAAGGATTTTAACCAATCTTGAGCATCCAATAAGTGATTTTGTGTCATTGGTTGAACATTAAGGTCATTTTCGTCCTCCCTTGGCGTATTCTAATCCAATTAGGGTTTTTAACCAATCTTGTGCATCCAATAAGTGATTTAGTGTCATTGGTTTAACATTTAGGTAATTTTCTTCCTCCCTAGGCTTATTCTAATCCAAATAAGGGTTTAATAAATCTTGTGCATCCAATAAGTGATTTTCTGTCATTCGTTGAACATTTAGGTCATTTTCGTCCTCTCTAGGCTTATTCTAATCTAATTAGGGTTTTGAACCAATCTTCTGCATCCAATAAGTGATTTTGTGTCAATGCTTGAACATTTAGGTCATTTTCGTCTTCTCTAGGCTTATTCTAATCCAATTAGGGTTTTTAACCAATCTTGTGCATCCAATATGTGATTTTGTGTCATTGGTTGAACATTTAGGTCATTTTTGTCCTCCCTAGGCTTATTCTAATCCAATTAGGGTTTTTAACCAATCTTGTGCACCCAATAAGTGATTTTGTGTCATTGGTTGAACATTTAGGTCTTTTTCGTCCTCCCTAGGCTTATTCTAATCCAATTAGGGTTTTTATCCAATCTTGTGCATCCAATAAGTGATTTTGTGTCATTGGTTGAACATTAAGGTCATTTTCGTCCTCCCTGGGCGTATTCTCATCCAAATAAGGGTTTTAACCAATCTTGTGCATCCAATAAGTGATTTTCTGTCATTCGTTGAACATTTAGGTCGTTTTCGTCCTCTCTAGGCTTATTCTAATCCAATTAGGGTTTTGAACCAATCTTGTGCATCCAATAAGTGATTTTGTGTCATTGGTTGAGCATTTAGGTCATTTTCGTCCTCCCTCGGCTTATTCTAATCCAATTAGGGGTTTTAACCAATCTTGTGCATCCAATAAGTTATTTTGAGTGATTGGTTGAACATTTAGTTCTTTTTCGTCCTCCCTAGGCGTATTCTAAACCAATTACGGTTTTTAACTAATCTTCTCTATGCAATAGTGATTTTGTGTCATTGGTTGAACATTTAGGTAATTTTGTTCCTCCCTATGCGTATTCTAATCCAATTAGGGTTTTTAACCAATCTTGTGCATCCAATTAGTGATTTTGTGTCATTGGTTGAACATTTAGGTCATTTCCGTCATTCCTAGGCTTATTCTAATCCAATTAGGGTTCTTAACCAATCTTGTGCATCCAATAAGTGATTTTGTGTCATTGGCTTAACATTAAGGTCATTTTCGTCCTCCCTAGGCGTATTCTAATCCAATTAGGGTTTTTAACCAATCTTGTGCATCCAATAAGTGATTTTGTGTTATTGGTTGAACATTTAGGTCATTTTTCGTCTTCCCTAGGCTTATTCTAATCCAAATAAGGATTTTAACCAATTTTGAGCATCCAATAAGTGATTTTGTGTCATTGGTTGAACATTAAGGTCATTTTCGTCCTCCCTGGGCGTATTCTCATCCAAATAAGGGTTTTAACCAATCTTGTGCATCCAATAAGTGATTTTCTGTCATTCGTTGAACATTTAGGTCATTTTTCGTCCTCTCTAGGCTTATTCTAATTTAATTAGGGTTTTGAACCAATTTTGTGCATCAATTAAGTGATTTTGTGTCATTGGTTGAACATTTAGGTCATTTTTGTCTTCCCTAGGCTTATTCTAATCCAATTAGTGTTCTTAACCAATCTTGAGCATCCAATAAGTGATTTTGTGTCATTGGTTTAACATTAAGGTCATTTTCGTCCTCCTTTGGCGTATTCTAATCCAATTAGAGTTTTTAACCAATCTTGTGCATCCAATAAGTGATTTAGTGTCATTGGTTTAACATTTAGGTAATTTTCTTCCTCCCTAGGCTTATTCTAATCCAAATAAGGGTTTAATAAATCTTGTGCATCCAATAAGTGATTTTCTGTCATTCGTTGAACATTTAGGTCATTTTCGTCCTCTCTAGGCTTATTCTAATCTAATCAGTGTTTTGAACCAATCTTGTGCATCCAATAAGTGATTTTGTGTCAATGGTTGAACATTTAGGTCATTTTCGTCTTCTCTAGGCTTATTCTAATCCAATTAGGGTTTTTAACCAATCTTGTGCATCCAATATGTGATTTTGTGTCATTGGTTGAACATTTAGGTCATTTTTGTCCTCCCTAGGCTTATTCTAATCCAATTAGGGTTTTTAACCAATCTTGTGCACCCAATAAGTGATTTTGTGTCATTGGTTGAACATTTAGGTCTTTTTCGTCCTCCCTAGGCTTATTCTAATCCAATTAGGGTTTTTATCCAATCTTGTGCATCCAATAAGTGATTTTGTGTCATTGGTTGAACATTAAGGTCATTTTCGTCCTCCCTGGGCGTATTCTCATCCAAATAAGGGTTTTAACCAATCTTGTGCATCCAATGAGTGATTTTCTGTCATTCGTTGAACATTTAGGTCATTTTCGTCCTCTCTAGGCTTATTCTAATCCAATTAGGGTTTTGAACCAATCTTGTGCATCCAATAAGTGATTTTGTGTCATTGGTTGAGCATTTAGGTCATTTTCGTCCTCCCTCGGCTTATTCTAATCCAATTAGGGGTTTTAACCAATCTTGTGCATCCAATAAGTTATTTTGAGTCATTGGTTGAACATTTAGTTCTTTTTCGTCCTCCCTAGGCGTATTCTAAACCAATTACGGTTTTTAACCAATCTTCTCTATGCAATAGTGATTTTGTGTCATTGGTTGAACATTTAGGTAATTTTGTTCCTCCCTATGCGTATTCTAATCCAATTAGGGTTTTTAACCAATCTTGTGCATCCAATTAGTGATTTTGTGTCATTGGTTGAACATTTAGGTCATTTCCGTCATTCCTAGGCTTATTCTAATCCAATTAGGGTTCTTAACCAATCTTGTGCATCCAATAAGTGATTTTGTGTCATTGGCTTAACATTAAGGTCATTTTCGTCCTCCCTAGGCGTATTCTAATCCAATTAGGGTTTTTAACCAATCTTGTGCATCCAATAAGTGATTTTGTGCTATTGGTTGAACATTTAGGTCATTTTTCGTCTTCCCTAGGCTTATTCTAATCCAAATAAGGATTTTAACCAATCTTGAGCATCCAATAAGTGATTTTGTGTCATTGGTTGAACATTAAGGTCATTTTCGTCCTCCCTGGGCGTATTCTCATCCAAATAAGGGTTTTAACCAATCTTGTGCATCCAATAAGTGATTTTCTGTCATTCGTTGAACATTTAGGTCATTTTTCGTCCTCTCTAGGCTTATTCTAATTTAATTAGGGTTTTGAACCAATTTTGTGCATCAATTAAGTGATTTTGTGTCATTGGTTGAACATTTAGGTCATTTTTGTCTTCCCTAGGCTTATTCTAATCCAATTAGGGTTCTTAACCAATCTTGAGCATCCAATAAGTGATTTTGTGTCATTGGTTTAACATTAAGGTCATTTTCGTCCTCCCTTGGCGTATTCTAATCCAATTAGAGTTTTTAACCAATCTTGTGCATCCAATAAGTGATTTAGTGTCATTGGTTTAACATTTAGGTAATTTTCTTCCTCCCTAGGCTTATTCTAATCCAAATAAGGGTTTAATAAATCTTGTGCATCCAATAAGTGATTTTCTGTCATTCGTTGAACATTTAGGTCATTTTCGTCCTCTCTAGGCTTATTCTAATCTAATTAGGGTTTTGAACCAATCTTGTGCATCCAATAAGTGATTTTGTGTCAATGGTTGAACATTTAGGTCATTTTCGTCTTCTCTAGGCTTATTCTAATCCAATTAGGGTTTTTAACCAATCTTGTGCATCCAATATGTGATTTTGTGTCATTGGTTGAACATTTAGGTCATTTTTGTCCTCCCTAGGCTTATTCTAATCCAATTAGGGTTTTTAACCAATCTTGTGCACCCAATAAGTGATTTTGTGTCATTGGTTGAACATTTAGGTCTTTTTCGTCCTCCTTAGGCTTATTCTAATCCAATTAGGGTTTTTATCCAATCTTTGGCATCCAATAAGTGATTTTGTGTCATTGGTTGAACATTAAGGTCATTTTCGTCCTCCCTGGGCGTATTCTCATCCAAATAAGGGTTTTAACCAATCTTGTGCATCCAATTAGTGATTTTGTGTCATTCGTTGAACATTTAGGTCATTTTCGTCCTCTCTAGGCTTATTCTAATCCAATTAGGGTTTTGAACCAATCTTGTGCATCCAATAAGTGATTTTGTGTCATTGGTTGAGCATTTAGGTCATTTTCGTCCTCCCTCGGCTTATTCTAATCCAATTAGGGGTTTTAACCAATCTTGTGCATCCAATAAGTTATTTTGAGTCATTGGTTGAACATTTAGTTCTTTTTCGTCCTCCCTAGGCGTATTCTAAACCAATTAGGGTTTTTAACCAATCTTCTCTATGCAATAGTGATTTTGTGTCATTGGTTGAACATTTAGGTAATTTTGTTCCTCCCTATGCGTATTCTAATCCAATTAGGGTTTTTAACCAATCTTGTGCATCCAATTAGTGATTTTGTGTCATTGGTTGAACATTTAGGTCATTTCCGTCATTCCTAGGCTTATTCTAATCCAATTAGGGTTCTTAACCAATCTTGTGCATCCAATAAGTGATTTTGTGTCATTGGCTTAACATTAAGGTCATTTTCGTCCTCCCTAGGCGTATTCTAATCCAATTAGGGTTTTTAACCAATCTTGTGCATCCAATAAGTGATTTTGTGTTATTGGTTGAACATTTAGGTCATTTTTCGTCTTCCCTAGGCTTATTCTAATCCAAATAAGGATTTTAACCAATTTTGAGCATCCAATAAGTGATTTTGTGTCATTGGTTGAACATTAAGGTCATTTTCGTCCTCCCTGGGCGTATTCTCATCCAAATAAGGGTTTTAACCAATCTTGTGCATCCAATAAGTGATTTTCTGTCATTCGTTGAACATTTAGGTCATTTTTCGTCCTCTCTAGGCTTATTCTAATTTAATTAGGGTTTTGAACCAATTTTGTGCATCAATTAAGTGATTTTGTGTCATTGGTTGAACATTTAGGTCATTTTTGTCTTCCCTAGGCTTATTCTAATCCAATTAGTGTTCTTAACCAATCTTGAGCATCCAATAAGTGATTTTGTGTCATTGGTTTAACATTAAGGTCATTTTCGTCCTCCTTTGGCGTATTCTAATCCAATTAGAGTTTTTAACCAATCTTGTGCATCCAATAAGTGATTTAGTGTCATTGGTTTAACATTTAGGTAATTTTCTTCCTCCCTAGGCTTATTCTAATCCAAATAAGGGTTTAATAAATCTTGTGCATCCAATAAGTGATTTTCTGTCATTCGTTGAACATTTAGGTCATTTTCGTCCTCTCTAGGCTTATTCTAATCTAATCAGTGTTTTGAACCAATCTTGTGCATCCAATAAGTGATTTTGTGTCAATGGTTGAACATTTAGGTCATTTTCGTCTTCTCTAGGCTTATTCTAATCCAATTAGGGTTTTTAACCAATCTTGTGCATCCAATATGTGATTTTGTGTCATTGGTTGAACATTTAGGTCATTTTTGTCCTCCCTAGGCTTATTCTAATCCAATTAGGGTTTTTAACCAATCTTGTGCACCCAATAAGTGATTTTGTGTCATTGGTTGAACATTTAGGTCTTTTTCGTCCTCCCTAGGCTTATTCTAATCCAATTAGGGTTTTTATCCAATCTTGTGCATCCAATAAGTGATTTTGTGTCATTGGTTGAACATTAAGGTCATTTTCGTCCTCCCTGGGCGTATTCTCATCCAAATAAGGGTTTTAACCAATCTTGTGCATCCAATGAGTGATTTTCTGTCATTCGTTGAACATTTAGGTCATTTTCGTCCTCTCTAGGCTTATTCTAATCCAATTAGGGTTTTGAACCAATCTTGTGCATCCAATAAGTGATTTTGTGTCATTGGTTGAGCATTTAGGTCATTTTCGTCCTCCCTCGGCTTATTCTAATCCAATTAGGGGTTTTAACCAATCTTGTGCATCCAATAAGTTATTTTGAGTCATTGGTTGAACATTTAGTTCTTTTTCGTCCTCCCTAGGCGTATTCTAAACCAATTACGGTTTTTAACCAATCTTCTCTATGCAATAGTGATTTTGTGTCATTGGTTGAACATTTAGGTAATTTTGTTCCTCCCTATGCGTATTCTAATCCAATTAGGGTTTTTAACCAATCTTGTGCATCCAATTAGTGATTTTGTGTCATTGGTTGAACATTTAGGTCATTTCCGTCATTCCTAGGCTTATTCTAATCCAATTAGGGTTCTTAACCAATCTTGTGCATCCAATAAGTGATTTTGTGTCATTGGCTTAACATTAAGGTCATTTTCGTCCTCCCTAGGCGTATTCTAATCCAATTAGGGTTTTTAACCAATCTTGTGCATCCAATAAGTGATTTTGTGCTATTGGTTGAACATTTAGGTCATTTTTCGTCTTCCCTAGGCTTATTCTAATCCAAATAAGGATTTTAACCAATCTTGAGCATCCAATAAGTGATTTTGTGTCATTGGTTGAACATTAAGGTCATTTTCGTCCTCCCTGGGCGTATTCTCATCCAAATAAGGGTTTTAACCAATCTTGTGCATCCAATAAGTGATTTTCTGTCATTCGTTGAACATTTAGGTCATTTTTCGTCCTCTCTAGGCTTATTCTAATCTAATTAGGGTTTTGAACCAATTTTGTGCATCCAATAAGTGATTTTGTGTCATTGGTTGAACATTTAGGTCATTTTCGTCTTCCCTAGGCTTATTCTAATCCAATTAGGGTTCTTAACCAATCTTGAGCATCCAATAAGTGATTTTGTGTCATTGGTTTAACATTAAGGTCATTTTCGTCCTCCCTTGGCGTATTCTAATCCAATTAGAGTTTTTAACCAATCTTGTGCATCCAATAAGTGATTTAGTGTCATTGGTTTAACATTTAGGTAATTTTCTTCCTCCCTAGGCTTATTCTAATCCAAATAAGGGTTTAATAAATCTTGTGCATCCAATAAGTGATTTTCTGTCATTCGTTGAACATTTAGGTCATTTTCGTCCTCTCTAGGCTTATTCTAATCTAATTAGGGTTTTGAACCAATCTTGTGCATCCAATAAGTGATTTTGTGCCAATGGTTGATCATTTAGGTCATTTTCGTCTTCTCTAGGCTTATTCTAATCCAATTAGGGTTTTTAACCAATCTTGTGCATCCAATATGTGATTTTGTGTCATTGGTTGAACATTTAGGTCATTTTTGTCCTCCCTAGGCTTATTCTAATCCAATTAGGGTTTTTAACCAATCTTGTGCATCCAATAAGTGATTTAGTGTCATTGGTTTAACATTTAGGTAATTTTCTTCCTCCCTAGGCTTATTCTAATCCAAATAAGGGTTTAATAAATCTTGTGCATCCAATAAGTGATTTTCTGTCATTCGTTGAACATTTAGGTCATTTTCGTCCTCTCTAGGCTTATTCTAATCTAATTAGGGTTTTGAACCAATCTTGTGCATCCAATAAGTGATTTTGTGTCAATGGTTGAACATTTAGGTCATTTTCGTCTTCTCTAGGCTTATTCTAATCCAATTAGGGTTTTGAACCAATCTTGTGCATCCAATAAGTGATTTTGTGTCATTGGTTGAGCATTTAGGTCATTTTCGTCCTCCCTCGGCTTATTCTAATCCCATTAGGGGTTTTAACCAATCTTGTGCATCCAATAAGTTATTTTGAGTCATTGGTTGAACATTTAGTTCTCTTTCGTCCTCCCTAGGCGTATTCTAAACCAATTACGGTTTTTAACCAATCTTGTGCATCCAATTAGTGATTTTGTGTCATTGGTTGAACATTTAGGTCATTTCCGTCCTTCCTAGGCTTATTCTAATCCAATTAGGGTTCTTAACCAATCTTGTGCATCCAATAAGTGATTTTGTGTCATTGGCTTAACATTAAGGTCATTTTCGTCCTCCATATGCGTATTCTAATCCAATTAGGGTTTTTAACCAATCTTGTGCATCCAATAAGTGATTTTGTGTCATTGGTTGAACATTTAGGTCATTTTTCAACTTCCCTAGGCTTATTCTAATCCAATTAGGGTTTTTAATCAATCTTGTGTATCCAATAAGTGATTTTGTGTCATTGGTTGAACATTAAGGTCATTTTCGTCCTCCCTAGGCGTATTCTAATCCAATTAGGGTTTTTATCCAATCTTGTGCATCCAATAAGTGATTTTGTGTCATTGGTTGAACATTTAGGTCATTTTCGTCCTCTCTAGGGTTATTCTAATCCAATTAGGGTTTTGATTCAATCTTGTGCATCCAATTAGTGATTTTGTGTCATTGGTTGAACATTTAGGTCATTTTCGTCCTCCCTAGGCGTATTCTAATCCAATTAGGGTTTTAACCAATCTTGTGCATCCAATAATTGATTTTGTGTCATTCGTTTAACATTTAGGTCATTTTCATACTCTCTAGGCTTATTCTAATCCAATTAGGGTTTTTAACCAATCTTGTGCATCCAAAAAGTGATTTTGTGTCATTAGTTGAACATTTAGGTCATTTTCGTCCTCCCTAGTCTTATTCTAATGCAATTAGGGTTTTTAACCAATCTTGTGCATCCAATTAGTGATTTTGTGTCATTGGTTGAACATTTAGGTCATTTTCGTCCTTCCATGGCTTATTCTAATCCAGTTAGGGTTCTTAACCAATTTTGTGCATCCAATAAGTGATTTTGTGTCATTGACTTAACATTAAGGTCATTTTCGTCCTCCCTAGGCATATTCTAATCCAATTAGGGTTTTTAACCAATCTTGTGCATCCAATAAGTGATTTTGTGTCATTGGTTGAACATTTAGGTCATTTTCGTCCTCTCTAGGCTTATTCTAATCCAATTAGGGTTTTGAACCAATCTTGTGCATCCAATAAGTGATTTTTTGTCATTGGTTGAACATTTAGGTCATTTTCGTCCTCCCTAGGCTTATTCTAATCCAATTAGGGTTTTTAACCAATCTTGTGCATCCAATTAGTGATTTTGTGTCATTGGTTGAACATTTAGGTCATTTTCGTCCTTCCTAGGCTTATTCTAATCCAATTAGGGTTCTTAACCAATCTTGTGCATCCAATAAGTGATTTTGTGTCATTGGCTTAACATTTAGGTCATTTTCGTCCTCCCTAGGCGTATTCTAATCCAATTAGGGTTTTTAACCAATCTTGTGCATCCAATAAGTGATTTTGTGTTATTGGTTGAACATTTAGGTCATTTTTCGTCTTCCCTAGGCTTATTCTAATCCAAATAAGGATTTTAACCAATCTTGAGCATCCAATAAGTGGTTTTGTGTCATTGGTTGAACATTAAGGTCATTTTCGTCCTCCCTGGGCGTATTCTCATCCAAATAAGGGTTTTAACCAATCTTGTGCATCCAATAAGTGATTTTCTGTCATTCGTTGAACATTTAGGTCATTTTTCGTCCTCTCTAGGCTTATTCTAATCTAATTAGGGTTTTGAACCAATTTTGTGCATCCAATAAGTGATTTTGTGTCATTGGTTGAACATTTAGGTCATTTTCGTCTTCCCTAGGCTTATTCTAATCCAATTAGGGTTCTTAACCAATCTTGAGCATCCAATAAGTGATTTTGTGTCATTGGTTTAACATTAAGGTCATTTTCGTCCTCCCTTGGCGTATTCTAATCCAATTAGAGTTTTTAACCAATCTTGTGCATCCAATAAGTGATTTAGTGTCATTGGTTTAACATTTAGGTAATTTTCTTCCTCCCTAGGCTTATTCTAATCCAAATAAGGGTTTAATAAATCTTGTGCATCCAATAAGTGATTTTCTGTCATTCGTTGAACATTTAGGTCATTTTCGTCCTCTCTAGGCTTATTCTAATCTAATTAGGTTTTTGAACCAATCTTGTGCATCCAATAAGTGATTTTGTGTCAATGGTTGAACATTTAGGTCATTTTCGTCTTCTCTAGGCTTATTCTAATCCAATTAGGGTTTTTAACCAATCTTGTGTATCCAATATGTGATTTTGTGTCATTGGTTGAACATTTAGGTCATTTTCGTCTTCCGTAGGCTTATTCTAATCCAATTAGGGTTTTTAACCAATCTTGTGCATCCAATATGTGATTTTGTGTCATTGGTTGAACATTTAGGTCATTTTTGTCCGCCCTAGGCTTATTCTAATCCAATTAGGGTTTTTAACCAATCTTGTGCACCCAATAAGTGATTTTGTGTCATTGGTTGAACATTTAGGTCTTTTTCGTCCTCCCTAGGCTTATTCTAATCCAATTAGGGTTTTTAACCAATCTTGTGCATCCAATTAGTGATTTTGTGTCATTGGTTGAACATTAAGGTCATTTCCGTCCTTCCTGGGCGTATTCTAATCCAAATAAGGTTTTAACCAATCTTGTGCATCCAATAAGTGATTTTCTGTCATTCGTTGAACATTTAGGTAATTTTCGTCCTCCATAGGCTTATTCTAATCCAAATAAGGGTTTTAACCAATCTTGTGCATCCAATAAGTGATTTTGTGTCATTCGTTGAACATTTAGGTCATTTTCGTCCTCTCTAGACTTATTCTAATCCAATTAGGGTTTTGAACCAATCTTGTGCATCCAATAAGTAATTTTGTGTCATTGGTTGAGCATTTAGGTCATTTTCGTCCTCCCTCGGCTTATTCTAATCCAATTAGGGGTTTTAACCAATCTTGTGCATCCAATAAGTTATTTTGAGTCATTGGTTGAACATTTAGTTCTTTTTCGTCCTCCCTAGGCGTATTCTAAACCAATTACGGTTTTTAACCAATCTTCTCTATGCAATAGTGATTTTGTGTCATTGGTTGAACATTTAGGTAATTTTGTTCCTCCCTATGCGTATTCTAATCCAATTAGGGTTTTTAACCAATCTTGTGCATCCAATTAGTGATTTTGTGTCATTGGTTGAACATTTAGATCATTTCCGTCATTCCTAGGCTTATTCTAATCCAATTAGGATTCTTAACCAATCTTGTGCATCCAATAAGTGATTTTGTGTCATTGGCTTAACATTAAGGTCATTTTCGTCCTCCCTAGGCGTATTCTAATCCAATTAGGGTTTTTAACCAATCTTGTGCATCCAATAAGTGATTTTGTGTTATTGGTTGAACATTTAGGTCATTTTTCGTCTTCCCTAGGCTTATTCTAATCCAAATAAGGATTTTAACCAATCTTGAGCATCCAATAAGTGATTTTGTGTCATTGGTTGAACATTAAGGTTATTTTCGTCCTCCCTGGGCGTATTCTCATCCAAATAAGGGTTTTAACCAATCTTGTGCATCCAATAAGTGATTTTCTGTCATTCGTTGAACATTTAGGTCATTTTTCGTCCTCTCTAAGCTTATTCTAATCTAATTAGGGTTTTGAACCAATTTTGTGCATCCAATAAGTGATTTTGTGTCATTGGTTGAACATTTAGGTCATTTTCGTCTTCCCTAGGCTTATTCTAATCCAATTAGGGTTTTTAACCAATCTTGTGCATCCAATATGTGATTTTGTGTCATTGGTTGAACATTTAGGTCATTTTTGTCCTCCCTAGGCTTATTCTAATCCAATTAGGGTTTTTAACCAATCTTGTGCACCCAATAAGTGATTTTGTGTCATTGGTTGAACATTTAGGTCTTTTTCGTCCTCCCTAGACTTATTCTAATCCAATTAGGGTTTTTATCCAATCTTGTGCATCCAATAAGTGATTTTGTGTCATTGGTTGAACATTAAGGTCATTTTCGTCCTCCCTGGGCGTATTCTCATCCAAATAAGGGTTTTAACCAATCTTGTGCATCCAATAAGTGATTTTCTGTCATTCGTTGAACATTTAGGTCATTTTTCGTCCTCTATAGGCTTATTCTAATCTAATTAGGGTTTTGAACCAATTTTGTGCATCCAATAAGTGATTTTGTGTCATTGGTTGAACATTTAGGTCATTTTCGTCTTCCCTAGGCTTATTCTAATCCAATTAGGGTTTTTAACCAATCTTGAGCATCCAATAAGTGATTTTGTGTCATTGGTTGAACATTAAGGTCATTTTCGTCCTCCCTTGGCGTATTCTAATCCAATTAGGGTTTTTAACCAATCTTGTGCATACAATAAGTGATTTTGTGTCATTCGTTGAGCATTTAGGTCATTTTCGTCCTCCTTAGGCGTATTCTAATCCAATTAGGGTTTTTAACCAATCTTGTGCATCCAATAAGTGATTTTGTGTCATTGGTTGAACATTAAGGTCATTTTCGTCCTCCCTTGCATATTCTAATCCAATTAGGGTTTTTAATTAATCTTGTGCATCCAATAAGTGATTTAGTGTCATTGGTTTAACATTTAGGTAATTTTCGTCCTCCCTAGGCTTATTCTCATCCATATAAGGGTTTTAACCAATCTTGTGCATCCAATAAGTGATTTTCTGTCATTCGTTGAACATTTAGGTCATTTTTCGTCCTCTCTAGGCTTATTCTAATCTAATTAGGGTTTTGAACCAATTTTGTGCATCCAATAAGTGATTTTGTGTCATTGGTTGAACATTTAGGTCATTTTCGTCTTCCCTAGCCTTATTCTAATCCAATTACGGTTTTTAAACAATCTTGTGCATCCAATAAATGATTTTGTGTCATTGGTTGAACATTTAGGTGATTTTCGTCCTCGCTAGGCTTATTCTAATCCAATTTGGGTTTTAACCAATCTTGTGCATCCAATTAGTGATTTTGTGTCATTGGTGTAACATTAAGGTCATTTCCGTCCTTCTTGGGCGTATTCTAATCCAAATAGGGTTTTTAACCAATCTTGTGCATCCAATAAGTGATTTTGTTTCATTGGTTAATCATTTAGGTCATTTTCGTCTTCCCTAGGCTTATTCTAATCCAATTAGGGTTTTTAACCAATCTTGTGCATCCAATAAGTGATTTTGTGTCATTGGTTGAACATTTAGGTCTTTTTCGTCCTCCCTAGGCTTATTCTAATCCAATTAGGGTTTTTATCCAATCTTGTGCATCCAATAAGTGATTTTGTGTCATTGGTTGAACATTAAGGTCATTTTCGTCCTCCCTTGGCGTATTCTAATCCAATTAGGGTTTTTAATTAATCTTGTGCATCCAATAAGTGATTTAGTGTAATTGGTGTAACATTTAGGTAATTTTCGTCCTCCCTAGGCTTATTCTCATCCAAATAAGGGTTTTAACCAATCTTGTGCATCCAATAAGTGATTTTCTGTCATTCGTTGAACATTTAGGTCATTTTCATCCTCTCTAGGCTTATTCTAATCTAATTAGGGTTTTGAACCAATCTTGTGCATCCAATAAGTGATTTTGTGTCATTGGTTGAACATTTAGGTCATTTTCGTCTTCCCTAGGCTTATTCTAATCCAATTAGGGTTTTTAACCAATCTTGAGCATCCAATAAGTGATTTTGTGTCATTGGTTGAACATTAAGGTCATTTTCGTCCTCCCTTGGCGTATTCTAATCCAATTAGGGTTTTTAACCAATCTTGTGCATCCAATAAGTGATTTAGTGTCATTGGTTTAACATTTAGGTAATTTTCTTCCTCCCTAGGCTTATTCTAATCCAAATAAGGGTTTAATAAATCTTGTGCATCCAATAAGTGATTTTCTGTCATTCGTTGAACATTTAGGTCATTTTCGTCCTCTCTAGGCTTATTCTAATCTAATTAGGGTTTTTAACCAATCTTGTGCATCCAATAAGTGATTTTGTGTCAATGGTTGAACATTTAGGTCATTTTCGTCTTCTCTAGGCTTATTCTAATCCAATTAGGGTTTTGAACCAATCTTGTGCATCCAATAAGTGATTTTGTGTCATTGGTTGAGCATTTAGGTCATTTTCGTCCTCCCTCGGCTTATTCTAATCCAATTAGGGGTTTTAACCAATCTTGTGCATCCAATAAGTTATTTTGAGTCATTGGTTGAACATTTAGTTCTTTTTCGTCCTCCCTAGGCGTATTCTAAACCAATTACGGTTTTTAACCAATCTTCTCTATGCAATAGTGATTTTGTGTCATTGGTTGAACATTTAGGTAATTTTGTTCCTCCCTATGCGTATTCTAATCCAATTAGGGTTTTTAACCAATCTTGTGCATCCAATTAGTGATTTTGTGTCATTGGTTGAACATTTAGGTCATTTCCGTCATTCCTAGGCTTATTCTAATCCAATTAGGGTTCTTAACCAATCTTGTGCATCCAATAAGTGATTTTGTGTCATTGGCTTAACATTAAGGTCATTTTCGTCCTCCCTAGGCGTATTCTAATCCAATTAGGGTTTTTAACCAATCTTGTGCATCCAATAAGTGATTTTGTGTCATTGGTTGAACATTTAGGTCATTTTCGTCCTCCCTAGGCTTATTCTAATCCAATTAGGGTTTTTAACCAATCTTGTGCATCCAATATGTGATTTTGTGTCATTGGTTGAACATTTAGGTCATTTTTGTCCTCCCTAGGCTTATTCTAATCCAATTAGGGTTTTTAACCAATCTTGTGCACCCAATAAGTGATTTTGTGTCATTGGTTGAACATTTAGGTCTTTTTCGTCCTCCCTAGGCTTATTCTAATCCAATTAGGGTTTTTATCCAATCTTGTGCATCCAATAAGTGATTTTGTGTCATTGGTTGAACATTAAGGTCATTTTCGTCCTCCCTGGGCGTATTATAATCCAATTAGGGTTTTTAACCAATCTTGTGCATTTAATAAGTGATTTAGTGTCATTGGTTGAACATTTAGGTAATTTTCGTCCTCCCTAGGCTTATTCTAGTCCAAATAAGGGTTTTAACCAATCTTGTGCATACAATAAGTGATTTTGTGTCATTCGTTGAACATTTAGGTCATTTTCGTCCTCCTTAGGCGTATTCTAATCCAATTAGGGTTTTTAACCAATCTTGTGCATACAATAAGTGATTTTGTGTCATTGGTTGAACATTAAGGTCATTTTCGTCCTCCCTTGCGTATTCTAATCCAATTAGGGTTTTTAATTAATCTTGTGCATCCAATAAGTGATTTAGTGTCATTGGTTTAACATTTAGGTAATATTCGTCCTCCCTAGGCTTATTCTCATCCAAATAAGGGTTTTAACCAATCTTGTGCATCCAATAAATGATTTTCTGTCATTCGTTGAACATTTAGGTCATTTTTCGTCCTCTCTAGGCTAATTCTAATCTAATTAGGGTTTTGAACCAATTTTGTGCATCCAATAAGTGATTTTGTGTCATTGGTTGAACATTTAGGTCATTTTCGTCTTCCCTAGGCTTATTCTAATACAATTAGGGTTTTTAACCAATCTTGTGCATCCAATAAGTGATTTTCTGTCATTCGTTGAACATTTAGGTCATTTTGTCCTCTCTAGGCTTATTCTAATCCAATTAGGGTTTTGAACCAATCTTGTGCATCCAATAAGTGATTTTGTGTCATTGGTTGAGCATTTAGGTCATTTTCTTCCTCCCTCGGCTTATTCTAATCCCATTAGGGGTTTTAACCAATCTTGTGCATCCAATAAGTTATTTTGAGTCATTGGTTGAACATTTAGTTCTCTTTCGTCCTCCCTAGGCGTATTCTAAACCAATTACGGTTTTTAACCAATCTTGTGCATCCAATTAGTGATTTTGTGTCATTGGTTGAACATTTAGGTCATTTCCGTCCTTCCTAGGCTTATTCTAATCCAATTAGGGTTCTTAACCAATCTTGTGCATCCAATAAGTGATTTTGTGTCATTGGCTTAACATTAAGGTCATTTTCGTCCTCCCTAGGCGTATTCTAATCCAATTAGGGTGTTTAACCAATCTTGTGCATCCAATAAGTGATTTTGTGTTATTGGTTGAACATTTAGGTCATTTTTCGTTTTCCCTAGGCTTATTCTAATCCAAATAAGGATTTTAACCAATCTTGAGCATCCAATAAGTGATTTTGTGTCATTGGTTGAACATTAAGGTCATTTTCGTCCTCCCTAGGCTTATTCTAATCAAATTCGGGTTTTTAACCAATCTTATGGATCCAATAAGTGATTTTGTGTCATTAGTTGAACATTTAGGTAATTTTCGTCCTGCAAAGGCTTATTGTAATCCAAATAAGGGATTTAACCAATCTTGTGCAACCAATAAGTGATTTTGTGTCATTCGTTGAACATTTAGGTCATTTTCGTCCTCTCTAGGCTTATTCTAATCCAATTAGGGTTTTGAACCAATCCTGTGCATCCAATAAGTGATTTTGTGTCATTGGTTGAGCATTTAGGTCATTTTCGTCCTCCCTCGGCTTATTCTAATCCAATTAGGGGTTTTAACCAATCTTGTGCATCCAATAAGTTATTTTGAGTCATTGGTTGAACATTTAGTTCTTTTTCGTCCTCCCTAGGCGTATTCTAAACCAATTACGGTTTTTAACCAATCTTCTCTATCCAATAAGTGATTTTGTGCCGTTGGTTGAACATTTAGGTAATTTTGTTCCTCCCTATGCGTATTCTAATCCAATTAGGGTTTTTAACCAATCTTGTGCATCCAATTAGTGATTTTGTGTCCTTGGTTGAACATTTAGGTCATTTCCGTCCTTCATAGGCTTATTCTAATCCAATTAGGGTTCTTAACCAATCTTGTGCATCTAATAAGTGATTTTGTGTCATTGGCTTAACATTAAGGTCATTTTCGTCCTCCGTAGGCGTATTCTAATCCAATTAGGGTTTTTAACCAATCTTGTGCATCCAATAAGTGATTTTGTGTTATTGGTTGAACATTTAGGTCATTTTTCGTCTTCCCTAGGCTTATTCTAATCCAAATAAGGATTTTAACCAATCTTGAGCATCCAATAAGTGATTTTGTGTCATTGGTTGAACATTAAGGTCATTTTCGTCCTCCCTGGGCTTATTCTCATCCAAATAAGGGTTTTAACCAATCTTGTGCATCCAATAAGTGATTTTCTGTCATTCGTTTAACATTTAGGTCATTTTTCGTCCTCTCTAGGCTTATTCTAATTTAATTAGGGTTTTGAACCAATTTTGTGCATCAATTAAGTGATTTTGTGTCATTGGTTGAACATTTAGGTCATTTTCGTCTTCCCTAGGCTTATTCTAATCCAATTAGGGTTCTTAACCAATCTTGAGCATCCAATAAGTGATTTTGTGTCATTGGTTTAACATTAAGGTCATTTTCGTCCTCCCTTGGCGTATTCTAATCCAATTAGAGTTTTTAACCAATCTTGTGCATCCAATAAGTGATTTAGTGTCATTGGTTTAACATTTAGGTAATTTTCTTCCTCCCTGGGCGTATTCTCATCCAAATAAGGGTTTAATAAATCTTGTGCATCCAATAAGTGATTTTCTGTCATTCGTTGAACATTTAGGTCATTTTCGTCCTCTCTAGGCTTATTCTAATCTAATTAGGGTTTTGAACCAATCTTGTGCATCCAATAAGTGATTTTGTGTCAATGGTTGAACATTTAGGTCATTTTCGTCTTCTCTAGGCTTATTCTAATCCAATTAGGGTTTTTAACCAATCTTGTGCATCCAATATGTGATTTTGTGTCATTGGTTGAACATTTAGGTCATTTTTGTCCTCCCTAGGCTTATTCTAATCCAATTAGGGTTTTTATCCAATCTTGTGCATCCAATAAGTAATTTTGTGTCATTGGTTGAACATTAAGGTCATTTTCGTCCTCCCTGGGCGTATTCTCATCCAAATAAGGGTTTTAACCAATCTTGTGCATCCAATAAGTGATTTTCTGTCATTCGTTGAACATTTAGGTAATTTTCGTCCTCCATAGGCTTATTCTAATCCAAATAAGGGTTTTAACCAATCTTGTGCATCCAATAAGTGATTTTGTGTCATTCGTTGAACATTTAGGTCATTTTCGTCCTCTCTAGGCTTATTCTAATCCAATTAGGGTTTTGAACCAATCTTGTGCATCCAATAAGTTATTTTGAGTCATTGGTTGAACATTTAGTTCTTTTTCGTCCTCCCTAGGCGTATTCTAAACCAATTACGGTTTTTAACCAATCTTCTCTATGCAATAGTGATTTTGTGTCATTGGTTGAACATTTAGGTAATTTTGTTCCTCCCTATGCGTATTCTAATCCAATTAGGGTTTTTAACCAATCTTGTGCATCCAATTAGTGATTTTGTGTCATTGGTTGAACATTTAGGTCATTTCCGTCATTCCTAGGCTTATTCTAATCCAATTAGGGTTCTTAACCAATCTTGTGCATCCAATAAGTGATTTTGTGTCATTGGCTTAACATTAAGGTCATTTTCGTCCTCCCTAGGCGTATTCTAATCCAATTAGGGTTTTTAACCAATCTTGTGCATCCAATAAGTGATTTTCTGTTATTGGTTGAACATTTAGGTCATTTTTCGTCTTCCCTAGGCTTATTCTAATCCAAATAAGGATTTTAACCAATCTTGAGCATCCAATAAGTGATTTTGTGTCATTGGTTGAACATTAAGGTCATTTTCGTCCTCCCTGGGCGTATTCTCATCCAAATAAGGGTTTTAACCAATCTTGTGCATCCAATAAGTGATTTTCTGTCATTCGTTGAACATTTAGGTCATTTTTCGTCCTCTCTAGGCTTATTCTAATCATAATAGGGTTTTGAACCAATTTTGTGCATCCAATAAGTGATTTTGTGTCATTGGTTGAACATTTAGGTCATTTTCGTCTTCCCTAGGCTTATTCTAATCGAATTAGGGTTCTTAACCAATCTTGAGCATCCAATAAGTGATTTTGTGTCATTGGTTTAACATTAAGGTCATTTTCGTCCTCCCTTGGCGTATTCTAATCCAATTAGAGTTTTTAACCAATCTTGTGCATCCAATAAGTGATTTAGTGTCATTGGTTTAACATTTAGGTAATTTTCTTCCTCCCTAGGCTTATTCTAATCCAAATAAGGGTTTAATAAATCTTGTGCATCCAATAAGTGATTTTCTGTCATTCGTTGAACATTTTGGTCATTTTCGTCGTCTCTAGGCTTATTCTAATCCAATTAGGGTTTTTATCCAATCTTGTGCATCCAATAAGTGATTTTGTGTCATTGGTTGAACATTAAGGTCATTTTCGTCCTCCTTGGGCGTATTCTCATCCAAATAAGGGTTTTAACCAATCTTGTGCATCCAATAAGTGATTTTCTGTCATTCGTTGAACATTTAGGTCATTTTTCGTCCTCTCTAGGCGTATTCTAATCTAATTAGGGTTTTGAACCAATTTTGTGCATCCAATAAGTGATTTTGTGTCATTGGTTGAACATTTAGGTCATTTTCGTCTTCCCTAGGCTTATTCTAATCCAATTAGGGTTTTTAACCAATCTTGTGCATCCAATATGTGATTTTGTTTCATTGGTTGAACATTTAGGTCATTTTTGTCCTCCCTAGGCTTATTCTAATCCAATTAGGGTTTTTAACCAATCTTGTGCACCCAATAAGTGATTTTGTGTCATTGGTTGAACATTTAGGTCTTTTTCGTCCTCCCTAGGCTTATTCTAATCCAATTAGGGTTTTTATCCAATCTTGTGCATCCAATAAGTGATTTTGTGTCATTGGTTGAACATTAAGGTCATTTTCGTCGTCCATGGGCGTATTCTCATCCAAATATGGGTTTTAACCAATCTTGTGCATCCAATAAGTGATTTTCTGTCATTCGTTGAACATTTAGGTCATTTTTCGTCCTCTCTAGGCTTATTCTAATCTAATTAGGGTTTTGAACCAATTTTGTGCATCCAATAAGTGATTTTGTGTCATTGGTTGAACATTTAGGTCATTTTCGTCTTCCCTAGGCTTATTCTAATCCAATTAGGGTTTTTAACCAATCTTGAGCATCCAATAAGTGATTTTGTGTCATTGGTTGAACATTAAGGTCATTTTCGTCCTCCCTTGGCGTATTCTAATCCAATTAGGGTTTTTAACCAATCTTGTGCATCCAATAAGTGATTTAGTGTCATTGGTTTAACATTTAGGTAATTTTCTTCCTCCCTAGGCTTATTCTAATCCAAATAAGGGTTTAATAAATCTTGTGCATCCAATAAGTGATTTTCTGTCATTCGTTGAACATTTAGGTCATTTTCGTCCTCTCTAGGCTTATTCTAATCTAATTAGGGTTTTGAACCAATCTTGTGCATCCAATAAGTGATTTTGTGTCAATGGTTGAACATTTAGGTCATTTTCGTCTTCTCTAGGCTTATTCTAATCCAATTAGGGTTTTGAACCAATCTTGTGCATCCAATAAGTGATTTTGTGTCATTGGTTGAGCATTTAGGTCATTTTCTTCCTCCCTCGGCTTATTCTAATCCCATTAGGGGTTTTAACCAATCTTGTGCATCCAATAAGTTATTTTGAGTCATTGGTTGAACATTTAGTTCTCTTTCGTCCTCCCTAGGCGTATTCTAAACCAATTACGGTTTTTAACCAATCTTGTGCATCCAATTAGTGATTTTGTGTCATTGGTTGAACATTTAGGTCATTTCCGTCCTTCCTAGGCTTATTCTAATCCAATTAGGGTTCTTAACCAATCTTGTGCATCCAATAAGTGATTTTGTGTCATTGGCTTAACATTAAGGTCATTTTCGTCCTCCCTAGGCGTATTCTAATCCAATTAGGGTGTTTAACCAATCTTGTGCATCCAATAAGTGATTTTGTGTTATTGGTTGAACATTTAGGTCATTTTTCGTCTACCCTAGGCTTATTCTAATCCAAATAAGGATTTTAACCAATCTTGAGCATCCAATAAGTGATTTTGTGTCATTGGTTGAACATTAAGGTCATTTTCGTCCTCCCTAGGCTTATTCTAATCAAATTCGGGTTTTTAACCAATCTTATGGATCCAATAAGTGATTTTGTGTCATTAGTTGAACATTTAGGTAATTTTCGTCCTGCAAAGGCTTATTGTAATCCAAATAAGGGATTTAACCAATCTTGTGCAACCAATAAGTGATTTTGTGTCATTCGTTGAACATATAGGTCATTTTCGTCCTCTCTAGGCTTATTCTAATCCAATTAGGGTTTTGAACCAATCCTGTGCATCCAATAAGTGATTTTGTGTCATTGGTTGAGCATTTAGGTCATTTTCGTCCTCCCTCGGCTTATTCTAATCCAATTAGGGGTTTTAACCAATCTTGTGCATCCAATAAGTTATTTTGAGTCATTGGTTGAACATTTAGTTCTTTTTCGTCCTCCCTAGGCGTATTCTAAACCAATTACGGTTTTTAACCAATCTTCTCTATCCAATAAGTGATTTTGTGCCATTGGTTGAACATTTAGGTAATTTTGTTCCTCCCTATGCGTATTCTAATCCAATTAGGGTTTTTAACCAATCTTGTGCATCCGATTAGTGATTTTGTGTCATTGGTTGAACATTTAGGTCATTTCCGTCCTTCCTAGGCTTATTCTAATCCAATTAGGGTTCTTAACCAATCTTGTGCATCCAATAAGTGATTTTGTGTCATTGGCTTAACATTAAGGTCATTTTCGTCCTCCCTAGGCGTATTCTAATCCAATTAGGGTTTTTAACCAATCTTGTGCATCCAATAAGTGATTTTGTGTTATTGGTTGAACATTTAGGTCATTTTTCGTCTTCCCTAGGCTTATTCTAATCCAAATAAGGATTTTAACCAATCTTGAGCATCCAATAAGTGATTTTGTGTCATTGGTTAAACATTAAGGTCATTTTCGTCCTCCCTGGGCGTATTCTCATCCAAATAAGGGTTTTAACCAATCTTGTGCATCCAATAAGTGATTTTCTGTCATTCGTTGAACATTTAGGTCATTTTTCGTCCTCTCTAGGCTTATTCTAATCTAATTAGGGTTTTGAACCAATTTTGTGCATCCAATAAGTGATTTTGTGTCATTGGTTGAACATTTAGGTCATTTTCGTCTTCCCTAGGCTTATTCTAATCCAATTAGGGTTTTTAAACAATCTTGAGCATCCAATAAGTGATTTTGTGTCGTTGGTTGAACATTAAGGTCATTTTCGTCCTCCCTTGGCATATTCTAATCCAATTAGGGTTTTTAACCAATCTTGTGCATCCAATAAGTGATTTAGTGTCATTGGTTTAACATTTAGGTAATTTTCTTCCTCCCTAGGCTTATTCTAATCCAAATAAGGGTTTAATAAATCTTGTGCATCCAATAAGTGATTTTCTGTCATTCGTTGAACATTTAGGTCATTTTCGTCCTCTCTAGGCTTATTCTAATCTAATTAGGGTTTTGAACCAATCTTGTGCATCCAATAAGTGATTTTGTGTCAATGGTTGAACATTTAGGTCATTTTCGTCTTCTCTAGGCTTATTCTAATCCAATTAGGGTTTTGAACCAATCTTGTGCATCCAATAAGTGATTTTGTGTCATTGGTTGAGCATTTAGGTCATTTTCTTCCTCCCTCGGCTTATTCTAATCCCATTAGGGGTTTTAACCAATCTTGTGCATCCAATAAGTTATTTTGAGTCATTGGTTGAACATTTAGTTCTCTTTCGTCCTCCCTAGGCGTATTCTAAACCAATTACGGTTTTTAACCAATCTTGTGCATCCAATTAGTGATTTTGTGTCATTGGTTGAACATTTAGGTCATTTCCGTCCTTCCTAGGCTTATTCTAATCCAATTAGGGTTCTTAACCAATCTTGTGCATCCAATAAGTGATTTTGTGTCATTGGCTTAACATTAAGGTCATTTTCGTCCTCCCTAGGCGTATTTTAATCCAATTAGGGTTTTTAACCAATCTTGTGCATCCAATAAGTGATTTTGTGTTATTGGTTGAACATTTAGCTCATTTTTCGTCTTCCCTAGGCTTATTCTAATCCAAATAAGGATTTTAACCAATCTTGAGCATCCAATAAGTGATTTGTGTCATTGGTTGAACATTAAAGTCATTTTCGTCCTCCCTAGGCGTATTCTCATCCAAATAAGGGTTTTAACCAATCTTGTGCATCCAATAAGTGATTTTCTGTCATTCGTTGAACATTTAGGTCATTTTTCGTCCTCTCTAGGCTTATTCTAATCTAATTAGGGTTTTGAACCAATTTTGTGCATCCAATAAGTGATTTTGTGTCATTGGTTGAACATTTAGGTCATTTTCGTCTTCCCTAGGCTTATTCTAATCCAATTAGGGTTTTTAAACAATCTTGAGCATCCAATAAGTGATTTTGTGTCGTTGGTTGAACATTAAGGTCATTTTCGTCCTCCCTTGGCATATTCTAATCCAATTAGGGTTTTTAACCAATCTTGTGCATCCAATAAGTGATTTAGTGTCATTGGTTTAACATTTAGGTAATTTTCTTCCTCCCTAGGCTTATTCTAATCCAAATAAGGGTTTAATAAATCTTGTGCATCCAATAAGTGATTTTCTGTCATTCGTTGAACATTTAGGTCATTTTCGTCCTCTCTAGGCTTATTCTAATCTAATTAGGGTTTTGAACCAATCTTGTGCATCCAATAAGTGATTTTGTGTCAATGGTTGAACATTTAGGTCATTTTCGTCTTCTCTAGGCTTATTCTAATCCAATTAGGGTTTTGAACCAATCTTGTGCATCCAATAAGTGATTTTGTGTCATTGGTTGAGCATTTAGGTCATTTTCTTCCTCCCTCGGCTTATTCTAATCCCATTAGGGGTTTTAACCAATCTTGTGCATCCAATAAGTTATTTTGAGTCATTGGTTGAACATTTAGTTCTCTTTCGTCCTCCCTAGGCGTATTCTAAACCAATTACGGTTTTTAACCAATCTTGTGCATCCAATTAGTGATTTTGTGTCATTGGTTGAACATTTAGGTCATTTCCGTCCTTCCTAGGCTTATTCTAATCCAATTAGGGTTCTTAACCAATCTTGTGCATCCAATAAGTGATTTTGTGTCATTGGCTTAACATTAAGGTCATTTTCGTCCTCCCTAGGCGTATTCTAATCCAATTAGGGTGTTTAACCAATCTTGTGCATCCAATAAGTGATTTTGTGTTATTGGTTGAACATTTAGGTCATTTTTCGTCTACCCTAGGCTTATTCTAATCCAAATAAGGATTTTAACCAATCTTGAGCATCCAATAAGTGATTTTGTGTCATTGGTTGAACATTAAGGTCATTTTCGTCCTCCCTAGGCTTATTCTAATCAAATTCGGGTTTTTAACCAATCTTATGGATCCAATAAGTGATTTTGTGTCATTAGTTGAACATTTAGGTAATTTTCGTCCTGCAAAGGCTTATTGTAATCCAAATAAGGGATTTAACCAATCTTGTGCAACCAATAAGTGATTTTGTGTCATTCGTTGAACATATAGGTCATTTTCGTCCTCTCTAGGCTTATTCTAATCCAATTAGGGTTTTGAACCAATCCTGTGCATCCAATAAGTGATTTTGTGTCATTGGTTGAGCATTTAGGTCATTTTCGTCCTCCCTCGGCTTATTCTAATCCAATTAGGGGTTTTAACCAATCTTGTGCATCCAATAAGTTATTTTGAGTCATTGGTTGAACATTTAGTTCTTTTTCGTCCTCCCTAGGCGTATTCTAAACCAATTACGGTTTTTAACCAATCTTCTCTATCCAATAAGTGATTTTGTGCCATTGGTTGAACATTTAGGTAATTTTGTTCCTCCCTATGCGTATTCTAATCCAATTAGGGTTTTTAACCAATCTTGTGCATCCGATTAGTGATTTTGTGTCATTGGTTGAACATTTAGGTCATTTCCGTCCTTCCTAGGCTTATTCTAATCCAATTAGGGTTCTTAACCAATCTTGTGCATCCAATAAGTGATTTTGTGTCATTGGCTTAACATTAAGGTCATTTTCGTCCTCCCTAGGCGTATTCTAATCCAATTAGGGTCTTTAACCAATCTTGTGCATCCAATAAGTGATTTTGTGTTATTGGTTGAACATTTAGGTCATTTTTCGTCTTCCCTAGGCTTATTCTAATCCAAATAAGGATTTTAACCAATCTTGTGCATCCAATAAGTGATTTTGTGTCATTGGTTGAACATTTAGGTCATTTTCGTCTTCCCTAGGCTTATTCTAATCCAATTAGGGTTTTTAACCAATCTTGTGCATCCAATATGTGATTTTGTTTCATTGGTTGAACATTTAGGTCATTTTTGTCCTCCCTAGGCTTATTCTAATCCAATTAGGGTTTTTAACCAATCTTGTGCACCCAATAAGTGATTTTGTGTCATTGGTTGAACATTTAGGTCTTTTTCGTCCTCCCTAGGCTTATTCTAATCCAATTAGGGTTTTTATCCAATCTTGTGCATCCAATAAGTGATTTTGTGTCATTGGTTGAACATTAAGGTCATTTTCGTCCTCCCTGGGCGTATTCTCATCCAAATAAGGGTTTTAACCAATCTTGTGCATCCAATAATTGATTTTCTGTCATTCGTTGAACATTTAGGTCATTTTTCGTCCTCTCTAGGCTTATTCTAATCTAATTAGGGTTTTGAACCAATTTTGTGCATCCAATAAGTGATTTTGTGTCATTGGTTGAACATTTAGGTCATTTTCGTCTTCCCTAGGCTTATTCTAATCCAATTAGGGCTCTTAACCAATCTTGAGCATCCAATAAGTGATTTTGTGTCATTGGTTGAACATTAAGGTCATTTTCGTCCTCCCTTGGCGTATTCTAATCCAATTAGAGTTTTTAACCAATCTTGTGCATCCAATAAGTGATTTAGTGTCATTGGTTTAACATTTAGGTAATTTTCTTCCTCCCTAGGCTTATTCTAATCCAAATAAGGGTTTAATAAATCTTGTGCATCCAATAAGTGATTTTCTGTCATTCGTTGAACATTTAGGTCATTTTCGTCCTCTCTAGGCTTATTCTAATCTAATTAGGGTTTTGAACCAATCTTGTGCATCCAATAAGTGATTTTGTGTCAATGGTTGAACATTTAGGTTATTTTCGTCTTCTCTAGGCTTATTCTAATCTAATTAGGGTTTTTAACCAATCTTGTGCATCCAATATGTGATTTTGTGTCATTGGTTGAACATTTAGGTCTTTTTCGTCCTCCCTAGGCTTTTTCTAATCCAATTAGGGTTTTTATCCAATCTTGTACATCCAATAAACGATTTTGTGTCATTGGTTGAACATTAAGTTCATTTTCGTCCTCCCTGGGCGTATTATAATCCAATTAGGGTTTTTAACCAATCTTGTGCATTTAATAAGTGATTTAGTGTCATTTGTTGAACATTTAGGTAATTTTCGTCCTCCCTAGGCTTATTCTAATCCAAATAAGGGTTTTAACCAATCTTGTGCATACAATAAGTGATTTTGTGTCATTCGTTGAACATTTAGGTCATTTTCGTCCTCCTTAGGCGTATTCTAATCCAATTATTAGGGTTTTTAACCAATCTTGTGCATACAATAAGTGATTTTGTGTCATTGGTTGAACATTAAGGTCATTTTCGTCCTCCCTTGCGTATTCTAATCCAATTAGGGTTTTTAATTAATCTTGTGCATCCAATAAGTGATTTAGTGTCATTGGTTTAACATTTAGGTAATATTCGTCCTCCCTAGGCTTATTCTCATCCAAATAAGGGTTTTAACCAATCTTGTGCATCCAATAAATGATTTTCTGTCATTCGTTGAACATTTAGGTCATTTTTCGTCCTCTCTAGGCTAATTCTAATCTAATTAGGGTTTTGAACCAATTTTGTGCATCCAATAAGTGATTTTGTGTCATTGGTTGAACATTTAGGTCATTTTCGTCTTCCCTAGGCTTATTCTAATACAATTAGGGTTTTTAACCAATCTTGTGCATCCAATAAGTGATTTAGTGTCATTGGTTGAACATTTAGGTCATTTTCGTCCTCTCTAGGCTTATTCTAATCCAATTAGGGTTTTTAACCAATCTTGTGCATCCAATTAGTGATTTTGTGTCATTGGTTGAACATTAAGGTCATTTTCGTCCTCCCTTGGCGTATTCTAATCCAATTAGAGTTTTTAACCAATCTTGTGCATCCAATAAGTGATTTAGTGTCATTGGTTTAACATTTAGGTAATTTTCTTCCTCCCTAGGCTTATTCTAATCCAAATAAGGGTTTAATAAATCTTGTGCATCCAATAAGTGATTTTCTGTCATTCGTTGAACATTTAGGTCATTTTGTCCTCTCTAGGCTTATTCTAATCTAATTAGGGTTTTGAACCAATCTTGTGCATCCAATAAGTGATTTTGTGTCAATGGTTGAACATTTAGGTCATTTTCGTCTTCTCTAGGCTTATTCTAATCCAATTAGGGTTTTTAACCATTCTTGTGCATCCAATATGTGATTTTGTGTCATTGGTTGAACATTTAGGTCATTTTTGTCCTCCCTAGGATTATTCTAATCCAATTAGGGTTTTTAACCAATCTTGTGCACCCAATAAGTGATTTTGTGTCATTGGTTGAACATTTAGGTCTTTTTCGTCCTCCCTAGGCTTATTCTAATCCATTTAGGGTTTTTATCCAATCTTGTGCATCCAATAAGTGATTTTGTGTCATTGGTTGAACATTAAGGTCATTTTCGTCCTCCCTGGGCGTATTATAATCCAATTAGGGTTTTTAACCAATCTTGTGCATTTCATAAGTGATTTAGTGTCATTGGTTGAACATTTAGGTAATTTTTGTCCTCCCTAGGCTTATTCTAATCCAAATAAGGGTTTTAACCAATCTTGTGCATACAATAAGTGATTTTGTGTCATTCGTTGAACATTTAGGTCATTTTCATCCTCCTTAGGCGTATTCTAATCCAATTAGGGTTTTTAACCAATCTTGTGCATACAATAAGTGATTTTGTGTCATTGGTTGAACATTAAGGTCATTTTCGTCCTCCCTTGCGTATTCTAATCCAATTAGGGTTTTTAATTAATCTTGTGCATCCAATAAGTGATTTAGTGTCATTGGTTTAACATTTAGGTAATTTTCGTCCTCCCTAGGCTTATTCTCATCCAAATAAGGGTTTTAACCAATCTTGTGCATCCAATAAGTGATTTTCTGTCATTCGTTGAACATTTAGGTCATTTTTCGTCCTCTCTAGGCTTATTCTAATCTAATTAGGGTTTTGAACCAATTTTGTGCATCCAATAAGTGATTTTGTGTCATTGGTTGAACATTTAGGTCATTTTCGTCTTCCCTAGCCTTATTCTAATCCAATTAGGGTTTTTAACCAATCTTGTTCATCCAATAAATGATTTTGTGTCATTGGTTGAACATTTAGGTGATTTTCGTGCTCGCTAGGCTTATTCTAATCCAATTTGGGTTTTTAACCAATCTTGTGCATCCAATTAGTGATTTTGTGTCATTGGTGTAACATTAAGGTCATTTCCGTCCTTCTTGGGCGTATTCTAATCCAAATAGGGTTTTTAACCAATCTTGTGCATCCAATAAGTGATTTTGTTTCATTGGTTAATCATTTAGGTCATTTTCGTCTTCCCTAGGCTTATTCTAATCCAATTAGGGTTTTTAACCAATCTTGTGCATCCAATAAGTGATTTTGTGTCATTGGTTGAACATTTAGGTCTTTTTCGTCCTCCCTAGGCTTATTCTAATCCAATTAGGGTTTTTATCGAATCTTGAGCATCCAATAAGTGATTTTGTGTCATTAGTTGAACATTAAGGTCTTTTTTGTCCTCCCTTGGCGTATTCTAATCCAATTAGGGTTTTTAATTAATCTTGTGCATCCAATAAGGGATTTAGTGTCATTGGTTTAACATTTAGGTCATTTTCGTCCTCCCTAGGCTTATTCTCATCCAAATAAGGGTTTTAACCAATCTTGTGCATCCAATAAGTGATTTTGTGTCATTCGTAGAACATTTAGGTCATTTTCGTCCTCCTTAGGCGTATTCTAATCCAATTAGGGTTTTTAACCAATCTTGTGCATCCAATAAGTGATTTTGTGTCATTGGTTGAACATTATGGTCATTTTCGTCCTCCCTTGGTGTATTCTAATCCAATTAGGGTTTTTAATTAATCTTGTGCATCCAATAAGTGATTTAGTGTCATTGGTTTATTATTTAGGTAATTTTCGTCCTCCCTAGGCTTATTCTCATCCAAATAAGGGTTTTAACCAATCTTGTGCATCCAATAAGTGATTTTCTGTCATTCGTTGAACATTTAGGTCATTTTTCATCCTCTCTAGGCTTATTCTAATCTAATTAGGGTTTTGAATCAATTTTGTGCATCCAATAAGTGATTTTGTGTCATTGGTTGAACATTTAGGTCATTTTCGTCTTCCCTAGGCTTATTCTAATCCAATTAGGGTTTTTAACAAATCTTGTGCATCTAATAAGTGATTTTGTGTCATTTGTTGAACATTTAGGTCATTTTTCGTCCTCTCTAGGCTTATTCTAATCTAATTAGGGTTTTGAACAAATTTTGTGCATCCAATAAGTGATTTTGTGTCATTGGTTGAACATTTAGGTCATTTTCGTCTTCCCTAGGCTTATTCTAATCCAATTAGGGTTTTTAACCAATCTTGTGCATCCAATAAGTGATTTTGTGTCATTGGTTGAACATTTAGGTCACTTTCGTCCTCCCTAGGCTTATTCTAATCCAAATAGGGTTTTTAACCAATCTTGTGTATCCAATAAGTGATTTTGTGTCATTGGTTGAACATTTAGGTCATTTTCGTCGTCCCTAGGCTTATTCTAATCCAATTAGGGTTTTTAACCAATCTTGTGCATCCAATAAGTGATTTTGTGTCATTGGTTGAACATTTAGGTCATTTTCGTCCTCCCTAGGCTTATTCTAATCCAATTAGGGTTTTTAACCAATCTTGTGCATCCAATTAGTGATTTTGTGTCATTGGTGTAACATTAAGGTCATTTCCGTCCTTCTTGGGCGTATTCTAATCCAAATAGGGTTTTTAACCAATCTTGTGCATCCAATAAGTGATTTTGTGTCATTGGTTAATCATTTAGGTCATTTTCGTCTTCCCTAGGCTTATTCTAATCCAATTAGTGTTTTTAACCAATCTTGTGCATCCAATAAGTGATTTTGTGTCATTGGTTGAACATTTAGGTCATTTTCGTCCTCCCTAGGCTTATTCTAATCCAATTAGGGTTTTTAACCAATCTTGTGCATCCAATAAGTGATTTTGTGTCATTGGTTGAACATTTAGGTCATTTTCGTCCTCCCTAGGATTATTCTAATCCAATTAGGGTTTTTAACCAATCTTTTGCATCCAATTAGTGATTTTGTGTCATTGGTTGAACATTAAGGTCATTTCCGTCCTTCTTGGGCGTATTCTAATCCAAATAGGGTTTTTAACCAATCTTGTGCATCCAATAAGTGATTTTGTGTCATTGGTTGAACATTAAGGTCATTTTTGTTTCCCAAGGCTTATTCTAATCAAATTCGGGTTTTTAACCAATCTTGTGCATCCAATAAGTGATTTTGTGTCATTTGTTGAACATTTAGGTCATTTTCGTCCTCTCTAGGCTTATTCTAATCCAATTAGGGTTTTCAACCAATCTTGTGCATCCAATAAGTGATTTTGTGTCATTGGTTGAGCATTTAGGTCATTTTCGTCCTCCCTCGGCTTATTCTAATCTAATTAGGGGTTGTAACCAATCTTGTGCATCCAATAAGTGATTTTCTGTCATTTGTTGAACATTTAGGTCATTTTTCGTCCTCTCTAGGCTTATTCTAATCTAATTAGGGTTTTGAACCAATTTTGTGCATCCAATAAGTGATTTTGTGTCATTGGTTGAACATTTAGGTCATTTTCGTCTTCCCTAGGCTTATTCTAATCCAATTAGGGTTTTTAACCAATCTTGTGCATCCAATAAGTGATTTTGTGTCATTGGTTGAACATTTAGGTCAATTTCGTCCTCCCTAGGCTTATTCTAATCCAAATAGGGTTTTTAACCAATCTTGTGCATCCAATAAGTGATTTTGTGTCATTGGTTGAACATTTAGGTCATTTTCGTCTTCCTTAGGCTTATTCTAATCCAATTAGGGTTTTTAACCAATCTTGTGCATCCAATAAGTGATTTTGTGTCATTGGTTGAACATTTAGGTCATTTTCGTCCTCCCTAGGCTTATTCTAATCCAATTAGGGTTTTTAACCAATCTTGTGCATCCAATAAGAGATTTTGTGTCATTGGTTGAACATTTAGGTCATTTTCGTCCTCCCTAGGCTTATTCTAATCCAATTAGGGTTTTGAACCAATCTTGTGCATCCAATTAGTGATTTTGTGTCATTGGTTGAACATTTAGGTCATTTTCGTCCTTCCTAGGCTTATTCTAATCCAATTAGGGTTCTTAACCAATCTTGTGCATCCAATAAGTGATTTTGTGTCATTGGCTTAACATTAAGGTCATTTTCGTCCTCCCTAGGCGTATTCTAATCCAATTAGGGTTTTTAACCAATCTTGTGCATCCAATAAGTGATTTTGTGTTATTGGTTGAACATTTAGGTCATTTTTCGTCTTCCCTAGGCTTATTCTAATCCAAATAAGGATTTTAACCAATCTTGAGCATCCAATAAGTGATTTTGTGTCATTGGTTGAACATTAAGGTTATTTTCGTCCTCCCTGGGCGTATTCTCATCCAAATAAGGGTTTTAACCAATCTTGTGCATCCAATAAGTGATTTTCTGTCATTCGTTGAACATTTAGGTCATTTTTCGTCCTCTCTAGGCTTATTCTAATCTAATTAGGGTTTTGAACCAATTTTGTGCATCCAATAAGTGATTTTGTGTCATTGGTTGAACATTTAGGTCATTTTCGTCTTCCCTAGGCTTATTCTAATCCAATTAGGGTTCTTAACCAATCTTGAGCATCCAATAAGTGATTTTGTGTCATTGGTTTAACATTAAGGTCATTTTCGTCCTCCCTTGGCGTATTCTAATCCAATTAGAGTTTTTAACCAATCTTGTGCATCCAATAAGTGATTTAGTGTCATTGGTTTAACATTTAGGTAATTTTCTTCCTCCCTAGGCTTATTCTAATCCAAATAAGGGTTTAATAAATCTTGTGCATCCAATAAGTGATTTTCTGTCATTCGTTGAACATTTAGGTCATTTTCGTCCTCTCTAGGCTTATTCTAATCTAATTAGGGTTTTGAACCAATCTTGTGCATCCAATAAGTGATTTTGTGTCAATGGTTGAACATTTAGGTCATTTTCGTCTTCTCTAGGCTTATTCTAATCCAATTAGGGTTTTGAACCAATCTTGTGCATCCAATAAGTGATTTTGTGTCATTGGTTGAGCATTTAGGTCATTTTCGTCCTCCCTCGGCTTATTCTAATCCAATTAGGGGTTTTAACCAATCTTGTGCATCCAATAAGTTATTTTGAGTCATTGGTTGAACATTTAGTTCTTTTTCGTCCTCCCTAGGCGTATTCTAAACCAATTACGGTTTTTAACCAATCTTCTCTATGCAATAGTGATTTTGTGTCATTGGTTGAACATTTAGGTAATTTTGTTCCTCCCTATGCGTATTCTAATCCAATTAGGGTTTTTAACCAATCTTGTGCATCCAATTAGTGATTTTGTGTCATTGGTTGAACATTTAGGTCATTTCCGTCATTCCTAGGCTTATTCTAATCCAATTAGGGTTCTTAACCAATCTTGTGCATCCAATAAGTGATTTTGTGTCATTGGCTTAACATTAAGGTCATTTTCGTCCTCCCTAGGCGTATTCTAATCCAATTAGGGTTTTTAACCAATCTTGTGCATCCAATAAGTGATTTTGTGCTATTGGTTGAACATTTAGGTCATTTTTCGTCTTCCCTAGGCTTATTCTAATCCAAATAAGGATTTTAACCAATCTTGAGCATCCAATAAGTGATTTTGTGTCATTGGTTGAACATTAAGGTCATTTTCGTCCTCCCTTGGCGTATTCTAATCCAATTAGGGTTTTTAACCAATCTTGTGCATCCAATAAGTGATTTAGTGTCATTGGTTTAACATTTAGGTAATTTTCTTCCTCCCTAGGCTTATTCTAATCCAAATAAGGGTTTAATAAATCTTGTGCATCCAATAAGTGATTTTCTGTCATTCGTTGAACATTTAGGTCATTTTCGTCCTCTCTAGGCTTATTCTAATCTAATTAGGGTTTTGAACCAATCTTCTGCATCCAATAAGTGATTTTGTGTCAATGCTTGAACATTTAGGTCATTTTCGTCTTCTCTAGGCTTATTCTAATCCAATTAGGGTTTTTAACCAATCTTGTGCATCCAATATGTGATTTTGTGTCATTGGTTGAACATTTAGGTCATTTTTGTCCTCCCTAGGCTTATTCTAATCCAATTAGGGTTTTTAACCAATCTTGTGCATCCAATAAGTGATTTTGTGTCATTGGTTGAACATTTAGGTCATTTTCGTCCTCCCTAGGCTTATTCTAATCCAATTTGGGTTTTTAACCAATCTTGTGCATCCAATAAGTGATTTTGTGTCATTGGTTGAACATTTAGGTCATTTTCGTCCTCCCTAGGCTTATTCTAATCCAATTAGGGTTTTTAACCAATCTTGTGCATCCAATAAGTGATTTTGTGTCATTGGTTGAACATTTAGGTCATTTTCGTCCTCCCTAGGCTTATTCTAATCAAATTTGGGTTTTTAACCAATCATATGCATCCAATAAGTGATTTTGTGTCATTGGTTGAACATTTAGGTAATTTTCGTCCTCCATAGGCTTATTCTAATCCAAATAAGGGTTTTAACCGATCTTGTGCATCCAATAAGTGATTTTGTGTCATTCATTGAACATTTAGGTCATTTTAGTCCTCTCTAGGCTTATTCTAATCCAATTAGGGTTTTGAACCAATCTTGTGCATCCAATTAGTGATTTTGTGTCATTGGTTGAACATTTAGGTCATTTTCGTCCTCCCTATGCGTATTCTAATCCAATTAGGGTTTTTAACCAATCTTGTGCATCCAATAAGTGATTTTGTGTCATTGGTTGAACATTTAGGTCATTTTCATCCTTCCTATGGGTATTCTAATCCAATTAGGGTTCTTAACCAATCTTGTGAATCCAATAAGTGATTTTGTGTCTTTGGTTGAACATTAAGGTCATTTTTGTCCTCCTTAGGCGTATTCTAATCCTATTACGGTTTTTAACCTATCTTGTGCATCCAATAAGTGATTTTGTGTCATTGGTTGAACATTTAGGTCATTTTTCTTCTTCCCTAAGCTTATTCTAATCCAATTAGGGTTTTTAACCAATCTTATGCATCCAATAAGTGATTTTGTGTCATTGGTTGAACATTTAGGTCATTTTCCTCCTCCTTAGGCTTATTCTAATCCATTTATGATTTTTATCCAATCTTGTGTATCCAATAAGTGATTTTGTGTCATTGGTTGAACATTTAGGTGATTTTTCGTCTTCCCTAAGCTTATTCTAATCCAATTAGGGTTTTTAACCAATCTTGTGCATCCAATAAGTGATTTTGTGTCATTGGTTGAACATTTAGGTCATTTTCCTCCTCCTTAGGCTTATTCTAATCCAATTATGGTTTTTATCCAACCTTGTGCATCCAATAAGTGATTTTGTGTCATTGGTTGAATAATAAGGTCATTATGTCCTCCCTGGGCATATTCTAATCCAATTAGGGTTTTTAACCAATCTTGTGCATCCAATAAGTGATTTTGTGTCATTGGTTGAACATTTAGGTAATTTTAATCCTCCCTAGGCTTATTCTAATCAAATTCGGGTTTTTAACCAATCTTGTGCATCCAATAATTGATTTTGTGTCATTGGCTTAACATTAAGGTCATTTTCGTCATCCGTAGGCGTATTCTAATCCAATTAGGGTTTTTAACCAATTTTGTGCTTCCAATAAGTGATTTTGTGTTATTGGTTGAACATTTAGGTCATTTTTCGTCTTCCCTAGGCTTATTTGAATCCAATTAGGGTTTTTAACCAATCTTGTGCATCCAATAAGTGATTTTGTGTCATTGGTTGAACATTTAGGTCATTTTCCGTCTTCCCTAAGCTTATTCTAATCCAATTAGGGTTTTTAACCAATCTTGTGCATCCAATAAGTGATTTTGTGTCATTGGTTGATTATTTAGGTCATTTTCCTCCTCCTTAGGCTTATTCAAATCCAATTGTGATTTTTATCCAATCTTGTGTATCCAATAAGTGATTTTGTGTCATTGGTTGAACATTTAGGTCATTTTTCGTCTTCCCTAAGCTTATTCTAATCCAATTAGGGTTTTTAACCAATCTTGTGCATCCAATAAGTGATTTTGTGTCATTGGTTGAACATTTAGGTAATTTTAATCCTCCCTAGGCTTATTCAAATCAAATTTGGGTTCTTAACCAATCTTGTGCATCCAATAATTGATTTTGTGTCATTGGCTTAACATTAAGGTCATTTTCGTCATCCCTAAACGTATTCTAATCCAATTAGGGTTTTTAACCAATTTTGTGCTTCCAATAACTGATTTTGTGTTATTGGTTGAACATTTAGGTCATTTTTCGTCTTCCCTAGGCTTATTCAAATCCAATTAGGGTTTTTAACCAATCTTGTGCATCCAATAAGTGATTTTGTGTCATTGGTTGAACATTTAGGTCATTTTTGTCCTCCCTAGGATTATTCTAATCCAATTAGGGTTTTTAACCAATCTTGTGCACCTAATAAGTGATTTTGTGTCATTGGTTGAACATTTAGGTCTTTTTCGTCCTCCCTAGGCTTATTCTAATCCAATTAGGGTTTTTATCCAATCTTGTGCATCCAATAAGTGATTTTGTGTCATTGGTTGAACATTAAGGTCATTTTCGTCCTCCCTGGGCGTATTATAATCCAATTAGGGTTTTTAACCAATGTTGTGCATTTAATAAGTGATTTAGTGTCATTGGTTGAACATTTAGGTAATTTTCGTCCTCCCTAGGCTTATTCTAATCCAAATAAGGGTTTTAACCAATCTTGTGCATACAATAAGTGATTTTGTGTCATTCGTTGAACATTTAGGTCATTTTCGTCCTCCTTAGGCGTATTCTAATCCAATTAGGGTTTTTAACCAATCTTGTGCATACAATAAGTGATTTTGTGTCATTGGTTGAACATTAAGGTCATTTTCGTCCTCCCTTGCGTATTCTAATCCAATTAGGGTTTTTAATTAATCTTGTGCATCCAATAAGTGATTTAGTGTCATTGGTTTAACATTTAGGTAATTTTCGTCCTCCCTAGGCTTATTCTCATCCAAATAAGGGTTTTAACCAATCTTGTGCATCCAATAAGTGATTTTCTGTCATTCGTTGAACATTTAGGTCATTTTTCGTCCTCTCTAGGCTTATTCTAATCTAATTAGGGTTTTGAACCAATTTTGTGCATCCAATAAGTGATTTTGTGTCATTGGTTGAACATTTAGGTCATTTTCGTCTTCCCTAGGCTTATTCTAATCCTATTAGGGTTTTTAACCAATCTTGTGCATCCAATAAGTGATTTTGTGTCATTGGTTGAACATTTAGGTCATTTTCGTCCTCCCTAGGCTTATTCTAATCAAATTCGGGTTTTTAACCAATCATATGCATCCAATAAGTGATTTTGTGTCATTGGTTGAACATTTAGGTAATTTTCGTCCTCCATAGGCTTATTCTAATCCAAATAAGGGTTTTAACCGATCTTGTGCATCCAATAAGTGATTTTGTGTCATTCATTGAACATTTAGGTCATTTTAGTCCTCTCTAGGCTTATTCTAATCCAATTAGGGTTTTGAACCAATCTTGTGCATCCAATTAGTGATTTTGTGTCATTGGTTGAACATTTAGGTCATTTTCGTCCTCCCTATGCGTATTCTAATCCAATTAGGGTTTTTAACCAATCTTGTGCATCCAATAAGTGATTTTGTGTCATTGGTTGAACATTTAGGTCATTTTCATCCTTCCTATGCGTATTCTAATCCAATTAGGGTTCTTAACCAATCTTGTGCATCCAATAAGTGATTTTGTGTCTTTGGTTGAACATTAAGGTCATTTTTGTCCTCCTTAGGCGTAATCTAATCCTATTAGGGTTTTTAACCTATCTTGTGCATCCAATAAGTGATTTTGTGTCATTGGTTGAACATTTAGGTCATTTTTCGTCTTCCCTAAGCTTATTCTAATCCAATTAGGGTTTTTAACCAATCTTGTGCATCCAATAAGTGATTTTGTGTCATTGGTTGAACATTTAGGTCATTTTCCTCCTCCTTAGGCTTATTCTAATCCAATTATGGTTTTTATCCAATCTTGTGTATCCAATAAGTGATTTTGTATCATTGGTTGAACATTTAGGTGATTTTTCGTCTTCCCTAAGCTTATTCTAATCCATTTAGGGTTTTTAACCAATCTTGTGCATCCAATAAGTGATTTTGTGTCATCGGTTGAACATTTAGGTCATTTTCCTCCTCCTTAGGCTTATTCTAATCCAATTATGGTTTTTATCCAACCTTGTGCATCCAATAAGTGATTTTGTGTCATTGGTTGAACAATAAGGTCATTATGTCCTCCCTGGGCATATTCTAATCCAATTAGGGTTTTTAACCAATCTTGTGCATCCAATAAGTGATTTTGTGTCATTGGTTGAACATTTAGGTAATTTTAATCCTCCCTAGGCTTATTCTAATCAAATTCGGGTTTTTAACCAATCTTGTGCATCCAATAATTGATTTTGTGTCATTGGCTTAACATTAAGGTCATTTTCCTCATCCCTAGGCGTATTCTAATCCAATTAGGGTTTTTAACCAATTTTGTGCTTCCAATAAGTGATTTTGTGTTATTGGTTGAACATTTAGGTCATTTTTCGTCTTCCCTAGGCTTATTCAAATCCAATTAGGGTTTTTAACCAATCTTGTGCATCCAATAAGTGATTTTGTGTCATTGGTTGAACATTTAGGTAATTTTAATCCTCCCTAGGCTTATTCTAATCAAATTCGGGTTTTTAACCAATCTTGTGCATCCAATAAGTGATTTTGTGTCATTGGTTGAACATTAAGGTCATTTTCGTCCTCCTTAGGCGTATTCTAATCCAATTAGGGTTTTTAACCAATCTTGTGCATCCAATAAGTGATTTTGTTTCATTGGTTGAACATTTAGGTCATTTTCGTCTTCCCTAGGCTTATTCTAATCCAATTAGGGTTTTTAACAAATATTGTGCATCCAATAAGTGATTTTGTGTCATTCGTTGAACATTTAGGTCATTTTCGTCCTCCTTAGGCGTATTCTAAGCCAATTAGGGTTTTTAACCAATCTTGTGCATCCAATAAGTGATTTTGTGTCATTGGTTGAACATTAAGGTCATTTTCGTCCTCCCTTGGCGTATTCTAATCCAATTAGGGTTTTTAATTAATCTTGTGCATCCAATAAGTGATTTAGTGTCATTGGTTTAACATTTAGGTATTTTTCGTCCTCCATAGGCTTATTCTCATCCAAATAAGGGCTTTAACCAATCTTGTGCATCCAATAAGTGATTTTCTGTAATTCGTTGAACATTTAGGTCATTTTTCGTCCTCTCTAGGCTTATTCTAATCTAATTAGGGTTTTGAACCAATTTTGTGCATCCAATAAGTGATTTTGTGTCATTGGTTGAACATTTAGGTCATTTTTCGTCTTCCCTAGGCTTATTCTAATCCAATTAGGGTTTTTAACCAATCTTGTGCATCCAATAAGTGATTTTGTGTCATTGGTTGAACATTTAGGTATTTTTTGTCGTCCCTAGGCTTATTCTAATCCAATTAGGGTTTTTATCCAATGTTGTGCATCCAAGTTGTGATTTTGTGTCATTGGTTGAACATTAAGGTCATTTCCGTCATTCCTGGGCGTATTCTAATCCAAATAGGGGTTTTAACCAATCTTGTGCATCCAATAAGTGATTTTGTGTCATTGGTTGAACATTTAGGTCATTTTCGTCTTCCCTAGGCTTATTCTAATCCAATTAGGGTTTTTAACTAATCTTGTGCATCCAATAAGTGATTTTGTGTCATTCGTTGAACATTTAGGTCATTTTTGTCCTCCCTATGCGTATTCTAATCCAATTAGGGTTTTTAACCAATCTTGTGCATCCAATAAGTGATTTTGTGTCATTGGTTGAACATTAAGGTCATTTCCGTCCTTCCTGGGCGTATTCTAATCCAAATAGGGTTTTTAACCAATCTTGTGCATCCAATAAGTGATTTTGTGTCATTGGTTGAACATTTAGGTCATTTTCGTCTTCCCTAGGCTTATTCTAATCCAATTAGGGTTTTTAACCAATCTTGTGCATCCAATAAGTGATTTTCTGTCATTTGTTGAACATTTAGGTCATTTTTCGTCCTCTCTAGGCTTATTCTAATCTAATTAGGGTTTTGAACCAATTTTGTGCATCCAATAAGTGATTTTGTGTCATTGGTTGAACATTTAGGTCATTTTCGTCTTCCCTAGGCTTATTCTAATCCAATTAGGGTTTTTAACCAATCTTGTGCATCCAATAAGTGATTTTGTGTCATTGGTTGAACATTTAGGTCATTTTCGTCCTCCCTAGGCTTATTCTAATCCAATTAGGGTTTTTAACCAATCTTGTGTATCCAATTAGTGATTTTGTGTCATTGGTTGAACATTAAGGTCATTTCCGTCCTTCTTGGGCGTATTCTAATCCAAATAGGGTTTCTAACCAATCTTGTGCATCCAATAAGTGATTTTGTGTTATTGGTTGAACATTTAGGTCATTTTTCGTCTTCCCTAGGCTTATTCAAATCCAATTAGGGTTTTTAACCAATCTTGTGTATCCAATAAGTGATTTTGTGTCATTGGTTGAACATTTAGGTCATTTTCCGTCTTCCCTAAGCTTATTCTAATCCAATTAGGGTTTTTAACCAATCTTGTGCATCCAATAAGTGATTTTGTGTCATTGGTTGATTATTTAGGTCATTTTCCTCCTCCTTAGGCTTATTCTAATCCAATTATGATTTTTATCCAATCTTGTGTATCCAAAAAGTGATTTTTTGTCATTGGTTGAACATTTAGGTCATTTTTCGTCTTCCCTAAGCTTATTCTAATCCAATTAGTGTTTTTAACCAATCTGGTGCATCCAATAAGTGATTTTGTGTCATTTGTTGAACATTTAGGTCATTTTTCGTCTTCCCTAAGCTTATTCTAATCCAATTAGGGTTTTTAACCAATCTTGTGCATCCAATAAGTGATTTTGTGTCATTGGTTGAACATTTAGGTAATTTTAATCCTCCCTAGGCTTATTCAAATCAAATTTGGGTTTTTGACCAATCTTGTGCATCCAATAATTGATTTTGTGTCATTGGCTTAACATTAAGGTCATTTTCGTCATCCATAAGCGTATTCTAATCCAATTAGGGTTTTTAACCAATTTTGTGCTTCCAATAACTGATTTTGTGTTATTGGTTGAACATTTAGGTCATTTTTCGTCTTCCCTAGGCTTATTCAAATCCAATTAGGGTTTTTAACCAATCTTGTGCATCCAATAAGTGATTTTGTGTCATTGGTTGAACATTTAGGTCATTTTTGTCCTCCCTAGGATTATTCTAATCCAATTAGGGTTTTTAACCAATCTTGTGCACCCAATAAGTGATTTTGTGTCATTGGTTGAACATTTAGGTCTTTTTCGTCCTCCCTAGGCTTATTCTAATCCATTTAGGGTTTTTATCCAATCTTGTGCATCCAATAAGTGATTTTGTGTCATTGGTTGAACATTAAGGTCATTTTCGTCCTCCCTGGGCGTATTATAATCCAATTAGGGTTTTTAACCAATCTTGTGCATTTCATAAGTGATTTAGTGTCATTGGTTGAACATTTAGGTAATTTTTGTCCTCCCTAGGCTTATTCTAATCCAAATAAGGGTTTTAACCAATCTTGTGCATACAATAAGTGATTTTGTGTCATTCGTTGAACATTTAGGTCATTTTCATCCTCCTTAGGCGTATTCTAATCCAATTAGGGTTTTTAACCAATCTTGTGCATACAATAAGTGATTTTGTGTCATTGGTTGAACATTAAGGTCATTTTCGTCCTCCCTTGCGTATTCTAATCCAATTAGGGTTTTTAATTAATCTTGTGCATCCAATAAGTGATTTAGTGTCATTGGTTTAACATTTAGGTAATTTTCGTCCTCCCTAGGCTTATTCTCATCCAAATAAGGGTTTTAACCAATCTTGTGCATC